>CM053612.1:54929296-54943759 GCA_028646535.1 Procyon lotor
TGTGATCTCTCTCTCTGTCAAATAAATAAATAAAATTAAAAAAAAAAAAGGAACATCCCCTTAAAAATAAATACATAAATAAAACCAGACTAAGGTCAGCCAGGGAATGAACGACTGAGGGGGAAAAATGTTGTGCAGGTACAAGTTCCCAAAAGGGGCTGTGATGGCTACAAGTTCAGGGCAGATAGGAGTTTGGGAGGAGACGATGCGGAGGAAGTTTGCAAGGGGCAGAGCGCACAGGGCCTTCGACACCAGGTGAGAAGTGTGTCTGAAGGTGATGGTTAGATTCATCTAAGGCTTCCAACAGGAAGATGCAGCGTTCTCCGATGACCGGTGAGGCAGGGGTAGGAAAACAAAAGAGAAGAACAGAAGCCTGGGAGAACAGGGCAGGACTGAGGGCTTGGACGTCTGCGTGCAGAGAACAGAACAAGATTGGGGGAGGCAGGAAGTGAAGGGGAAGGAGGGAAGCAGTGGTTGGCAGGCGGATTTCAGAATCTGGACAGCTCTAGGGTCGGGGTGGCCTCAAGAATGAACTCTAAAGCAGAATGGCAGGATGCAGAAGGAACCTAGCCCCTCAAAGTCTGGGGGGGTTGAGGTCCTTCCCCTGCTGGGGCCTTTACGAAACACGATTCGGGCCAAACAAAGTAAGTTAGCGGGCTGGATCCAGCACATGGGCCCCAGCTTGCTATCCCTGACCTCTGTAAGCTCTGGTGCCTCCAGGATGCCAGCAGCCCTTGGGGTGGGGAGAAGCCCAAGCCAGGGGCCAGTGCCTCCTTGAGGGGGAGGGGCCGCCTCAAAATCGTGGAGGTGACAGGGGTGTCGTCAGCAAGCAGGTAGTGGCAGGGAACGAACTGGGCATCCCTGGACAAGGCATGGTGGAGGAGGGAGAACAGGAACTTGGACGTGGCAATCCTGTCTCCCAGTGCCAGGGGCCCGGCTCCAACTGTCGCCGACCGGGCAGCCTCCTCTCCAGAGAGCTTGGAGGGAGAGGGGTGCGAGGCAGTAATTGTTTATTGCTGGAGAAGGAGAAGAAGTGAGGGAATGTCGGGGTGCCTGGGTGGCTGAGTCATTAAACGTCTGCCTCCGGCTCAGGTCGTGATCTCAGGGTCCTGGGATCGAGCCCCACATCGGGCTCCCTGCTCAGCGGGAAGCCTGCTTCTCCCTCTCCCTCTCCCACTCCCCCCTGCCTGTGTTCCCTCTCTCGCTGTGACTCTCTCTGTCAAATACATAAATAAAATCTATATAATAAAAAAAAAAAAAAAAAGAAGTGAGGGAATGTCAAGGCCACAGCTGGGGAACGGCAGGGAAGGCTCTGCGCCTGCTCCACCGCTTCCCGTTCAGGCCTCTCCCAACACAACCAGAAACATTCATTAGGTTACCAGAAGGCTCCTGAGGCCAGCTCTAAGTCTTGCCCTGGGGGGCCAGGAAGCAAGGTTCCCAGAGGCACGCCAATAAGGAACACTGCCTACCTGCCCTCGAGGAGCCCACAGCCTGGAAGCAGATGGAGATGTGTGGCCACGAGCGCCCCCTGGAATCCGGGAGCTGTGTTGCCCCCTAAGGGCAAATTGGGGGAACCTGTCGCCGCTGTCAAGAAACTCACAGTCCAGTGGTGGAGACAGCCTTAGTCTTGAAGGAGGAGTTGGATTTCCTTAAGGCAGTAATGCTGTGGGGGACTGAGGGGAAGGCATGGCCTTCGGGCAGAGGGAGAAAGTGAAGCACAAACAAGATAAAATCAAGGCCTGGTATAAACCAGAACCAAGCGCTAGAAAGCCTTGCGGCTCTTTCAGGAAGGGCAGTGAGTTCAGCAGTTTGACTTCCTTGAAGGGCAGAGGGCCGAGAGAAGGTAAGTTAGAATCAGATCTTACAGGGGCTCCTGGGTGACTCAGTCAGTTAAGCGTCTGCCTTCAGCTCAGGTCACAATCCCAGGATCCTGGGTTCGAAACCCATGTGGGGCTCCCCACTCAGCAGGGAGCTTGCATCTTACTCTCCCCCAGCCCCCCACCCCCGCTCATGTTCTCTCTCCCTATCTCTCTCAAATAATACATAAATACATAAAATCACACACACACAAAAAAGAGGGGCTCCTGGGTGGTTCAGTCAGTTAAGCGTCTGCCTTCAGCTCAGGTCATGGTCCCAGGGGGTCCTGGGATCGAGCCCCGCATCAGGCTCCCTGCTCGGTGGGAAGCCTGTTTCTCCCTCTCCCGCTCCCCCTGCTTGTGTTCCCTCTCTCACTCTGTCAGATAAATAAAATCTTAAAAAAAAAAAAAATACCTTCCAAAATGATGTAAACCTGATCAGAGTCTGCTTCTCCCTCTCCCCCTGCCGCTCCCCTTGCTTCTCCTCTCTCACTCTCTCTCAAATAAACAAACAAAATCTTAAAAAAAAAAAAAAAATCAGATCTTGTGGTTGTTTCTACTTTATTCCAGAAGCCAAGGGGAAGCTCGCATTCCCAAACACGGACTGACCACCTACTGTGGGCCAGGAACACGCTAAGTACCGGGAATATGTGTCAAGCACTCACCCTTGCTCTCTTGAAGCTTGAGGTTTAACAAGGAGCTAGACAGCAGTCAAATAATCACACAGATCATTCAAACTACAAACCATGAGACATGACAGGAAGAAAAAGTAGAGGCCCTGCGAAAGAGTAGAACGGGGGCTTAATTTCAATTGATCAGGAAGGGCCTCTGAAGGTTTATGAACAAGATTTGTGGTCAGAGGTTGCATGAGGAAAATGAATCAGGCACAGTGTGCATGACAGATCGGAATTATGGTAATGCTAGAAAGCTGTTACAGTGGTCGAGGCAAAAAGTGACAAAGACAGGAAATTAGTCTATGATGAAAAGGTAGCATTTCAATGGGGAGTTGTTGTTCAAGGAGAGTTTCGCTTTTGCGAGATAAGAAAGTTCTAGAAATCTGTTGTGCAAGAATGTGAATAATTTAACACTACTGAACTATATACTTCAAAAATGGTTAAGATGGTAAATTTTATGTCATGTGTGTTTTATCACAATTTTTTTTCAAGATAGCATTTCAAAGGAGACGGGAAGTGGTGGACTATTCAATGAATGCTTTGGGGCAACTGCACATGCCTCCTTCACAATATGCACCAAAATGAGTCCCAGATAAACCAAAGATTTAAAAATTCAAAAATGAAACCATAAAAGTACTAGAAGAAAATATGAGGGGAGAGGCACCTGGGTGGCTCGTGGGTTAAAGCCTCTGCTTTCGGCTCAGCTCATGATCTCAGGGTCCTGGGATTGAGCCCCGCATCGGGCTCTCTGCTCAGCAGGGAGCCTGCTTCCCCCCCCCTCTGCCCGCCTCTCTGCCTATTTGTGATCTCTCTCTCTCTCTGTCAAATAAATAAATAAAATCTTTTTAAAAAGAATATTAAAAATTAATTAATTTAAAAATAAAGTACAAAAAAAGAGAAAATATGAGAGGATTTAAAAAGAAAATATTGAAATCAGGGGGCCTTTCCAAGAATGACACAAAACTCAGAGGCTATGGAAGAGACTGACATATTCAACCACATTTTTTAAAACTTGATGGCAAAAGCTACTGTAAAAAAGGCAAAATCCAAAGATAAACAATAAGCTGAGGAAAATATCTGCTACTCACAGTGAATATGAAAACAATTCTTACAAATCAATACCTCCAATACCACCAGCCAATATAAAAATGAGCAAATAATGTTAAAAAATATCAAAATGAAATATACAACAAGAAATTAAAATGACTTCAAAACTGATCAGAAGATGCTCAAATGCAATCATACTAAAGGAAATGTATTTCCGGGGCACCTGTGTGGCTGAGACAGCTAAGCATCTGCCTTCGGCTCAGGTCATGATCCCAGGGTCCTGGGATGGAGTCCCATGTCAGGCTCCCTGCTCAGCGGCCAGTCTGCTTCTCCCTCTCCCTCTGCTCATGCTCTCTCCCTCTCTCTCTCTCAAATAAATAAATTTTTAAAATCTTCTTAAAAATCTAAAAAAAAATCTTCTTAAAAATCTAAATAAAAAATAAAAGAAATGTGTGTATATATGTGTCAAAGATTTTATTTATTTATTTATTTATTTATTTATTTATTTATTTATTTGAGCGGAAGATAGAGATAGTGACAGAGATAGCAAGACAGAGCATAAGAGGGGAGAAGAGGGAGAAGCAGGCTTCCTGCTAAGCAGAGAACCTGACTCAGGCTTGATCCCAGGACCCTGAGATCATGACCTGAGCTGAAGGCAGCCACTTCACTGACTGAGCCACCCATGCACCCTGAGAGAATATATTTTCATTGAAGTATGGTTGACATGCAAAATAACAATAGTTTCAGGTGTATAACATAGTCATTTGACATTTATATACATTACAAAGTGGTCACCATGATAAGTCTAGTTACCATCTGCCTCCTTGGTTTTCATATATATATATATATATAAATAAATAAATATATATATATATAAATATATCCACACACATACACACACACACACACACACACACACACACACACACACACTCACACTCACACACATGGACTGGATGTGTGGGAGGAACCTACTGGGAGGATCTAAATCCTGCTCCACAACCAAAATCCCAGAGGGCGGTCCAGTGGGCTTGCAGCAACAAAGCCTTGGGCTGTGTCAGTCCCCACCCCAGAACTAGGACACCCCCAGGCAGCCTGATTTGCCTGCAGCAGTAGCAGCAACAAAGCCCCGTATCTCCCTACCCTCTACCCAGGGGCATAAGGAAACCCAGGCACAGCAGCTTCAACAACCTTCCCCTCCCTCCAGAAGATCACTCAGCAAAAATCAAGCAGCTCAGGGAAGCAAGCACCTTCTGCCCCTGCAGACAGCACCGGCAAGGACTGAGCGGGAGCCCCAGGGACAACAGAAAGATGAAGCAGACCCAGAAACAGCATGGGAAGGGTTTGGAAAACTAAATGGTCACTGGAACTACAGCCCATAGAAATAGACCAGAACATACATGCTAAACCTAAACAGGGTGAATGCCTGCTAAAGTAGAAGATTGAACGGGGATCAGGAGTCTCCTAACGTGACCAAAATGTCTACAATGCAACAGAAAATCACTCATCATAACAAAAGCCAGGAAAATCACAATTTGAATGAGAAAAGACAATCAATCGACTGACACCAATTCCAAGGTGAATCAGATACTAGAATTACCTGACAAGGATTTTAAAGCAGCCATCATAAAAATATTTCAACAAGCAATTACAGATTCATTTGACATAAAAAACTTTAAATCTTGACAAAAAGAAAGAGAAGTTATAAAAGGAGCTAAGTGGAAATTAGAGAATGAAAGAAAAATAAACTGAAGTTAAAACCTCACTGGATAGACTCAATAATAGAGTGGAGGCAACAGAGGATAGAATCAGTGAACTTGAAGGCAGATCAATAGACTTTAGTCAATCTGAATGCACTTGAACACCAGTAAACCGTGGTAAGTGTAGTATGTATATGGTACTACTTAGACCAAACACTAAGAAAACTAAATATACACAGAATCATTATAAATAAATCCAAATGGTACTCTAAAATATGTCAAGTAACTCACAGGTGAGCAAGCAAAAAGAAACAAAAGTATGAGAAACAGAAAACAAGTAACAAAATGGCAGACTTCAGCCCTGAGATATCAGTAATTACCTTAAACATAAATGGACTACATATACCAATTAAAAGAAAGAGATAAGTAGGAGCACCAGGATGGCTCAGTCAATTAAGAGACCAACTCTTGATTTCAGCTCAGGTCATGATCTCAGGGCTGTGGGACTGAGCCCCATGTCAGTTCCACGCTGGGCATGGATCTTACTTGAGAATCTCTCCCTCTCTCTCGTGTGCTCTCTCTCTTTCTCTCTCTCTCTCTCTCAAAAAAAAAAAAAAGAGATAAGTGGAATGGATTTAAAAAACACACACACACAACCCAACCACATCCTATCTTCAGGAAACTCACTTCAAACATAGCAACAGAGGTAGGCTGAAAAAAGAATTAAAAAAAAAGATATATCAAATGTGTAAGCCTGACGATTCACAGACATGTACCCTGGGGCAAATAATACATTATATGTTAATAAAAATAATAATAATAATAAAAATTAAAAAAGATATATCATGTAAACAGTAATTTTTTAAAAAGCAGAAATGGTTATATTCATAGCAGATAAAGGAGACTCCAGAGCAAAGAAGATTACTAGGGACAAAGAGGGACATCACATAATGGTAAAAGGATCAAGTCACCAAGAAGACATGGCAATCCTAAATGTGGATGCACCCACAACAGAGCTTCGAAATACAGGAAGCAGGGGCTGGGTGGCTCGGTCAGTCAAGCATCTGACTCTTGATCTCAGGGCCAAGAGTTCAAGACCTGCAATGGACTCCATCCTGGGCATGGAGCCTACTTGAAGAAAAAAATACACAAAGCAAAAACTGAGAGTGCTGCAAGACAAATCAGATCTGCAATTACAGTTGCAGAGTTCAACATCTCTCTGCAGCTGATAGAACAACTAGACAAATTCAGCAAAGTTATAGAAATGTTCAACAGTACTATCAACTGAGAGGATCTAATTGACATTTATAAAACACTTCACCCAACAACAGAAGAATACATACTCTTTTCAAATACTCAGGGAACACTGACCAAGACAGGCCATATTCTGGGTTATAAAACAAAGCTGTAAGAAATGGAAAGGAACCGAAGTCAGACAGATTATGTTCTCTGGCAACAATGGAATCAAACCAGAAGTCAATATAACCTAAAGGTAACGGGAGAATCTCCAAACACTTGGAAACTAAACAGCACACTTCTAAATAATCTTTGGTTCAAAAGGAAATTTTTATTTTATTTTAAAATGTATTTATTTGTTTTAGAGAGAGAATAGGAGAGGGGCAGAGGGAGAGGGAAAGGCAATCCCAAGCAGAATCCCCACTGAGGGCAGAGCCCGACACGGGGCTAGATCTCATGACCCTGAGATCATGACCTAAGCTGAAACCAAGAGTCAGATTTCCAATCAACAATGCCACCCAGGTGCCCCCTCAAAAGGAAATTTTTAAAGAATATATTGAACTGAATGGAAATGAGAATATGACACATCAAATTTTGCGGGATGCCAGCAGAAGCAGAGAGGGAAATGTCTGGCACTAAATGTTCACATTGGAAAGACAGAAAAAGTCTCAAGCCAATGGTCTGAATTTCTACCTCAGGAACCAAGAAAAAGAAGAGCAAAATAAACCCAAAACCAAGGAAACAGAAGGAAATAAAGATGGAAGCAGCAATCAATGGAATTGAAAACAGAAAAACAATGGAGAAAAATCAATGAAACAAAAAGCTGGTTCTTCAGGAAAAAAGTCAATAAAATTGATAAAGCTTGAGCAAGACTGATACAAATAAAAAGAGAGAAAACACACATTACCAAGAGCAGGAATGAAACGGAGGACAGCACTACTGGTTCTGCAGTTACTAAAGGGGTAAGAAGAGAATAGTGCAAATAACTACACGCTCCTAAATTCAATGTAGAAGAAATGGACCAATTCCTCAAAACCCACAAGCTACCAAAGCCCTACCAAGATGAAATAGGGTCATCTGAATAGTCCTACAGCCCTTAAAGAGATTGAATTTGTATAATTAAAGACCTAAAGAGAAATCTTTAGGACCAGATTTTTTCCACTAGAGAATTTTATGACATGTCCAAAGAAGAATCGACATCAATTTTACACATCTTCCAGAATATAAGAGGAGGAAACACCTCCCAAGTATTGCTCTGACATCAAAACCAGACAAAGCCAATACACAAAAGAGGAAAATTACAGACCAATATCTCTGATTTTCTAAACAAAAATTTAACCTCAATCAACATGATTTACCATGTCAACAGAGTGAAGAAGAAAAAAAATACATGATCATATCCGTTAATGCAGAAAAAGCATTTGACAAAACTCCAACAGCAAACCATGATTAAAACAACAACAACCTGAGTGCCTGGGTGGCTCAGTGGGTTAAAGCCTCAGCCTTTGGCTCAGGTCATGATCTCAGGGTCCTGGGATCGAGCCCCACACCGGGCTCTCTGCTCAGTGGGGAGCCTGCTTTCCCCTCTCTCTGCCTGCCTCTCTACCTACTTGTGATCTCTTTCTCCCTATCAAATAAATGGATGAAATCTTAAAAAAAAAAACAACAAAAAACAACCTCTCAGTACACTAGGAACAGAGGGGAATTTCCACAACCTCATAAAGAGCATCTCCAAAAAGCCCAACAGCTAGCATCATACTTACTAGCAAAAAAACTAATGCTTTCTCTCTAGGACTGGGAACAAGACAAGGATATACATTCATTATCTTTATTCAACATAGCAGTGGGAGTCCTACTCACTACCGTAAGGCAAGAAAAAAAATAAAAAATAAACAGATCAGAATGAAAGAAAGAAAGTTTTTCCTATTTGCAGATGGCATGATTGTCCAATAGCAAATACCAAGGAATCTACAAAGCCACTCCTAGAACAAATAAGTGAGCTCAAGAAATTCAAAGGAAATAAGATCAACACACAAAAAGCAATCACAGGGCACCTGGGTGGCTCAGTGGGTTGAAGCCTCTGCCTTCGGCTCAGGTCATGATCTCAGGGTCCTGGGATTGAGCCCCGCATCGGGCTCTCTGCTCAGCGGGGAGCCTGCTTCTTCCTCTCTCTGTGTCTGCCTCTCTGCCTACTTGTGATCTCTCTCTCTGTCAATAAAAGTAAATAAAATCTTAAAAAAAAACAAAAAGCAATCACAGTTTTGTATACTAGTAATAAATATATAGAAACCGAAATTTAACACATGACACCATTTATCATCACTCAATATATTTATGTATATATATTTATACACAAATATATATAAATATACATATACACACAGTTACTATAAATCCTGGCCAGGATCTGCATCTGAAAATTACAAAATGCTGATGAAAAAAATCATAGAGCACTTAAATAATTCTATAAATTTAATGCAATTTCTACCAAAATTTCAGCAACTTTTTGGAGACATATTTGTGCTTATTCCAAAGTTTATATGGAAGGGCAAAGGAGCTGGAGTGGCCAAAACAATTTGATAAAGTGGGAGGAATCACCCTAATCAATGTTAAAGCTTACAATATAGCTACAACAACTAAGATAGTGATGCTGGTGGAGGGAGAATAGGTCAATGGAACAGAATGGAGAATCCAGAAATAGACTCACACAAATCTGAACAAATTATTTTTGGCAAACTTTCCAAAGCAATTTAAAGGAGGAAGGATAGCTTTCTCAAAGGTTGCTGCTGGAGCAATGAGACATTCATAGGCAAAACAAAACAAAAACCCTAAAGCTCATATCATATACAAAAATTAACTCAAAATGATAACTGATTTGGTTGTAAAACAAACTAAAAAGCTTTTAGAAGAAAATCCTCAAAACCTCGGGCTTGGCACAGAATTCTTAGACTTGACACCAAAGGCATTATCTAGAAAAGGAAAAACGGATACATTCAACTTTGGGTTTTTTTGGTTTGGTTTTGTTTTTTAAAGATTTTATTTATTTGACAGAGCGAGATCACAAGTAGGCAGAGAGCAAAGGGGAAGCAGGCTCCCCACTGAGCAGTGAGCCCGATGCGGGGCTCGATCCCAGGACCCTGAGATCATGACCTGAGCCGAAGGCAGAGGCTTCAACCCACTGAGCCACCCAGGCACCTCTCGACTTTGTGATATTTATTTACAACCTTGTGCTCTCTGAAAGTCTATGTAAAAGAGGATGAAATACAAACTATAGACTGTAAGAAAAATACTTCTAAATCGCATGCCTGCCAAAGGACTAGCATCTAGAATACTTAAAGCACTCTCAAAACCAGCGAATGTAAAAAAATTCTCCAAACTCAACAGTAAAATGACAAATGATCCAATTAGAACATAGGCAAAAGACAGGCATTTCACTAAAAGACATAGGCATTTCACTAAAAAGGATATTCAGATGGCAAATAAGCACATGAAAAAATGGTCAACATCACTGGACTATTAGGGAAAGGTAAATTAAAACTACAAGGAGATGGGGCACCTGGGAGGCTCAGTCGTTAAGCATCTGCCTTCGGCTCAGGTCATGATCCCAGGGTCCTGGGATCGAGCCCCGCATCGGGCTCTCTGCTCGGTGGGAAGCCTGCTTCTCCCGCTATCATTCCCTCTGCTTGTGTTCCCTCTCTCGCTGTGTTTCTCTCTGTCAAATAAAATCTTTATAAAAAAATTAAAAAACTAAAACTACAAGGAGAGGGGCGCCTGGGTGGCTCTGTCGGTTAAGTGGCTGCCTTCAGCTCAGGTCATGATCCCACATCGGGCTCCCCACTCAGCTGGGAGTCTGCTTCTCTCTCTGCCCTTCACCCTACTCATGTGCTCTCTCTATATAAATATATTAAATAAATAAATAAAATCTTTAGGGGCACCTGGGTGGCTCAGTGGGTTAAAGCCTCTGCCTTTGGCTCAGGTCATGATTTCAGGATCGTGGGATCAAGCCCTGCATCGGGCTCTCTGCTCAGCAAGGAGCCTGCTTCCCTCACTCTCTGCCTGCTTCTCTGCCTACTTGTGATCTCTCGCCCTCTGTCAAATAAATTAAAAATATATATATTTTTTAAATAAATAAATAAATAAATAAATAAAATCTTTAAAAATAAACTACAAGGACATACACCCTCATATCAGAATGGCTAAAATAAAAAACAATGACAACACCAGATGCTGACAAGAATGCAGAGAAACTGGCTCACTCACATATTGCCGGTGAGAATGTGAAACGGTTCGGCCACTGTGGCCTAGAATACAGCAGTTGAAATCAAAGTAAACTTACCATACAACCCAGGAATTGTGCTCTTGGCATTTATTTGCTTCAGAGAAATGAAAACTTATGTTTGCACACAAACTTACACACAAACGTTCCTAGCAGCTTGCTTCTGAAAAGCTCCAAACTGGAAACCACCGAGATGTGCGTCGATGGGTTAAACAAACAGTAGTGCATCCCTACCACGGAATACTATTCAGCCATTAAAAGAAACGAACAACCTAGATAAACGCCAAGGAAATGATGTTGAGTGAGAAAGAGCCAATCTATAAAAGATATATACTACATGATTCCATACATCTAACATCTGTGAAATAAGATAATTATAGAAATGGGAAAGAGATCACAGGACGTTAAGCTGTCATGAGACTGACGATGGAATTAGATTGGCTTCCAAACCCAGCTCCACTGTGTGCTAGCAGGAATTGGGGTAAATGGTGTCATCTCACTAAGCCTTGATTTCCTCCTGTATACAACAGTTTCCATTTATGTATTCAGTCAGTCAGTCAACGAATGTTTAGTTCCAGGTGTTGAAAATAGATAGCAGTGACCAAAAGAGACAAAACTCTTTGCCCTCATAGAGCAGACATCCTGGGGGGGGGGGGTGAGGAGGCAGTAAACACACCAATCATTGAGTATCAGCAGAGATGGTACTCTTAAGAAAAAGTAAAGCAAGGTGAGGTCAAAGAAGAGAAAACATATAGAGTATTTAGTACAGTGCCAGAACATAGTATTCAAAAATATTAGTTGTTGTTAGATATTGTTGGTAATGAGAAAAAGGCTATTTTTAAAGGTTTAAGTGTTAGTAAAGGTGAAGGGACATGAATATTCTCATATACTGCTGGTGGGAATGCAATCCATTCAGGCCCCTTGGAGGCCAATTGGCAGGTCTTTTAAAATTAAAAATACCGGGGCGCCTGGGTGGCTCAGTGGGTTAAAGCCTCTGCCTTCGGCTCAGGTCATGATCTCAGGGTCCTGGGATCGAGCCCCGCATCAGGCTCTCTGCTCAGCGGGGAGCCTGCTTCCCCCTCTCTCTCTGCCTGCCTCTCTGCCTACTTGTGATCTCTCTCTCTCTCTCTGTCAAATAAATAAATAAAATCTTAAAAAAAAAAAAAAATTAAAAATACCCCTGCCCTGTGACCCAGCAAACTGAACTCTGGATCCAAACATTCTGAGTTCAAATCCTGACTCTGCCTGATACTGACTAGTTGTGTGACCTTTGATAAATTGTCTAACCTCTCTGTACCTTGGTTTCCTCATCTGTAAAAGAAGGATGGAAACAGGGGCGCCTGGGTGGCTCAGTCGTTGGGTGTCAGTCTTCAGCTTGGGTCATGATCCCAGGGTCCTGGGATCGAGCCCCTCATCAGGCTCCCTGCTCAATGGGAAGCCTGTTTCTCCCTCTCCCGCCCCCCCTGCTTGTGTTCCCTCTCTCGCTGTGTCTCTACCAGATAAATAAATAAAATTAAAAAAAAAAAAAGAAGGATGAAAACATTGGGTTGCTGTGAGGATTAAAGGAGTCCATATATGTAAAGCATTTAGAACAGCACTTAGCACATAGTAAGGGTTCTATAGGTATTTGTTGAATAAATTCCACCTCTTGGTATCTACCTAGGGAAACACATGGGCACCAAAAGCAGATTTAGGGATATTCGTCTACAACATTCTTTATAGCAGTAGAAAAAAATCAAAACTACCTAAAAATTTTAATGTAATTTTTAAAAAATTAAGGATGGGGCACCTGGGTGGGTCAGTTGGTTAAGCAACTGCCTTCAGCTCATGTCATGATCCCAAGGTCCTGGGATCAGATCGAGTCCCTTGTCGGGCTCCCTGCTCAGGGGAGAATCTCCTTCCCCCTTTCCTTCTCCCCCCGCTCATTCTCTTTCTCTCTCTCTTTCTCTCTCTGTCATTCTTGCTTTCACTCTCTTTCAAATAAATAAAACCTTTAAAAAAATTTTTTAACTAAACTAATTAAATATCTATCAATAAAGCAAGGGTGCGGGGTGCCTGGGTGGCTCAGTCGGTTAAGCATCTGACCTTTGATTTGGTCTCAGGTCATGATCTCAGGGTTGTGAGATCAAGGGTTGTGAGATCAAGCCCCGAGTCAGGCTCCTGCGCTGGCATGAAGCCTGCTCGGGATTGTCTCTTTCCCTCTCCCTCTGCACAGCCCCCCTTAAATAACAAGCGATGGTGAAACAAAGTAAGTTATAGTGGTCCTATGGATACTATGAAGCAGCCAAAGAAAATGAAGATCTCTATATTCTAGCATGGAAAGATCTCTGAGGGGTGTTGTTACGCACCGAAAAGCTAGATTCAGAATGATACATACACTATGAGCTCTCTAAGCAAAACAAAGCACACAATATTGTGTGTGTGCACACGTGTATCCATATGTAGAAAAATATCTGGAAGGATACATTTCAAATTGTTAGAGTTGCTATCTGGTGGAAAGTGTTGGGAGAAGCAAGATGGAATGTAAAAGTAATCAAAAATGATTTTAGAGCCTGAGTGGCTCAGTCGTTAAGCGGCTGCCTTCGGCTCAGGTCATGATCCCAGAGACCTGGGATCGAGCCCCGCATCGTGCTCCTTGCTCGGCAGGAAGCCTGCTTCTCCCGCTACCATTCCCTCTGCTTGTGTTCCCTCCCTCGCTGTGTTTCTCTCTGTCAAATAAATAAAATCTTTAAAAAAAAATGATTTTATATTTTACAAGGAGAATATATTCATCTGTGACTTACATGATTAGAAGGATTTTTTTTAAGTTTGGTAAGGAAGTAGCCAGAAGTGGCCAAAGGGAATTATCTTTTCAACAAATCCTAAAACAGCTGGATCTCCATAAGCAATGATTAACACAAAATGGATCATAAACCTAAATGTAAAACCTAGAACTATTAAAGTTGCAGAAGAAATTGTAGGAGAAAATCTATATGATTCTAGGTTAGACAAAAATTTCTTAGATGCAATACCAAAAGCACAATTCATACAAGAAAAAACAACTGATAAACTGGACTTCATCATAACTTTTGCTTTTTGAAAGGCACTGTTTAAAAACAATGAAAAGATGGGGGCATCTGTGTGGCTCAGTCTGGTGAGCGTCTGGCTCTTGATTTCAGCTCAGGTCGTGATCTCAGTGTCCTGGGATTGAGCTCTGCTATCAGGTTCTGTGCTTAGTGGGGAGTCAGCCTGAGGATTCCCTCCCTCTCCTTCTGCCCCTCCCCCTGCTCACACACAGGCTCTTCCTCTCTCTCAAATAAGTAAATAAATCTCTTTTTAAAAAAAGGGGGGGGGCGCCTGGGTGGCTCAGTCGTTAAGCGTCTGCCTTCGGCTCAGGTCATGATCCCAGGGTCCTGGGATCAAGCTCCGCATCGGGCTCCTTGCTCGGCAGGGAGCCTGCTTCTCCCACTACCATTCGCTCTGCTTGTGTTCCCTCTCTTGCTGTGTTTCTCTCTGTCAAAAAAAAAAAATCTTTTTTTTCTTTTTTCTTTTTTTTTTAATTTTTTAATTTTTTTAAAATTTTTATTAACATAAAATGTATTATTTGCCCCAGGGTACATGTCTGTGAATCGTCGGGCTTACACATTTCACAGCACTTAACAGCACATACCCTCCCCAATGTCCACCCTATCCCT
>CM053612.1:54944259-54982488 GCA_028646535.1 Procyon lotor
TTTTTTTTTTTTTTAAAGATTTTATTTATTCGACAGAGAGAAACACAGCAAGAGAGGGAACATAAGCAGAGGGAATGGTAGCGGGAGAAGCAGGCCTCCTGCCGAGCAGGGAGCCCGATGTGGGGCTCGATCCCAGGACCCCGGGATCATGACCTGAGCCGAAGGCAGACGCTTAACGACTGAGCCACTCAGGTGCCCCAATGCTAAGGAAGTTCTTAGAACACAACAGAGCAGAGAAAGATCATTCAATACACTGTAGTGAGAAAATCGGTTAGCCGTTTGGGGAAAATAGAATTTTTTTCTTTTACTTTTTTCTGTTTGTCTTCATCAACCCCAGGTTGATACAGAACTAAATATATACTGTTAAATAGAATTGAATATTTAGCAAATCTTTGAACTGATGGTAACCTTCTAAGCTTTGAATTAACAAGAAGAAATTGCAAGAGAAAAGAGCAATAGATTTAGTTCTATAAAATTTTGAAATGTTGTACACAGAAAGATGTAAGCCAAAGGAAAATAACCAAATGGTAAAAAATGTCTGCCTTGGGGCACCTGGGTGGCTCAGTGGGTTAAAGCCTCTGGCTTCGGCTCAGGGCATGATCTCAGGGTCCTGGGATCGAGCCCCGCATTGGGCTCTCTGCTCAGCAGGGAGCCTGCTCTCCCCGCCCCCCCGCCTCTGCCTACTTGTGATCTCTCTCTGTGTCAGATAAATAAATAAAATCTTTAATATATATATATATATACGTACATATATATATATATCTGCCTCAACTATGATGAAAAATGAACCTCCAGGTTTCCTAAAACACTCACGCAAATCGATGAGGAAAACACAACAGGTCCCCCAAAGATAAATGGGCAGGGATACTTCACGCAAGAGGAAATGGAACGGGTAAGTACGCACACAGCAAAATGTTCACCCTCACAAGTGGTTTTTTAAGTGCAAATTAAAACAATCACATTAGTGAAAATTAAAAATAAGTAATTACCAGGCTGGCATGAGGACAGTGTAATTGCAAGGATCTTCGGAGAAAGGTTTTTGGCAATATGCATACACTACTGCAAAGTGTTCAGACTCCTACCATAGTGCTCCTTCTCCAACAGTTACTGCCAACCACTCTCGTGGACTGACCCGAGCCGCACCAGTTCTTCCAAATGTGAGTCCCCAGCCTGGATCGTGCACCTGAGCTCAGACCTGCGTCCGCAAGACCTCTCTGATTTGATGTCCCCCTCCTCAGCTGAGCATCTCACTCACACCAAGAACGCCTCCTCCTTTTTCCCAGTGAATGCACCACTGAGTCACCAAGCCAGAAACCTGGGAGTCATCCTAATTGCCTCTTTGTCCCTCCTGCACATTCATCTTTTCCATCGGCTCCTGCCAATACTCCATCTGCAATGTCTTTGAATCTGCCTCTTCCTCCCCCACCCCCCGTCGTAGTCACGGATGTGGGTCTCACCTGCTGTTTCTTGCTCGTATTGTTGAAATAGCCCTGACCCATCTCCTCCAATCCACTGACACTTCCTTCAAGCCATTCTACAGGGAACCGTGGGAGTTATCTTTATAAACTACAAAGCTGATTCTGTGTCGTCCTTCAAATCTTTCAACGCGCCCCCTCCCATTGTATACCTACAGGCTAAAGTCCAAGATTCTTAAGCTTTAGCGGCCCTCTGTGCTCCAGACTGCCTCGCCACCATCTTTTCTCTGATGAGCTTCTCCTGGTTTTCTGTCCCCTCCTCCCAGCTTGCCTCTCCCATTGTAATGGGAATTCCTTGAGAGCCGAAGGAGATCTTAATCATCTCTGCCTCCCCGGTTGGTAACACTGAGGTTGACACAGAGTAGAAATGGATTTCTTCCAAAGAAATATTCAAAAATTAAAATTAGAGGCACCTGGGGAGCTCAGTCGTTAAGCGTCTGCCTTCGGCTCAGGTCATGATCCCGGGGTCCTGGGATCGAGCCCCGCATCGGGCTCCCTGCTCAGCGGGAAGTCTGCTTCTCTCTCTCCCGCTCCCCCTGCTTGCGTTCCCTCTCTCTCTGTGTCTCTCTCTGTCAAATAAATAAATAAAATCTTAAAAAAAAATCGAAAAACAAAAAGTAAAATTAAAATTCAAAAAAATCATTCGACGAAGGAAAAAGCTTATGAAGGAAAACGATTCGCTATAGCAGCATTCATAATACAGAAAAAGTGCAAAAAACTTAATGTTCAACAATAGAGAACTTTTATTAATTGGGACAGCCATTTAACGGAATATGATGCAGCTGTTAAAATACTAATTATGAAGATTATGTAGCAACTCAGAAAGTGTTTATTATATAATAAAAGCAGAATACAAAATGGTCTGTGTGCTAGGACTAAAATTATGTAGAAGTATGCACGCACACAGACCGATCAGAATGAGAACAGGAAAAGGAACGAATGAATACAGATGATGTGTTTAGGGTGTTTGGGGAGGTGCTGTTTGTGATTTTCTTAAGCTCTTTGCAAATTCCCCTCGTTGTTGTTAGAATGTCTTTGTGCATAAATATAAACTGACAGAGGGAAAAAAACATGTATCCTGGGAAAGGTAGTTGGATTCCCTCAAGTCCTTGGACAAGTTGCGGTACAAGAATAAATAAACCACTGACCTGGGAGGTGAGAGACCAGCTCCTCACCCCACCCCCACCCCTAACTGGCTGTGTGATCTTGATTAAGTAAACTCTGCAGCTCTAGCCCCCACTTCTTTCTCCTACCCTCCCTGGCTGGAAGTCCCATGGTTATTCCTGACTCCCAAACCAAACCCGTCATTTCTATTCGCTGTACCACTATCTCCCCCGATGACCTCAGACCGAAAACCTCAGAATCCACCGTCCATTCATTGTCTCATCACCTTCCCTCTCTCTAATCCCCACCTCCAATCCATTGCCCCTCCTTTCCAATAATCATTTATAGCATGCTTCTCTACGGGCCTGGTTTCAAAGAGGAGTCCCTGCCCTCCTAGTCAGCACTGTCTGCCTGAGAAGGGCCAGCAATTTTGCTTCTCTCTTGCACCTTTGCAGACTGCCCAGCTGTAAAGTGGCGGGTAGAGACGCATAAAGTGGGGCCTCGTGAGCAATGAGCTTGACCCCACGGCGGGAGAAGTTTAGGCACAGGCTCTGAGGGATACTGGAGTAAGACTTGGTAGAACGAGTGGGCTGTTGACTCCATTTATTCATTCAACACGTACTTACCAAGTGCTGGACACAGCGCCAAGCTCTCTGTTAGGTGGCAAAGGGCCTGCCCAGATGAATTAGGGCGGTCTCTGGTATGGGGATCAGTGAAGGACAGACGAGGACACTACTCATTACACCACAATGTGCTAAATGCTGTCCCGGAGTTTGAACAAAGGGCTCCCGAGGCAGAGGAATGTGGGATTGACCCTGCCTGAGGGGGCTGCGGGCTCACTGAGCAGGAAGGACTTGAGTTGTTAGGTATCTCCAAGGCTGAGGAGTGGGACTAGATACCCAAAAAAGGGGAGTGGGCTGTCCATGGCAGTTCCGAGCCCAGGAATCATCAGGTCCCCAGGCAGGACGCTTGAAAGAGACAGCTTTCCGAGACCAGTAAATAGTTTGGAGTGGCTTAAGCCTTGACGTTCAGGATGGGGGAAGGGAGCAATGAATGTCCAGGCACAGTCGGCCGCAGGTGACAGGCGGTGAGACCTGAGAGACCAGGCAGGAGGGCCAAGGGCAGTTTCAAAGTAGGAAAGTATTATGATTAGATCTAAGTTTTGGTGAGATAACTAGATGGTCTCTAAAGTCTCCTCTCTTCCCTGAGACTTTATGGTAAGCGCTGAAAGTGTGGTATAGGAACATAGGGGCAGGGTGCCGAGGTTCAAGCAAGGATCCTACCCTCCCGCCCCCTCCGCGATCTGGGAGAAGCAAGAGAGAATAAAAATGTTGGGTCTTCCTGGGGGAGCCTGGGTGGCTCATATTTCCGTTCAGGTCACGATCTCAGCGTCCCGGGATCGAGCCCCTCCTTGGCTCCACACTCAGCACCGAGTCTACTTGGGTTTCTCTCTCCTCCTCTCCCTCGGCTCCTCCCTCTGCCCTCATGCGTTCTCTCTCTCTCAAATAAGTATCTTTTAAAAAAAAAAAATGTTGGTTCTTCCCAACTTAAAGCATGGCAGGTTGGCTGGCTCAAGGGAACTCGGAAAAAGGGACAAAATATGTTTCAGAATTAATATTAAATCTCTATTAAGATACACTGTGCTGAGAATACTCAGGAAGACTGATGAATCACAGACCTGTATCCCTGAAACAAATAATACATTGTATGTTCGGAAAAAAAATACATTCTACCGATTATACAATCTCGGGTAGGTGGGACTTCAAGTAGCCTCACTCTGCCCTGCCCTCGAAGGAAGGGACCACGTCGAGCTCATCTTCTGTTTCCAGCAGCCGGCCCTGAGTCACGCGCACCGGAGGCGCTCTGCAAATACCGGCTGGGGCGGGGGCTGGAAAGAGGGAGAAAGTCGCCCGAGCTTCGGCCCTCCGACCTCCCGCCAGCAGGTGGCAAGATAGAATCCGGGTGCGCTGGGAAAGGGCGGAACTGGGCGGAGCGTCCGCGGCTCCGGCGCGCGCAGCCTCCGACCCTCTTTTCTCGGGTACCGGAAGGAGGCGGTCCTCTTTTCGTGCCTAGCGCAGCCATGGTAAGGAGGATTCTTCCCGAGCTCCCGGGGCCCATCGGCTTCCATCCTCCCAGGGCGGGGGCTGCCCGGGGCTCCGGGGTCCCCGCAGGGGGTGGCCGGGAGGAGGCGAAGGCGCTGCGACCTGCGGGTTGGCCCAGGCGCGCTCCGGGGCCAGGGCGAACGGCGGCCGGGGAGCCGGGGCGGGGGGGTCGGTGCCGCGGGCGGGAAGGCCTCGGTGTCTGGCCCGGCCAACGCCCGACCACCATCCGGTGACCCCAGGAGGAACGGGCCCCCCGGGCCGGGGGCGCGGATGATCGGCCCGGGGCGGGTGGGCGCCGGCCACGCCGGGCCAAGAAGCCTTTTCTTAAGTGGCTGCTGTTGGGTTATTTTTTGGCACGGGCGAACTTGACGTAGTGTGGCCGGCGAGCGTGTGTGCACGGCATTAAAATGCTTCCGCATTTTCAAGTGAACGTGGCTCTCCGCCTTGTGCCCTTAAGAGTACGAGGGAGCAGCTCTCGGCACGTGGTTTTGCGGAGAGCAGGTAACTGTCGCACTGGCTACTTTGTAACCAGTTGGTGAAGTTGGGAAAAACTTTGCTACGTGACTGATTAACCAAGTAGCAGCACACATTGGGCCCTTGGCCACCTCTGTTACCGGCTCGCCCCGTGCCACAAGCTCCGACCCTGGGCCTTTTCGCTTCGCCAGAACAGTTTCTTGGGGGGAAAAAAAGAGCCTCGGGAAGCGGGCACGCTTTCAAGCGGTAACTTTGAAAATACTTGGAACAGCCCCCAAAGACCGTAATTGGTGATCCCTGTCCAGTGGAAGCTGGGGAGGGTTGTAGTCGATGGAACCTATAGTATTTGCTAGGGAACTGTATGCCTCTGCGCGTTGCCACTGGCCCCACACTTTATAACACTGTACACACTTTGCTGGAGAGGAAACAGGCGACGGAGTTCTTTAAAGAAGTTAAGAGAATTGGTAAGCTGTTCTTGAAACAACCTGTAACCCTTTTAACAGCAGTGAAATCTAAAACCTTGAAATTCTCCTCCAGGCTCGTGGTCCCAAGAAACATCTGAAGCGCGTAGCAGCTCCAAAGCATTGGATGCTGGATAAACTGACCGGTGTGTTTGTAAGTATCATATTGTGAGCGTATGCGATAAATTGTAACTCCCTTAAGGAACACGTTCAGGGGACCTGTTTTACACTAGTGTATGTACCAGGCATCCTTGATCACTGTATCCGTAAATTATTTGGGCACAGGATTATGGGAAGAGTGTTCTTGCCGTCCTGTTTTTGAAGGCCTTGTGCTGCCTAGTATCCTTACATGGACTCCGAACTCAAATGTTCCTAATGGGCCTGGATCTCTGAGATGGGAAGATGCTGTAGAGCCTTCTGGTCTAGAATAGTTGGACGAGTTTTGAACACCTCGTTTCCCCAAATTCGGGGGCGGGTGGACAGACCGGTGTCTATTTTGATGGATTTCAAGACGTAGGAAGTGGGTTTGAGTGGATCCCCACATACGTTTAAGCTTAATTTTTTTTTTTTTTTAAATCATTTTGCAGGCTCCTCGCCCATCTACTGGTCCCCATAAGCTGAGAGAATGTCTCCCTCTAATCATTTTTCTAAGGAACAGACTTAAGTATGCCCTAACAGGAGATGAAGTAAAGAAGATTTGTATGCAGCGTTTTATTAAGATTGATGGCAAGGTCCGAACTGATATAACCTACCCTGCTGGTTTTATGGGTAAGTGGTTAGCGAGCGCTTGGTGACGCCTCCTTTTGGTTTTCTCTTCCTTTCCAGAATGGCGGTCGTATTGAATATTGGTGGGCTTTTTTTAATCCGTCGCAGAAGTAAAGCATGACCTTCTCCTTCAGCTTCTTTACTGACCTGGTGTAGGGCTGGAAGCAATCACAAATCGTTTCTCAGAACCGAATTTCGATTCACTTTGAGTTTTGCATGTCATAAAAACAGGGTTTTGGAACATGAAGAGATTGGCTAGTTGTCGTCATTGGTCTTGGGAGTTCTTGTTGGATTTGAAATGGGAAGCATAGGTTTGTTGTCGTCGTTTTTCTAGTGGCTTGTGGTTACCCAGCATGGGGTGGTGGGGCTATCTAGTAACCTTAGTTACTGTTCTGATGTCAGATGTCATCAGCATTGACAAGACCGGGGAGAATTTCCGGCTGATCTATGACACCAAGGGTCGCTTTGCTGTTCATCGGATCACGCTCGAAGAGGCCAAGGTGAGAGTTCCAAACAGGCTGGGTCTTCATTCGGGAAAGTTAACTTGCTTCTGAGTGAGAGCCTGGAGTGACTATGTGGGCCTGGTCCATTTCGGTGAGGTAGCTTCAGATTACTTAGCAGTGGTGTGCCTGGAAATAGGCAGTTAAGTTTGACTTGGGGTTCGGTTGTGTGTGCACTTGGATGTCACGTTATTAGAAGTCCTGCTAAGTGGCATCACAGTTCGTTGCTGGATATCTAATGATCGATCCCCATATGAAGTTAACACCTTCGACAGATTGTCTTATTTTATGGCAGAAGAAATTTCTAGTTTAACAGCGGCTTCCAGGTTGTCTTCTAGAGCCAAGGAGAGTGATTTCTAGGAACATTTATTAGTACCTGAAGTGTGGGTCCTTTGAAGTATTAAGGACCAGAAAACCAATATTAGTCCAATCTGATTGGCCTTTTGTCATGTCTCCATTTGTGGCTCTAGCTTTACTCTGGGGGAAAGGAACAGCGCTAATGGAGGAGACTGGTCATCCTTGGGGCATTTGTTTTGAGATCGCGCCTCCAAAAAAGATTACAGACATTGATTATTTAATCCAGTTTGTTGTAGTGGTTTTACACAAAAGTTTAAGGCCCCTTGAATTATTGGCTATAAATGAAGGTTAATTCAATTGTGAGATTCAGCTCCTAATTTCCTCAGCTGCCTCGTTATCAGCAGGCTAGAGGGCACGTCCGATGGCATCGAGGTGATTTGATTTACTCGAGGGAGGTCAGGGAGCGAAAGTCCAAGGTCAAAATGCTTTGTGTGAAATGCTTGTTGATGAGGGGAGCTGGTAATACAATTACAGTTTGTGAGCCAAAACTCAATTGTGTGAAAGAAAGAGCCGCCAAGAGGTGTTTGTTGGGGGCTGATGCAGGTAAGTTGGAGGGGAAAATTCTGGGGACCTCTGAGGCTGAAACAGCCTCGGGCAAGAAGGGTGATCAGCCCACGCACTGGAGTCCCCCTGTTCTGCTGTGGCATTTGGAGGTTGTAGAGCCTTTGATCCCTTGGACTTGAACATGGCGGTTGATGGAGTGGGGTACAAGGAAAACCCCTGAGAGGAAGACGACCCTGAGAGGGACAGCACAAGAGAAATTTGTGGAGGGGAGGAAGTGAAGTCCACGACAGCGCTCTATAACTTGGGAAACCAGCAGTTCCTCTGTAGGGCTGTTGCCTTTACCTGCCGATTGCATTTTTAACACCTGGACTTGGGGTTTCAAAATTACTGTTTCGTACATCCTGGAGCGGGGTGAACGTGAGCTAAAGTAAATGTGGCTAACTCATGTTTCCAGTACAAGTTGTGCAAAGTGAGGAAGATCTTTGTGGGGACAAAAGGAATCCCTCATCTGGTGACTCATGATGCTCGCACCATCCGCTATCCTGACCCCCTCATCAAGGTGAATGACACAATTCAGATCGATTTGGAGACCGGAAAGATCACTGATTTCATCAAGTTTGACACTGGTGAGCACCCTCAATGCTACCTGGGCCTTCTCTTTGTTTCTGGCATTTTCTTTAAAGCCTGGGTGTAAGAGCTGTTCTTTACTCCTCCTTTTTCTCCTCCCTCCCTCTCTCCTCTCCCCCCGCCAATGTAATCAAGCATTAGGACTTGGCACCAGGCCTGGGGTACAGGGTTTGGTTTTGAGCCCTCTTAGGTTCTGATGTGCACCTGATGAGCAACCAGAGCTGTAGGTCTTTTGATGTAGTGAGAGATGGGGAAGGGGGCAACTCATGGCATTTGAGGAAATGTGCAAGGAATGTGTAGAACTTGAAGGTGTGTCATTTCAGCATGGCTTCGGGGTGGTGGTAAGGGTTAGTGATGGGGATGTGTTCTGAATGGGGGGAGGAGCGGCCTTGGGGAGCTGTGAGGGGTTGAACAGGTCTCTCTTGGGTGGGGGGCAGAAACAACCACCCAGGTATGTGTGTTCACTTCCAGGGAGGCCCAAATGCTCAGAATGTTCTGGGTGGATCTTCAGGTGTGAGGGGGAGGGGTGGGGTAAATCCCAAGAAAGCCCTGAGAATCCTTGCGTGGCTGACCTCTCCAGAGAAGTGAATTCAAACGGGAAAAACGACTGATTGTGTCTTGAGCCTGTCTCTCTTGGCATTTGTCACATCGGGTTATGAGTTGGCACGGGGCCCGGGGCTGAGCAGATAACTTCTTCTCCCTAGGGAATCTGTGTATGGTGACAGGGGGTGCTAACCTCGGAAGAATTGGTGTGATCACCAACAGAGAGAGACACCCTGGTTCGTTTGATGTGGTTCACGTGAAAGATGCCAACGGCAACAGCTTTGCCACCCGGCTCTCCAACATTTTTGTTATTGGCAAAGTAAGTCTGGGTCTCCCTGCCCTCGCACACGGAGCGCCAGGGGTGCTGCGCCCGGCTCCGGTGATCCTCCTGTAGCGCCCCGTCCAGGGTCGGGCTCGCACAGTGTGGGGCCAGGGCCAACCTGGGATCTTGCTGTATCACAGAATCCTGATCACCTTGCTTGGTGAAAAGTGCCAGTGAACTACAAAGGGTACTGTAGTTTGCATCTGATGTTTGGGCAGCAGGTTTAATAGGGTGATCCTGGCGGCCCCGGCAGTGGCTACTTCTGCGGAACGAGCATCTAATGTCTTAAGACTACCTGGCTGTTGCTGAACACACCCAGGCCTCTGTGTCTTTAAATGAGATGACTGGTGCTGCGTGTGCCACGCTGCTGGTGGGAGTTCATGTGTGGTGGGTTGTAATGCTCCTTGTTTTCTCCTGCAGGGCAACAAACCATGGATTTCTCTTCCCCGTGGAAAGGGTATCCGCCTCACCATTGCTGAAGAGAGAGACAAGAGACTGGCAGCCAAACAGAGCAGCGGGTAGAATGGTCCCTAGGTGACGTGATCGGAAGTCTTTATACCCTAATTAAAGGTCATACAGCACGATAAATTGTCTCTTTGGTGTTTGTTGTGGTTTGGGTTGAGGTTTTGTGTTCATTCACAGTTGCCTCCCGTTTGACTTAGAACTCGAAAAGTGGATTGACTCCTGGGGCAAGCTTAGGCATTCTGTGATACAGGGCTAGGATATTATTTATTCATGAGGGTAGGGAGAAGCAGATTCCTCACAGAGCAGGAAGCCCGACGTGGGGCTCGATCCCAGGATCCTGGGATCATGACCTAAGCCAAAGGCAGATGCTTAACCGACTGAGCCACCCAGGCGCCCCTTTGTCTTTTTTAAGGCTGGACTCAGGGTGATGGGAAGGAGGACACACAGGACTTGACAAAGGAGCAGCAACTAACGGGGGGAGCCAAGGGGAGGCCCAGGGTGTTGGCCAAGAACTCATCTGTCCTATTGATTCTTCGCTTTAAAAAAAAAAAAATAATCAGTTCCTCCTTCCTCTGGTCTTCACTGCACTGGCTCTGGCTCATCTGTTTTTCCCAATCTTGCCCAGGGTGGAAATCTCCAGCTGTGGACACAGTCAAATGCAAGGGCCCTTGGTACTACAAAGCCACACACTTATTTGGACTTAATCGAACGTCTCTAGCTGCCACTGCAGTCCTCGCCATTCCCTGGGGCACTGTGAAACAAAGTATCCTGTAGAAAGGCAACTTGTTAATGTTTCCTGGAGTGTGTAGGGTCATGTCAGGCTTGCCCTCCAATCTTTTTTTTTAAGATTAATTTTTGGAGGGGAGAGGGATGGAGAGAGAATCTCCGACAAGCTCCCCGCCCCAGCGTGGACTCCGATACCTGGCTCAGTCTCACGACCCTGAGAGTCAGTTGCTTGACCAACACCCATCCAGGTGCTCCTGGCCCACCAGTCCTTAAGATTTACTTTAGAGGTGGGGCAGAGTGAGAAGGAGCGAGTTCTCAAGCAGAAGCACGGAGCGGGGTCCCAGGATCCTGAGATCTTGAGCCTGAGTCAGCTTAACCAATTGAGCCCCCGGGTGCCCTGCTCACCCATCTTTTTTTAAAGATTTTATTTGACAAACACAGCTAGAAAGGGAACACAAGGGGAGTGCAAGAGGGAGAAGCAGGCTTCCCGCGGAGCAGGGAGCCCAATGTGGGGCTCATCCCGGTCCCCGGTGTCATGACCTGAGCCAAAGGGCAGATGTTTAACCACTGAGCCACCCAGGCACCCCCCTGCCCGCCAATCTCAATGATTGTTTTCCTTTGCTACAAGGGGCCAGCCCTCATTATGTTCCCCTGTAAGACATGCCTTCTGCTAGAAACAAAACCCACATATGCCCCCTATAGCAGGGCTTCCTTTATACTATTGGTCCAGGTAACTTGGGGGTGGCTGTCCCGCGTGTTGTGGGATGTCAGACCCCATCCCTGGCCTCTGACCACCAGATGTTAGAGCATGCCTTCCTGTTCTGCCCAGTCGTGATCCCAGAATAACCAGATGTAGCCAGATCCCTCCTGGGGAGCAAAATTGCCTTGTGTTCTGAACCACTATCCTATAGATCCTGCTGTGTCTCACCATCGCTTTTATTTAACATCTTGTTACAGAAACCGTTCAAGCTTACTAAATGATCCCACCGTGACAGGTTTGGGGGTCAAAAACCGTTTTGGACATCATTATCTGAGGCGCGATGAGCCTGGGTAAGGTCACTTTGCATGTCACACTGGGCACGGGGAATGGGCCTGGTACCCAGGTCTGTGGTCCGACAGAGAAGGTGGCTTACACTGTCTCAGCCCCCCACCCCTACCCTGGCCCCCGGGGACTAGACCCTGGGCCTGGAGTCAGGAGCCACAGAATACATCTTGTCAACCGAGCAAGGCACGAATTAATCACTCAGCTAAAAGAGGGACGGCCCAGGAGTCTCCCAAGCCCATTTGGCCCCACTGGGCTTCTCTTCCTTTCACACTGCAGACTCCAAAGCACCACTGGCTGGGGCTTGAGAGCAGTCAAACCCAGGGCCTCAAGACCTCAGCTTAAGCAGGCGAAAGGGAATTTCTGCAAGGACAAGGTCCAACCAAAGCAAGTCGGAGAGGGGTGTGCAAGTGGGCTTGCCAGACCTGTTGCTTCAGCGTGGGTCTCTTGTCAAGAGCAGAGCTCGGCAAGATAGGCAGTTCTGATGTGGAGCCAGGCCAGAAGTAATCTTTTTTTTTTTTTTTTAAAGATTTTATTTATTTATTTGACAGAGATCACAAGTAGGCAGAGAGAGGGAGGGAAGCAGGTTCCCCGCTGAGCAGAGTCCGATGCGGGGCTCGATCCCAGGACCCTGAGATCATGACCTGAGCCGAAGACAGAGGCTTTACCTCACTGAGCCACCCAGGCGCCCCAGCCAGGGTTTTCTAAACGCTTTATTTATTTATTTTTTTTATGTCTCTACATATAAGTTGATTTGGGGCAGGTTTTTAATTCCAGTTAACATGAGTTACCAGAGTTAACATTCATTTCAGATGTACAGTCTGGTGATTCGACAATTCCACACAGTACCTGCTGCTTGTCACAAGTGTGTTCCTTAATCCCCATCACCTGTTTCCCCCATCACCCCACCCATCTCCCCTCTGGTAACCAACAGTTTGTTCTCTAGAGGTAAGAGTCTGTTTTTTGGTTTGTCTCTCTTATTTTTTTTCCCCTTTGCTCATTTGTTTCTCAAATGCCACCTATGAGTGAAATCATGGTATTTGTCTTCCTCTGACTTAAGTCACTTAGCATGATACCCTCTAGCTCCATCCACGTCATTGCAAATGGCCAGATTTCATTCTTTTCTTATGGCTGAGTGATATTCCATTGTAAATATATACACCACATCTTGATCCGTTCATCCATCGATGGACACTTGGGCTGCTTCCACATCTCGGCTATTGTAAATAATGCCGCTATAAACATAGGGCTGCGTGTATCCCTTTCAATGAGTGCTTTTGTATTTTGGGGGTCAAGAGCCAGGAGTTTGATCGCTGGGTCATAGGGTAGCTCTATTTTTAATTTTTTGAGGCACCTCCATACTGTTTTCCAGAGCAGCTGCACCAGCCTGCACTCCCACCCACAGTGCATGAGGCTTTCTTTTTCGTCACATCCTCACCAACATCTGTTGTTTCTTGTGTTGTTGGTGTCCACCACTCTGACAGGCACGAGGTGACAGCTCCTTGTTGTTTTGATTTGCACTTCCGTGCTGGTGAGTGATGGTGAGCGATGATGAGCATCTTTTCATGTATCTGTTGGCCATCTGGATGTCTTTGGAGGAACGTCTGTCCGTGTCTTCTGCCCATTTTTTAATTGGATTATTTGTTTTTTGGGTGTTGAGTTGTATAAGTTCTTTACGTATTTGGGATACTAGCCATTTATTGGAGACGTCATTCGCAATTAGCTCCCGTCCCGTAGGTTGCCTTTGAGTTTTGCTGAGTGTTTCTCTTCACTGTGCTTAAGCAAACAACATTTCAAATGGGTTTCGTTTTTTCTCTGTTAAAGTAGGGATTTTTTTACTAGCAACCGGCCCTAACAGGGGGAAGATCTCCAACCTAACAACCAGGTCGTACGGGTAGACTTCGCCGAAGCAGCCTGAATATCATCCGACTGAGCTACAGGTTTCCAAATAAAATGGCGCATGTCTTTGTAGGGCTTCCTAAGGCTTCCAGTTTGGTTCATAAGATCTTAGAGCTGGAGGGAACCTTAGAGATCATTTCAACAAGGAGGCAGACAAATGGTTATTGAGATGAAAATGACTGAGGCAAACAGACCTTTGCTGGGTTTGGCTTACTTCCCTTGTGCCTTCAGTGGGCTGGGCCTCGTGCTTCAGTCAGAGAGCAGTGCGGGCACAGCTTTGAGAACGAGAAGAACACAGGGGCGCCTGGGAGGTTCAGTCGTTAAGCGTCTGCCTTCAGCTCAGGTCATGATCCCAGAGTCCTGGGATCGAGCCCCGCATCGGGCTTCCTGCTTCTCCCTCTCCCACTCCCCCTGCTTGTGTTCCCTCTCTCGCTGTGTCTCTGTCAAATAAATAAAGTCTTTCAAAAAAAAAAAAAAGAATATAAACAGCTAGGACTTATGTAGTACTTTCTGGTTTACAAAGAGTCATCTTAATTTTTTTTAAGATTTTATTTATTTATTTGAGAGAGAGAGAGAGCAAGAGGGAAAGTAGGCGGAGTGGGGAGAAGCGAGCTCCCCGCTGAGCAGGGAGCCCGATGAGGGGCTCGATCCCAGGCCCCTGGGATCATGACCGGAGCCGAAGGCAGACACTTAACGACTGAGCCACCCAGGTGCCGCAAGTGTCATCTTGATTTTTTTGATTTCCAAATCTGCTGTTCCTGCTGCTCAACCAGACGTCACAGAAAGAATGATACCCTCCCGACTGCCTCCTGACCCATGCTAATCAGTTCTGTCCATAGTCTTCCCCATCTCAGCTCATGGCAAACTGTCTTACCACTTACTCAAGCCAAACACTTTGAGCATGTCCTTAATCCATCTCCTTTTCTCACGTGCCGCACGTAATTTTATTAGAAAATCCTGTTGGTTCTACCTTCAAAATATATCCTGAATCCATATTTGGTGATACTTAGAAATTATTGTTAATTTTTTATGAGATAATCATGAAGTTTTCCAGAGATACATACTGAAGTATTTGTAGAAGAAATGACAGAAATGATAAGCGATCTGGAATTGGCTTTAAAATAATCTAGTGAGTGAGGAAGATCAAGAAAACAAAGATAGGGGCGCCTGGGTGGCTCAGTTGGTTGGGCAACTGCCTTTGTCTCAGGTCATGATCCCGGCGTCCCGGAATCGAGTCCCATATAGGGCTCCCTGCTCAGTGAGGAGTCTGCTTCTCCCTCTGACCCTCTCCCCTCTCATCCTCTCACTCACTCACTCTCTCTCTGAAATAAATAAAATCTTTAAAAAAAGAAAGAAAGAAAACAAGATTGACCATATAATGACAATGTTGAAGCTGGGCGATGGTTACATGGGATTCATTATACTAGTTGTTCTCCTTCTATATATGTTGGTCATTTCCCATAATAAACTTATAAAGGAATGAATAAATAGTATGGTGTCTGCCCCCTCCACCACCCCAAATAATATTGGAATATTTCTTTCCTTTTCTTTTTTAGATTTTACTTATTTGTCAGAGAGAGAGAGCGCACACAAGCAGGGGGAGCGGCAGCAGAGGAGAAGCAGGCTCCCCGCTGAGCCGAGAGCCCGATGTGGGGCTCGATCCCAGGACCCTGAGATCATGACCTGAGCCAAAGGCAGACGCTTAACCAACTGAGCCACCCAGGTGCCCCGAAAATGTTGTACTGTTTAATCAATAAATAATAATAACAAAATGTTCCCAAGAGCCAAGAGCTTTTCAGTTTATTCCTGGGGTTTTCCTAGGGATATACTCTTACATTTTTCTTAGCTGTTACAGCAACCGTGAACAGGTGTAATCACGGGTGTGCTGGTAAATGTTTAACAGCAAACTCTCTACAAAAATGCTACAAAAATGCGTACATATACATGTACATAGGTTTATGATGTTTTACTGATACAAAGGATGTAGAACACAATTTGCAGATGATAAGGAAATAGGCAGTACTCTTCATTGTGCATTCCCTTTGTGCATAGCCAGTTGGGTCTCACACTGCTTTCTTAGACTTTTGCCAACTTCTTATAGCCATGTCAGTCTATGATTACAGTTACAACCGACCAAGAAATGTATTTCTGACAAAAGTGTTGGTTGCTATTTGGGTCCGCATTAGCAAATGAGACAAAGGTGAGATAACAAAGACGTTCACAAGCACTTCACTCATTCGTCAACGACGTGAGCAACTTCTCTGCTGACTCAGAGAATAGTTCTCGAATGCGGAGAGAATATCTCCTTAATTTTTTGTACTAGTCCTAATATATTGGCTACAAGACACAACGCGCTTGAAGTTTAATCTGCATTTTAACATTTTCTCCATTGTTTCCTTAATTCTAGGCCAGTGACAAAACGATTCCTCAAGTCCTGATCATACTGTTTGCCAATTTCAAGCTACCACCGTGATGTCACTGCATTTCCACCACATATACACCATAAGCATGAATAATCTCGAGTGCATCAAGATGATAGTAAAATGTAAAATAATTTGGAAGTAATGAGTGTTTGGTATTTATTTATTACCTTTGCATTTGATATAATTTGCTTAATTCTAAGTTTATTTATTAACATTTAAATATAGCTTTAATATTTATATTTTCTACATTTCTGACAGTGGTTCTTTTTTTTTTTTTTCTGTAAGATTTTATTTATTTATTTGTCAGAGAGAGAGAGAGAGCACAAACAGGCAGAGCGGCAGGCAGAGGCAGAGAGAGAAGCAGGCTCCCTGCGGAGCTGGAAGCCTGATGCGGGACTCGATCCCAGGACCCGGGAATCATGACCTGAGCCAAAGGCAGCCACTTAACCAACTGAGCCACCCAGGTATCCCAACAGTGGCTGTTTTTAACAAGTGGCTCAGAAAAGTCCTGAAAATCGAACAGTCAGCTCTCAGGACAGGAGCCGGTGTGAGCCAGACCCAGCATACCACATGGGACATGCCGTGAGACCCAGCTGGCTGCCCTGGTCCTGATGAGTGTGCCTCCTCACCGCCCCTTACACGTGTCCTCCACCTGTGCCATGGACGACTTCCTCTCCTCCCACCCAAGTCTCTCCACCACACACTTCAGCCCAGCTTGAATTGTGTCTTCGAAACCTCTTGTGGGGCGCCTGGCTCAGTCCTTAGGTGTCTGCCTTCGGCTCAGATCATGATCCCAGGGTCCTGGGATGGAGCCCCGCATGGGGTTCCCTGCTGGGCGGGAAGCCTGCTTCTCCCTCCCCCACTCCTCCTGCTTGTGTTCCCTCTCTTGCTGTGTCTCTCTCTGTCAAATAAATGGATGGAATCTTTAAGAAAAAGGGAAAAAAACAAAACAAAACAAAACAACCCCTTGTTCAAAAGCATTGCCTAGGGGAGCCTGATGGCTCTGTTGGTTAAGCGTCTGCCTTCAGCCCAGGTCATAATCCCGGGGTCCTCAGATCAAGTCTGCATCAGGTTCCTTGCTCAGTGGGGGGAGTTTTCTCTCCCCCTACTTGCTGCTCCCCTTGTGTGCACTCTCTTGCTCATGCTCTCTCAAATAAGTAATGAATGCAATCTTTTTTTTTAAAGATTTATTTATTTGACAAGGAGAGATACAGCGAGAGAGGGAACACAAGCTGGGGGAGCGGGAGACAGAGAAGCATGCAGCCCGATGCGGGGCTCGATCTCAGGACCCTGGGACCATGACCTGAGCCGAAGGCAGACGCTTAATGACTGAGCCACCCAGGCGCCCCTAAATAAAATGTTTTCTAAAAAATAAAAAAATAAAATGTTTTCTAAAAAAATCCAAAAAACAACAAAAAAAAGCACTGCCTATAGACTCAGGTCCAAATTCCTTGGCTATCTTTGCAAGCCAACCCCATTGTGGTCCTAACCTATTTTCTCAATAGAACAACACAGTAGCTCCCAATTCCCAGATCTCTAATCACTACAACTTCTTTCTTGGACCATCAGACCCTCACAGTCACCTGCCCCCTGGACATCTCCTCTTGGAAGGTCCCCAAACATCTCAAACTCAGCTTGTTTTTATTTTTATTTTTTTAAGATTTTATTTTTTATTTATTTGAGAGAGAGAGAGAGACAGTGAGAGAGGGAACACAAGCAGGGGGAGTGGATGAGGGAGAAGCAGCGGGCTTCCCGCTGAGCAGGGAGCCCGATGAAGGGCTCCGATCCCAGGACCCCGGGATCATGACCCGAGGTGATGGCAGACGCTTAACGACTGAGCCACCCAGGTGCCCCTAACTTAGCTTATTTTTAGAATTCATCCTATTTTTTCTCCCTCCCCTCCATCCCAGTGCTTCTGTTTCTGTAGTACCGGATTTTCTCTAAGGACTTCAAATTTACATTGTTTCCATCTCTCTTCATATTCTTTTTTTAAAAAGATATTTATTTATTTATTTATTTATTTAGAGAGCAGGAGCAGTGGGAGGGGAGGGGGAGGGGGAGAAAAAGAATCTCAAGTAGACACCGCGATGACCGAGGGCTCCATCTCATGACTCTGAGATCATGACCTGAGCTGACAGGAGTCAGTGGCTTAACCGGCTGAGCCACCCCGGTGTCTCTCTCTTCCTGTCCTTTCGACCCTTTTTTCTTCCAAGTACTTTTTCCACTCTCAGCCATCCTTCAGGTCTCAACTGAGGTATTGTTTCCTCTGGGAAACTGCTGGGAAGGTCAGAGGCCCTCAGCACTCCGTTTCTCTCCTCTTCCCATCCTAGATTCTACCACAGTGTATCAAAACGGCCTATTTAGGGGCGCCTGGGTGGCTCAGTGGGTTAAAGCCTCTGCCTTCGGCTCAGGCCATGATCTCAGGGTCCTGGGATCGAGCCCCACGTCGGGCTCTCTGCTCAGTGGGGAGCCTGCTTCCCCCTCTCTCTGCCTGCCTCTCTGCCTACTTATGATCTCTCTCCCTCTGTCAAATAAATGAATAAAATCTTTAAAAATAAGTAAAATGGCCTATTTAGGGGCACCTGGCTGGTTCAGTCAGTGGAGCACCCGACTCTTGATCTCAGGGTTGTGAGGTCAAGCTGGGCGTAGAGCTTACTTTAAAAAAAAATTGTTTAACAATTATCATATGCTCTCTGATATGAGGAATTTGAGAGGCAGGGCAGGGGGTCATGGAGGGAAGGGAGGGAAAAATGAACCAAGATGGGATGGGGAGGGAGACAAACCAAAAGAGATTTTTAATCTCAGAAAACAAAGTGAGGGTTGCTGGGGGGTGGGAGGGAGGGATGGGGTGGCTGGGTGATGGACATTGGGGAGGGTATGTGCTATGGGGAGCGCTGTGAATTGTGTTAAGACTGGTGATTCACAGACCTGTACCCCTGAAGCAAATAATACATGTTAATAAAAAATTGCCTATTTAATTGTCTGTCCCCCTTAAGAGTGTGAGGTCCATAAGGTTAATCTTGCTCCCCACCGTAATCCCCACTATCTAGCCCAATTACTGGGTGCTGAACAAATGAAAGAACGAATGAGGAAGAGGTGTATCCCGCAGTTCCCCTACAAACACTCCCCTCCATCTGTCTTGTTTCCTCACTGTTCCCCCCGAGTACACCATGTATTTTTCACTTCCAAAAACAAAGCAAGACCAAAAAAAAAAAAAAAAAAAGGAAGCCAAAGTTTTTGCTTGTGCTTAAGGGGACAAGGTCAGAAAATGTCACCTTCTGAAATTAGAACTAATAGAATCAACATTGAGTAGACGAAAGCAGCCATCTACAAAATAATCCACTTTAAGGGTTGGTTTGTAAATGTGGTACCAGTGAGGGGAGGGTGCTTCTCGGGTCTCTATGGTGACCAGTGTGTTGCCACAGGCTGGAGATCTGCCAAATATAAAGAAAGTGATAATGTCAATCAGTTGTAACCTGATTGTTAATGATAATGCTGTATGAGCAGGAGGGTCCTTGTGTCCATGGGGTCTTGAAAAGGCTTGAGCCAAAGAGCAACACATTTTCTGTACGTGATCATCATCGAGTGCCACGTGTGGGCTTGTACAGTTTACAAAGCACCTCCGTGTGTTACCTCAGTAAATCTCCATAATGACCCCACCAGGTGGACCCTAGTCCTCATTTTATAGATGACGGAAATGAAGTTCATTGCACTTGAACTTCATTTTTGGGGCGAACCAGCTTGCCCTAAATCTCCCCCCAACACACACACACACACACACACACACACACACACACACACACACACACACACACACACACACATTAACACCCATACCTTCACTAAGCCCACAGAGCATGAGCCGGTCATGAATCCAAGGAGAGAACTATACCCTGAGGGCAGAGACAGAAAGTTCTCACAGTGACCGGTTGGTTAAACCACCCGCTTTGGTTCATTCTGATTCTGTGTTCTCAGGTAGCTCCTTGTAGCTCTGAAGAGTTTTGGCTCAGGGCCTTGGACCCCATGAAGGGAGTTGGGGAGTGGCTAATGAGGGGGGAATGCAGCCAGACTTCAGCAAACATTTATTAGACAACTACTGTGTGCCCAACAATGCTAAGAGCATGGGAGGGAATGGTGAATAAGACACAGAGCTCCTCACCAAGCTGACAGCCTAATTACAGGACTGTGACAAGAAATACAGTAGTACCTCCTCATCTTTTCTTTTTAAAAGATTTTTATTTACTTATATGCCAGAGAGAGAGAGAGTAGAAGCAGGGCGAAGGCAGGCAGAGGGAGAGGGGGAAGCAGGCTCCCCACTGAGCAAGAGGCCTGATGCAGGACTCGATCCCAGAACCCTGGGATCATGACCCAAGCCAAAGGCAGACACTCAACTGACTGAGGCACCCAGATGTACCTATTCCCTCCTTATCTGCTGGGGATATGTTCCAAGACCCCCAGTGGATACCTGAAACTGAAGATAATACTGAGCCCTATATATACAATGTTTTCTCCTACATGTACCTATGATAAAGTTTAATTCATAAAGAGACACAGTAAAAGATTAACAACAATGAGTAAATAGAACACTTATGACAACATTCTGCAATAAAGGTCATGTGAATGCGGTCTCTGTCTCCCAAATATCTTCTTGTACTGGACTCACTCTTCTTCTTGCGTGATGTGAGACAATAAAATGCCCACGTGATGAGGTGAAGTGAGGTGAATGACGTAAGTGTCGTGACGTAGCGTTAAGCCGCTACTGACCTTCTGATGCTATGTCAGAAGGAGACCATCTGCTTCTGGACCACGGGAGATATTGGGTCACTGAAACTGACAACAAAAGGCAAGGGAAGAGAGGTGGGGGGGTTGTGAGAAGTGCGGCTGGAGAGACAATCATAAAAGCCAAATTAATATAATCATAATGTATAGTACAATTTAACAAGATTCGTGATGTCATGAATCATGATTCTTCATCATTAGTTGATTAAATCAACAATAATGTATATGGCTGGTACTGATGACTTTGTCCTTCTCCAATCTGACCGGCAGTGAGTGATTAAAGCATCTCGGTGTGGGGCACAGAGCTCAGCACACGACTCGAACCCTCACAACCATCCCCCTGGCAGCGTAGGAACTGTTCTTTCCTACCGAGCAAGTGAGAGAACTGCAGGTCAGAGAGGTGAAGAGCGGACCAAAAGTCACACTGGCTGTCATGTGGCTGGTTTGGCATCAGGACTGAAGTTTAATATAAACTCCAGAGCCCATCCTGGAAAATGGCTTGCTCACGAGCACAGCGCTGCATCAAAGCTATCTAGGAATTTCGACTTAAACCTAAGAAAAATAAAGAAATCAAAGAGCTCTGGGCAAGGAGGAGACACCCAGATTGCATTTTAAAGAACTCACCCTTGGCGGGGGTGGGGGGTGGGGTGGGGCCTTAGTGGGTGAAGCGTCTGCCTTCGGCTCAGGTCATGATCTCAGGGTCCTGAGATCGAGCCCCACATGGGGTTCCCTGCTCAGCAAGGAGTCTGCGTCTCCCTCTGCCCCTCCCCCTGCTAGTACTCTCTCTCTCTCTCTCTCTCTCTCTGTCTCAAATAAATAGATAAAATCGAAAAAAATAAAATAAAAACTCATCCTCACCCTGGCTGTGGGGTGAGGGATGGATTGGGAGGGGGAGAATAGAGGCAGGGACGGCAGGGGGAAGGCTTTTGCCTTTTACTTGGTCTCTGATGGTTGTGGCTTAGACTAGGGAGGTGGTGGTGGGGTGGGGAGAAGGGAGTAGATTCAGGAGATAGGTAGGAGGTAACATTGACGGGCCCTGGTGCCTGATGGGATATGGGGAGGGAAGGCAAAGAAAACTTGAGGATGACTTCCAGGATTCTGGCTGAAGCAGGTGGATCCGTGGTGGAGCCATTCCTGAAGAAGAGGGACCTGAAGAAGAGGGACGTGGAAGGAGGAGAAGGTTCTGAGGAAGAAGGTACCCACTGAGTTCACACTGCAGGTGGAGCGCTAGGTCTACAAGAGACACGAAGCCAGAGAGACGGTTCGAGAATTCAGAGAAGGGATCTGGACCAGGCGTCAGGATCAAAAAGGCGATTGCAGTCGTGGAGGGATGAGAGGTCTCCCCGGTGCGCAGGGTGAGAAAGGCGAGGGCAGATGGGCGCCCTCGTTTGGGGGAGGAAGAGTGAAAAGCCTCCGTAAGGCACTGCGGAGGGTCTGCTTGCTCTCCTGGGAGGAGAAAGGTGGTAAGCGTGAGACAGAGTTGGGACTTAGAGGTGCCTCCCCAAAGAGGGGCGCCGGGCAGCCCCATTGCCAATTCGAGCCCTCATGTAGTTTTCAGTGAGGATGAGGGCTTGGGACTGCCTCTCTACCCAGGGCGAGGGCTGCTGAGAGCCAGTGCCACTCCCTCAGCTGATCTCCGTTCCCCTTGGGATACGAGGATCTCACAGAGTTTGATCCAACAGTTTGAAGAGACAGTATAGCATCGTGATGGAGCATAGGGCCTTTGCAGCAAGACTGTGTGCAAGACCTCTACCAGCATTCGCCCTGTTTGACGGTGGGCAAGTTGCTTCAGTCCCCCGAGTCTTACCTCTCCCGTCTGTAAAAGGGGGATAATAATTACACCAACCTCACAGGGTTTGTTTGGAGGATAAAATGACCTAGAACATTCCCTGGCAGGTAGTAAACGCTATTGAATGTTTGCAGCTCCTGGCCAAGAAGAACGCATCTGACCTATTACCGTTTCCAAATCCATATTCTCCCGGGGCCCAACTGTTCAACAAACATGCTGAAGGCATTCAAAAAGCAGGAACAACAAAAGTGGTGGGGGAAAGCATACGACAGTTGATATTTCAAAGGTCTCCATCAAGGTAGTCATCGCAGGAAAAAACCAGAACTTGGTTGGATTTTCTTCCCCTTTTTACAGTTTGGTACAATTTTTCCTCTGAATCACCTAATGATAAGTGGTAGCATTAAGTGTGGAGTCGGGGGCGGGGGGTCAATCCGCTCTCCTCAGTACTTAATGCCTCTGAGTCACAGTCTCAGATAATCCCATTAGAGCCTTTCATCAAGCCTGCAAAGGAAGTGTCGTTTATATCCTTCTTTGTGGAGGTAGAAAATAAGGCTCGGAGAGATCAAGAACAGACATGGGACTGGATGGGAACCCAGGCAGATGCTGTCAGGGCCTTCCGCGAAGTGAGGGGATTGGATGGTTCATGGTTCTGGGTTGGGGGGTGTTCCTCAGCAGGGGCCTTTGTCCCATGCAAGAGGAATTCTTGCTTTTGTGCAAGAAGGAAGGCAGTAAGGGGCCCTCGTGGAGCCATTCAGGCCAGAAGGCAAAGATGGTTCTCGAGGCCTTTCGGAAAGCCCCCTCTTTGGGGGCCATATGTTCGCCATCAGTATGTGTATGGCCAGAGTTGGGGGGGAGGCCGTCTCAGCCGGTGGCCAAGCCAGATGTTTATTGTGTGACTCCTCCTAGCACAGAGCTCAGTCAACCCCTCGTCAAGCTGGGGATTTGTATGCCATAGTTATGACCAACTTCGTCCCATAACTGAGAGGGTTTCAAAAGTCCTCTGGGCCAGGGCTGGCCCAAGGCAGAACCAGGGAGGCGGAACATTAGCCTCTCATTCCCTCACACCATCTCCTTTCTTTGCACATGACTTTCTTTACCTTATACTCTCTCCGTGCTCGAGTGCTCCCTGTCTTCCTGGAGCCTTCCCCCACCGCAGGACTTCCACTAAAGCCTGCCTGGCCATTGGCCTCCTTCCCCATGCCCCACTTGTTGTGAAGAATGAGCCCCTTTGCCCATCTATTTTTTTTTTAAAGTGAACTCTACCCCCAATGTGGGCCTCGAACTCACGATTCTGAGATCAAGAGTCAAAGGCTGTACGGACTGAGCCAGCCTGTGCTCGCTTCGGCAGCACATATACTAAAATCGGACTGAGCCAGCCAGGAGCCCCACATCCTCTCCACCTAACAAAACCCCACTCATCCTTTACAATCCCTAATCTTGGCTCTGCTTCAAAGCTTCTCCAACTTCCTCAGAAAGGGAGGGATGGGGGCAAGTGCTCAGGGAGCACCTACTCTGTGCCAGCCACGGAACCTGGGGTTTTATATCCCTCCCCTCATTAAATCTTCACAACAGCCCTCTATGTTTCTACAGGAGAAAGAACCTGGGCTCAGAGATGGCAAGCAATTCACCCAAGGTCACACAGCTGAAAAGGGCAGGGGGGCAGCTCAATTTAACTCCTGAGTCCCCAGGCACTTGAACTCTCTCCAGTTCATACTGCAATGCCTCTCCCAAGACATGTTCCCTCTTGATCTCCTCTGACTTCTCTCTTTTTTTTTTTCTTTTTTAAAGGTTGTATTTATTTATTTGAGAGAGAGAGAAAGAGCACGAGCTGGGGGAGAGGGGCAGAGGAGAGAGAAAAGCAGACTCCCCGCTGAGCAGGGAGCCCGATGCGGGGCTCCATCCCGGGACCCTGGGATCATGACCTGAGCCGAAGACAGATGCTTAACCAATTGAGGCACCCGGGCGCCCCTCCTCTCTCTTCACCCCACCGCATGTCCGATCTGTCAGCAAATCTTGGCCTTTTACCTGCAAAATATACCCAGAATCCATCACTTCTCATCATCTGCACAGGTGCCACCCCGGTCTGAGCTCCCATCGCCTTTCACTTGGATTGGTGCAATAGTTTTAGCCCCTAGCAGCTGTTCCTCGGACACACCGGACATGCTCTTGCCTCAGTGCTTTTGTACCTACTGTTCCCGTTGCCTGGAACATTCTGAGAAATCGGCATGGCCTGCTGCCTCATTTCTTTCTTTCCTTTTTTTTTTTAATTTGTTATTTTTTAAAGATTATTTATTTATTTCAGAGAGAGCACAAGCAGGGGGAGGGGCAGAGGGAGAGGGAGAGGCAGACTCCCCGCTAAGCAGGGAGCCCTATCGGGGCTCGGATCCGATCCCAGGACCCCGAGATCAGGACCTGAGCCGAAGGCAGACGTTTAACCCACCGAGCCACCGAGGCGCCCCTGCCTCACTTCTCTCAAGTTCATTCAAATGACACCTTCTCTCTGAGACTTTCTCCATTGCCCTGTTTAAATAGGCAGCCCTCAGGCCCACCCACACTTCCTATTCCTACTCCCCTGTTTCATTTTTCACTTGTCGGCAACTACGGCCACGCCTCTCACCGGGCTGTGAGGGTTCATTTTCTGTGTCAACCTCGCTGGGAGGGGGGCAGATACTTGGTTAACCATTATGTCTGGGTGTTTCTGCAGGACATTAGCATTGGAATCTGTCCTCGGAGAAAAGCAGATTGCCCTCCCCAACGTGGGCGGGCGGGCTTCCCCCAAGTCCGCTGAAGGCCTGAATACAATACAAGATTGAGTAAGAAAGAATTCTTTCTGCCTGACTGTCTTGGGGCTGGGACATTGCCCACCTCCTGCCTTCACACCCGCACTGGCTCCCTGGGTCTCCAGCTCACCCACTGCCTATCACAGATTACCCAGCCTCCAAAACCGTATGAAGTCGTTCCTCCCAGGAAAGTTCTTTACGTATTCGTACATGACCTATCGGTTCTGTTTCTCTAGAGGACCCAGACCAGTACAGCAACTAACCGTATACTTTTATTTGTATTTTACAAAGTTCTTGTCTCTCTCCACTCCAACGGAAACCTCATGAGGGCAGGAATTTTGTCTGTTTTGTTCACTACTGTGCCTGGCATAGCGTAGGTACTTAATAAATACATGTTGAATGAATGATGGCCCTTATAATTGTACCGTCTTTGCATATCTCACTGCCTTATTTTATTTTATTTTATTTTATTTATTTTTGTCTCCCAGGAGTCTGTGAGCTGCTCCACCACAAGAACTGGCACCCCCAATGCCAGGAAAAATGCCCACCACCGGAATGCGCAGTGCCTACTGAATGCAATGGCCTGAGAGGATCCATCCAGAAGACCATGCGAGTTTCCAGAACCACCCAGAACAGAGCGCTTTCTGGGTGTCGAATTCAGGAAGACCACCTCTCTTCTCCCCCTACCCCTCCCTCAAACCCCCGCCTTGGCAAGGCAGCCGCCGCCTGCCCGGTGCTCCCCCCTCCGCCCGTCCCTCCTGCCTCCCTCCTCCCTGCAAGGCCTCCTCGCCCGCCTGGGTACAGGCGATTATCTGGGGGTGGTAATTATTGCGAGTAAATTGGAAGTTGTTTTGCACAGGGCTGTGTCTCACGCAGGTCGATTTGTATGCTTCCTGGGCACTTGTGACACTCCAGAGATGCCATAGCAACGGCCCCGGCGCCGCCGGGCTCACTGACGGCAGGAGATGAGGCGGGGGAGCGGTGCACGCCGCGGGCACCGAGATGGCGGGCAGGGCCCTCCCGGAGCCTCAGTTTCCCCGTCGGTCCCAGGGCAAGAGGAACCCGCCCCCAGGCCGTCGTGGGGGGCCAGAAAGGACATCATGGCCGGAACAGTTTGTACGACGGCCCTTCGTGCGCGTGGCATTGTCTTCTCTCTGCTCGTCCCCCGCCTTTCTGCCGCTCCCCATCCCCCCCCCTCCCCGCCCGCCTCGCCCCCGCCCTGCCTCGGTGCCTGCCAGATTCCCCCGCCGCAGGAGCGGGGTTCCCGCTGGCCCGCCTTTATTCCGTGCAAAAATCACTGCCCCTGGAACACCTTTTAGCGATGAGGCCCACAGAGACACCGCCAGCTCATCCCGCGGGGGCCGAGCCGCTGATTAAACTGTATTCACTCTGCCTTTCGGTCATTCAGATTGGCTGGGATGAGGCCAGCTGGAATTAGTGACAAATTTGAAGCAGAGAATATTGACAAAAGAAGACCGTTTTATTGCTTTGCAATGAGACACGATAATTCAAAGGAGGCCCCCCCAGTGTTTCCAAGGAGAGCTTTGGTTAGACTTTTTTTTTTTTTTTCTAATTATTTGGATAGATGTGGACCCTGAGTACTTAAAATCAGTTTTGTTCCTTTTCTCGGTGTTGAAAAACAAGCCTTCCTTCTCCGATGGCCTCCTCCCTCTTTAAATCGGAGACCAGGAGGAGGCTTTGAAAACAAGAAAGCCCTACTGAACAGTTCATTCCTTCCAAATATTTTTTAAGCACCTACTGTGCCTCAGAACTAGTGTGGGTATTGGAGATACAAACAGGGAGCTAATGTTCTGGAGGGGGAACAGACAGTGTGGAAGTAAACAGAGGAAGGAGAAACTTCTCAATCCTGGTAAGGGCTCCAAAGGACATAAACAGGATGAGGGAGGTGGGGTAGCTACTTTAGAGAGAGAGAGGATGGGTCGGGAAAGGTCTCACAGGGGAGAGAGCCGAGATCTGGATGCTAAGAAGGAGCCCTCGGTGCTAAGATTTTAGGGGAAAGTGTTCCTGGCAGAGGGAAGAGCAAATGCAAAGCCCCTGTGGTGGAAATGGCCTTGGGTGTTTGAGGAAGAGAAAGAAAGCCTAAGTGGTTGAGGTGAAATGAACAAACAGGAAGAGATTTGGACCCATCCGAGCGCTAGGGACTTGCAGGACACGGTAAGGAGTTTGGATGGTATTTTCAGGGCGCTGTGGACTCATGAAAGGTCCCAAGCAAAGGAGCGATGTGATCTGGCTTCTATTTTTTTTTTTTTTTAATGATTACTGGCGGCTAACTGAAGAATGGATTCGATTACCCTAATAAGAAAACGGACTGGGAGACAAGAGTGGGGACAGGGAGGCCAATTAGGAAGTCACGGGCAGATGCCAGCTGGCTTAGGCTTGAATGCCAGGTGGGTGGGGAAAAGTGGAGAGATTCAGGATGTATTTTGGAGCTAGGGCCTGAAAGGCTTGGGGATGGATGGGTTGGGTGAGGGACAGAGAAGAGACAACGTTCCTACCTTCTAGGTTTGGGGCTTGAGCAACTCCAGTGGTGCCATGCACAGAGATGGGAAAGACCGGAGCAGCTCAGGTTGGAGGGTGGGTTGGGAACCCATACTTCTGGGTGTGTTCAGTGTGAGATATCGGGGAGGCCTTGATCTAGGAGTCTGGGGCTCAAGTAAGAGGTCTGGACCTAAGAGAGACCTTTGGGAGTCCTTGATCCTCAGGAAAGCGATCTTGGGATTCTTGGTGAGTCGCTCAGAGCTCACCCTTGTTCTGTGCTCGAACGGGTAAGTGCCTCCCTCTCGACATCCAAAAGGACACGCTTGTTCTCCACTCGACCGGTCTCAGCGAAGACCTACTCTAAGGGGAAATGAAAATAAAAGTATGAGGTACGACTTTTTGATAAGCAGAAGGGAGAAGATCCAAAGGTTGGAAAGCACTGTCAGCAAAGGTGTGGGGGAGACAGGCATCCTCGTACATTGCTGATGGGAACCGAAGCTCACACATCCTTCACAGAAGGCAATTTAGCAGTTTCTATCCAAATGAGAAAGACACCTACTCTTCGACCCCAACAATTCCACCTTTAGGAAATCATCCTACAGATACACTCACACATCTTCACGGGAATGCACGTACCAAGATATTTGTAATAGCAGCAGATTGGAAAAATATCCACCAACAGGGTACTGGTCAAAGAAATTAAAAACCTTAAAAAAAAAAAAAAGAAATTAAAGTACGATCTCACAGTAGAATATATGTAGCCATTAAAACTAAGGAAGCTCTTCGGACACCTGGGTGGCTCAATTAGTTAAGCGTCTGCCTTTGGCTCCGGTCGTGATCCCAGGTTCCTGGGATTGAGCCCCCAATTGAGCCCCCAATCAGGCTCCCTGCTCGACGGGAAGCCTGCTTCTCCCTCTCCCGCTCCCCCTGCTCGTGTTCCCTCTCTCGCTGTGTCTCTCTCTGTCAAATAAATAAATAAAATCTTAAAAAAAACAAACAACAACTAAACTAAAGGAGCTCTTGAATTTTTTCTATTTTTTGAATTGAGATGGAAGTCACATAACTTACGTTCACTATTTTAACCATTTCAAAGTGTGAAATGCAGTGGGTTTATGGACTGATACGAAACATCTTCTGAGACGTGGCAAGTGCCTATACCCGTTCTCCTCTTCCCACCTGCCTACCTCTGCTGGTGATCCTAGGAGGGACTCTTTTCAATGGGCACCTTTGAACTGTCTCCATGACACAGGAGACTGAGAGAGTCTGTTGCTAGGGAAAGGTGGTGGTAATATTAATCAGTGCTTCTCCCACCAGCTGCCCATGAGCGTCACTTGGGGAGGTTTAAAAAAGGTCCTTGCCCAGGCTCCACCTCTAGAGATTTTGATTTAATTAGTCAGAGGTGGGCCAGGACATGGTATTTTTTTTTTAAAGATTTTATTTATTTATTTGATAGAAAGGAGAGAGATCACAAGTGGGCAGAGAGGCAGGGGGAAGCAGGCTCCCTGCTGAGCAGAGAGCCCGATGCGGGGCTCGATCCCAGGACCCTGAGATCATGACCTGAGCCGAAGGCCGAGGCTTTAACTCACTGAGCCACCCAGGTGCCCCCACTCCTTGTGGCTTTAAATTACATTTCCCTAATGACTATGTTGGTCATCTTTTCATGTGCTTATCTGCCACTCATACATATATCCTCTCCTATGTGGTGTCTGGCCCCATCTTTTGCCTGTATTTTGTAGGCTGTCATTTTATCATTGATTTGTAGGGGCTCTGTATATATTCTGGATACTCTTTCTTTTTTTTTTTTTTTAAGATTTTATTTATTTGACAGTGAGAAACACAGCGAGAGAGGGAACACAAGCAGAGGGAATGGTAGGGGGAGAAGCAGACTCCCTGCCGAGCAGGCAGCCCGATGTGGGGCTCGATCCCAGGACCCTGGGATCATGACCTGAGCCGAAGGCAGACGCTTAATGACCCAGGCGCTCCTGGATACTCTTTCTTTATCAGATACATATATTGCAAACACAATTATTGTTTAAAAGATTCCCCAGTGATTCTAACATGAATCTAGGGTTGAGAACCCCTGGTACACTAAAGATGAGCCCCAGAAGGTCGGGCTTGCTTGCTTGCTTGCTTGCTTTCTTTCTTTCTTTCTTTCTTTCTTTCTTTCTTCTTTCTTTTTTTTTTTTTTAAGATTTTATTTATTTATTTGAGAGAGAATGAGCAAGAGAGAGTGAACACGAGCAGGGAGAGGGGTAGAGAGAGAGAGAGAGAGGGAGAAGCAGACTCCCCGCTGAGTAGGGAGCCCAACTTGGGGCTCAGTCCCAGGACCCTGGGATCACGACCTGAGCCGAAGGCAGACGCTTAACAGACTGAGCCACCCAGGCGCCCAGAGGGTCCCTATTTCTATGAGTCCCCAAATTTGCCCCCTGGCAACGGTGCCTGATGTTGGTTCTTCAATCCTGTGAAAGTACGGGGCTGTGGGGATTTGGGGTCTGAGGGGTGCCTCGTCAGGCTTCCTCCAGTGGAGCTGTCTGGCTTCTTGGATTGCTTCATTTCTCTGAACTGTTCTCTTATCCTCTGATGTGAGACCTTAAGGAAGTCCTTCGTTGTCTCCACCCTACAATTTCTCATGACCTTATTGCCTACTACCGGATATGATGTCCGTTAAAGGGTTAAAGCCCTGTTCTCTCCTGGATGGAGCAAGCTATGTCCTAGGCATAGAAGGAGTGTGACTTTCTACACCCCCTCCCAGCCATTGTCCTCAGACTGCCTACCTGCTCACTGAAAGGGAGAATCATTCTCCAGTAGCCTTGGCAACCATTTACCAAGGGTCTGGCAGTTGACGCCCTGGTCCCGGTCTGGGTCTCTTTGAATCTGCGGAGTCCTTGCTGCGTGATTTTGTGCAAAGCAGTTAACCCTTTTGAGCCTCGGTTCCCGTGACTGGTAGAGGAGAAGAGTCCTTTCTGGCTTGTTGTGGGCCCGGCGTGAAGTAGATGCCCCCAAAGCCTTGAGTTCCCTCGAAAGGGGAGCTGGGAGGGCTTGGCTCTGGGGGCCGTGCAGCTGGGCTGAGAGGGGTGCTCTCTGCTTGGGGACTTGCCCCGCCCTCACTGTGCCCTGGTGTCGAATATCTGCCCCTTTCCTCCACACACAGTCTAGGAGGCCTAGACTGGATGATGAGGGCCCCTAGGCTCTTTAAGCTCAGAGCAGATGGCTGGGAAGCCAATTCTCTGGGACACACAGTTCCTGAGTCAGATCTAGGCAGGGGGCCAAGGCCTTCGAAGGGCTGTAAAAAAGATGTAACCCTCCATCCTCCCCTCAAGAGCTTGCAGATTTTATTGCCTGTCTCTTATAGTGCCAACGTGGAAGGGCAAAGGACCACGAAGGTTAAGATTCAGTGCCCTCAGGGGTCCCTTCTTGGGCTGACACCAGGGAGAAGCCTTGACTTCAGCCCGTGCCGCGTAGGGAGCGTTTCTCTGCCGCTGCAGGGAGAAGGTGCGGGAGCCGAGGAGGAGCTCATGAGAACTTCCAGAAATGCTCTTGATGTGGGGAACGAGTGGGCACGGGGCATCTGGAGAATCCACCAACACCAGGCACTGGCTGGAGCCCATTCATTTCACAGCCAGACAGGGGTGGCTCTCTCCCAGCACGAGATTTGGGAAGAGAATAGAAAGGGAGTATCCCATTCCTGGGTGTAACTCAAATTGCTGTGTGCTATTTCCGAGTCCTTCCCGAGGCGGGTGTAAGACGGAGTCAGTGCTGGCAAGGAGTGTGGCTGGGATGGGCAGGCTTGGACCTCCCCCCTTCCTTGGTTCCTGGTCCCCACTATCGCTTTGTATCTATCACTCCTACCCATGGCCTCACTATAGCTCTCCAACATGGTGTCTATTGCTCTCCCTTGAGACTAGGAAATTGACAAATTCGTCCATCCACCCATTCATCATCCATCCAAAAGCATTTACTTACTGGCTATTATGTGTAGGTACTGGGCTAACCTCTGTGAAGCTACAAAGTGAAAAAGACAGATGCTCACAGGATCATGGGCGAGCCAGAGGTAACCGGGCAGCCACATTCCATAGCCTAAATCCAATGATAAAGGCAGGGTGTATCACATTGTGTCCCAGAGGATGACTGTTGGAAAGGATTATGGGAGGGCCCTGGAAGACTTGAGCTGAGAGCCAAGCAGTGAAGAGGAAATAGTGAGACAAAAAGGAAGGGAAGAAAGTCCGGGCAGACGAAACAGCATGCAAGGCCAGATTTAAGTGGAAGTGCTTTAGTTTGAGACGAGTGGGGTGTGTGTGTGTATGTGTGTGTGTGGGGGGGCATGGAGAAGTGAGTCATAAGGTAGGAGAAGCAGTCAGGGGCCAGATTAGGAAAGCCTTGAAAGCCACAGTGAGGAGGCAGGACTTGATCGGAGGGCAAGGAGGAGGCATCAAAGGATTTAGACAGTGCCGTGACCTGATCAGATTGGTGTCCTTGGAAGATCAATCTGGTTTTTGGGTCCAGAAACAGTGGGGAGAGGCACAAAGAAAAGCAGGAAGAAAGTCGGGAAGCTATCACAGTGAGTCAGGTAAGAGATGACCACGGCATAGACCAGAATGGTGGCAGAGGAGATGAAGAGAAGTGTTTGGGTTTGGGTTATATTTTGGAGATAGAGCCAACAGGACGTATTACTGAATTGGAAAGATGCCCCCCAGTTTCTGACTTGAACGATTGGGGTGGGGGATTGGCAGTGCCGTTCATGGAAATGAGGGATACTGAGGGAACAGGTCTCAGGGAGGGTGGCAGATGAGTTCAGTGCCATGTTGAGTTTGAGCTTTTGGGAAGGTAGGTTCCTGCAGCCAGTTGGCCACCTAGGTCTGAGACTGCAGAAAGGACGAGGCTAGAGACAGAACTGTGAGGTGTGGGGAGTGGATGAGGTAGTCCAAAGGGAGTGTTAGAAAGCCACGTTTCATGCAACAGCATTCTCCTGTCCAATGATTCTCTTCCCTTTGGTGTCTGCCTTCTTCAGCTCAAACCCCAGGAAGCAGGTTTAGAAGGAACGTACCAAAGACTGCAATTTAGTGCAAAGACCCTGCGGATAATCCCAACTCTTGGCTCTCTCTTTCCCCTCAGTTCCTGTCATTTCCACAGCATGCTGGACCGACTTGACTAGCTTCCATGAAGAATTTCCCCAGCCCGGGAGGGGGCGGGGGGGGCGGGGGGGGCGGCCAGCCGCCATTCTTAGGAAGCTCGGTTTCCGGCTCCCCCTGCTGGCAGAGCCGGAGATGACGCGCAGCTGGGCCACTGAGCCAGAGAGCACCCGCCCCTCACCTCAAAAAAGTGGCCAAGGACCTCAGCCCCAGCACTCTTCTCCAACCCTCCCCCGCATATCCCACCCACTTTAGAACCCTTGCTAGAAATAGAGGGAGAAAAGCCTAATTAGGGATCTAGGAGTCACAAATTAAATTCTTCCTCTTTCTAAATTACTTCCCTCTTTTTTTGGCTCCAAACTCACCCTTGGTCTCCTTGCCCATGAGGATTTCATTTGGTTATTTATACCTATCTCCAAAACCACTGTCTTCCATTCTCTGTCCCCGTGAGCATATTTGGCTGACACCCAGTTTACCTCCCTCCTCCTCATATGCAGGAAAGCCAGGATCTGTGCTGGAAAAGAGCACTGGGCTGGGCGGTCAAGGAACTTAGGCTGAGTCCCGTTTCTGCCACTGATTCAGGGTGTGACCTTGGACCAGTCACTTCCTTCTTCCCCAGGGGCTGTTCCCTCACCTGTGACATTGGACCAGATCCAAAAAACGCTTCCAGGGGCGCCTGGGTGGCTCAGTGGGTTAGAGCCTCTGCCTTCGGCTCAGGTCATGGTCCCTGGATCCTGGGATCAAGCCCCACATCGGGCTCTCTGCTCAGCAGGGAGCCTGCTTCCCCCTCTCTCTCTGCCTGCCTCTCTGCCTACTTGTGATCTCTCTCCTCTCTGTCAAATAAATAAATAAAATCTTAAAAAAAAAACCAAAAAACCCTTCCAACTCTAGTGTTCTAGGCTTTGCTCCCACCACCTTAGCCTTTTCATTTCTTCATGTACATTGAGCTCTCTCCTTCTCCGGGACCTTTGGTTGTGCTCTTCCCTCTGCCTGAAATGGTCCTCCCTTTCCTTTTTTTTTGTTTCATTAACTCCTCCTTAGCCTTCAGCTCTCAGCTCAAACGTTACTTCCTCAGAAAGACCTTCCCAGCCCCTTCGGACTGGGTCAGGTACTTCATCATATGCTCTTAGAACTCCCCGGAGCTCCCCTGTACCCTCATCATGGCTTGTAATTTTCCACATGCTTGCATGATTATTTTTCAAGTCCCCCCCCCCCCACCGCCCCAAGCCCCATCAAACTTCAAACTCTGATAGCAAGAACCGGTCTGTTTTGCTCACCACTGTATCCCAGCACCCAGATGCTTGCCCGGCCATCTTGTAAAGGCTCAATACGTATCTATTAACTAGACGAATAAGTACATGGATGAATGAACCCTTATCTTCACCCGTCAGCTGCTTTCTACATCTAACTAGCATCATGTTTGGTTTTTTTTAAGATTTTATTTATATATTTGACAGAGAGGAGAGAGATCACAAGTAGGCAGAGAGGCAGGCAGAGGGAGAGGGGGAAGCGGGCTCCCCGCTGAGCAGAAAGCCCGATGCGGGGCTCAATTCCAGGACCCTGGGCTCATGACCTGAGTCGAAGGCAGAGGTCCAACCCACTGAGCCACTCAGGTGCCCCTAACTAGCATCATGTTTAAAAGCAAAGTGTCAAGGGGCCCCTGGGTGGCTCAGTCGGTTGGGTGTCCGACTCTTGGTTTTGGCTCACGTTATGAACTCAGGGTCCTGAGACCGAGCCCCGCGTGAGGTTCCCTGCTTAGGGGACAGTCCACTTGTCCCTCTCCCACTGCCCCTCCCCTTCTGCCCCTTCCCGTGCACACCTGAGCACTCTCTCTCTCAAATAAGTAAATAAATAAAATCCTTAAAAAAAAAGAGCAAAAAGTCAAAAGTCAGAGTGCCTGGGTTTGGAACCCAGCTTTACCCCCTACAAGCTGTGGACGCTTGTGTAAGTTATTCTATCTTACTGTGCCTCAGTTTCCTTATCTATAAAGGGCAGTTAATAATAGCATACACTACCGAACAAGGTTGTTGTGAGGCTGGAGAGACTTAATATCTGTAAACTGTGTAGAAACAGGGCTTGGCACTGAAGTGCTATATTAGTAATAGCTATTGTTCTGAATCTGCCTCATCCATCTCTCCATTTACCCATTCTGAACTCTCCCACAAGGACTCATTATCTTATTTCCGGTCTTTGAGTGCGGGTGACTCAGTGTTATTTGCAGATTAGATAGCAAGGGTTTTTTTTTTTAATTTTTTATTATGGAAAATTTCAAACACGGAGAGTAGAGAGAAGAGGATAATGAACCTCTGTAACAAGCTTCAACAATTATCAACATTTTGCCACTCTATGTTCATCTTTCCTCCTCTCATTTTCCTCCCTCCTGGAGTATTTTAATATAAACCCCAGATGTCATATAATTTTATCTGAAAATACTCCATTATGTTTCTCTAGAGCGTAAGGGCTTTAAAAAAATATAATACCATTATCACACTTAAACAAATAACGATAATTAGGGAAGGTTTTTTTAAACTCCATCCCCTTGACAGGAGCTAGGGGAATGGGAACCCTCACTCTGGGGTAGATGTGAAATTAGGAACAGCCAAGAGAATTAATGTAAGTTTAGTGCTTTGAACAGGGCCTGATGTAGTAGTAGCTGTTATTTCGATTCTCCTCCGTTTTCTCCATTTATCCACTCTAAATCCTCCCCACCGCCTCGCTTATTTCTGGTCTGTGAATATATGTGACCCTTTACAAAGGAGGACTAGGAGTCCAGGGTGCTGAGTTTCCCGGGTCGTTGGCACCCCATGCGCAGAGCTGGGACTCTGGAAGGCATTGAGAAGGGTCCAAAGGAAGTGACCGTGGGACTGAGGAAGAGGGAAAGAGGGCGGGAGGAATAAGTGGGTTTAAAGAAGGGGGAGTCCTCTGGCTGTGTGAAAATGGCACTCAGAGGGGAGCCTGGTTGGCTCAGTGGGTTAAGCCTGAGACTTCGGCTCAGGTCATGATCTCAGGGTCCTGGGATCAAGTCCTGCATCGCATAGGGATCTCTGCTCAGCGGGGAGCCTGCTTCCTCCCGCTCTCTGCCTGCCTCTCTGCCTACTTGTGATCTCTGTCAAATAAATAAATAAAATCTTTAAAAAAAATTAAAAAAAAAAAGAAAGTGGCACTCAGAAAAATCCAGTAGCCTAAGGGCAGGCAAGCAGGAAGGTTGGTCCTTTCTTCCTAGTATTCAGAGCCTTTTGGAGATGACTGACAGCTGAGAAGCAGGGCGGGGGGGGGGGGGGGGGGGGGGGGGGGAGCCTGGGTCCTGAGGGAGTTCCTTCTAGCTTTTCTCCACAGCCCACAGAAGGGCAGCTGCCTAAGACAGTAACCAGGGTTTCGCTCTGCTTCATTTTGATTTCTCCACCGTTCCCAGGATATAGAAGTGGACACTGAGCCCGAGGACAATTGGAGACGGACTTCCCGGATTGGAGATGAAGAGTTTGGTGCTCTCATCTTTTTTTTTCCCTTTCTGTGGAATTCTCCCCACCAGCCCGTCTTCTCATCACATTCACACTTTGTGTGCCCAGGGCACCTACACAGTCCACCCACCCCCTTCCAAACTTGCCTCCAGGAAAAGAAGTGATTCAAACCCTTCAGCAGGGTGAACGAGCTCTTTCACAAAACGGCTTCCGACTACCTCAACCGCATTTCCCACTGCGGTCCTCTTCTTTCCAGCAATAGGCAGTGGACACGGTGAATGAGCACCGACTTTTGTCCATATAGACCTGGTATTGAATTCTGGCTCCCCCCGTTTCCCAACTCCGGAAGCTTAGGCAAAGTCACTTTATGTCCCTGAGTCTCAGTTTTCATGTCTGAAAATGGGGAGAATAGTATACTAAATTCCCTCTTTTTTTTTCAGTTATTCCTTTTTTTAAATTAACATATAATGTATTTGCTTCAGGGGTACATGTCTGTGATTCATCAGTCTTATACAGTTCACAGCACTCACCATAGCACATACCCTCCCCAGTGTCCATCGCCCAGTCACCCTATCCCTCCCCCTACGCCAGCAGCCCTCAGTTTGTTTCTTGAGATTAAGAGTCTCTTATAGTTTGTCTCCCTCCCAATCCCATCTTGTTTCATTTTTTTCCCTCCCTACCCCTCCACGACCCCCGCCCTGCTTCTCAAATTCCTCATTTCAGAGAGATCACATGATAATTGTCTTTCTCTGATTCACTTCTTTCGCTTAACATAATACCCTCTAATTCTATCCACGTCATTGTGAATGGCAAGATTTCGGGTTTTTTGATGGCTGCATAGTATTCCATTGTGTATATATATATATATACATATACATATGTATATATATATATATACATATACCACATCTTCTTTATCCATTCATCTGTTGATGGACATCTAGGTTCTTTCCATAGTTTGGCTATTGTGGACATTGCTGCTATAAATATTCGGGTACATGTGCCCCTTCAGATCACTACATTTGTATCTTCAGGGTAAATACCCAGTAGTGCAATTGCTGGGGCGTAGGGTAGCCCTATTTTCAACTTTTTGAGGAAACTCCATACTGTTTTCCAGAGTGGCTGCACCAGCTTGCATTCCCACCAACAGTGTAGGAGGGTTCCCCTTTCTCTGCATCCTCGCCAACATCTGTCCTAAAAACCCTCTTAACAGAAGGCTTAACGCCATATGAAAATATGCCTTAAGATCACGTGAACCAGGAAAATAGCCCATATTCTCTTTTTATAAGATTCCCCCCCTTTTTTAAAGTTTTCATTTATTTATTTGACAGAGAGAGGAGAGAGATCACAAGCAGGCAGAGAGGCAGGCAGAGAGAGAAGGGGAAGCAGGCTCCCTGCTGAGCAGAGAGCCTAATGCAGGGCTTGATCCCAGGACCCTGAGATCATGGCCTGAGCTGAAGGCAGAGGCTTTAACCCACTGAACCACCCAGGTGCCCCTAGAAGATCCCTTTTTAAACTCCTAATGATCTATGAAATTTACAAAAAGCTTAAAATTCTCTGGACTTGGGGTGGGCATAAATGGGTCAGTAAGTGAGTTTTCAAACAGCGAGTGTTAATGTTCTGAAGTCACAACGTCCGTGTTTTTATCAGTATAAAACATGGGCAATTTTTGTGGGCCCACAACCTTCTATTTAGAATTCCCCAAGCAAGCCACTTAAACTCAACTTACCGTGTTTCCTCAGGGCCCAAGCTCTGAGCTCTGCGTTTGAAAATGATTGCATCCTAGTATGAAGCTTCTAAAGAAATGGTGACCATGCGTTACAACTTTACTATTTTTTTTTTAGTATATGTGCTGCCGGAAGCGAGCACAACATGACTAATTTCTTAAATGAGAGCTTTGGCTTGGCTCTTGAAGACCTTCTTCAGTGTGAGTGTAAGTCACGGGGACCATGGCTCCCCGGGTGTTTGAATTCAAAGCCTGCGCAGGGCCAGGTAATGGAGAGCAT
>CM053612.1:54982588-55081756 GCA_028646535.1 Procyon lotor
CGAAATTCAATCGGCGGTTGGTTTACCTGGAGCCCAAGCCAAGGGCTATGGAGGCGTCCGGACGGTTTGTGGAAGCCGAGACTTTAAGCCCAGAGCAGGCCGCCCTTTACCAGAGGTATGACTGGGCCCTGGGCGGGTCTCGCTCGCAGGCCCAGGCCGGGAGTGGGGGTGGGAAGCTCCCAGCTGGTGGGGGACCCTCCCAGCGGCCCAGACTGCTGAGACGGAGCCTGGTGAGACGCGCCCTCGCGTTCTCCGAGTAGAGCGTGGGAATCTGCTCAGATTTCTAAATCGAAAGTCTGGGGAGCCTCTCGATGGCCCCCCCCCCTTTTGTTTGGCCAAATAGCTCTCTAAAAAGCCGGAACTTCCACCGATCAAGCCTTTCTTGAGTCTTTTTACAGTACCAAACACCAGGCCTGGGGTGTAGAACATTGACCCTGCCCCCCAAATTGCTTATCATTTGGTAGTGGAAAGGGATAGGGAAACCAACAATCGCTATAATGTTTGATAAGGGCTGCAAGAAGTATAATGGGCAAGGCATAGTAAGGGGATAACGGAGGAAATGGCCAACTACGGCTTCACAAGAGGAAGAGACGTTGGTGTTGAAGAATGCGTGAGCGTTCACCATAGGGCTAAGGGTGGGGGATGGGGTGATGTGCGAATGCGATTTAAACTTTTTTTTTAAAGTTGTAGACACAACGTCCAATTTACCGTCGTCACCATTCTTTTTTTTTTTTTTTTTAATTTTATTTATTTGACAGAGAGAAACACAGCAAGAGAGGGAACACAACCAGAGGGAGTGATAGCGGGAGAAGCAGGCTTCCTGCCGAGCAAGGAGCCCGATGCGGGGCTCGATCCCAGGACTCTGGGATCATGACCTGAGCCGAAGGCAGACGCTTAACGACTGAGCCACCCAGGCGCCCCGTCGTTACCATTCTTAAGCGTACAGTTCAGTGATATTAAATACATTAGTACTGTTGTTAGAGCATCACTTCATCCATCTCCAGAACTCTTCGTGTTTCGAACCTAAAACCACCTGTTAACACCTATCTCCCCGCTCCCCCGGGACTGGTAAACATCATCCTACTTTTTGTCCCCGTGAATTTGACTCTAGGGACCGCCTACAAGTGGAATCATGCAGTATTTGTCTTTTGCGGACTGGTTTATTTCACGTAGCATAATTCCATCACGGTTCAACCATACTGCGTCATGTGACAGGATTTCCTTCCTTTTCAGGACCGAATAATATTCCACTGTATGCACATGTCACGTTTTCTTTATCCATTTATCCCTGCTGGACACTTGGGTTGCTTTCATCTCTTGACTGTTGTGGACAGAGATGCTTTGAACATGGGTGTGCAAATATCTCTTTGAGATCCTGCTTTTAGTTCTTTTGGATATCTAGCTAGAAGTGGGATTGCTGGATCACATGGTAATTTTATTTTTAACTTTTCTAGGGTCTTTTATTGCAGCTGCACCATTTTACACTCCCTCCAACAGTGTACAAGGGTTCCAGTGTCTACACTTGTTAAATTCTGGTTTTGTTGTGGTTGTTACTAGTCATTTTAATGATAATGAAGTGGTATCTCATTGGGATTTTTTTTTTTTTTTTTTTTTTTTTTTTTTGCATTTCTCTAACGATTAGTGATGTTGAGCATCTTTTCATGCACTTATTGGCCATTTTTGTATCTTCTTTGGAGAAATGTCCATTCAAGTCCTTTGCCCATTTTTTAGGCAGGTGGGTTGTTTTTTCTTCATATTTTCTGGATATTAACTCCTCATCAGATATATGGTTTACAGATATTTTCTCCCATTTTGTAGGTTGCCTTTTCACTCTGTTGGTAGTGTCCTTTGATGCATGGAAGTTTTAATTTTTTTTTTAAGATTTTTATTTATTTGACACAGAGAGAGATCACAAGTAGGTAGAGAGGCAGGCAGAGGGAGAGGGGGAAGCAGGCTCCCTGCTGAGCAGAGAGCCTGATGCGGGGCTCCATCCCAGGACCCTGAGATCATGGCCTGAGCCGAAGGCAGAGGCTTAACCACTGAGCCACCCAGGCGCCCGGAAGTTTTAAATTTATTTATTTTTTTCTTTTTTTTTGCAGGCTCCCTGCTGAGCAGAGAGCCCAATGCGGGGCTCGATCCCAGGACCCCGGGATCATGACCCGAGCCGAAGGCAGAGGCTTAACCCACTGAGCCACCCAGGCACCCCCGGAAGTTTTAAATTTTAATGTGGTACAAAGACATACATTGGGGCAGTGAAGTAGTTCTGTTTCCCTTTCAATAAAAGTATGCTTTGGGCGCCTGGGTGGCTCAGTGGTTTAAAGCCTCTGCCTTCGGCTCAGGTCATGGTCTCAGGGTCCTGGGATCGAGCCCTGTACGCTCAGTGGGGAGCCTGCTTCCCCCTCTCTCTGCTTGCCTCTCTGCCTGCTTGTGATGTCTCTCTGTCAAATAAATAAATAGAATCTTTAAAGAAAAAAGTATGCCTTAAGGCTGTTAAAAGCTAAAGGTTTTCTTACAGAGGAGTCAGATCAAATCTTTGGACTGTTACATGACTTCTTTAAAGAAGATTTGGGGAAAACAGTGAGACAGTGTGGTGTGGTAGAGTACTAGCTTTGGAGTTGGCCCGTTTGGGGTTCAAATGATGGCTCTGCCACCTGCTAGCTGGGAAGCCTCAAATGAGTCACTTGACTGTTCTGAGCCTCAATTTGGAAAAGGGGGATACAGTAAGGATCAAGCCCTTCAGCTCCCTCCCCTCCTTTCCCACCTCCCCCCAGGAAGTCAGTGCACTGATTTCCCCCACACCGCCTCCCACACAGGCACCTGTCTTTTTTTTTTTTTTTTTTTAAATTTTTTTTTAAGATTTTATTTATTTGACAGAGAGAAACACAGCGAGAGAGGGAACACAAGCAGAGGGAATGGTAACGGGAGAAGCAGGCTTCCCGCCGAGCAGAGAGCCCGATGCGGGGCTCGATCCCAGGACCCTGGGATCATGACCCGGGCCGAAGGCAGCCGCTTAACGACTGAGCCACCCAGGCGCCCCTTTTTTTTTTTTTAAGATTTTATTTATTTGACAGAAACACAGCGAGAGAAGGAACACAAGCAGAGGGAATGGCAGCGGGAGAAGCAGGCTTCCCTCCGAACAGGGAGCCCGATGCGGGGCTCGATCCCAGAACCCTGGGATCATGACCCGAGCTGAAGGCAGACGCTTAACGACTGAGCCACCCAGGCGCCTCAGGCACCTGTCTTTTACTTGCTCTCGCGTGCTCTTTCCTGACTGAGCCACTGGGCGTCTCGCGGTCATCATCTTCTGCTCTCACGACCCCACTTTGCCCTCACAGCCTCCCTGTCTCTCATGACCCATCACCTCACAATCTCTCATATTTCTCCAATTTTTTTCTCAATCTCTCCTGTCCTCTTCCAAATCTGCCTGATGCTGAGAGCCCCTCGCACAAAGCATCATCTCGTCTGCCTTCTTCACTCCTCATTGTGCTCCTTGGCACACTCCTCTCACAAAGTCTGTCTGCCTTTCTTTGACCCTCTCTCCTCTCTCCCTTTGCTGTCCCTCCGTCCTCAGCCCTCTGCCCCTCCTACCTAAGAGATGAAAGGAAACTTTGAAGCTTGCTCTCACACACTCTCTGCACACACGTGTCCTCTTCGACACACCTTCATCATCTGCCATACACAGTGACTCTGTCACACATTCTCAGTGTCTGTCATGCTCTCCCTTGGTGATGCCCACCTGCCGCCTCCTGTCTTGCCCTGCGTCCCTCTCTCCCCACTTCTGTCCTGTCTGTCCTCCTGTTACTCATGACCTCTCCCTCTGTGTCACCTGCCTTTGTCACTCCCTCTCCCTCTCCGACACTCATATCTTCTGGCTCTCTCTCTCCCATTGTCTGTCACCCACCACATCTTTCTGTTGCCCACTTCTCTCTCCTGTCACCCGTCTGTTGACACTGTCGTCTACCTGCCCATACTGTTGTCCATTTTGTCTCATCCACTTACTCCTTCTGCCATCCCACCCTCTTTCTGTTTCTGTCACTCTCCCCACTGTTTCCCCTTCCCCCTTTCTCTGTCACCCATGATCTCTATTAAAACAGGTATTTCACTATAAAGAGTCATTAAGCCGATCAATGAGTGACTATAAGAAATAAGGAGGGGTGCCTGGGTGGCTCAGTGGGTTAAAGCCTCTGCCTTGGCTCAGGTCGTGATCTCTGGGTCCTGAGATCGAGCCCCGCATAGGGCTCTCTGCTCAGCGGGGAGCCTGCTTCCGCACCCCCGCCACCCCCCGCCTGCCTCTCTGCCTACTTGTGATCTCTCTCCTCTCTGTAAAATAAATAAAATCTTTAAAAAAGAAAAAAAAAAAGAAAGAAAGAAGGAAACTCCCTTTGGTGTCCTTGGGCTAAGGGAGCGTGCCCAAGGCAGGACAAACTCGGAAGGGGCTCTCCTCCCCAAGGCTGAGGTTCAGACCCCATGGGAGAAAGTGTTCAGCCCGCTGTACAGGAGAGCCGGTCTGCATCCCCCAGGTCCGCGGGAAGCAACCTTCCGGAGAGCGGGTGGTGAGCGGGTCCTCAGCAAGTCTTGGTGCGCATGGGCAGGAGAGGTGGGGGCCCGGGGCACAGGCAAGCTGCTGGGGAGCTGGTATCCGCCTGAGAGGGCTGCAGGAATGTTATCACCAGGCGAGGTGGAGGCTTCAGGGTCTTGGAGGGGCTGCGGGTCCTGGGCCTTCCGCAGGCGACCTCCGCAGGAGAGCCTTTCTCCTGCAGTGTCCCTCGGGCGCCCTCTGCTGAGGAAGAGGAGCAATCGTGTTCACTATGCAGGGGAGCTGCTTAAAGGACTTCTGTCCCTTATCACAGAACAGGTAGTAAGGGATGAACTTGGAACTGAGAGGCAATAAGTGATGACTGGTAGAGTCATGAGGCTTCTGTTTATCTCTGTCACCCGCCCTCTGTCTCATGTTGCCCACCTTTTGTCTCTCACTCACTGTCTGTGTCACTCTCTCTGTCACGCATTTGTTTGTACTGTGTTGGTCACACTCTTGGTGTCACCCATCTGCTGCTCTCTTTCTCAATTCTCGGTCAGCCACTTTCTTCTTTCACTCTACTCAAACTCCTTTTGTCAAGGTCACTGATGAGTTCATAAATCTAATGGTCACCTCGTAATCCTCATCTCCCTTGACTTCCTAGCAGTATTTGACAGTGTTGCTCACTTCTCCATGAATCGCTTGATTCCTTTGGCTTCCAGGACGCCTGACTCTCCTGATTTTCTTCTTACCTTACAGGTTGCTGCTTCTCAGGTTCTGCTGACTCCTCCTCACAGCCTCACTTTTTTTGGTCTAACACACTTTAAATTCTTGGGGCACTTGGGTGCTTGTGCTCTCTCACTCTGTCAAATAAATAAATAAAATCTTAAAATAAATTCTCAGACATAATGGCATTCCATCCTTCAAATTCTTTCTTTAAAATTTTATTTATTTATTTGTGAGAGAGAGTGAGCAGGTGAGCGTGAGCACAGGTAGGGGTTGCAACAGGCAGAGGGAGAAGCGGGCTCTCCACTGAGCAGGGAGCCCGATTGAGCCTGGGCTCAATCCCAGGACCCTGGGATCATGACCTGAGCCGAAGGCAGATGCTTAACTGACGGAACGACCCAGGCGCCCCACCGACTTTTCTTTCTTTTTTTTTTTTTTTTTAAGATTATTTATTTATTTGATAGAGAGAGAGAGAGAGAGATCACAAGCAGGCAGAGGCAGGCAGAGAGAGGGGGGGAAGCAGGCTCTCCACTGAGCGGAGAGCCCAATGCGGGGCTCGATCCCAAGACCCTGAGATCATGACCTGAGCCGAAGGCAGAGGCTTTAACCCACTGAGCCACCCAGGCGCCCCTCACTTATAGGTGGAATCTTAAAAAAAAAAAAAACAGCTCGTAGATACAGAGAACAGATAGGTGATTGCCAGAGATGGAGGGCGGGAGGGTGGGCAAAATGGGGGAAGGGAGTCAAAAGGTACGGACATCCAGTTATAAAATAAATAAGTAATGGATATGTAATGTATTGCATGGGTATATAGTTAACTATATAACTAGTTAAATAATACTGTATTGCACAGTTGAAATTTGCTAAGAAGTAAATCTTAAAAGTTCTCATCAGAAGAAAACAAATTCTGTAATTATCTATGTGACGGATGTTAACTAGACCTATTGTGGTGATGATTTCACAATATATCCAAATACTGAATCATTATGTTTTACACCTGAAACTAATACAATGTTGCATTGTCAATTCCACCTTACTACAAAGTTTTAAAAACTGTTCTGGAGAAAAAAAAAAGACTAAGGGTCAGTATATTTGACATGAATATTTCAAAGGCGAGGCTGTGTATTTCTTATTGCATCATATCGGGAAGCAGATACTGTCTGAGATTTCTACGTTTAGTAACATGAAGATGGGGTCAGATGGTCACAGGCTGATCAGTCCTTTGCAAAGCTGCATTCCCCCCTTATGATGAATAAATCCTATGTTGGGGATACTTTGGTATCCTGTGGGTACCACGTTCCCCATCAACTTTTCATCCACTGATAATCATTGCCCAAATCAGTTATTTCATTAGACATTACAAAGTGGTGATTTTCTGGCTTAACCATTGTTTTTGTATTCGTGAGCCAGAATTCTGCTGTAAATGTTTTTATTGCTGCAGTGTTGGGAGTACCATGTTTCGTTGCGTTGTAATTATATTCCTTCCCTTGGTGATCTTATCCAGGTTCTTGGCTTTAAATCCCACATTTATGCTGAGAATTTTCACATTTTTGTCTGTAGTCGTGACCTCTTCTGAATCCAGCTGCTTACCTGACTCTTTGCTTCATAGCAAACTTGTCCAGAACCAGAGGACAAAGCCGTACGTTCTTCTCGATGGGTGCAGAAAACGCGTTTGAGAAAATATAGCACCCGTGGGTTGCTATATCTGGGGGGGCGCCTGGGTGGCTCTGCTGGTTAAACGTCTGTCTTTGGCTCAGGTAATGACTCCAGGACCCTGGGATCAAGCCCCATGTGGGGCTCTCTGCTCAGTAGGAAGTCTGCTTCTCCCTCTGCCTCTGCTCACATGCCCACTCACTCACCCTGCACCCCCCACCGCCGTGTCTCAAATAAATAAATAAAATCTTAAAAAAAAAAAAAAAGATATAACACCCTTTAATAAAAACTCAACAAACTAGGAATACAAAAATAACTTCCTTAGTCTGATCAAAGATGTCTCCAGAAACTCCAAGCTAACAATGGTAAAAGACCGAAAGCTTCCATCCTTTTATCAGGAACAAGACAGGATGTCTGTTCTCGGCTCTTCTATTCAACATTATAATTTAACATTATAATAGATGTTCTAGCCAGGGCAAACAGGCCAGAAAAAAGGAATAAAAGGCATGCAGATTGGAAAGAATGAAGTAAAACTATATCCGCAGATAACATGATCTTTTATACAGAAAGCCCTAATGGATCCACAAAAAGAAAAATAAGAGCTAATAAAAGAGTTCAGCAAATTTGCAAGATACGAGATCAATATTCAAATTCAGTTGTATTTTGGCAAGTAACGTTCTACAACTTTTCTTTTAAAGATTTTATTTATTTATCTGACAGAGAGAGATCTCAAGTAGGCAGAGAGGCAGGCGGAGAGAGAGGGGGAAGCAGGCTCCCTGATGAACAGAGAGCCGGAGGGCTGGAGGGCTCGATCCCAGGACCCCAAGACCTGAGCTGAAGGCGGAGGCTTTAACCCTCTGAGCCACCGAGGCGCCCTTATTTTTTGAAGATTTTATTATTCGACAGAGACACAGCGAGAGAGGGAACACAAGCAGGGGGAGAGGAAGAGGGGGAAGTAGGCTCCCCACTGAGCAGGGAGCCCGATGCGGGGCTCAGTCCCAGGACCCTGGGAGCATGACCTGAGCCGAAGGCAGATGCTTAACAACTAAGCCACCCAGGAGCCCCTATTTTACTCTTAATGGAAGGTCTTGTCTACTTTCCCACCGAGGTGGCCTGAAGGTGAATTGAAGGCAGACTTGAGGGCTCAGGACTTCTTTCCAAACAACTCCAGGTTTGTTCAAATTCTGGAATAAGTGCTTGCTTGAAGCCCCAGAGTTTTGCACTGCAGTGCAGCACTTAACCAGATAACCTTGGGCTGGCAGATTGGGGGCTGGAAGTACTGAAGGTCTGTCCCTACTCGAAAAGAACATACTATTGTTCCTGGAGAATTTTTCATTTTTAATTAGACTATCTGAAAGGGCTGATCAGGATGTGAGCCTCCCAATGCTCTCCCAAATGATGAAGCCATTTCCTGCTGAGGAGCATTGGCCGGTATGATCCATCTGGGTGCCAAAGCACATCTGCGGGGCCAGGAAAAAAAAGATAATTTTTGCTTTTGACATAATTATTAATTAGCTGTTTTTTCCGGAGTAATTAGCCAGCAAGTTCAGCTGCTTTCTGAGGGCATGTTGTTAACATGTAAGACGATGCTGTCTTCCTGTGTATTCTGGCAGAAGCGTTTTTGCCCTGTTCAACCAAAATTTTCAGGTCTGAGTAACAGGAGGGGGACTAGGTCCCTACCTGCCTTTACGCACTTTGAAAATCGGTCTTGCTCTCCCTGCCTGTTTGCAGTCTCTTTGTGACAGGGTATAAAGGACCTGAAAGAGCACAGAGAACCTTGGATCTCTTTGGGACCATGTGGTTTGGTCCATAGTTCTCATCTGTGGAATCCAAAGCCAGTGACACAGATAATGAGTACTATTGAAAACCTTACACCCCCTTTTGTTTAAAAAAAAAAAAAAAAAGATTATTTATTTATTTACTTGACAGAGAGATCACAAGTAGGCAGGCAGAGAGGCAGGTGGGGGGTTGGAGGGGAACAGGCTCCCCACTGAGCAGAGAGCCCAATGCGATGCGGGGCTTGATCCCAGGACCCTGAGATCATGACCTGAGCCGAAGGCAGAGGCCTAACCCACTGAGCCACCCAGGCGCCCCAAACCTTACACTCTTTTTGAGCAATTGGTCTAATAGGTGAAACAGAGTATGTAGATGGACAGTGTTGTTTTTATTTTGTTTTAAGATCTTATTTAGTTTTTGCAGGAGACAGAGAGAGAGCACGCACACTAGCAGGGGGGAAGGGCAGGGGGAGAAGCAGACTCGCCGCTGAGCAAGGAGCCCAACTTGGGACTTGATCTCGGGACCCCGGGATCATGACCTGAGCCAAAGGCAGACGCTCAACAGATTGAGCCGCCCAGGTGCCCTAGATGGAATGTGTTAAGCTCCAAACCGAGCCTTGTGTAGGCTCTTATCGAGAGAGCCATAGGCCTACTATTTTTTAGGAGGAAGCATTTGGAGAGGAGATCCAGCCAAAGCCAATAGCACTTCTGGCTGAAATTAGCCAGAGGTCACAAAGTGGCAGCCCATCGGCCATGTTCAGAGATAAATTTTGTTTGTTTTGCCCAGTGTTTTTTCTTTTTAATATTTTATTTATTTATTTGAGAGAGAGAGAGAAAGAGCACGAGAGGAGGGTGAGGGGCAGAGACAGAGGGAGAAGCAGACTACCCGCTGGGCAGGGAGCCCAATGTGGGACTCGCTCCCAGGACCCCAGGATCATGAACTGAGCCAAGGGAGACACTTAACCAACTGAGCCAACCCAGGTACCCTGTGCCCAGTGTTTTTAAAACTTATGCATTGGTTATCATTTAAAAATCAGGAGAAATCCCATAAAAATCCCAAGTTAGATAGGTTAGAAAACAAAGGGCAACTTCAGGGGCGCCTGGGGGGCTTAGTCATTAAGCATCTGCCTTAGGTTCAGGTCATGATCCCAGGGTCCTGGGATCGAGCCCCGCATCGGGCTCCCTGCTCTATGGGGAGCCTGCTTCTCTTTCTCCCACCCCTCTTGTGTTATCTCTCCCACTGTCTCTCTATTAAATAAAAAAATAAAATTAAAAAAAAAAAAGGCAACTTCAGTTGCTTTGCATGTGAAGCAAATAAAGTTTTACTGGGTCTGGGTCTTGCATTCGGTTCCATATACCATCATATTCCAGAAGAATATCATAGGTAATGTTCCGAAGGACCCTCCAGAACCTGGTGTTTGTCTCTATATAATCTTTATGTATATCCTTTAAGATGATCCTTAAAGGGAATCATGTTCTAGGCATGTAATTTCAGGTACAATCATGAAAATATTAAGATTTTTGTTTTATTGTCCCTTGCTATGGAATGAAAGTCTCTCTTCCAGGTTGACAGTTTTGCATCTGAATAATTCTTTAACATATTGGAACGCGTGTTAAGTGCCTTTTAAGTAGTTATGAAATTGGTAAATGAAAATAAAAACTGGCCTTCTTCCATACTCTAGCACCATTTTTCTCCTTGTTCTGCTTGAGAGGAGTTTCTTTCTCCTGAACTGGTTACTCTTCCCTTGTCCCCTTGGCTCCCAAGCAGGCCTGGCTTCTTCCCAGCCATGCCCAAGAAGAATAGGGGAGTGATTCTGGGGGAAAAAAATATTGGATCCCTTGAAGTGTTAAGTTCTCCAGATCATTAGGCATCCTGTGTGTTAGAGACGGACACATGATTGCATTAGCAGTAAAAAATGAGTCTTGGGGTGCCTGGGTGGCTCAGTGGGTTAAAGCCGCTGCCTTTGGCTCAGGTCATGATCTCAGGGTCCTGGGATCGAGCCCCACATCGGGCTGTCTGCTCAGCAGGGAGCCTGCTTCCCCCTCTCTCTCTGCTGGCCTCTCTGCCTACTTGTGATCTCTCTCTCTCTCTGTCAAATAAATAAATAAAATCTTTTAAAAAAAAAAAAATGACAGTCTTCCTTTCAGGCCCTGGAAAATGGAAGTGATCAGAGGCTGAGTGGCTAAATTAAACTGTATTACAGAAAACACTGTAGTCTTGTAAATAACCAGATATCCAGGGTGGTGCTGTCATAGGCAGATTTCATCCCCCCCCCCTTTCCATTGTAGGGCAAGAATACTGTCTTCACTGGCGGAGCAGACAGGGTAGAGGGGAAGAGCCGAGATACCCTATTAGCCCCACTAACTCAGGTGGGACAGGGACTGTGAAGCAGCCCGGCTGACGGTTGGATGCAGTCAGAAAGGGGTGGTGACCAAGGAATGCTACAAATTTGAGTTGTGGTTCAGGCAGAAGGTTGACCAATGTGGGGAGTGCCAGAGGATGGGTAGAGCCCGGCAATACGAGTCTTAGGCTGGTGGTAAGATGTCTAGGCAGACAGTTGCCATTTAAAAGTTTGGCGTGTGATTTTGGGGAGCCTGGCCCAGAGCTGGGGTTCATGGGCAGTGCTCCACTTTCTAGGGAGGAGGCCTGGCTGGAGTTAGAAGCCCAGGCCACACAAGGGTTCGGGATCCTGGGTAGGTTAGCAGTTGAGGGAGTTGGAATCGGTCTAATAGTAATAAAAAATGACGTCTTTTCTCCTTCAAGCTCTGGACCACAGACCGTGCCTGGAGACCAGTTGGCCAGGTGAAGGCGCCTGGCGGGCAGGAAGGGCCGGGGGAAAGGGAGAGCAGAGAACAGGTTCAGGGGCTGGCACCAAGTGGAGGAGTCCAGTGCTTGCCGCTACGCCCTCAGGTTCAAGAGCAGAGTAGTAGGGAATGTAACTTATTTCTACAGCCCAGCAGAGTTGGGGAGGTGGACAGCTGACCTGCCACAGAAGGAATAGCAGGGTCTTGCAGCCAGTAGGCTCTTTTCTTCCTCTTTCCCTCCTCTTCCTCTTTCATTCACTTGGCTTTCACTGAGTGCTCTAAAGCCTGATCCCTATCCCTGCTCTCAAGTTCAGGTAGGTAACACAAATGGATGATTTGGGGGAGGGGATTTAAGTAAAGGTAATTTTATTTCTTTAAATATTTTATTTATTTATTTGTCAGAGAGAGAGGGCACAAGCAGGGGGAGTGGCAGGTAGGGGCAGAGGGAGAATCAGGCTCCCTGCCGAGCAGAGAGCCCGATGTGGGGCTCGATCCCAGGACCCTGAGATCACGACCTGAGCCGAAGGCAGAGGCGTAACCCACTGAGCCACCCAGGCGCCCCACCAATGCATTATTATTAACTAAACCCATCGTTTTAGACTTTCATAGTTTCATGTAAGTCCTTTTTCTGTTCTGGCATCCTATCTAAGACAGCACGTTATGTTTAGTCATCTGTCTCTTTAGGTTCTTCTTGTCTGTGACAGATTCTTGGACTTTTTTTTTTTTTTAAGATTTTATTTATTTGACAGCGTGAGCACAAGCAGGGGGAGTAGTAGGCAGAGGGAGAGGGAGAATGCTTCTGAGCACTGAGCAGGGAGCAGGGAGCTGGGTGCAGGGCTCCCAGAACCCTGGGATCATAACCTGAGCCAAAGGGAGACACTTAACCGATTGAGCCTCCCAGGTGCCCCGGATTTTGTTTGAGGTCTTAAGGACTGTTGGTTAGGTATTTTCTAGAATGTTCTGTCAATTGGGATTTGTCATTGTCATGATTAGACTGGAGTTTTTGGTTTTGTGGGCAAAGACTGCAGAGATAAAGTGCTCTTCTCATCGAATTGTTATCAGGGCACATACTGTTAACGGGATGGATCATTGTTGATGTTGACTGTGCCCTTTCCCCCTCTCTCTGCCCCACCATAACTTTCCACACTATGTTTTTTTAAAAAGATTTTTATTTATTTGTTTGTTAGAGGGAGAGAGCACAAGCAGGGGGAGCGGCAGGCAGAGGGAGAAGCAGGATTCCCGCTGAGCAGAGAGCTCAATGTGGGACTCGATCCCACGACCCCCGGATCATGACCTGAGCTGAAGGCAGATGATTAACCGACTGAGCCACCCAAGTGGCCCCACGCTGTGCTTTTTGGGAGGATGTTAGTGTATGCACTCCACACTTAAGGAGTAGGAGTCATGCTCCATTTCCTTGAGATCAGAGTAGCTACATAAGTTATTTGAAATTCTTCTGCATGGGAGATTTGTCTCTATTTGTTCACTCATTTTTAACAGTGTGGACTCATTTACTTTATACTTTGGGTTCCAATCCAGTACTACTTCATTTCATTGCTCAGATTATTCCAGCTCTGACCACTGGGAGTGCTTTCATTTGGTGCCTGTGTCTCTTTGCCAAACTCACATCATTGTGGGGGTTGTTTGAGCATTTCCTCACTTTCTGACACTATAAGACGCCACAGGCTCCTCTGACAAATTTCCTGCCACGGTCCTAGAATCAGCCCAGGTCCTTTTTCCAAGGAGCCCAGGTTCCTTTTATTGCAGAATGGTATTAGAAACCAAGATCTGGGTGCTAGGTACCCTTGTCACTACTGGGCTTTCCTTGCTTCTAGGCCCTCTCACTTGAAAAAGCAAGGAAGTACGTGTGTATACTAATTTCTGTGTCTATATACCACTGTAAATATTCCATGCGTAATCATCTGCATAAAGGTTTATACTGACGTCTCCAACTCTGATCCATTACCACATGGATCATTCTGTCTCCTCTTGCTTCTCCATTCTAATGGGCGAGAAACCTGGCTTCCACTATCCACCATTCATTTACTTCATTCTTCAGTTCTTATTTATTTATTTATTTATTTATTTATTTATTAATTATCTGAGGTGGGGAGGGAGGGAGAGAGAGAGAGAGTGCGCACAAGCATGAGTTGTGGGGAGAGGGGCAGAGGGAAAGGGACAAGCAAACTCCCTGCTGAGCAAGGAGCCTGATGTCCTGGGACTCAATCCCGGGACTCTGGGATCATGACCTGAGCCAAAGACAGATGCTTAGCCCACTGAGCCACCCCAGGTGTCCCTCTGTGTGTAACTTTTTGAGGAACTGCAAACTGATTTCCAAAGCAGCCGCACCATTTTACATTCCCACCAACAGTGTTATGAAAGTTCCAATTTTTCCATATTGTTGCTAACTTGGTATTTTCTTGCTTTTTTATTCTTGTCATCCTCATGGGCATAAAGTGGTCATTTCATTGGGGTTTTGGTTTGTATTTCCCTGATGATTAATGATGTTGAGCATTATGTCATGTGCTTATTAGCCATTTGTAGATCTTCTTTGGAGAAATGTCTATTCAGATCCTTTGCCCATTTTTAAATTGTATTGTCTTTTTAATTTTTATTTTATTTTTTTAAAGATTTTTATTTATTTGACAGAGAGATCACAAGCAGGCAGAGAGGCTGGCAGAGAGAGGGGGAAGCAGGCTCCCTGCTGAGCGGAGAGCCCAATGCGGGGCTCGATCCCAGGACCCTGAGATCATGACCTGGGCCGAAGGCAGAGGCTTTAACCCACTGAGCCACCCAGGTGCCCCGGAAGGAGGGAAATTTTAAGGAGGGAGTGATCAAATGTATCACAGAAGTCCAGAAAAATAAGGATTGAGAAATGAGTGCCCGTGTATCTTTCCTGTTTCCACGCTCCCACGATTTGGGTTGGTCGCTTGATTTTACAAGAAAATATTACTCCATACTTCTTATGGGTGGCATTTTTTTTTTTTTTTAAATACTGCGGAACCAGTAACCTTTGCACATACGTTTCTCACAAGCAGTGTCTGAAATTGTGGCTGGCAGTGTCTGGTAGGTGTGTGACTTAAGTGATGTCAGCTTTCATTGGCATCTTCTATGCTAATCTTTCGTATCCTGAATTGAGGACATTAAAAGCCCGACTGCATTTTGGATTCCAAAATGGACCCTAAAGTGTTCTTAGATTGAATGTTTAATCTGTTTCCTTCCTCTAATCTCTCTCTCCCTGTATCTATATCTTTTTTTTTTTTTAACAGATATGTGAAAGAGGCCAAAGAAGCAACTAAGAATGGGGATCTGGAAGAAGCATTTAAACTTTTCAATTTGGCAAAGGACATTTTTCCCAATGAAAAGGTGATAAGCAGAATCCAGAAAATACAGGAAGCCTTGGAGGAGTTGGCAGAACATGGAGATGATGAATTCACAGATGTGTGCAACTCTGGCCTGCTGCTTTATCGAGAACTGCACAACCAGCTATTTGAGCACCAGAAGGAAGGTGTAGCTTTCCTCTATAGCCTATATAGGGATGGAAGAAAAGGCGGCATCTTGGCAGATGACATGGGATTAGGGAAGACTGTTCAAATCATCGCTTTCCTTTCTGGAATGTTCGATGCTACGCTTGTGAATCATGTGCTGCTGATCATGCCAACCAATCTCATTAGCACTTGGATAAAAGAGTTTGTTAAGTGGACTCCGGGAATGAGAGTCAAAACCTTTCACGGTCCAAGTAAAGATGAACGTACCAGAAACCTCAGTCGCATTCAGCAAAGGAATGGCGTCATCATTACCACATACCAAATGTTAATCAATAATTGGCAGCAGCTTTCAAGCTTGCATGGCCAAGAGTTTGTGTGGGACTATGTCATCCTTGACGAAGCACATAAAATAAAAACCTCATCCACTAAGTCAGCAATATGTGCTCGCGCTGTCCCTGCCAGGAATCGCATCCTCCTCACAGGAACCCCAATCCAGAATAATTTACAAGAACTGTGGTCCCTGTTTGATTTTGCTTGTCAAGGGTCCCTGCTAGGAACATTAAAAACTTTTAAGATGGAGTATGAAAATCCTATTACGAGAGCACGAGAGAAGGATGCTACCCCAGGGGAAAAAGCCTTAGGATTTAAAATATCTGAAAACTTGATGGCAATCATCAAACCCTATTTTCTCAGAAGGACTAAAGAAGAGGTTCAAAAGAAAAAGTCAAGCACCCCAGAGGTCGGACTTAGTGAAAAGAATCCAGATGTTGGTGCCACTTGTGAAATGCCTTCCCTTTCCAGGAAAAATGACTTAATTATTTGGATACGTCTCGTGCCTTTACAAGAAGAAATATACAGGAAATTCGTGTCTCTAGATCATATCAAGGAGCTGTTAATGGAGACACGCTCGCCTCTGGCCGAGCTAGGTGTCTTAAAGAAGCTGTGTGATCATCCTAGGCTGCTCTCTGCACGGGCTTGTCATTTGTTGAATTTAGGGTCTGTGAAATTCTCTGTTCAAGGTGAAAATGAAGGGGAAGATTCCTCAGATATGGACCATATTGCTCAAATAACCGATGACACACTGATGGAAGAATCTGGAAAAATGATATTTCTGATAGAGCTGCTGAAGCGACTGCGAGATGAAGGGCATCAGACTCTGGTGTTTTCCCAGTCAAGACAAATTCTAAACATCATCGAACACCTCCTAAAGAATCGGCACTTTAAGATACTGCGAATTGATGGGACAGTTACTCATCTTGTGGAACGAGAAAAAAGAATTAACTTATTCCAGCAAAACAGAGAGTACTCTGTTTTTCTGCTTACCACTCAGGTAGGTGGTGTTGGCTTAACACTGACTGCGGCAACCAGAGTGGTCATTTTTGACCCGAGCTGGAATCCCGCAACTGATGCTCAAGCCGTGGACAGAGTTTACCGAATTGGCCAAAAGGAAAATGTTGTAGTTTATAGGCTGATTACTTGTGGGACTGTAGAGGAAAAAATATACAGAAGACAGGTTTTCAAGGACTCACTCATAAGGCAAACTACTGGTGATAAGAAGAACCCTTTCCGGTATTTTACGAAACAAGAATTAAGAGAGCTCTTCACCATTGAGGATTTTCAGCACTCTGCAACGCAGCTGCAGCTTCAGTCTTTGCATGCTGCCCAGAGGAGATCTGATAAGATGCTGGATGAACATATTGCCTACCTGCACTCTCTGGGGATAGCTGGAATCTCAGACCATGACTTGATGTACACACGTGATCTGTCTGTCAAAGAAGAGCTCGACGTGATCGAAGAATCCCACTATATCCAGCAAAGGGTTCAGAAAGCTCAGTTCCTTGTGGAATTAGAGTCTCAAAATCCAGAGCTCTTAGCGGGAAGACAGAGAGCTGGAAGTGAGGGGACCTGGCTGACAGAACCCCTCTTTCCTTCTCAAACGAAGAAGAAATGCCCTGAACTGAATAAACCACAGCCTCAGCCCTCACCGCTTCTACCTACTTATCCTAGCCAGGAAGAAGAGATCAGTTTCCAAATGGCGAGTGTCATCATTGATGATCTGCCCAGAGAGAGCAAGAATCAAGACGTCTCCAGTATAAAGATGAATGTTACCGCCTCGCCAGACGGTAGTCACTCATCCGAAAGGACATCTGATGCTGATTCTGTAGCTACTTTACCTGAGGGGTGTGGCAGTGTAGATGAAATCTGGACCGACTCGTTGGGAACGGTTCTACAGGCGGAGGCACTGCGAGGGGGGCCAACGCAGGGGACGCTGCAAGAGAACCCTCGGGGAGATTTTAACTATTCACCAAGCAAAGCAGTCAGAGCTGATCTGGGGCCAAATCTAGAGCAACCAAACGCTGCTGAGATGGTACCTCACTGCAACCTCTGGCCCGTCGGTCCCATGACCGGTGAAAGTCAAAATACAGAACCGAGCACATCTGTAATCAGAAGAGCCGATGGCGACTTGTCAGCATCCCACAGTGCACTGTGGGACGCTCAAGCAAATGCAGCCAAGTTGGAAGAGGAACATTTAGCCTCCTCATCGCAGTACGCATGTGATTTCAATCTTTTCTTGGAAGACTCTGCAGACAGTGGACGAAATCTCTCCAGGCTGTCTTCGCAGCATGCTGAGGAGGAAAAGAGCTTGTGTGGTTCCGCAGCTAATTCTTACGCGGAGCTTGAGCCGGACAAAGCACATCTCAGCGTGGATCTTTTGGAGACTGACGACGACGAGCCAGAAGTAGTAGTGGGTAATGTGAAAGGCAGAAGGAAAGCCAGAAGGATCAGTTCAGATGGTGAAGATGAAGATGATACTTTTAAGGGTACTCCGAGCACAGGTGCACTCACCACCTCTCCTTTTCTGTTCTTACCTGTGAAACAGTTTGACGCTTCGACTCCCAAAAGTGACATCAGTCCCCTGGGAAGGTTCTTCTCACCAAACCTCTCCGATAGTATAAGCAAGTCCGTCCACCCTAGACGATCCCTGGCTTCCAGGAGGTCTCTCGTCAACGTGGTTTTAGACCACGTGGAGGATATGGAGGAAGGGCCTGACAGCAGCAGCGGAGCAGAGGCTGCCGCAGATGATCCGGAGGAAGGAGCAGAGGAGAGCAGTGGCGAAGCCTCGGAGAGCACAGAAGGGCCTCCTGGCGGAACGCTGCCTTCAGAGAACGAGTCCAGCCCGTTACCTACCCCTCCCGGTGATCCCGAGCCTTTGTCCAGCGGGCAGTCCATCAATTCTCCCCAGGAGGAGGCGGTGGAGGCCGGGACTGAATACGAGACTCTTGTAAACCGTGGGAAAGAACTGAAAGAGCGCGGGCAAGTACAGGAGGCCTTAAACTGCTTAGTGAAAGCGCTTGACATAAAAAGTGCTGACCCGGAAGTCATGCTCATGACGTTAAGTTTGTATAAGCAACTTAATAAAACCTGAGACTCCAGGGGCGCCTGGGTGGCTCAGTGGGTTAAGCCTCTGCCTTCGGCTCGGGTCGTGATCTCGGGGTCCTGGGATCAAGCCCCGCATCGGGCTCTCTGCTCAGCAGGGAGCCTGCCCCCCCCCACGTCACATAAGTAAAATCTTTAAAAAAAACACAATAAAATAAAATCTGAGACTCCAGCCTGTGTGTTGGTAAAGCGAAACCCAGGGTGTGAATGCATGCGTTCCCGTGACTGGAGTCTCAGGGAGCATGAAGCGTTTAGGCTTGAGGTGAGAGAGGTCTCGAAAAGCAAGGTTTTGTTTTTAACTGTTCTGTACCTTCGGCCTTTACCCCGTATTCCTTCCTACCCCCCCATACATACATTCTGGTATCCTGAACACTAGCTTAATACTGCTTTCCTTAAATAGTCTTACCTTTTTTCATTTAGGCACACTCGATGGACTCTGTTATATCTAGGAAAGTTTTTGTGAAGTTATTCTGGCCATTCTTCATTTTATTCTGGAAGTGATCCCTTCTGTCTGTCACCATACAGATAAGAACAGTAAAGTTACTTTTCTCAAGTGTTTCCTTTGCCATTTTCTTTCGCTGAGATGACACAAGCGAACGCACACAGAAGTTCCTGAGTTTAAGCAGGAGCTTACTAGAATTCCAAATCGAAGACCGGCTTATTACCGTGGTACTTCGTGGCCTCAGCTTTACTACGTACAGCAGAAGGCTGGGCTCCGTTCTCCCCGGCACCCTACTCCGGAGTCACTTGGCCGACAGCCTCACCATTCTTCACTCGCCCCCCCCCCCACCGCGCTCTGACCCGGGCCAGCACATTGTCTTTGGGTGGTGGACTGAAAAGGAGTTTGGGTGCCTCTCCGAAACCGCAAGTGCTGTGTAGCCCTCTGTGCCCTGCAGCCGAGACCGAGAACTGGCGTCTATGGAGCGCCTCCTGTGTCCTGGGTTCCCTGCACGGGTTTCTTGTTTGATCCTCACCATCGTCCTTTGAGGTTGACGGTGCCATTTGCACTGTTTTAGTTGAGGAAACTAAGTCTCAATGTGGCTGGGACCTGCCCAAGATCACGTAGTAGGGGGTGAAATGGGTTTGTTTTTTTTTAAACCGTGTGTTACCTAATGAAACATTGTAATAAACTGTCTTTACCGCACTGAATGTACTGAGCCGTTTTTACTGACAACCCTTTGGACCCCAAATCTGTGGAGGTTTTCCAGACCAAACAGCTCCTCCGGTTCTCCACAGACAGCCACTGGGTGTCCCACTGTTCAACTCTGGACACTGCCTGGAGTTAGGGGCAGACTCCACAGGTTTACGGGCTCACTCCTGTAAAACTGCCCTCGCTCCTGATGCCAGTTGCTAGTACTGGGCCCCCCTGTCATCTGTATTTCCGCCCAACGTGGCTACAAATTGAGGACTCCCCTGACTGTACCTTCAGGTTCAGTAATTTTCTAGGAAAGCACAGACAACTCAGGAAAAATGTGTCATATATATATAAATTAAATATATGGATTGGGGGGCGCCTGGGTGGCTCAGTCAGTTAAGCGTCTGCCTTTGGCTCAGGTCATGATCCCAGAGTCCCAGGATCGAGCCCCGCATTGGGATCCCTACGCAGGGAGCCTGCTTCTCCCTCTGCCTTTCCCCCCACTGTGCTCTCTGGCTCTATGTCGCTGTCCAATAAATAAAATCTTTAAAAATAAACCAAATACATGAATTGTATATAAAACAGTTTAAAAACTACAGTTAACCCTTCAACAACGTGAGGTTTGGAGGTACCAACCTCCCCACACAGTCGAAAATCTACATACTTTTGACACCTCAAAAATTTCTAGTAGCCTACTGTTGACTGGAAGCTAACATAAACAGTTGATTACCATATTTTTCATGTTTTCTGTATTATATACTGTATTCCCGCAATAAAGTAAGCTAGAGAAAAAGGAAGTCATAAGGAAAATACATTTATAGTACTATACTGTGTTTATAAAAAAAAAAAAAATCCGTGTAAGTGGACCCACACAGTTTAAATCTGCGATGCAAAGGTCAACTGTGTTTTGATTACAGTTTCATTGGTATCCTTTGTAATCCTACATATTTTACTTTATTCATTTATTTTTTAAAACATTTTACTTATTTATTTGACAGGGCACAAGCTGTGGGAGTGGCAGAGGGAGAGGTGAGAAGCAGGCTCCCCGCCGAGCAAGGAGCCCGATGTGGGGCTCGATCCCAGGACCCTGAGATCATGACCTGAGCCGAAGGTAGATGCTTAACTGACTGAGCCCCCCAGGTGTCCCTATTTTATTTATTCAAAAGCAACTTTCTGAGAAGGTATCCACACACTTGGGCAAACTGCCTATGGGCTCCATGGCACAAAACAGATGAAGAGCCCCGATCTAAGGGTATGAAATAAAGTCTCTTACCTGCCCCAGCCCCCCGTTCTGGATTGCCACTCCCAAGGACCCACTACATATGGTCAAGCACAAGTACACATATGTGTGTGTGTATATATGTTTTTACCCAAATGACAGCATATCATACACCCTGTTCTGCACCATAGTTCTTAAATTTTTTTTTTTTAAAGATTTTATTTATTTGACAGAGAGAAACACAGTGAGAGAGGGGACACAAGCAGAGGGAATGGTAGCGGGAGAAGCAGGCTTCCTGCCGAGCAGGGAGCCCGATGCGGGGCTCGATCCCAGGACCCTGGGATCATGACCTGAGCCAAAGGCAGACGCTTAACGACTGAGCCACCCAGGTGCCCCTAGTTCTTAGATTTTTAACACAGCTGTGTATCTTATTGAATGAGTATATCATTTATCATTTATTGATGGATATTCAGTTTATTTCCAACGGACGCTTGATGAATATCCTTGCACCTTTTATACATATGATTATATCTACAGGATAAATTCTTAGCAATGGAGTTTCTGGGACAGAGGGTTTATTTATAATTTTGATAGGTATTGCCAAATGGTTCTCCATAGAGGTTATAATAATGTACATTTCCACAATTAACAAATACCTGTTCCCTCATTCCCTCGCCAACAATATACTAAATGTTTTGAACTTTGCCAATCTCATAGGTAAAAAGCAGGATCTCATTTTGCTTTTAATTTGCAATTATTTTACCCTGAGTGAAGTTGGTTCAATAAGCATTGAACTTAATGAAAAAGATGCAGTTTCAAAGCAGGAATGGGTGCATGTGCTGTAATATGTTTAAATCAGCATAAACCCCTAATTTTTTCATTTATGAACTCCTTTAGGACCCTAGGTGCCAGTTCAAAGTTAACTTCCCAAGGGTTTGCTTGGTGTCAGAGACCCCTTCCTGCTCTACTTTCTCACAAGCTAGTATAACTGCTTTCTCTCTCCATGCCACAAATTGGTTTGCTTTTTCTACTCTACTTTTCCAGCACTCTGGCTTCTTTTTGTCGGTGACACCTATGCAAAAGCCATTCACTTAGTATCCTGGGTAAGTCCTGAGTGAAGGATGCCAACTAGATCGTGTCTCATGCATAGAAGGCTTTTCAGGATTTTCAGAATTTATGGCCCTTATTCAGAGACATGGTTTTGAATGGGGTTTTGGAAGTTTCATCATCTTCTGCCTACTATTTTGAACATGTCTCAGTATCATACTGGTTTATCTATACTCAGGGACGGGGGCATCTGTTCATTAGTCTGCTCAGTGGGGAAAATCTCACAGAGGCATAACCTGCCGGAGATGCCCAGAAACCCCTCTAAAATTAGAAACTTACGTGTCAAATGCAGCTGAGCGAGACAACAGTGTGTTAAAAGAATCACTGTTAAGAATCACGTTGCGGTATTGGCCAAATTTTATTTTATTTAAACTCAGGACCCTGAGATCAAGATCTCAGCTGAGATCAAGAGCTGGATGGTTGACTGACAACCACCCAAGCACCCCTGGCAAAATTTTATTTCTGAAGCTGTCTAGTATGTATAATATTCCTTGTACTTATTCGGAGGTCATAAATATGGCACTGTAAAACTTAAAAATGCAGATACACAGAACACTGGCGGCTTAGTCTAGTACAAACAACTGGTAGAACTGATTGCCTTTTTTCCTCCAGGAAAGGTTTATGTAAGAAGAGTTCATAACGATTTCACTCCTATGTGGAATTTAAGAAACACCGGGGAAGGGAGAGACTCATAACTACGGGAAACAAACTGAGAGTTGCTGGAGGGGAGGCGGGTGGGGGAAGGGGTAACTGGGTGATGGGCATTAAGGAGGGCACGGGATGGAATGGGCACCGGGTGTTCTATGCAGCTGAGTCAGTCACTGAATGCCACCCCTGAGACTAATAACACACTATATGTTAACTAAATTGAATTTAAATAAAAAAATTTTTAAAAAGTTCATTAAAAAAAAAAAAAAAGTTCAGGGGCGCCTGGGTGGCTCAGTCGATTAAGCGTCTGCCTTCGGTTCAGGTCATGGTCCCGGGCTCCTGGGATCGAGCCCCGCATTGGGCTCCTGCTCGGCAGGAAGCCTGCTTCTCCCTCTCCCCGTTGCTTGTGTGCTCTCTCAAATAAGTAAGATCTTAAAGAATTCAAATAATAAAAGAGTTCATGTCGAATGGCCATTATATAGTGTTAAGACAACGGAGCAAATCACTGTCCTGGCTAATCCAAGTTGGCTAAGAGAAAACAAGTGTCTAGGAACTTATTTTATGATTTTCATATGCTGTTGCATCTATTTGATGTCCAACTCAATGTGTGAATAGTGTGAACCAGAAGCCCTAGAGATGGTTTTTAAATTAACTTACGGGATTATAACTGAGAATGAGAGAGTAGTTGGGGGAGGGAAGAGACTACAGGTTAAAAGGAGTCTGCTTGACTCATCTTTTTTTTAAATTATTAAGTAAACTCTGTGCTCAGTGTGGGGCTCGAACTCCCAACCCTGAGATCAAGAGTCGCACGGTCCACCGACTGAGCCAGCCAGGCGCCCCTGCTTGACGCATCTGTGAGAACACCTGCTACAGCGTACGCTAACCTTTCTCCACCTATTTTGTGCCAACAAAGCCATAATGACAGAGTTCATAAAACACAAGGATTACTCAACACCTCTTTAGGAAACAAACGGAACGTATGAAACACATTCAGTCTTTCGTACGATTTTATTTTCTCCCTTCGACCATAATAATATGATATCCAAACTTTGTCTTAACCGGAGGGTCTGTAAACACAGGCTTATCCAGCCCACTTACAGGCAAGGCAAATGCTGCTTCTTGAAATGGCCCCACCATGGAACCTCTGGTCATCCAACCCAAGTCGCCCTGGAAAACCCAGAAGATACGTGAGGTCAGGTGGCCCTGAAGAGGAAACAGTTCTACCGCACTACCGTAGCTTGAGGATCTCCCAACACGGACACTAAGGTTCCTAGGTTCATTCAGCTGGACTGCAAAGACGTGGGCTTGCCAAGGACAAATGGGTGGAAGAGAGCCAACCCCGGACTGGACACAACACACCCTCACAATGTTGCTGGGTGTCTGTCAGCGGTGCCCGTTTGGTAACACCTAGTTCTAGACACAGGTGACTGGTACGCAACTGTTCACAAGTTGCATATTTCTGCTTTTTAAGATCTTTAAGCCAAGGTATGGCTAAAATCAGTGGCAGAACATAAATAATCCCTACTACTGTGTGTCCTCCACGAGGGAGAGATTTTTTTTTAAGATTTATTGATTTGAGAGAGAGAAAGCACGCGCGCACAAGCAGGAGGGGCAGAGGGAGAGTCTCAAGCAGAGCCTGACGCAGGGCTTGATCTCAGGACCCCGCCCCGAGATCACGACCTGAGCCAAAACCAAGAGTCGGACGCTTAACTGACTGTGCCCCCCAGGCGCCCCGGGAAGAGATCAATTTAAATGACAACAGCACCGTACCCCTTGCCTGGCTTTGTCTTCACTATACTGTGTGGCCACTTCATTGAATCTCATTCCAGACTTTAACTTTTCCATGGCTTCCATGATTTTCCCATGTTTTTCACACAGAATGTGTCTGACCTGCAAGGAAAAAGTGCATTCACATAGTATCTGGGGGACCCAGGTGATTCCCCTTCTCACAGTACAGCAGTCATGTCTGGATTACCCCCATTAGTGAAGACACACATCAGGTTCATGGCAACAGAAAGTCCTGGCAGTCTGCTCAGCTGGGCGATGGCCACAAACCCATTTCTCACGTCAAGACACTACCTCGGAACTCCGACTGAGCCGGCAAACGGGCACCGGGCTGGGGGACCCTCCCATCTTCACCACGTACAGGAAGAGGAGATACGATGGTCGAAAGCTTGCGCCCCTGAGTCAGATCCCAGCTCTGCTGTATGATCGTAGGCATCCTCTTAAACCCCCAAGTGTTTCCCCGTTTCTGCTCCGAGACAATAATAGTTCCTTCGTGTTCTCAAAGGGTTGTGAAGACTGAGATGACGCATTTAGTACTCAATAAAGGCTAGTCGTTACTTCATCAGAGTGGGGGAAATGTTAAAAAATCCACTAGGAAATCCTTTTTTACCAAAAGAGGTCCAACGTATAAAGCCTGAGAATGGTGAGAATTCCTCACAATTCGGCACTTTTGAAAAAGTATTGCAGGTTGAGTATTCTTAATCCTTTAATACAGAAGTAGTTAAATTTGACCTATGTTTACATAAAGCCATGTTATTAAAAAAAAAAAGCGTTCTATCTTTTTATTTATTTTTAAAAAAGGATTTTATTTATTTATTTGACTGAGAGAGATCGCAAGTAGGCAGAGAGGCAGGCAGAGAGAGGGAGAAGCAGGCTCCCCGCTGAGCAGGGAGCCTGACGTGGGGCTCGATCCCAGGACCCTGAGATCATGACCCGGGCTGAAGGCAGAGGCTTTAACCCACTGAGCCACCCAGGCGCCCCCATTCTATCTTTTTAGAAATGATTTTGTTAAGGGAGCTGTTCTGCAGGAGTCCCAATTTCTCATTCAAACACAACCCATGGTTTCCTACTGTAAATGATACACCTGGATGGGGGCTAGAGGGCTCTCCCTTATCCATGCAGAGATAAGCAAATCATGGTTGGCCTCAGGGCTCGACTCTGAAAATTAGGGGCAAGGAGATTCTAGGCCCAGAGGAATACTTCCTGACTGGAGGAGCTATGCAGGAGATAGGCACACGGCAAAGGAAAGAATCTGTCAAAAGGCAGGGCTCAGAGAGGCGGGCCTCTATAGAATGTGTCCAACGCTGTCCAGGGAAGACAGGGACAAAGAGTCTGGACACTAGAGAGATACATGTTGGGAAACAAGGATGGTTCATCAGACCTCAGCTTGGCCTAGCTACAACCGCTTCAAAGACTCCTCCCTCTTTATGGCTCCATACTCGCGAAGCAACCTTCTGGTCGGTTCAGTTGCTGGGAACTAAATTACAGCATTTCTGATCACAGAGAGGGGATACCGCCCAACACTTTGCAACTGAATAAACAAGTATTCTGGTCTGGACAGCCTGACGGGTTAGTCATAACCGAGTCTGCAGTACCCGCAGGCTCTGCAACATGACTGACCAACCGGCAACTGTGGAGGATGGCAGCTTCGAGAAAGCCAACCCCCCAGAGAGCATTTGGGAGTGATCAGCGTGGGGGAGTAAGCCGACACTACAGGTGAGGAGACGACCCAGGAAGGCTACACGGAATGAGAAGAGGAGAAAGGCAGGCTAAAGACCTCCTTGGAGAATATGGACATTTAAGCCATGAGCCAAGAAAGATGCTCAACAGAGCAGAGCACAAAGGAAAGGCCAGATGGGCAGGAGAGAGAGGCATGTTAACACAACCAAGGCAAAAGACAGTTTCTTTCTTTCTTTCTCCTTTTTCAGATTTTATTTATTTATTTGAGAGCAGGAGCGCATGCGGGAGAGCACAAGCAGGGGAAGGGGCGGGAAAAGAGAGGGAGAACCAAGCTCCGAGCTGAGCAGGGAGCCCGATGTGGGGCTCGTCCTCAGGCCCCTGGGATCCCGATCTGAGTTGAAGGCAGAAGCGTAACCTGCCAAGCCACCCAGGCGCCCCGCAAAAGATAGTTTCAAGAAGGAAATGGTCAACAGGCTTAAATGCTGCAGAGTAATCAGGGAAGAAGTAAATCAATTCAGCACTGAGTGACTGATGACTTTAGCAAAAGCAGTTTCAGAAGAGCAGAAAGTGCGGAAGGCAGACGAAGGAAGTAATGGGAGGTGGGGGGCTCTCCCCCCGCTAAGTGAGAAAAGGACAAAGAGTTCTTAGAAGAGAAAGGTCCCAGACATGTATCTATTTTAAAGGGCGTAATCTCAGAATGAAGGGAAAGATGCAGTAAAGAGGGAAGGGCTGAAGACAGAGCAATGAGTGTGAAGCTAATGAAGGATCCTGTGTGGCACTCAGAGAACTGCCTGAAAAATTCATGGGCCTTAAAGGAAGAAAGCTGAGAAGACAGTGAAGGGAGGTGTGGGTGAAGAGAACTTTGTTGGGAGGGGGCTGGAAAGCCAGTAAGTTCCTGATGACAGGTCTGGTTTCCATTTTCGTGTGAAAAGGTAACAATATTTACAAGTTAGTATTTGCTGGGTACCATGCGAAGCACTTTCTGTGACTTCTCACGTGAAATCCTCACATCAATCCTGTGAGACTGATCAGCGGTTCTCAACCCCGGCAGCACCTCAGGACCATCCTCAGCACTGCTAAAAAAATCCATCAAAGGGGGCGCCTGGGTGGCTCAGTGGGTTAAAGCCTCTGCCTTCGGATCAGGTCACAATCTCAGGGTCCTGGGATCGAGCCCCGCATCGGGCTCTCTGCTCAGCGGGGAGCCTGCTTCCCCCTCTCTCTCCTCCTGCCTCTCTGCCTACTTGTGATCTCTCTCTGTGTCAAATAAATAAATAAAATCTTAAAAAAAATCCATCAAGGTCCAGGCCCCACCTGGACTTCTGAGGCAGCTGGTCCGGGGTGGGACCCCAGGCACTGGTAGTTTTAGAAGCTGTCTAGGGGAATCCGACGTACACTGGGGTTGAGAACCGCTGGACAAGGCTGTCTGCTGACTAGAGCAGGGTAGTGGTCGGCTGCATGTGAGCAGCAAAGGATCGCTGCGTAGTACTGAGGGCCTAGCGAAGGTTAGAGACCAGGAACGAGGAGGTCCCAATTCCCGAGGCTGTGTGACCCTCCAGCAGGGCCCAGCACCTCTGGGCTTAAATGTAAAGGAAGCAGGCCACTGGACTGATCCCGAGTTGTCGTCTGGCAGGCGGATGCAGCAGATGGCCAAAAGGAAACAGTCGGGGCTCCCAGAGCCAGGGTGTGGGCTCAGGAGGGGGTTGAAAGCAGAAGGGCAGGATGTGGAAGGGGCATAGCCCCGGAAAGGCTGGAGGATTCCAGGGTCCCCTCGCAGGTGGGACCTTTACAAACAATGGAAACAACCCAGACGTCCTCTGGCAGGTAAACATGATATGGCACACTACTCGACCATAGAAAGGAAAAGACTACTGGTGCATAAAACAACTTGAAAGAGATCTCCAGAAGATTACACTGACGGTAGAAAAGGCCAGAAGGTTAGGTACTGCACCATTCCGCTCATGTAACCTTCTTGAAATTATAAAATTACAGAAATGGAGAACAGATTAGTTGCTGTCGGGGTTGAAGGATGGAGGGAAGGTAGGCGAGGGACGTGGGCACGGCTACCAAAGGGCAACAAAAAAGATCCTTGGGGTGATGCAAATGTTCGGTATCTTTACTGCATCAATGTCGGTCTCCTGGTTGTGCTATTGTTCTGGAGTCCGACGTAGGATGTTACCATTGGGGAAACGGGGTAAAAGATATATGTGGTTTTGTCTTTTTTTTTTTTTTAACAACTGAGTGTGAGTCTAAAATTGTCTCAAAAGAAAAAGTTATTAACAAGAGAATTTAGCTCTCATCAACTTTCCCACCTGATTACATGTCACTTGTTTTCACATACCACCAGCACAGCCACACTGAACTTATTTTTTTTTTTCCAGAAAGGGCAAGGTGCCTCTCAAAATTCACATGCAGTGGAGCAGTCTCCGAGGCCGGGTGCTTGGAAAAGTCAGCTCGTGAGGTGAAAACTGCACGGGGCCAAACTTACCCTACGATGTCCCCTATGAAGATGGCCTACAGGAGATCAACACGTCAGCCCTCATTAAACCCAACAGAGCTTGTCTCCCCAGCCCGTGGCGACAACAACCACTTCTTCAGCTGAAAACCAGATGAAGTCCTTAGTTGGTTTTTAGGGACCACGCTTCATGGAAACCTATCTTCAGATGCCAGAATCCCACTTCACGTAACTGGATGCTCAGACGAGAACAACTGCGGAAAAGCAGATTTACGTCTCCCATCTCTTCCCCTGGTTCACACAGCAGAGAAGCGGGTAGAACGGCTCACACTATATTCTCTCTCTCTTTGCGGCTGCACGTGTCTGGCTGGGTTTACAGGATTCAAATGCACCACGGCACTTACTGTGCAGCAATGAAATGTATTCCTGACCTCGCCGCTCCAGCGGCAGTGTGACAACAGAGACCATCTCTTCCCTCCTGTTGTGTTTTTTTTTTTTTAAAGAAATTTTATTTATTTATTTGACAAAGAGAGAGAGAGATCACAAGGAGGCAGAGAGGCAGGCAGAGAGAGAGGGGGAAGCAGGCTCCCCGCCGAGCAGAGAGCCCGATGCGGGGCTCCATCCCAGGACCCTGAGATCACGACCTGAGCCGAAGGCAGAGGCTTTAACCCACTGAGCCACCCAGGCGCCCCTTCCCTCCTGTTTTTTACATACCCAGAACTTCGGACACTGCTTGGCGGAGGGGCGGATGTCACTAAGTCCTTACTGAATGAATAAATCCAAGTACGGGATCCCATACCCTGACTGCAATATGGATACTGCCTTGCTGCATAGCGCGAAGCAGTATGGTTGTCTGCAGACTGTATTTTCCCAGGGCAGACGCTCCTCTGGGATGGGGTCAAGTACTTCAAGTAATCATTTGTGATTGTTCCTCCACCCCGGTTTTCACAGTCAGGGCCCTGGCCTGTAGCTTACCCGTGGGGGAGCTATCTGAGGGAAACCTGTGCCTTTGCCTGTTTATCTAAGCCCTTGGTTTTATAAAATATTATTTCCTTCTGAGAAACAGGTCATTCACTTAACTTATTTTCTTCATACTTTGTATTGTTTCTTGATATGTATCAAGGGTACTTAATACTTTTGTGTTAATACTCTGTCATTTCTTGAGATGTATGTATCACAGCCCACATTTCTTCATACCTTGTATCGGGAAGAAACGATACAAGGTATGAAGAAATGTGGGCCCTCTGAGAAAACACTTAAAAGGAATTACCCTGCCTACATGAGACTGGTCCCTATCTTCCAATTTTATGTTATGTTGATCCGACATCCATATTAGGCTAGCCTCTTACTGAACTCAGAGTTCAGTATACTGTCTTTTTCCTTTCCTGGGTTCCAAAATAACACGTGTTTATATGTTATTTATATTTAACGTTAAAAAAAAGGAACGAGTGACTCACCTTTACTGCATTGCCACCCCCCTTGGGACCCTGAGCCTTCTTGTCAGAACCGTCATTTCCAGAGGTTGCTCCCCCTGTAGAGAAGAGATCACAGGTACTCGTTTAAAATGCATCTTGATACTTACACAAAGGGCCAAGACAATGGGAGCCGATACTCCTGTCATAGCACCATGCTTCAACAGGGCCCTCTGCCAGATACCCTACTACGCGAGGCTGAATTCATCTATGACTCAGCTCTCTTAAAACAAGAAATGTGTGCCTTACAGAAACCCTTCGTGGGAAAGGGACAGACGAGTGAGCGCGCTGATGTGTGAACGAGAGCGCCAAAAGCCTGGTCCAGATTCTGTGGACCCAATTTGAAAGGCAGCCCACTAAGAGCAAATCCCTGAGCTCGTGTAAGATGTCGAATAAGCCAACCTCTGTGTCCACGGCAGCATACTTACTGTCAGGGGCTGATGTTCGTAAGCACTATTGCTGGGTTAAAAGTTCGGTTCTAAATAACTACTAAGTTCCAGAGACTGGGGATACAAACATGAACAAGTCATGGTTTCTTCGTTCACGGAGCTCATAGTCTCCTGGGGAAGACAGACACGTAAACAGATCACTTCAGGACAACGACCTACGCTATGGACAGAAGGCTGTGGAAGCACGGAGGGCCATTTTAGCCACTCAGGGAAGGTTTCCTGGATGAGCAGAAGCTGACCAAATGAAGAAAGGACGAGGATGAGGAGACAACGCAGGGTGGTGGGACAACGTGGGATGTGTCTGGGAACTACAGATGAAGCCAAATCTGAGGGGGGAGCGTTGTGCGATAAGCCCAGGGGAGGGGGCTGAGAGTTGGGGCACGTGGGCCTATGAATCCCACTAAGGAACCTGGAATTTATCCTAGAAAAGGGAGCCACTGAAAAGTTTTAACCAAGAGACACCACGTTCCTTGTCTGAGTATCTCCAATGCCTAGCACAGTACCTGGCACACAACAGTTGTTCAATGAATATCCAACTAAACTGAAAACCCAAAACACTGACCACCAAATGCCTAAGAAAATGTTACTGCCAAAGGAGTTTTACCACACCAAACTCTTAAGTGGGTGTGCCGTATGTTCGCTCTCAAACGATGATGGCTTCCAGTCATCCTATCCTCTCCCCTGTCGGAGGCTGCCATCTGACTGCCACCTCACTCCCTCTAATTGAGGATTCTGGCAGCAGTTTCAGGATTCCTTTCCATGCGTACTCTTGCCATCTCCTCGGATGACCTCACCACCTATGCTGAGGAACCATCCAACAGCCTAACGTCACACTTTCAGACCTCCCTCCTGAATGTCCATGCCTTCCACGCTGGGCCACTGGCTCGCAAGGGCTCACGATGGGACCATGCCACCGAAAACTAACAGTGCAGTCCCCGGCTACAATTTCATGTTCTTCCGGCCTTTCATGCCTCACTCCCACAACACTGGCTCTTGGGCTTCACAGAAACCACTCCCCACTTCTCTACTTTTATCCTGCTATGTTCTCCTAGACTATGAAATTTCTGGACCCCAGGCTTGATCATTTGTGTTCCCACTGGCACCCTTAATGACCTTGTTTTGCCATTCTATTATTGTCCAACAAACCCTCAACCTTGGCTCAAGGCTCCACTTAGCTCTTTTCAAACCTATATTGTGCCAGTCGCAGGTTACCAGGTAAATCATGACTGTGCAGAGTGTGTCCTCTACAGACTCATGGACTTCCAACCTTAGGCTCTCAGCCTTGAGGGCCGATCCTTTTATTAGTGCTTTGTTCCCTTTCCCATCACTCCCAATGGCCACTCCAAACCTTTATCACTCTCAAGACCCCCCACTCAGTCCCTGCCCCTCAGTCTTAAAAATTACCCTTGCCTTCTACTTTAATAAGAAACTGAGACCATTAATCATGATACCCTACAAACTCCACCCCCCACTTCGGCCCCAGTTTTTACCACTACACCCATCCTCGTCTCTTTCCCTATGACCTCAAGCATAACGTGTCCCTTCTCCTATTCAAAGGTCAACTTCTCCACCTCTGACCTGGACCCCATTTTCTCAAATCTCACTCCTCTGAACCCTTACCTCCCTAACTCTACTGGATCGTTCACGTCAGCCTCCCTCTCAGGTTTTCTCCATTCTGAAGAAACGAACAGAACTTTCTCTTCATCCTCCGTCCTCTCCTATCTATCATCTAATTCCCACGCTTTTTTCAACTAAGGCTCTCTACAGAAGTCCGCACTGATTGCCTCCAACTTCTCACTTCCGGGTCAGTGGACTGACTGACTCCGCTAGTCACTGGCCACCAGCTACCCCCGTTCAGGACCTCGGGGGTCGCCGGTCTGCTCCCGCCCCTCGCTCCTCAGCCGACCCCATTCTCTCCGGTTGCTCCGGCCGCTCTACCTTTCCCTCCTTTCCCGGAACCACTTTTTCCCTTGGGCGGCATCTTCGGCACTTGCGGCAGAACCCTCAACGGCTTCGTTTGCCGCACAAAGCCCCTTCAGGCCCCACGGGCATGTCCGGAACACATGCCTGAAAACGGCACCGAAACGGACCGTTTCTGCTGCGGCCCTGGAAGCAGGCATATCCCGGGGCAGACGCGGTCCTTGGGCCCTCGGACCGATGGAGCCGAAGACGGCTGACCAATAAGAAGTTTGGGTCGTTCGCGGGGCGGAGCCAAGGATAGAGCAGGGGCGGGAAACCCCGCCTTTGCGTTTTTTTTTTTTTGTTTTTTTTTTTTTTTTGGTTTCTTCTGTCACACGCCCTTATTCTCGCCCGCTCCCATGCTCCCCCGCTTCCCGGCCCGGCTCCTCTACGCGTGCGTGGTGGATGGCGCGGGCCTCTGCAGTCCCTTGGCGCCGGCTCTAGCCAATCCCGCGGGGCCTCCAGACAAAGGGAAGGGAGGAAGAGCCGCGGTGGCAGCTCCCTCCTCCCGCTCCCTCCCACGCGCAGGCCCGCCCCTCGTTGCGGTTTTTCACCTTGAGATTTTATTCTGCGTTTGTAGCTGATTCGATTTAAAAGGTACTTTTATTGGAAAAAAAGGCTGTCACCCCTCTGCCTCTTGCAGAACTCTGTCGTGGAGAAAAATTGCGAGCAGGCTAAATGTCCCTCCGTAGCGTATTGTTTAAATAAATAATGTCTCAACCACACAAAAGGATATGCGCCATTGAAAATAACGACTGTAAAGCTGTCTGTAGAGACACAGGAAATGGCCTTAAGGAAGGTTACAGACCAAGCTATGGAATAGAATACATTTTTTTTTTAACAAAAATGTGCAGATGAAAAGGCAGGAAGGCTATCCAGCAAAATGGGACCAGTGGTGCCAGTACAGGTTGTTGTGTGTGTTTCTGTGTATTTCCCCAAATTTCTGTAATGGTGCAGCATAAAAAGTACTTAAAAGCATGGATCCTGCAGCCAGCCTGCCTCACCTCCAATCCCTGCTCCACCGTACTAGCTCTGTGGCCTTGAGGAAATTACCTCCTCCCTCTTTGGCTCAGTTTCATCATCTGCAAAATGGAGTCGATGATAATAGTACCTACTTACGGGGTGTTAAGAGAATTAAACAAGTTCAAATACTCATAGTATGGTAGCTTGAAGATGAATGAGTTTTGAATTTGTGTCCCCACACTTTCTTCCCTTACCTCCAAACCCTCTTCTCCCAATTTGTATTTACGGTCGGGGCTTTTTCTTTACTCCATAAGATGGCTGTCCCTTGCCATCTTAAGCTACCCTGCTGGTAGCTTGCCACTGCCAGCCAGAATATACAGGTCCTCCGGTTCAGGGTTTGGTTTTTGGATACAGCCTTGCTGCACTTGGGATGCTTCATGCCCACACGAAAGGATCGGGCATTTTTTGAGACTGTGCCCACCCCCAACTCGTACATAACAAGCAGCCCCCTTATGTGGTACCGCTGCGGCATTTGGACACAACACATCTCGAACACTGCTTGTTTCCATCTGGGAGTGATCAATTGTGGGAAACGCATCCAATGCTGAGGGGATCATTGGTCCCCCGCTTCTGAGATGGATCCTGCCCCTGTACTGACTTTCCAAGTTCAACTGGGAGGTGGGGTTTGGGGTTCGACAGGGACAGTGTGGCCTCATGTTCATCGGCTTATCCACAGCCAGGAGGCCCCTTTACTTCTGGTTTTCCATAGTAACAGCCTTTCCTGTGACCACTGGCTATGGCGTGAAGAGGGAGAATGAAGCAGAGTTCAGCTCCCAGTGAAGAGCCGGCATTAAATGGCAGATGCACCTGACAAATACTTAGTGCCTGGAACATTGTGAGAGCTCTGTGTGTTCCAGCAGATAACGGCAGCAACAATAACAAGCAAGCCTCTAAGTGGCTGAATTTACCCAAAGCGGTACCTAGAGGCCAGTAGCTCAAAGGAGAAGAGGATGGACATAGGTCTGCCGGGGGGTTTCAAGGTCAAAAGCACTGTAGGGCAGTCAGATTCAAAACCGTGTACAATCTCAACTATGCAGTATGCGTCACAAAAAGATGGGGAAGGAAATATAAAATCTTCAGGATTCGGGGCGACTGGCTGGCTCAGTCGATAGAGCACACGACTGTTGACCTCAGGGTTGGGGGTTTGAGCCCCAAGTTGGGTGTAGAGATTACTTAAAAAAATTAAGGCTTTAGAGGGAGACAAACCATAAGAGACTCTTAATCTCAGGAAACAAACTGAGGGTGGCTGGAGAGGAGGGGGTAACGGAGTGATGGACATTGGGGGGGCATATGTGTTGCAATGAGCACTGGGTATTATGTAAGACTGATGAATCACAGACCTGTACCCCGAAACAGAAAATACATTTATATGCTAACTAATCAAATTTAAATTAAAAATGATTTTTAAAAATTAGGTCTTTAAAAAAATCCTTCGGGCACCTGGGTGGTACAGTCAGTTAAGCATCTGACTCTTGGTTTCAGCTCAGGTCCTGATCTCATGGTGGTGGGATCGAGCCCCGTGTCGGGTTCCCTGCTCAGCATGGAGCCTGCTTGAGCTTCTCGCTCCCTCTCCCTCTGCCCCTCCACCTCCCCTGTTCTGGCTCTCTCTCTCTAAAATAAATAAATCTTTTAAAAGATTCTTAAGTGTTCAGTCTGGAATGTGAGTTTGTGCCTACCTTCCATTTTTTTTTCCCGTTTATGTTAGATTCCGTTTATATCCATTGGCCTGCATTTTTATTTTATTCAAGGAAAAAAAAAAAAGAGCAGGGGCCCCTGGGTGGCTCAGTGGGTTAAAGCCTCTGCCTTCGGCTCAGGTCATGATCCCAGAGTCCTGGGATCGAGCCCCGAATCGGGCTCTCTGCTCAGCGGGGAGCCTGCTTCCCACTCTCTCTTCCTGCCTCTCTGCCTATTTGTGATCTCTCTCTCTCTCTGTGTCAAATAAATAAATAAAATCTTAAAAAAAAAAAAGAGCAATAAACATTATCTGTAAAACAAACACCCAAAAAAGCTAGCTTCTCTACAGGGTTAAGTCTGCACCAGCCTGTGGAGGAGTCTGTGCAGCAGAGTGACAAATGAACAGAAGAGCGGGCAGGGGGGCAGAGGGGAGAAACTTCAGCCTCGAAACCATGGTAACGACTGCGGGAGTGTGCACAGTGAGTCAGAGCCAGGAGCGGCTGCCAGTTGTATTTTCTATTAATTATGTCCTCAGACTGATTCTTCCACGTATTTCTTAAACAAGGAAAACGAGGAAGGGGAGGCTGACAGCCCTCTGCCCAGGACAGTTCACAACCTTGACCGAGACTCCCTGCCCTGCCCTACCTGCTCCACAACCAAGGGGCTGCGATTTCTTCTCCATTCTAGAGCCCCCTCCCCCACAGAGGTTAAAAGAGGGGCTTGAAGCCACAGAGTACAGAGATCTCGTTGATCCCATTCAGAGGTGGTCAGTCCATGGGGAACTCCGGGCCCCAGCTTCTGGGGACAAGGGTAGAAAAAGGTCCCCTTTGGAAACCAAAAGCAAGAAAAATCAGTACATGGTGGACGACATCAGCCACCTGCAAAAGTAGCCACCCATCGTGGCAAACGGGTGCAGGTGCTTTGCCCACGGGATGGATATGTCTCCTGAGCACAGTCGGTGGCCAAAGACCTTTCTAATCCTCTTCTTGCCATTGTTAACACGTCTGGCATGAGATAATGAACCTTTGAACAGCTGGTTTTTAAAAGGGGGCTTCAGAGGCACCTGGGTCGCTCAGTCGGTTGAACTTCTGATTCTGGGTTTCAGCTCAGGTCATCATCTCAGGGTCGTGAGATCGAGCCCCAAATCGAGCTCTGTGTTGAGTGTGGAGCCTGCTTAAGATTCTCCTTCTCCCCCTCCCCCTCCCCCCCTTGCTCAGGCTCACGCACACGCGCTCCCTCCCTCTCTAAAAAAAATAAGTAAAAATATAAAAGGGCTTCAGAGAAAAAGATTCCATCTGTGTTTGTCCAGCATTGTCTTTTTTTTTTTTTTAAAGACTTTATTTGACAGAGAGGGAAGAGAGAGAGATCACAAGTAGGCAGAGAGGCAGGCAGAGAGAGGGAGGGGAAGCAGGCTCCCCGCTGAGCAGAGAGCCCGATGCGGGGCTCAATCCCAGGACCCTGAGATCATGACCCGAGTCGAAGGCAGAGGCTTTAACCCACTGAGCCACCCAGGCGCCCCCAGCATTGTCTTTTTTTTTTTTAAAAGATTTTATTTATTTTTTTGCCATAGAGAGACAGCAGGAGAGGGAACACAAGCAGGGGGAGTGGGAGAGGGAGAAGCAGGCTCTCCGCTGAGCAGAGAGCCCGATGTGGGGCTCGATCCCAGGACCCTGGGATCATGACCTGAGCCAAAGGCAGACGCTTAATGACTGAGCCACCCAGGCACCCCTATCCTTGGTGGTCCAATGTCCCAGCATTGTCTAAGCGAGAGCTGAAGTTGCTGGCAAACATTAATATTCCGGTATCCGGTGAGGTGAATTTTTTTCTTTTTTTCTGAGGCAGCGTTCATTTGAGACAGTGGAAAACAACCAACACAAGAGGCATACATAGCTTGAGCCAGGTGCTTTCCCTTTGTTATCTCTTTGAGTTTTCACAACAGTCTTTTGTTTCAGGGTTTTATTTTTAAGTAGTCTATACCCCCAACATGGGGCTCAAACTCACAGCTCTGAGATGAAGAGTTGCCCACTCTACCAATGGAGCCAGCTGGGCGCCCCTGTTTTCACAACAGTCTTATTTGCCGAGACTCCCCATTGGCATTTGAGAGCTGAAGAAACAGGCTCAGAAGAGTTAAGAGATGTGTGCAAGGTTGTACATCTGGGGACTGTGGCAGGGCTGGGCTCCGAACTCGGATCTGTCTGACCTCCAAGCTGGTCGGTTGCTCCGCATGATGCCACTGCCCCAGGCTTTGTCCTCCCTTAGGCAAAGCCCAAGAAACACCCGGTTCCCTTTGTTCTGAGCACACGCTCAAGTCAGTTTCCCAGGCACCTGATGCCTTCCAAGGGGGCACTCCGCCCAAGAGGTGCCAGGGCCAAGTTATGCCCCCGCCATACAGAAATCAGTTCTCCTCTGGTTTATGCGTCAGTGTGTTGGTTCTGAGTAGTCTAGTAGTCTGAGTAGTAGTCTGAGTAGTCCTTCTTGGGCCCTCCCAAGCCCAGAAGCACAGAGGCAAGAAGGAGGCAAGAAGGAACATGGAGTGGGTGCGGGCCAGTGGGCAGAGCGTTGTAGCCAAGGTGGATGGAGGGGGATAGTAGGGAAGAGGTCTTCTGTGTCCCCTCCCCCCCCAGGAACGTGTCTCTGGGGGCGCCTGGGTGGCTCAGTGGGTTAAAGCCTCTGCCTTCCGCTCAGGTCATGATCTCAGGGTTCTGGGATCAAGCCCCGCACTGGGCTTTCTGCTCAGCGGGGAGCCTGCTTCCCCCTCCCCTCTCTCTCTGCCTGCCTCTCTGCCTACTTGTGATCTCTCTCTCTGTCAAACAAATAAATAAAATCTTAAAAAAAAAAAAAAAAGGAACACGTCTCCGTGTCTAATGGATTCTGCCTTCTAAACAGCTCATCTCCCTGCCCCTCACTGTGCAGTGAACAACGAACACTCTGCAGAGATTCACCAGGCATCTCTTGCCCTCGCCCTCCCCCACCCCCCGCCACAGCCTTTTGCACGTTCTCTGGACCATTGGAACTGCTTCCATGTGTGGTCTCTCAGGCGTCGGTCTCATCCCCTCAGAGCCCCGCTCCCCAGTGTCCGGCAGAGAGCTCTCAGCGCAGATCTGACACTCATTCCCCCAGTGAAGACCCTTCGGTGGCTCCCTGCAGTCTGAGAGGCTCCTTAGCCCGGAGACCCAGGAGCCTTTCTGCTGACATCTGCAGCCTCATCTCTTGCCCCGGGGGGGCTTCAACCATGTGGAGGTACCATTTACAGGCCCTCCGATGTGTAGCGCTCTCTGAAGACTTCACACCTCTGCGCATGGTGTTCTGTCCGCCTGGAGCGTTCTTCCCGGTTTTCTTACCTAGTTAACTTCCATTTACCTTCCAAGACCAAGCTCAGGTGCTACTTCCTCCTGGACTCCCTTCTCTAACTCTCCCAGGCTGAGCTAGGCATGTCCCTCCACTGCCAAACCACCCTACGCTTATCTCCAGTATCTGTGTGATTTTCAGTAAGAGTCCGGGCCATAGATGGATCCGTGTGTTTAACCATTCGCTTGTTGAAAAAACTCATTTCCATTTGGGGGCTAGTATAAATAAAGTGGCTATAAACATTCGTGTACAGGGTTTTCTTTTTTAAAATTAAATCCAATTAGCCAACAGAGAGAACATCACTAGTTTCGGAGGTAGAGGTCAGTAATTCATCAGCTGCGTATAACACCCAGTGCTCATCACATCCCGTGCCCTCCTTAAGTTACCCCATCCCCCCACCTCCCCTCCAGCCACCCTCAGTTTGTTTCCTGGACTTAAGATTCTCTCATGGTTTGTCTCCCTCTCTGCTTTCTTTCCACTCAGTTTTCCCCTCCCTTCCCCCATGATCCTCTGTGCTGTTTCTTATATTCCTCATATGAGTGAAAGCATATGATAATTGTCTTTCTCCGATAGACTTATTTCGCTCAGCCTAATCCCCTCCAGTTCCATCCATATCGATGTAAAAGGTGAGTATTCATCCTTTCTGATGGCTGAGTGGTATTCCATTGTGTGTGTGTATGTGTGTGTATAGATTATAGATATAGCTATATATCTTTGTAGATATAGATATATCATATATATATCATATACATATGTGTGTATAGATTATAGATATAGACATAGATATAGATAGATATAGATATATCATACACACACACACACACACATACTATATCTTCTTTATCCATTCATCTGTCGATAGACATCTGGGCTCTTCCCATAGTTTGGCTGCTGGGGACATTAATGCTATAAACATTGGGGTGTAGGTGCCCCTTCGGATCACTACATTTGTATCTTTGCAGTAAATACCCAGTAGTGCAATTGCTGGGTCATAGGGCAGCTCTATTTTTAACTTTTTGAGGCACCTCCATATTGTTTTCCAGAGCGGCTGCACCAGTTTGCCTTCCCACCAACCGTGTAGGAGGGTTCCCCTTTCTCGGCATCCTCACCAACATTTGTTGTTTCCTGTCTTGTTAATTTTAGCCATTCTGACTGATGTAAGGTGGTATCTCACTGCGGTTTTGGTTTGTATTTCCCTGATGCTGAGTGATGTGGAGCATTTTTTCATGTGTCTGTCAGCCATTTGTATGTCTTCTTTAGAGAAATGTCTGTTCATGTCTTCTGTCCATTTCTCGGCTGGATTATTTGGTTTGGGAGGTTGAGTTTGATAAATTCTTTATAGATCTTGGACACTAGCCCTTTATCTATATGTCATTTGCAAATATCTTCTCCCACTCCATAATTTGCCTTTTAGTTTTGTTGACTGTTTCCTTTGCTGTGCAGAAGATTTTATCTTAATGAAGATACAGGTTTTCAGGTGAATGCAAGTTTTCATTTCTTTAGGATAATTTCCAAGAGTGTTATTGCTGAGATGTATGGTAAGCGTGTTGAGTTTTGTAAGAGATCACCATGCCCTTTTTTAGAGTGGTTGTACCATTTCATATTCCTACCAGAAACGTATGGGTGATTTTTCTCTGCCTAGTCACCTGCATTTCGTGTTACCACAATGTTTAATTTTACCTATTTGGATAGGTGTGTACTGATACTTCATTGTGGCTTTACTGTACGTCTCCCTGATGGCTAATGATGTCGAGCATCTTTTCATGTGTTAATTTCCTGTCTGTATATGCTCTTCAGTGAAGCAAGTGTCATAGTTTTTTTTTTTTTCCAGTTTCTGATTGGATTTTTTTACTGTTGAGTTTCAAGAGCTCTTTATATATTCTAAATATGAGTAATTTGTCAGGTGTGTGATTTGCAAACATTTTCTCCTAGTCCCTGAGTTTATTTTTTTCATCCTCTTTGGAGGGTTTTTATTTCCCAAGAAAAAGTCCTTAATATTTTATCTTTTATGGATTATTTATGTTAAGTCTCAGAACTCTTTATTAAGTCTTAGATCCCAAAGATTTTCTCCTATTGCATTTCTTTTTTTAAAAGATGTTTTCATTTATTTGTCAGAGAGAGAGAGAAAGAGAGAGCACAAGAAGGGGGAGCAGCAGAGGGAGAAGGAGAAGCAGGCTCCCCGCTGAGCAGGGGGCCTGGCGCAGGGCTTGATCCCAGGCCCCTGTGATTATGACCTGAGCCAAAGGCAGACACTTAACCGGCTGAGCCACCCAGGCACCCCTCCTAATTTATTTCTAAAAGTTTTATAGTTTTATGTTTTACACCGAAATCTATGATCCGTTTGAGTTCATTTTGTGGCAAGTGTGAGGTTTAGATTGAAGTCCATTCTCTTTTGCCTATAGATGTCCCATTGCTCCAGGCTCATTTAGTAAAAGCGTTATCCTTCATTAAAATGCTTTTGCACTTCTGTTATCAGTTGGCTGTACTTGTGTGAGTCTGTTCTAGATTCTCTCTATTCTATTCCATTGGTCTATGTGTTTGTCCTTCCACAATATCACACAGTATTATGCAGTCTTGATTGGTGTAGCTACATACTAAGTCTTAAAATTGGGTAGAGTGATTCCTCCAATTTTATTCTTTTTTTAAAAAAGATTTTATTTATTTATTTATTCGACAGAAAGAGAGAGAACGAGCCAGCACAAGCAGGGGGAGCTGCAGGCGAGGGAGAGGGAGAAGCAGACTCCGTCCTGAGTGGGGAGCCTGACACGGGACTCGATCCCAGGACTCTGGGATCGTGACCTGAGCCGAAAGCAGATGCTTAACCACCCAGGCGCCCCACTTCTTTTTCAAAATTGTTTTAGCTGTTCTAGTTCTTTGTACCTTCCCATATATATTTTAGAATAGTCTTGTCTGTATCAACAAAAAATATTGCTGAGATTTTGATAGGAATGATGTAAAATCTGTATAACCTTTTGGGGAGAACTGACAACATTACTGTTTTGAGCTGTCTGTGCATGTAGTTAAATCTTTGATTTCTTCCGTCAGCATTTTGTAATTTCAGCATACAAGTCCTTTACGTGTTTTCTTAGGTTTATATCTATGTATTTTCTTTGAGTGGTTGTGGATGATATTGTAGTTTAATTTGGGGTTTCACATGTCCATTTCTTTTTTTTTTTTAAGATTTTATTTATTCATTTGACATACGGAGAGAGAGAGAGAGAGAGAGAGAGAGAGAGAGAGCGCACAAGCAGGGGGAGCAAGCAGGAAGTCCGATGTGGGGCTGGATCCCAGGACTCTGGGATTATGTCCTGAGCAGAAGGCAGACGCTTAGTGACTGAGCCACCCAGGCACACCTAACATGTCCATTTCTAATATTTAAAAATACAATTGAGTTTTTCTTTTTCTTTTATTTATTTATTGAGAAAGTGAGAGAGAGAGGGAGAGAAAGCAAGCACTTGAGTGGGGATGGGGTGGAGGAGGGGCAGAGGGAGAGGGAAAGAGAGAGAATCTTTTCTTTTTTTAAGATTTTATTTTATTTATTTGACAGAGAGACAAACAGCAAGAGAGGGAACACAAGCAGGGGAAGTGGGAGAGGGAGAAGCAGGCTCAATCCCAGGACCCTGGGATCATGACCTGGGCTGAAGGCAGACACTTAACGACTGAGCCACCCACGTGCCCCAAGAGAGAGAATCTTAAGCAGCTCCACACCTAGAGTGAAGCCTGAAGCGGGGCTCGATCTTATGACCCTGAAGTCAAGACCTGAACCCAAACCAAGAGTTGGACGCTTAATCAACTGTACCACCCAGGCACCCCTACAATTGAGTTTTCTATGTTGATCTGGTATACTGCAACCTTGCTGAACTCATTTATTAGTTCTAGGACGTTGGGTTGTTTTTTGTTTTGTTTTTGTTTTTTGTTTCATAGATTTCTTGTGATTTTTTTATATAGACCATCATATACTTTTGGCTCCAGATTTTTAAGTGTTCCTTTTTATAATTTTTTAAAATTATTTTAAAATTTTTGTTTCCTTATTAATATTCTTACTTTGTTCATACAAAATTTTTCCGGTTTCCTTTAGTTCTGTGTTCTTGGTTTCCCTAAGCTCTTGCAGCATATTTAAGAGAGTTGTTTCAAAGTCTTTGTCCATTAAGTCCAATGCTTGGATATCAGGCACAATCTCTGTCAATTTATTTTTTATTTGACTAGGCCATACTTTCCTATTTCTTTGTATGCCTCGTGTTTTTGGTCGAAACTGGATGTTTGGATATTATCGTGTAGCGACTCTGGAAATCAGATGCTTGTTCTTCCTCATTGAGCCACATTTCCGAACTATTTTTGCAAAGACTGTGTTCCTCTTGTGGGCTCCTTGAATTCTTTGAATTCTCTGTTCTCTGCACAATTCTCTGTGTACAGCTAGTATTTTAACAGGTTTCCTTGAACATCAGGAACTAAACAAGCAAATAACTCCTTTCCCAGCACTTGTGGGTTGGTTCCGGGCAGGATCACTCTTACAATTTTTAGGCAGACCATTTGCAACTCTGCCATAGCCTTTGCTTACTGCTCGCACTGGGCTTTGGGATCACCCAGAAATGAAATCTTTAGGGTCTTTTCAGATCTTTTCTTTTTTTAAAAAAAAGATTTTATGTATTTATTTGACACGCACACACAGAGACAGGGAGAGGGAATACAAGCAGGGGGGGTGGGAAAGGGAGAAGCAGACTCCCTGCTGAGCAAGGAGCGTGATGCGGGACCCAATTCCAGGACCCTGGGATCATGACCTGAGCTGAAGGCAGACACTTAACCGACTGAGCCACCCAGGTGTCCCTCTTGCAACCCAGGCTTTAGGTGATCTATTATAAGTCTCAGGTATAATCTTTTACCCCAGAAGGCTGCCGCTTTTTCTTTCACCTTAACAAAAATTTCAAGCAATGCCTGCTACCTTTCTGTCCTGAGCAAGTTCTGAGCACAGAGAAATAAACATTTTCAATCAGTCCTTTAGCTAGTCCCAGACACCTTAGAACAGACAAACAAAATAACTTTCAAATGAGGTTTTCTCTATTCCCTCTGAAACCAGGGAGCAGGGCCTCACGGGTTAGGTTGTCATCCTCGACATCAAAACCCAGGCAAGGAAGGAGTGGGGCAAGGGCAAAGCCAGGAAGTTTTCTTACCACCTTTAAGTTTCCTCTTTTTTTTTTTTTTTAAGATTTTATTTATTTATTTGTCAGAGAGAGGGCCCTAGCAGGGGGAGTGGCAGGCAGAGGGAGAGGGAGAAGCAGGCTCCCCACTGAGCAAGAAGCCCGACTCGGGACTCAATCCCTGGACCCTGGGATCATGACCCAAGCCGAAGGCAAATGCTTAACCAACCAAGCCACTCAGGCGCCCCAAGTTTCCTCTTGCTTGATTCAGCATTTGCTTAGTTGCTGTAAAACTGACTATTTTCCAGAGTTCTGACAAAGTTGATTCCAACAGTTCCTGCTTGGTTTTTGAGGTTTCTGTGGAGGGATGGGCATTTGGAATTGCCTTCACGGCCATTTCACTGACATCACTTCTCCAACCCTTTTATCATTATGTAATTTCCCTCTTTGTCCTTGGTCATGATTTTTTGCTCTGAAGTTTACTTTATCTGCTTTCAAGTTCACCAATCTTGTCTTCTGCAGTATTAAATCCTCAGTTTCACACAGTATATTTTTCATCTCAGTTATTTATAGGAAATTTCATCTGGGTACTTAAAAATATTCATTTCTCTTCTTATTATGCTATTCTTCCCTCTGTCTTCTTGAATATATGAGAGATATATGAAAATATATTATTCTAAAGATTTATTTGTTTTAGAGAGAGAGAGAGAGGGAGAGTGCGTGTGAGTGGGGGGAAGGGCAGAGGGAGAGGGAGAGAAGCAGACTTCCTGCTGAGTGCGGAGCCTGACTCCAGATCTCAGGACTCTGAGATCATGACCTGAGCTGAATTCAAGAGTTGAACGCTTAACAGACTGAGCCACCCAGGCACCCCTGAAAGATATTTTCCATAGCAGTTTTAACTAAAACTGATATTTAGCACACTAAAAATGTGTGCTAAGTATATCATTTGGTTCCTTCTGTTTATATTGATTGATTTTTCTTCCTCTGTGGGTTGTGTTTTTTTGCAACTTTATATGCTGTATTAGTTTTTTATTTTAAAGATTTTATTTATTCATTTGAGAGAGAGAGAGAGAGCACAAGCAGGAGAGGCAGAGCAGAGGGAGAAGCAGAATCCCCACTGATCAGGGAGGCCAACCTGGGGCTCAATCCCAGGACCCCAGGATCATGACCTGAGCCAAAGGCAGACGCTTAACCATCTGAGCCACCCAGGCGTCCCTGTATTAGTTTTTTTTTTTAAATCACAAATTATTATAAACTTAGCACTTTAAAAGCAACAATACTTATGTATAATCTCACAGTGTTATAGGTCAGACGTCTGGGTAGGCTTGACTGGATTCTCCACTTAGGGTCTCACAAGACTGAAAACCAAGCAGTCAGCTGGTCTGGGCTCTTATCTGGAGCCTCTGGAAAAGAATCTGCTGCCCACCTCATTCAAGTGATTTCTTGGCACTTGTAGGACGGAGGTACCTGTTTTCTTTTCTTTTCTTTTTTTTTTTTTTTTAAGATTTTATTTATTTGACAGAGAGAAACACAGCGAGAGAGGGAACCCAAGCAGAGGGAGTGGTAGCGGGAGAAGCAGGCTTCCCGCGGAGCAGGGAGCCCGATGCGGGGCTTGATCCCAGGACCCTGGGACCATGACCTGAGCCGAAGGCAGACGCCTAACAACTGAGCCACCCAGGTGCCCTGGTATTTGTTTTCTTGTTGGCTGACAGCCTTGGGCCACTCGCAGTCTCTCGGGGCCACTTTCATCCCTGGACACTTGGCTCTTTCCATTTTCAAGTTAGTAACGGTGTGCTGAATCCTTCTCACATTTGGAATCTCTCTCAGTTCCTCCTCTACCACCAGCTAGATAGCAGAATGCTCTGCTTTTACGATCTTGGTGATTAGATTGGACCCACCAGGATAATCTCCCTTTTGATTAATTCAAAGCCAACTGATTAGTATTCTTAATTACATTCCCCAAATGGCTTTTGTCATCAAACTTAACATAATCATGGGCACATTATCAGACCATCTTCACGGTTATTGGGATTAGGTCAGGAAGTCTTGGGGACCATTTTGCAATTATGCCTTACACAATGTTATTATTTGATTGGATGCCAGACAATGTGAATTTTATGTTGTGTGTGCTAGATTTTTGTATTCCTTTAAGTATTCTTGAGCTTTATTCTGGGATGCAGTTAAGTTACTTGGAAACAGTTTGATTCCTTTGAGGCTCATTTTATGTTATTTAATTTATTTTTTAAAAAATTTTACTTTTTGGAAAGAGAGAGAATGAGAGCACGAGCAGGTGGAGATGCTGAGGGAGAGGGAGAAGCAGACTTCCCGCTGAGTGGGGAGCCCTATGTGGGACTCAATCTCAGGACTCTGGGATCATGACCTAAGCTGAAGGCAGATGCTTAACAACTGAGCCACCCAGGCGCCCTGTTTTATTTTATTTTTAAAGTTATTATTTATTTATTTATTTATTTATTTATTTATTTATTTATTTATTTATGTTTGTGTGAGAGAGAGAGAGGGAGCAAGAAGGAGAGAAATATAAAGCAGACTCCACACAGAGCGCGGAGCCTGATGCAGGGCTTGATCCCACAACCACAAGATCATGACCTGAGCCGAAACCAAGAGTCAGATGCTCAACCCACTCAGTCACCCAAGGTGTACCAGAGGCTCGTTTTAAAGCTTTGTTAAGTGAGGCTCAGAACAGACTTCAGTTTAGATCTAATTTGACCCCACTATTGGCCTTCTAAAGACTCTAATGAATTATCCACAAGTTAGGAGTTTTTCAGCTCTTATTTGATAAGAACATCATCTACTTGTCGCCCTAGGTGAGCTCCAGCAATTTTCGTCCCTGTTCCTTTCAGGCAGTTTCCTTCAAACTGATCAGTACTCGTCTGAACACTTGAGGAAATACTTTGCAGATCTCTGAGGTTCTCTCTTTCTGTGAAGTGCCTCCCTCTCTGGAATACTGTCCTGCCAACTCTAGCTGCTTCGGTCTTCCTGGACTCCCAGCCTCATTTACTCAACTCAGAAAGTCCACTGGGCTCTAAATTGGGTTCCCCACCGTCTTCTGGGGGACTCTCACGTAGTAGTAAGCCCAGGCAATTGGAGGGCTCGCCTACTTTGTTTCCGGTCTCTCAGGGACCACCGAGATTTGCTCTTTTTCATCCACTGACGTCCAGTGTCCTGAAAAACCTCAATCCAAAGTTTCACATATTCCACTTTGGTTGTTGTTATTTCAGACCGGAAGATAAATCTGGCCCCTGTTACTCCATCTTGGCCAGAAAGGGAAGTTCTGAACTTCGTCGAGATGGAACCATATAGTAGGCATTCCTCTGTATCTGACTTCTTTTGTAAGTAGTAGCAGCAGTTTGTTTCTTTTTCAACTGCTGATAGTAGTCCACCGTATGAATATTTCTCTTTTTTTAATGGGTGCATAGAATTTCATTATATGGATATATATGGATATATCATAAATCTAACTGGTTTCCTACTGGTTGACACTAAAGAGATTATTTCTGATCTCTTGTTGTGACAAACAGTGCTGCGATGTACATCTTGAATGTACATCAAGCACAGATGTGAGATATCTTTTTTTTTTTTTTAAGATTTTATTTATTTATTTGACAGAGAGAGAGAGAGAAAGATCACAGGCAGGCAGAGAGAGGAGCAGGGAAGCAGGCTCCCTGCCGAGCAGAGAGCCCGATGTGGGGCTCGATCCCAGGACCCTGAGATCACGACCCGAGCCAAAGGCAGAGGCCCCAACCCACCGAGCCTCCCAGGCGCCCCGTGATGTGAGATATCTTTAACATAGATTCCCACACACAGAACAGTCGGGACCAAGGATTTTGAATTTCAAGTTTTGCATAGTTGATTGTGGAACTTTTTTTCAAAGGGGGGAGACCAGCCAATGCTCCTATTGATCATGCGTAGGGGTACCTATTTCTCTTCACTGACTTGTTATTCTTAAAAGAGCTGCCTCGATCACTTAATTAGCTAGTAGTATAACAAGATTTCCCTATAAAACTTTCTTCTCTGTATCCAGATCGTAAGACTGCCTCAGGAAGGGAAGTTGCCATCTAGCAAGGGTATCTCATTACTTCAGAAATAAACCTCCTTTGGATTCCATCCAAGGCCTCTGGCCTGATACTAAATTGGCTTTATGGGGAACAGTGCCATGGCAAGATTCCCACGTGGTAGTCTTTGCTCTGCTGAAACGACATTTCTTTTTTTTTTATTTATTTTTTTATTTATTTATTTTTTTTTTTTGAAACGACATTTCTTAAGCAAAGTAAATGAATCACAGGCTTTCGGGGGGCTTATTTCCTTTGACATAAGGATTACACCTAAAACACTCCAAAACACTAGTTGTTTTAGCGATGTTAGACCCATTACTCCTTTGTAACCTCAACAAAATGCTTGCTCCAAAAAAGATATGAAGTTCAAGTGGTCAAGGGGGTCATTGTAGTGTCTCAAAGAGTTGTCCCTTCTAACGTAATGAGGTGAAAGTTTGCTCAGTCTGCTTTAAGAGATTCATATGCACCAGATAGTAACCCACGTTAAGGGACTTAAAACAACGTAGAAGGTGATGTATGATATATCTGTACATGTGAGTAAGTTTGTAGTGACTACATTAAGGGTGGCATTGGAACCCAATTGTCTGGGTATGAATCCCAGTTTTGTCACCTACTAGCTATGACATCACTGGTGAGTTACTTAACATTTCTGGACCTCCTCTGTAAAACGGGGTACTACTAGTATCTTCCTTACTGGGTGTTGGGAGGATTAAATCATGAATTTGAACAAAGCCCTTAGGAACAGTGGTTGACACACTCTCAACCAATGTAAACAGCTATTATGTTTGGATGAACCAGTATTTTTTCTTTTTTTGGTAAAATGTATCAATTCATGTATTCAAAGCTCTATGAGATGACATCCTGGTGGATGGTGGGGTGTTTTACAGTGCAAAGGTGTCTTCTAAGGGTACCTGGGTGGCTCAGTCTGCCTTCGGCTCAGGTCATGATCCCAGGGTCTTGGGATCGAGTCCCACATCCGGCTCCTTGCTCACTGGGAAGCCTGCTTTCCCTCTCCCTCTCCCTGCCGCTCCCCCGCTGTGCTCTCTCTCTGTGTCAAATGAATAAATAAAATCTTTAAAAAAAGTTCAGGGATAGACTGAAGAAGACTAGAGTGGACTAGAGAGGACTAGGAGAGAAGTGGATTTTGAGTAAGGTTTTCAGTAAATATTTGTTGCTGGAACTGAATGGAATTAGAATTAAGCGGTCCAAGAATGGTGTCAAGGATTTCAAAATGAGCAAGAGCAAACGGGCGGAGTGGATTTCTATAGAGTGTCTGGGAAAAGTATCCCTGAATGCAGCAGAGACAGATGGAGGCACAGAATTGGCAAAACACCATTAGGAAAAAATAGGCAACAAAACATTGCAGACAAGTTGAAAAAGCTATCTCTAGACATATCTCGGCACTAGCAACTACTGTCATTTTTGTTTATTCCCTGGTAGCGGTTGTGTTGTGGCTCTTGTCCATATGCATGTTCCTTTCCATTCATTAATTTATTCAAGCCAGATTTATTGAGCACATATGTCAGGCATGTTCTGTCCGTGGGTGTACATGGTTGCAATCATAAATTGTGTACCATTTTGTAGCCCGCCTTTCCACTCGCCGTAGCGGGAGCCAGCATTTCCCTGTGCTTTGCTGAGCACAAGCTGTCCCATGACAAACAGCTTCCATGGTCAAGAAGTCTTGGGAACACTGCATGTAAAAGCCCTCCGCTTGGCAGTTCACAACTCAATTTCCCATCTGGGTTGTTCCTTCTCCACTGGCCTCCTAAACATTCAAGAGCCCGAGAGCTCATCCTTCGTCCTCTTCCCTCCTCTATTTACTTTTGCTCCTTAAGGAAACTCATGTGGCTTCAGGGCTTTAAACCGTTGAGGTTCCAAGGACTCCCAGATTTCTCTCCAGCCCTGAACTGCTAATCCACCCAGCGTCACCACTCGTATATCCTATAGGCAACTCAGATTTCATATACATCAAGCATAACCACTCAGTCCTCTGTCCCAAATCTTTACCATCCCAAGATGTGACATATAGATGGTGATCTATACAACTGCCGAAACCCAAAACCTAGGAATCGTTCTGGATTCCTCCCGTTCACTTGTCACCGGCTTCCAATTCACCAGCCAGTCCAGTTGGCTCAATACTCAAAATCTTATCCAAATCCTTCTGCTTCTCTCCATCTCCGCAGTCACTACCCCTGGCCAAGCCACTGTGTTCCCTAATTCCATTCAGTTCTCACTGGTCAGCGGTCTCCTCGATGGCCTCCCGTTTTCACTGTTACTTCAATCTGTTGGCAGCCGGAATAATTTGTTTTTAAATCAAAGCCTGTCAGTGACTCTCCTAAAACCCTCCAGTGGCTCTCCTTTGCTCTTAGAGTAGAATCCAAACTCCTCACCGTGGTCACTCTGCTTCATTCCCGATCCCCCAGCCATGCTGCGGTTCTTTCTATTTCTTGAAAATAGCAAACTCTCTCCCTCCTTTGAATTTGAATTTGGTCTTCGAATTTGCTGTCCCCCTACCTGGAAGACTCTTTCTGCAGGCCCGTTGAGGTCTCAGTTCAAAAGTTACCTCAGAGGAAACTTCTGTGATCAATCAACCCGTCTGGACTAGCCCCTCCCTCCCGGCCATCTCTCACGTCACCCTGTTAATTCTGCCACAATCCGGGGTAATTTGGGGGTATTTATTTGCATTTTGCCTCAGCTGACTGGAATATAAGCTTCAAGAGGGCAGGGATCTTCTCTCTTGGGTTCGCTGCTGTGTCTCCAACACCTAAGCGTCTGACACACCCAGTAAATACTGGTTGAATGAGTGAAAGCATAATAAAGGCTCTGAGAAGTCCGTGGGTAAAGAAACCTTTTACATCTGGTATTAAAAGAAAATCTATTTGGGGGCACCTGGGTGGCTCAGAGGGTTAAGCCTCTGCCTTCAACTCGGGTCATGATCTCAGGGTCCTGGGATCGGGCCGCATCGGGCTCTCTGCTCAGCGGGGAGCCTGCTCCCCCCCTCCACCCCCCTGCCTGCCTCTCCACCTACTTGTGATCTCTCTCTCTCTGTCAAATAAATAAATAAAATCTTAAAAAAAAAAAGAAAAAAAAAGAAAATCTATTTGTAGTATCCTACGTGTTTGGGGAAAAATATTTCAGGAAATGCCAGTAGAGGTATTTTTTTTTCACGTTGCAGTGTAATGGAGTGAAAAATACAGAGGTTTATTATTCAGACAGACGTGTACTCAAATCTTGGTTCTGCCCCTCACAACTGTGTGATCTTTGGCAAGCTACCTCGTTTTTCTGAGCTTCAGTTTCTCTATGTTTATTTTTTTTAATTTTTAAAAAGGTTTTTATTTTTATTTGACAGAGAGACATAGCGAGAGAGGGAACACAAGCAGGGGGAGTGGGGAGAGGGAGAAGCAGGCTTCCTGTTGAGCAGAGAGCCTGATGCGGGGCTTGATCCCAGGACCCTGGGATCATGACCAGAGCCGAAGGCACACGCTTAATGACTTAACCAGGCGCTCCCCCCTTTTTAAAGAGATTTTATTTATTAGTTTCTCTATATTTAAATGGAAGAAGTGGTAAAAAGACTTCGGAGATGATTGTATTAAACTAGATAAAGTAATACACCTGATAGATATAGTGCCTGTCAAAAAGTATCACTCAATAAATGTTAGTTCCGTCCTTCCCCATTATCATAACTATGATTTTTACTTAGTGGCACTTAAAGTTGCTTTTCAATGGTTTACTTGTTGAGGGATACTTGAGTCACTCCTAGACTCATTCATAGAGACTTTTCCTTCCTCTGCATAATTTTCCTAGCATAGATTCCCAGAAGTAAGATTACGAGTAAAATGGTATGATCATGTGAAATTTCCTGATGCATATTGCCAGATTTTATTTTAAAGGAATGGCATTTATTCATAGTATGAGCCTCCAGTAACCAGGCATCAATTTGGTACTCTTTCAGCCTGACATATTGTAATTTCTTCCGCCTCCCCTCAATTTCAGCTACTATAATAGGCAAAAAATGGCCATTCAGGTTTTAAAATTTTGCATGTCTTTGCTCATTAAGGAAGAGTAGACATTTTCCCATATGTTTGCCTTCTAATAGTGTTTATTCTCATCTGTTTGTGCCTGCGCTCATTTTTCTCTTGCGCTAGCGTATTCCTGCTACGGCGGCAAGGACACAGGCTGGCGGCTTCCAGCCCTGCTCTGATGTGTTCTGCGGAGCGGGCCTGGGCGAGGGTTGGTGCTGTTGTTCGCTCCCTTGGGAAATCTGGGAGCCGCTTCTCTCTCGGTTGGCTGCCTGCGATCTTTTTCCTAGACTCTTTCTCTTTCAGCACTTCCCGGAAATTTGGCCTAACTCACCCTTGTATCCCAGGTCTTTAAAAAAAAATCTTCTGGGTATGAAATAGGACTTACACACATGCTGAAAAGTGCTTCAAACAAATGGACAGCTGGTACACTTGTAAAAATAGTCACAAGTGCACACAAGTGTGACCACCGCCCAGGTCCAAAAATAGAACTTTGCCCATACCAGAGAATCCTCCCCTGTGTCTTCACCATAATTGGTTAACCCTTCCACTTCCAAGGAGCCACTCTCTTAACGTTTAGGATAACAATCTCCTGGCTTTTCTTTATTGTTTTACCATCTACCTTTGCATCCCTAAGGAACACTATAGTTTCGTTTTTAAAGATTTTATTTATTATTTGACGGGGGGGGGGGAACACAAGCAGGGGGAGTGGGAGAGGGAGAAGGAGACACTCTACCAAGCACAGAGCCTGTCTCCGGGCTTGATCCCAGGGCCCCGGGATCATGACCCGAGCAGAAGGCAGACGCTTAACGACTAAGACACCCAGGCACCCCAGGAACAATTTAGTTTTTTTTTTTAAGGAACAATTTAGTTTTGATGGCTTTTGCACTTTATATAAACGGAACCATCCTGTATGTGTTCCTATGCATCTTGCTTCTTTTGCTCAACTTTTTTTTTTTTCTCAACTTTTTATTTCTATGCTCCACATACGTTACAAGTGCTGCCGTTTAATTGTTTTTGCTGTATAGGAAATTTATAGTATAGTATAGGAAATTATAGTAGCTGAAATTGAGGGGAGGCAGAAGAAATTTGTTTTGCTGTATAGGACCCCACAGTTTGGGGGCGCCTGGGTGGCTCAATCAGTTGAGCGTGTGGAGCCTGTTTAAGGTTCTCTCTCTCCCTCTCCCTCTGACCCCTTCCCCAGTTGCATGCCCGTGTTCCCCACCCTTCTCTTTCAAAAAAATAAAAAGAATCCCACCATTTGCTCATCCTCCTCTTGATGGACTGTCAGTTGTTTCCAGTTTGGGCTGCCGTGCTCGAGGTGCTATGAATCTTCTATATCTCTTTCAGGAAAGATGTACACATTTCTCCAGGTTAGGTCGCCAGGAGTGCAATTGCTGGGTACTGGGAAATGTGTATCTTCAACTTTAACAGATAAACACAAACTGTATGAGTTTCAGTTCCTTTATGTCTTCCTCAACATTAGTTACTGCCAGGCTTAAAAATGTTTTGCTACTCTGGAGGTATGAAATGATATGTCATTTTGTGTGTGTGTGTGCGTGTGTGTGTGTGTGTGTGTGTGTGTGTGTGTGTGTTGCAGCTTTGTTGAGGTATAATTGATAAATAACAGACTGCACGTATTTAGAGTGACAACTTGATGAGAAACCAGAACGCGAGATAATGAACATACCCATCACACCCAAAAGTTTCCCTCTGACCCTTTGTAATCCATCCTCCTGCATTCCTCATGTCCCTGTTGATAGATGGGACTAAGCATCTTTCCATGCTTATTGGATATTTGGATTTCTTCTTTTACCATGAACCCAGGTAGGTCTCTTGCCCATTTTTTATTGATTTTACTGCCTTTTTATTACTAATTCATAGGAGTTCTTTGTGGATGCCGCATACAGTTCTGTGTTGGTTATATGCATGCAAATACCTTTTCCTTTTCTGTGGCTTGCCTTTTCACTCTCTAAATGGTCTAGTTTTAAAGGAGCTGAATTTTATCACTTTCCCTTTATTAGTGGTTTTGTGTCCTGTTTAAGAAATCCTTCTCTGTTCCGAGGTCATGAGGATATTCTCCTATATTATCTTCCAAAAGCCTTATAGCTTTGCAGCTCATATTTAAGTTTTTATCTGCCTGGAACTGATTTCTTAGTACGGTATGAGGCTCCTTTTTTATCATGTGAAATAAATGAAATAGGATGATAGGGTTCTCGACATTTACTGAGCTCCTATGGCAACAAATCCAAGAACAAAAGGATACAAGAGAAATTTATATGGTAAAATCTGCAAAGCATATTGGCTGTTGGAGAGAAGGAGACATCTGGGGACATGCCCAGGCCTCTGGTTTGTGCAAATGAGGGGGTGGTGATACGATTCACTAAGGTAGGGAACAGGGGGAGGGGCAGGAGATGTGGATGACACGACAGGGAAAGCTTGTAAAGGAAGAGGGGAGAAGGCCTGGGACACAGGCCTGAGGAGTCCAGGGCTTAAAGGAATGGTGGGGGGAGAAGCAAAGGAAATTATGAAGGAGCGGTCAGATAAGTAAGAGGGGAACCCAGAAGAGTGTGGTGTCAAGGAGGTCAAAAGAAGAAACTTTGGGGGAAGGAGGCAGTGGTCAACAGTACCAAGTGCTTCAAAGATACAAGATAAGGATTAAAAGCCTCACTGGGAGGCACCTGAGTGGCTCAGTGGGTTGGTCCTCTGCCTTCGGCTCGGGTCATGATCCCGGAGTCCTAGGATCGAGCACAGCATTGGGCTCTCTGCTTAGAGGGGAGCCTGCTTCTTGCCTCTCTGCCTGCTTGTGATCTCTCTGTGTCAGATAAATAAATAAAATCTTAAAAAAAAAATAAAAGCCTCACTGGATTTTTTTGACAGAGATTTTTTGGTGGTTCTCAGGACAGTGGACCTAGTGTAGGGTTGGAGGCAGACATCAGATCAGAGAGAGTTGTGAGGCATGTGGTCAGTACTGACAATTATTTTATGGTGTTGGTCCTTTTTTTTTTTTTAAGATTTTATTTATTTATTAGAGAGAGACGCAGCGAGAGAGGGAACACAAGCAGGGGGAGTGGGAGAGGGAGAAGAAGGCTCCCCGCTGAGCAGGGAGCCCGATGCGGGGCTCGATCCCAGGACCCCAGGATCGGGATCTGAAGGTAGACGTTTAATAGCTGAGCCACCCAGGCATCCCATATGGTGTTAGTCTTAAAGAGAGGAGATGATGAGACCCAGGATGGTAGCTGGAAAGGGATGCGAGGTCCAGGAAGAGTGATCTTTCAGGTGGAGAGATGTGGATCTGTTTTTGTTCCAATTAGAAGGGTTAGGAGAAAGGAATCGCCCCCCTCCCCGGGGCAGCTTATGGACCTCTACATTGCCTCATTATTTCCAGAGAGAATGACCCCTTCCTCAAGAAGGCTGCACTATCTCAGCTGGTAGCTTTGCTTCCTATTTCACTGAGACATTAGAAGCAGCCGGAAATGAACTTCCCCAGGCTCCTACATCCGCAGCAGTCCACATACTTGCTTCTGTGCCCAAATACTCTGCTTCTGTCTGTTTCTTCTGTCCTGCTTCTATGGAGGATGTGTCCTCGCACCAATAAAAAGTCATCCAACTCTTACTTCTATGTTTAGGATATTATTCACGCTAGCTTTTTTTTTTAACTTGAAGAGAGAAAAAGAGAGAGAGAGAGAGAGAGAGCACATGAGCAGAGAGAGGGGCAGACGGAGAGGGAGAAGCAGACTCCCCGCCGAGCAGGGAGCCCGATGCGAGGCTCGATCCCAGGACCCCGGGATCATGACCTGAGTCAAAGACAGATGCTTAACAGACTGAGCCACCCAGGCGCCCTCACTCTCATCTCTTCAAGGGCTGCTGCTTCGGGGCGCCTGGGTGGCTCAGTCGTTAAGCGTCTGCCTTCAGCTCAGGTCATGATCCCAGGGTCCTGGGATCGAGCCCCGCATCAGGCTCCCTGCTCGGCGGGAAGCCTGCTTCTCCCGCTACCATTCCCTCTGCTTGTGTTCCCTCTCTCGCTGTGTTTCTCTCTGTCAAATAAATAAAATCTTTAAAAAAAAAAAAAAGGGCTGCTCCTTCATCAGTTGTTCTTTGCTCCCAGATGATTTCTAACTGTATACCAATGAACACTCATCTCTCTCATCCTCAAAAATACTCTTTCCACTCTGTCTCCCCCACCAAATAACGCTCCTTTTGCTTTGCCTTCTTTCACAGTGAAAACTCTCCAAAGGCTCATCCGTTGTCATTCTTTCCACTCCCTCTCTTCCCATTCTCCATCCAACTAGCTCCAGTTGGGGCTCCATTTTACAACTCTGCCGAAACTGCCCTCCTCACCCATCCGACAACCCAGTGGTTCCATTTCAGTCCTCGTATTACTTGATCTCTCAGTAGCACCTGACACAGTTGATCACTCCTTCCTTCTTGGAAAACCTTCTTTGTTTACTTTCATGATGCCACATTCTCTAGGTTTTCTCCTTCTCCTCTGTCTCAATTTTCTTTGCTGACCCTCTTTTCTACCCAGCTTCCAAGTTTTGGAAGGCCCTCTGTCTCTGCCTCAATTCTCTCCTCTATCTACATTCTTTCCCTGGTCGGTTTATTTGGCACCAAGGCATAAAACACACTAATATGCTTATGGCTCTTAGATTTATATATCTAGTATTGACCTCTTGCCTTAGCTCCAGGTATAACCCGTTACCTACTTGGTATTTCCAGCTCTATAACTAACAAGAACCTCAAACTTAATGTGTTCAAAACACAACTTCATTCCCCTCCGCTCAAAAGTCACCTCCTGACGAGTGACTTCCTGGACCACCGTATTCGAAATAGCTCTCCCGTATCACTTTCTATCATAACATTTGACTGTATTCCCTCAATAACCTAAAATGATCTTGTTGCTTTGTCTACTAACACGTTGTCTTTTTCCTCACGCTGGAATGTACGCACCTGGAAGTCAGGAACCTTGACTGTTTTGCCTACCATTAGTCCGAGCTCCTAACACAGTGCCTGTCATACAGTAGGTGCTTAATTAGTATTTGTTGAATAAATGCTCAATGAAAAGGAGAAGTTGGAGATAGAGAGGGGATAAGGAAGCACGCACATACAGATGGGATTGTGGATTTGCTATTAGGAGGGTAACGGACTTCCTGTCTGATGGTTTCTACTTCCGCTAGGAAGTCATCTGCCAGAGAAGTAGCGGGGAGGAGGGGCTGGTGGAGGGTTTTGAGTCTGAAGAGAATGGAGATTTGAAATTGTGATGAATGGGAAAGAGGGCTGATCGTGGAACCAGAGAAGGAATCTTTTGAGTAGAGCTGCAGGCCCCTTTTCAGAGGAGAACCAATGTCTTCTCCAACAGCCTGGATGTAGGAATAGAGACGGTGGACAGTTGGATTGATCCAGGTGGGGTTGTGTCTGGCAGACGGGAGGAAGGACAACGGAACAAAAGTAGTTGAAGATGTTTGCAAGAGAGTGGTCAAAATGCTAGAGCTGAACTAATTGGTGAAGAAGTTAAAAGATGGAGAAGGGCCGAGAGATAAAGGAACAGTAGGCTGAGCTCCACGAGAGCCGGGATTATGTTTATCCCATTCAAAGCTGTATCCCCAGTACTTAATGCCTTGTTTGTGGCAGAAGCCTACTGAATATTGAATGAATGAATGAATGAATGAAGTTATTAGAGGTTTCAATGAAATTGGACAGTGTAACGTAATTGAGTGAGAGAGTTAGAAAGATATGAGGTTGTGGGAGATTAAAGTTAAGATGTCAGTGAGATGGCAATTCTGGGGGATGATGAGGTCCATTTGTGCCCCTGAGAGTGGGTGACTGGAGGAGAAAGGGAGGTCATCAGAGATGAGAAGGCCAAAGAAATGAGAAGCCAGGGATTCGCAATGGGGTTCCCACATGAATATTCACATGGTCCCAGATTTTGGCAAGTCTAGAAGTGGGATGCCAGACTGCGTGAAGGGGAGTGACTGAGAAATTCGGCAACTATGGTCTGAAAGGTGCAGCCGGGAGTAAGGAAGGGACCCACTCCACCGCCAGATGCAGAAGTACTTGTGGGTGGGGGGGGGACGGATCTCTGAGGAGGGGCCTGTGGGAGAAACAGAGTTCTCAGGAGTGAGCCAGTTTTCAGTTAAAGAAGGTAACGTGGGGGGTCTTCTGTTTGGGTTGTAGGGTTATTAATCCCTAGAATTGGGGTTCCAGTGGGCCCAGTTGAAGAGGACGGGAGGGAGGGGAGCAATGGAAAGCTGAGTAGCAGAGCAGAAACTTAGAACAATGTGAAGGAAGTACTGAGAGAAAAGAGATGAGCAGGGGCCCCCGGGTGGCTCGGTCGTTAAAGTGTCTGCCTTTGGCTCAGGTCATGATCCCGGGGTCCTGGGATCGAGCCCCATGTTGGGCTCCCTGCTCAGAGAGGACTCTGCTTCTCCCTCCCCCTCTATTCCTCCCTCCCCCGACTCCCCACCCCACCCCTGCTCGTGCTTGCGTTCTCTCTCTCTCAAATAAATAAAAATAAGTAAAATCTTTTAAAAAAGGAAAGAGATGGCCAGAGGCACTCATTTCCAGGGTGGTGACTCCTAGATAACAGGAACTTGAGGCCCGTTGGTCCCGGTCCCCGGGACTGCCCGGTGAACTAGTCTCAGCCATGACCCTTTTGGACAGGAAGCTCCTCGAGGTTGGGCGTGATGTCTGTTGGTCACGATTCTGCCCTCAGAGCCCAGTGCTCTGCTGGGCGCATAGACGGAGCTCGTCACAGCTCTGCTGACCGGATGGAAGAGCACACAACGCCTGGCCCATCATAGTCGCTTGATACGTGCCAGTGCCATTTTATCCCTGGGATGTTATGATGGATTGACTTATTTATTAGCCCAGGTGACATCCCCTTGGGGAAGGTTGTTACCAGGCATTAATGAGGCTTGTGACACCCCGAGGTTCAGTTACGGCTCCTTACAGGCAACTCCAATCTAAGAAAGCCACGAACTTAATCCCACGAACTGTACTCTTGTCTGAGACAAGGAGTGGGAATCGGAAAATAAGAATCTGTGTTTAGCCCCGTTTCTGGGAGAGACACCTGTGATGGACAGAGAACCGTGTTGCCTGGGTCCCCCTTCGAGGGCAGCCTCGGTGCCCGGGCTGCCGGCACTGCTTTGGCAAAAACCTTTCATTAGCCGTTGACTCCCTTGGAGATCAGCTAGAGGGAGTCACCTCACCTGAGGTCAGGCCCCTGGTCAGGTGGCCCACAGCCAGTCACTGGAGCAGGGGTGTGTATGAAGGCCTCCCTTTGGCCCAGGGAGGGGCAACTCTGATGGGTCAGTGTGATGCCGGAGCTCGCCATCGAGTCAGCCGAGGGCTCTGCGGTCCCTGCATTGCTGCCCTTTTCTCCTTCTACTGAAACCCATTTCCTTCCCTCTCTCCCACAGACGTCGATCCCCGGGGCATTCCCTAATAAATATCCTGCTCACCAAACTCCACCCCAGAGTGCTTCCTGGGGGAATCCCAACCCACAACCACACCCTGATGCAAGGTTCACAGGCTCACGTGCCCTCCAGGGCCGGAGCAGGCTATATACGTGGACGAAGCTGGTTGGGTTTACTGCAACAGGGGGTGGGGGGGAACTAGGTAAACTGGGGAAATTGTGCCCCATCTACATTTTTAAAAATTGAAAAACAAAGAGGGGCGCCTGGGCAGCCCAGTCTGTTAAGCATCTGACTCTTGGTTTCGGCTCAGGTCACGATCTCAGGGTGGTGGGATCGAGCCCCATGTGGGGCTCTGCGCTCAGCAGGGAGTCTGCTGGAGATTCTCTCTCTCTCTCTCTCCCCCTCTGCCCCTCCCCCCACACCTGCACACACACCCACTCTCTCTCTTTCAGATAAAACAAATAAAATCTTTTAAAGACTTTTAAAAACTAAAAAAAAAAAGACTTTTAAAAACTAAAAAAAAAAAAAAAAGACTTTTAAAAACTAAAAGAACATCATGTACCCCAGAGAGTGTGCGTGAGTTCAATCCGGCCGGCAGGCTTCCCGTTTATGACCTGTGGTGTATTATTTTATTTTTTCAAGATTTTATTTGTTTGTTTATTTATTTATTTGATTTTTTTTTAAGTGGGTTCCACGCTGGGTATGGCCTGAACTCATGACCCTGAGCTCAAGACCTGAGCCAGCATTAAGAGTCTGACGCTTAACTGACTGAGCCATCCAGGCGCCCCAAGATTTTATTCTATTTTGAAGCAATCTCTGCACCCAACGTGGGGCTCGAACTCACAGCCTCAAGATGCAGAGTCACGTGCTCTATCCACTGAGCCGGCCTCGTGTCCCTGTGACCTCTGCTTTAAAGGTGCGTTCCCTTCTTGGTCGATTAATATTCCATACCCTGCTTTTGACACGTGTTTTGTGAGTTCGGTCAGTGTGGGTCAGTCCCTAAAAGCTTCCCCAATTCACGTTCTGGTAGCGCAAGGGGGCCCCGACCCTGCCAGAGTGACCACCCGACTGGGAACCACAGGGTCCCACTGACGTACTGCTTGTCACGAGGCCCACCTCAAGCCAGCCTGTCTCTGACCTTTATCTTCAATCCGAACATCCGCCATGGTCTGAGGGTTGCCTCGCCCTTCCTCCCCCTTCCCTCGTGCGCCTTCTGCGTTGCTTCCAGCTCTGTCGTGTCTTTTTGGGAGAACGGCCTGGTATCGTCAGAAGTGTGAGCTGACGCAGGGCCTGGGGAGACAGGGTTGCCCGCCGCAAGGGCCTCGGCTTTACATGCATGGGCCGGCGGGGAACAGACAGCCAAGGTCCTTTCGGAGGGGACTTGACCCTGAAATACAGCTGTCGCTACCTGCATGGTGGGATCGTACCCTTTTTGAGGGATGGTGATGGGAAGTGATCGGGGCTACATCTGGTTTGTGGGGGTTTTTTTGTTTTGTTTTGGTTTGTTTTTTTTTTGCTCCCGGCCCAGACTCACTCTGGTCTGCCCTGCTGGATGGCTTCACGGAGCCGGAGAACAAAGAGGGAGGGCGCGCCCTGAGCACAGTTGCCATGGCAACCACCTCCTCTCGGGAGCCTGGCAACGGCTGCCCACTTCACCGGAACCCCAGCTCGTCCGCGGCCCCTCCCTTAAGCGGCGGTTGTATTCGAACCCCCGAGACAAGTCCTTGAACCCTAATTACGTGCCCATGCAGCTTAGATTTGCCGATGGGTGGGCCAGGTGCCTGCAAGACACCGCGTCCTGCATTATCGGCTTTGGGCTCTCAGGGGTTTGTGAAAATCAAACCCCCTGTGTGGGGGCCCCACACTTGTGTGGTCGGCGACACAGGCTTGCGACCCCGGCTTAGTGTCTGAATAAAGGCCTCCCTGCTACAATGAAAACCAGAGAGTGAGACAGAAAATGATTTTTAACAGAAACAATTTATTTTGAGAAGACACAAACAGCTCTAGCTATATAAAGAATACGCTTCAATTGCTGGTAGCAAGCCAGTATGGAATGCTTAAAAGAAAGAAAGAGAAAAAGAAAGAAAGAAAGAAAAGAAAAAGAAAAGAAAAGAAAAACAAGAAAAACCCTTTGTCATATCTCCCGTCGGAGGGCTTCCTTCCATTGTGTGTTAGAATTCTAAAAAAGACCTGGATGATGATCTCTTCTAGTTTCTCCTGCTTCTTGAAAATTTTATCCAGGGCCTCTTCACTGAGGGAATGGCCTTATCTCCACCTTCCAGTTTAGGACATTGGTCTGTAAATTCTGGTCTCCCTTATTTTTCTTAAGTGCATTGTTGGCATTTAGTAAGCACTGCATGCAAACGTGACAAAAGTCCGTCTCTCGACTACGCACAGTAGGACTAGTCGATCTTCTTTCCTCATTTTGCTTTCGGCAGGCATAGCTCTTTTGCTGCCCTAGAGATCAAGGCATAAGCCTGGTCCCCCTCCTCAGTCTGGCAATCTTAAACTAAAGGTGGGAAGAAACTGTCTCACAGATGCTTTCACACAGGGAGATCTTGAAAGGTACTCGCTCATGCCTCTGACTTTTTAAAATGTAGTTTTCAGGAACGAGGGAGATCTCTGGGCTCAAACGACAGGAAGCAAGTGGAAAGGTCCTAAGAAGCAATTTGCTTCGATAGGAAAAACTGCAGTCTCAGAGCTATGTCTGAGTGACCGAGTTCCTGTCGAATGTAAGTCCTAGCGCTCTGTATGTCAGCCTGTCCACAATTGTCACAGAGGCGTTTCTTCAAATGGCTTCCTGAGAGAAGCCGGCACAAACCAGCAGAAAGAAGGGTTGAAAAGAGAAGAAAAAGGGAAATGCCTCTGGAGGGCCCACTATCCCCTTCTCCTTGACCAGACGTAGACCTGGACCAGAGACCTACAGAGAACACTGGATGGAGTGTGTGCATGTCTACACGGGGTGCGTGCGTGTGTGTGTGTGTGTGTGTGTGTGTGAGAGAGAGAGAGAGAGAGAGAGAGAGAGAGAGACAGAGAGAGAGAATTAGCCAATGGGGCCGTCACACTCCCAGTGGAGAAACCGTGCTCACACACACAGGCACACACCTTCCTCACTCATGTCCCTCAAGGCTGATAGGAGCAAATGGGAAAATGTGAATCTGAGCTTTAGACTTCCAGGGAGCGTGAGAAGTAGAGATGGGCACGAGATGGAGAGAGTTGTGGAGAAGCTTTAGGGAATCTCCTCTTCCTCCTCCTCCTCCTCCTTCTTCAAGTAAGGTCTAGGCCCAATGAAGGGCTTGAACTCACAACCTCAAGATCAAGAGTCATATGCTCTACCAACTGAGCCAGGCGGACACCTCTAGGGAATCCTTTTAAACGTTCAGGAAGCAGGAGGCGGTGGTGTGCCACACGTTTGCTGGGTGTGGTGCTGCATGGGGCATCCCAAGGAATCCATCCCCCTTGGGCCTCGGGCCCAAGAGGCAGGGGGTTTAGGCAGGTAAATACTGTGGGCACAGAATACTTTCTATACCTTGTTGGTTTTCTTGCTGGGGCTAAGTCTAGAACAGATCCAAATAGCATTGCAGAAAATGGACACATGGACATTCTGGGTTTTAAAACCGACCGTGGGGGGCTGGTGATTTTCCTAGGAAATTGTAGACTGGACTGGAACCTCATGACCTGGGCCACCAGACTTTCCAGAGACAGCCCTAAACTCACGATGGTCATATGCGGCAGGGCAGGCCAGCTGACCTAGGGCAGGGGTGCCCAGCCACAGTTTGGGAGACCAGGGATGGGACCAAAGAAATAAGAAAACTCAAAAACCCATTCTTCCCTGCCAGTTTACCCCCAAACTCGAGGAAGTAGAGGCACCTTGGATGACCAGGACAGGAAGTTTGGAAAGATGAATGAGGGTTTCTACACCAAGGTAGTCACTGAGAAAGACAGAGGGACAGAGAGACAGGGAGAGAGAGTGAGAGAGACCAGGATGAAGAGCACCCTATTAAAGAGTCATGGGTTGACATATGCAGCCCTTGTCCACCCACTTCTGTGCAGATTGGTGCGACAGTGTAGTAAGCAGATGGGAAGGCAGCGAGCCCCACCATCCAACATACAATTCAGTTATCACATGAGGCCAGTCCCAGAAATGCCTGTCCGAGGATTTTCTGGACCGGGGATCAGCAAACTATGACAAGCAGGTCAAATCCAGCTTGGGGCTTTCTGTGGCTCAAGAGCTAAGAATGGTATCTACATTTTTAAATTGTGGTAAAACAAACAGAGAAACAACAACAAAGAAGAATATGCTGCAGAGACCACATGTGGCCCCCCAAAACCTAAAATACTAACTCTCCGGCCCTTTACCAAAAAAGTGTGTCAACCCCCTGGGTCGAGATCCTACCAATCTCAGAGCATTCCTGAAAATGGAAACCAGAGGAGGTCCAGTAGAAACAAAGAAACAATGGAAATAACCGGAAATACCACTCCATATGACTAGTCCCTCCTAAAGGGACATTGCCTGCAATTCCACAGAGTAATAAGGTATGCATGAACCATGAAAGGAAGCCCAAGAATAGCTAAAGAGAGAGTCAAAGCTACAGAGAGGCAAAGAATGTTCCAGAAAAGAGAGTGCATGCAGAGCTCAGTTCTGATTAGGGAATTCTGTTGTTTTCTGATAAGATGGAGATAGAGTTTGAGCCCAGGGACTGACATAACATCAAGCTAGGTGAAGTTTCTAGAACACAACATGAGGTCTGAAGACCTCATGAGCATCCAACAGTCTGAAAATATCTCATAAAATTTAAGAAGGGAAGAATAAAGTTGATTCTAGGAAAGCCTATGTTGGTTTGCCCTACTTTAAATAAATACCCATTACAAGAGTTCACACTAAAAAGAAGTAGAGACATTAGGGGACATGGGATTCTTTGTTTTTCAAAAGAGGTCGCCAGAAGATTCCCCCACACGAGAGACTTCTCTACCAAAAAGTAGAGTTTGATCTACAAAAATTCATTTTTCAAATATCTCTTAGGGAAAGCATATACAAAGTAGGGAACATATACTGAATTTGGAGGGGAAATGAATGTTTCTAAATTGAAAAGGAGATTCGTCTTGGGATTCAACTAAAGAAATCTTGAGCATTTTCCCTTCTAGCATAGATAATTAGTTCACTGAACTATCCGGGAAATTCATGTGTTGTAAAAGTAGAAGCCAGCTGTGGGTCGTCTCTAAATGCAGTACTTTAAATGCATACACACTGGCACCAGAGGCAGGAGACCTGTGATGGAGGCCAGAGCCTGCTACTGTGTACATGACCTTGTGTAAGTTATTTGACCTTTCTGGGCCTCGTGTGTAAAATGAGAGGTTGGTCCCTTTCAGTTCTAACATTCCATGACTACAGATAAATATAGAAATAAGAGCAATACAACAACCTAGAAATAAGAAATATTCCCCAAAGTAAGCTTTGGAGTCCGCAGAAAAGAGTAACACTGAAATATAATAAAAAGAAGAAAATTTTAACTACTAGCCAGAGTAAATATATCTCATTTAAAGTTAATGAAAAGATTTGTCATTTACAGTTGATTGGGAGAGGTAAGAACATACAGATTGATATTTCTTCACCATCATACATACGGAGGAGGAAATGAGTTTGGGGCGACTTATACAGTGAGTACGACGCTGCGTCCGCATGCATAACATCTTATAAAATTGGACGTTAAACAATGAAAAGCTGAACACCACACAAGGAATAAGTTCCTACAAAGCTGAGAGGGGTTAACTGGTTGTTCCAGTTCAGATTTTGTTGGTGGATTTGTTGATATCAAATTCCACTCTGTAGGCAAAATCTTAAAATCAGAGCCCTCGTCGAGAACAGCCACCACGGTGAAGATGAGTATTTAAGGGTCGGCAATACTGAACAAACAAAACACTTCTTCCTTTTTCCTATTCGTGAATTACAAAAAAAAAAAAAAAAAATTAAACCCCAAACAGGCCAGATGTCCTGGCCAAGTCAAATCAAAGGTTTGCAGGTTAAGCAAGTAGTTGACTCAATCCGATCATTTCTTAACACCAGACAAATAAATGTATACCTGACCAACACGACAATATACATCACTTCACCAGACGCTGATCACTCTAAGGACAGCAGAAACGACGGGAAAGTCCGGAACCATCTGGATAGTCGTGGCTCTAGTGATTCAGGGACTTGAAGAAGTAACATCACTGGTATACATAAAACACGTGTGTGTGCGCGCGCGCGCATGTGCACGCGTGAGTGTGCACGCGCGCGCGCACACACACACACACACACACACACACACACACATCCCAGGGCTGCTGCTGCTGCTAGTTCTGAGATCACGCTCTGAGAAACACTGGCCTCGGTTTTGGGCTTTGCTGAACAAACATATATACGTATTTCACACCACCCATTACTTATGCAAATGTATTTTTGCTACACTTATTAAAAGCGCCTCAGATATTTGTCTCTAACCATTTACTACTGTATTCCTATATAAGTCTGTTTCAGAATATTCTAGAAATCCATTTCATGTCATTGTTTAAATTACAATTCTTGCTGCGCTTTGACGAAGGCAGCTGTTTGTACCTCTTTCCCACTCTCCTGTCGTCTTAGATCCCTAATATCTTCGTGACTTAGAGCTGAAACACAGGCAAAGGCTTCGGAGGGACCGGGTGCCCTGGCAGAGATCTGGACTTTCTCACACCAAGCGGAAATGGTAGCACAAAACATAAATAAGGGTAGGGGAAGCAGAGGCTTGTATTCAGTAACGTTGTACCTCCGGAAAGTTTAATAATCACCACCACCACTGGGCGACCGACATCGATCAGACATTGACTGGACAGTTTCACCTTCCACGAGCAGGACGCAGTCTCACAAACTCTAACTCCTTGTGTTCTTTTACTAAATGATTAGTATGACTTCCATTTGTGTAAAAATGTCACTGTACAACATGAGGGATCTCAGCCTTCTCCGTGGCTTTCAGGAGCCATTTCCGAGAGCCTCTTGGTACATGTGGTCCCTTCGCCCCTTGTCCAAGAGGACCGCTCTGGGGATCAGGACGCTCTAGCCAACCACCGGCAATATAAAGAAATAATTCCAGGAGACTATGGTATTTTCTACATTCTGGAGTTAGCTGTCAGGGAATTCGGCCTTTCCGTGGTGAAAAATACACTTCGGCGACTAATCGGTGCCTAACATTCTACAAGTAGAACTTCAATTCCTTTGGCTTAAGGCTTTGCCCCTGTTACAACGCAAGTGACCCTCAAAAAAGGTAGCACTAAGCCTTACAATGTCAAAGTAAAGGACTTCATCCCTTTCCTGAGAGCATGGTTTTCTGAGTGGGGAGACTAGACGAGGAGGCACTCAGGAGAGTTGGTGACGGGAACCAAGGTCTGGCGAACGCGAAGCAGAAAGAGGAGAGGGAGGGGGCGGTGGCAGGCCTCCAACTCATTCACAGTCTTGCTGAAGGGCTGCCCCTGTCTGCATCCCTACCGAAACGGGGGCTGACTTGCCACTCAGAGCAGGTTGCTTGGAAATCAACCATGTTTTCTGGTCAGAGTGAAGGCTCTGTGAGTCACAGGCATACCAAGGTTGAGAGCAATGGAAAAAGAGACGGTAATAAAATATTTGGTGCAACGGCAGAATACGAAGTGATCGGCGGAACCACACCCATGCGCGGGAAGAAGATAAACTGATATTTCTAGAGCTCGAAGGGCAGGGCTGGGACGAGGGTAAGGCAGGTGTGCGGCCCCGAGAGCAGGCACCTCATTCCCCTCACTCCGGTCCTGGCCCTGGCAGATCCGATTAAAGTGAAAGCTTACTATCGCTTCGACACACTTGGTGAAGATGGAAGGCTGTACCGGTGAGGACCAGAGAGCTCTGGCCACGAACTCGTCTTTTCTCGGGGGATAGTTGGTGAGGAAGAGGGCAGGTGCGTGGGCACATCTGCTCAGACAGATAGGTACAGTGGGATCGAGAGTGTAAAGAGTTAATTAAGATGGATGTCCGGTGAAATGTGCACTGTAAACCTTATAAAATCTCCTCCACCTTTGCACGTTCGAGGTGATGCCTTCCGACCAACTGGTCGACTTGTGGTCAGTAGGCTAACACGAACTCTTTCGCAGCCTGTGGTCCTGCCTCCTCAAAGGGTACGCCGTAGGCTAGGGATGCAGGTCACGGGAGTTGGGGCTGAGGGACAAGTGGGGGCCCGGTGGGAGGCCCAGGCGAGAGATGAGGCAGGCAAAGGAGAGGAGGCACCAGCGAGTGTACCAAGAATGGCTCGCTCTCTCCCCTCAACATGTGAACCACAAACACGCGATGAACACCCACCTAGAGCAAAGCACTCTTAGCTACCCGTTAACCAAGGCTGAGGATGACTCCCTCTACTCGTGACTAGACTGAGGTCAGTCGAGCAGAGCCACCTGCATTGCTATGGCTGGAATCAGAGCAAACAAGAAGGGTGGAAACAACTTGAACTGGGAGCTGACCTCCTGGGGCCAACTTCACTTTGCTTGAACCCCTTCTGATTTCCACCTTCAAAACCCGTTATCGTTACTATCCTCACAAGCAACAGTGGCGAGAGAAGGTTCTCTGAAAGCCGGCCCGGAGGGCCTTTCCGCCTGTCTTCCCCAGTCTTCGCAGAGTAGGTATACAAGGTGGCAAACACTGTACTACGGGCCTTGGGGCGAGAGAGAGTCGGCGTTACGATGATCATGGGGGCGAGAGAGGTTGAGTGGTAAGAGCAGGAAAGACTGTATTATGGTCCTCACTGACTAACAAAGTCTACAGTTTGGTGGTTTCTTTGGGATTAGGTCCCCTGCTGCAAAATACTAAAGGAATATTTCTAGTCCTTGGGGGTTCCCTCTGGCTATACAATCACTGCCCCAAAACCTGTGCTAATGGAAACGCCACCGGGCATTTGAGGGCCCTAATAAGGATGCAGAAGACGTTCTAAGAATCCCATATACAGGTATACAGACTGCTGCGGAGGAAAGCAGGACTCAAGGCAGTGTTAAAACATAAAGGTGTCTGGGCATTCAGCTTTAGAACCTTTTGGGAAAACCACCACGGATAGCAAGGTGAGGGGAGAGGCGAAACCCGCTTAGAAGCAGCAAACGAGAAGCTTCCAGAAAAATCAGCAGAAGTAACAAATCCTATACTATGTGAGCCTCGTATTCGGCTTCAGAGTTCAGCTGTTCAAAGTGGTTCCCAAGGAGAAGGCCCTGGCAGCCTCTTGCTTTGGTCAGGCCGAGGCACAAAGACCCCTTCATTTCCCTACAGAAGAAAACGTTTCTGTCTTTTGGAATTCTGAGGCTGGGGCAGACAAAGCGTGGCATCCGTGTATAAATTCAGGCCAGGAAGGAGTCTATCTTATGTCAGGCAAAGCCCCTGAAATTTGATCAGGACCTTCCAACCAAATAGTTGGGATGCTTTGGAAAGCAACTGGGTACTCGCTGCTTATTATTTTAAGCGGCCTCTGCCTGGACCGGGGGGCGAGTGCGGATTGCGAAGAAGTTGGTGAGCCCGCTCTGCGCTCGGAAGCCCGGAGTTCAGAACCACAGCCGAGGGCCCAGGCCTAAGGCTTCTAAGCGAGAGGCCCAAGTCTCTGCTCTCAGTACAGCTTTTCAGCTGCTCCGTCTGCTCGAGCGTGGGCAGTGGAGCTGCGAGCTGGCTTCTCATTGGTGAGCGAGGCGGCCTATCAAAATCAAGAGCTGTTTGTCTCTGGGGCAGGTTCTGCATCCTCCAGGAGGTTGGCCAAGGAATCCGTCGGGGGGCGGGGGGGGGGGGCATGGCGGTGGTGAAGGAGGAAGGGGTCCGGGAAGCAGGCCACGATTTCATCTGACTTTGCTTTTCCCTTCTCGGGAACACGGACAATTAACCCCCCATTACTGGTCGGCCAGTTTTTGTTCAATGCGTCGTCTGTCCCCGCCCCCCCCAACCTCGCAGCAACCAGACAAACGAAAATCAAATGAATCACTGCTCTTCCCCTGCTTAGAAAATTGAACTGACAAGAATAGTTAGTGCCTATAAGCTTGTTGGGGGGGGGGCGGTCACAGGGATTGTTCCGGGGCTCTGTGGGCATCCTATTTTCCCCAGCCCCTCCGCTCCCCCACAGCATAGTTAATTGAGAGTTGGTCACACCGTGGGACCTAAATGGCAAAAAAAAAAAAAAAAAAAAAAAAAATAGCCCTTTTTTTGGCGTTATGGGCCACAGCAACTTGCAAGGCAGTCTTTTGGGTTTGGGATATATCCTTTTAGTCCACACATTCTGGGTTTTGGAACAGAGTAAGGCTTCCTTTAACCGAAACAAAAGCAACCACACACCACAGCCTAAACTGAATGGAGGTGGACAAGCTACACTTACTTTCTCTCCTCCTCGAGCCTTTGATGGTGCTGTTCCTTCAGCTAATTACTTCCTGTAATGAAGGTTATATGCAAATGAATCGAGGGTTCTTAGAATGCAGCATGAGCCGGGCACCGATCCTAGCTACCCTCGCGCACAGACACTTGGAGAATCTCAAGGCGCGCGCGCGCGCGCACGAGGCGCCTCAGCAGGACGTGAGAGAACGCAAGGCTGCCTCGTTTGTTGGCTGAACTGGGTTCATCCCGAGCAGCTCGGCCCTGACTTCTCCTCGCTAAAGGGGTGGGGGGAGGGGCTCCCTGTTCACGGGAAACTCATCAAACTCATCACCCTGTTCTCCGCGTAGACAATCAGACTGAAAAAGGCAGGAATCTCAAGACAGAGTCACATTCGTATTTTGCATGACAAAAGGCAGCCAATCAACCGAAAAAAGCGTACACCCCCGGACCCCTCTGGGGGGTGGGGTGCGAGAGCTGAGGAGGCCTCAGAGGCTTTCTGCTTCTCCACGCGGGGCCATCGGCCTTGCCCCGAAAGTGAGTAATTGGCAACGGAGTCCTACGACCCCCCCAGCTTTGGCAGCGCCAGGTCGGCCCTCACACCGTGCTCCTCAGTGACGGGAGTCAGGGACGGTCAGGGACGGTCAGGGACGGAGCAGCCCGGTCAGTGACCGAAAAGATGGCGCAGGTGCTCTCGCGCCTGAGAATCGCTCCTCAGGGCACAGCCCTGCGGGGAAAGGAGAAAACCGGTAGTCGGTAACGGCAAGATTGCTAAGTATGAAAATGCAAAGTGTCCGGAGGTGATTAAAGTGCCTGATGATTTTAGTTCTAGGTCGAGTGGCCTCTCTCCTGCTGTCCGGAGGGTGAATGGATGGAAAGGACATGTGGTCTCTTTTGTTATCTCCACGACTCCTCTCTAAAACCCCTTCTCTTCCCCTTCGTCTACTCAAGTTTAGTGACTAAACCCTGTTTGCTGAACCCCGGGCCTTAGGTACTGGGGTTATCGGTGGCGTCGTAGTCTTTTGAAAATTGTGCGATGATTCTCCGAGCCAGCGGGTTAGTGGTCTTCAGCAGTTCGGCTGCCGAGGGGCGGGACTTGGGGGTTGCCTTGCCCCCCTTCTTCTGCAGCAAGGCCTTGAAATCGTCGTTTCTGCCAGCATCTAGGTTAGCACTGCCGCTTGACCCCGCAGAGGCAGCTGACTCACTGGTCGGAGAATCAGCTGGGTTCTTCCCCGGCGAGGAGGGGCTTGGTCTGCCGCCGCCAGCAAAGGCCTCCCCGGGCTCTTTCCAGCCAAGCAGCTTTCTTTTGGACCTAAATACAAGAAAGTTTGCTTTGAGCGAATTCAACGCGGCAGACATTTCCTAATGCCTCATGTAACTTCACGGAGGCCGGTGACATGATCCGGGAACTTTCCACAGGGCAGCCTTGTGAGCAGCTGCACTGACCAGCACGCTCTCTCTCCCTCTCTCACCGCTAAGTTCTCAGAGTCCCTTGTCGGGCTCCCTCCCCCTGCCCTCCCTTCAATGCCCACAGCTGGAGGGCCTGCAGGGTTCTGGGACCGAGGATAAATTTCAGGGGCAAGGCTAGTAGCTGGTGACTCTGACTCAAGACAGCCCGAGGGAACCGGCACTCCCGCAGCTCTGGGAACTGGGATCTTTCTAGTTTTTCTCACCACCAAGCCCCTGCTCTGCGCCCCTGTCCAAGAACGGGGGTGGGGGTGGGGGGTCCGACGTCCGGTCCCCCTTCGCCTCCGTTCCTGCTCTGATACCCAGCTCGCTGCCCCCACTGCTCTTCCTTCTTTAAATTATTTTTAATTAACATAGAATGTGTTATTTGTTTCAGGGGTGCAGGTCTGGGATTCACGCGTCCTACACAATTCGCGGCGCGCGCCGCAGCGCATACCCGCCCCAGGGCCCCTCGCCCAGCTGCCCCATCCCCACCGCACTTCTTGCTAAGATTCGCTCGCTGCAAGGAGGGCTGCGAAGGGTTAAACGTCTCTGTCTGTAGACAGAGCTGCGAGGGAGCAGATGGAGCCACAATAGGCCGTGTGGTTGCTAGGAGACGAGGGGCCTCTCACTCGGCACCTGGTCCTCCCTTCCCGGGGCCCCTCCTCCACTTCACCCGAAGATGTCAGCAAATTGCATCTGCGAGGCCTCGGACCGCCATTCCCACATGTGGGCATCTGAACTTAGCCTCCAGCTTTCAATGCTCAGGGCTGCTTAGAGGTCTCAAAAGGGCAGGCATTTCTAATAGGAAATTGAGAAAATGGGTGTCGACCTGTGTATCACGGTAAACAAATCTTCCGTTGTGCGTGAAGCCACAAACACGTCATCGTCATCTTCGGCGATCCATTCGGCTGTTTTATCACTAATGACACTCTTTTCTGCGGTGCTCGGTTCCACAGAGCTCCCTAGGCATAAGAACCAGAAGGAATTAAATACTTTGACCACAACAGTTAGGACAAAGCACATTCTCATATGATTCTCATTCGATGTTCAAAGCAGCTCCGAAGGGCTGCTGGGCAGAGACCCTTAATGTCTCCATTTCGCAGAGGAACACGATGTTCCGAAGGTTAATGTTTGGGCCAAGGTGGCCTGAGTGGTGAAAATCAGCATGGGTCCTTGTTTTCTCATGCCTTTTCCGTTACAGCGGGTTCCCTGAGCATTCTCTTGCTTTGAATGCATCATTTTTAAAAAATCAAAAAGCCGAGAGTAATCTAAAGCAATGACTCAACCAGTAGGTGGGAGCGGGACCTATCTGAATCTCAGAGGGGGCCTGTGGAGTTTGGCAAAGCGTATTTTGAAATTACCTGTGGCTTTGATTTGTTTGCCTGTTCTCGTCTTTATGATTTATTTCACTTCTGTTGAAAGCCCAAATCAGCTTACGGAAGGTCATGAGATTTTTTTTTTAAATTTTACTTATTTATCTGAGAGAGAGAGAGCGCGAGAGCATGGCGGGGGAGGAACAGAGGGGGGACGGAGGGGGACAAGCACACCGGCAGACTCTGTCCTGAGCAAGGAGCCCGACGATGCAATGTGGGGCTGGATCCCAGCACCCCGACATCTTAGGATCACGACCCGAACAGAAACCCAGAGTCCGATGCTTAACTGAGGAGCCACCCAGGCGCCCCAGGAAGGCGATAAGATTTTGATGTTTGGTGTTAAGGGTTCAAAACAAGGATGAGAAACACGGATGGGTGTGGAGGACAATCTATTAAGTGAAATAGGCGGGCCACAAAAGGCCAGTGCGGTGTGATTCCACTTACAGGAACTCCCTAGAGAGAGTCAGATTCGTGGAGACAGAGAGTAGGAGAGGGGTTGCCAGGGGCTAGGGGGAGGGAAGAGTGGTGAGTTATAGTTTAGTGGGTACAGACTTGGGTGTTGCAAGATGAAGAGCGCTCTGGAGATGGAGGGCGGTTGTGGTGGCCTGACACCGAGGATGTGCCCGACAGTACTGAGCTCAACACTTAAAACGTGGGGAAGATGGTAAATTTCACGTCATGTGTATCTGACCACAATTGAAACAAAAGGGGGACACGAAGAAACGACCCCAAAAAAGGATGAGAGGGATTATCTAGCCTAGTCTTACTGTCCTGGGAAGCGCCAGCCTCCAAGAAGCCAAGCAAGTGAGCTCCCTTTCCTCTAGAAAGCTCCGAGAAAGGGCACAGCCGGAAACCTGTGCTGTTGTTTTCAGAGGCCTGGGAGCCCGAACTCGGTCTGGGAGGGTACTGGATCCCGTGCGGGAAACTGAAATGAGTGTGGCTAGCGAAAAGTGCTGTGGTGAGGCGGAGAGAGAGCTCCTAGGGCGGCGGATGCCTGCCTGACCAGGCAGATGGGCTCCTAAGGTCCCAGGGTGCTAAGACCTAGTTTGGTTTTATTCTCTCAGTCCCGGGGGATCCAGGATGGGCTGGCCCAAACTGGGCCTTGGAGATCCACCCCTGCCCGGGTTGCTCCCGATCCCAAGGGCCAGCGAGGCCTCTTTGGAAGAACCCCGACCCTCAAGAGATGCCTCCTACTGAGCCGGTTGTCCAGGACTCGGGATCATTTTGGGGGGGGGAGGCTGGGCGGCGCGTGTGCTTCTGTCTCTGGCACTGGCGTGCTCAGCCTCATGTTTCCTGGGATTGAAAGGAAAAGCCAGCGGACAGTTTACTAACCTAGAGGACTCGCCTCCCTTTCACCTTCAGCCTGCAGCGGTGAATTCGTCCTCGTACCAGGGGACTGCAGGTGGTCACTGGTGGGGGGACCCTTGGCTTCCTCCTGCAGGGTGATCATGGGGCTGAGAGGCAGCCTCGGCTCGGCCCCGTACGCCTCCATGTGAGCCGTGGGTGAGGTGAGAGGCAGGAACAGCACGCTGGGCTTTTTGGGGACGGGAGGCGGGATCTTGCCTTTCTTTCTCTCCGCTTCCTCCTGGCTCTGGAGGCTGATTCTTTCAGGCAGGGCTCTCGCCTTGGGGCCCCCGTCCTCCATCGTGCCCTGGGGAGGTTGCTGTGTTCCTGAGAAGAAAGCACCAGAGGAACTGGCAAAAGGTGCGAGAGCCAGAGACGAGGGCGCTGGGGGCTCCCCGGGGCTTCTGCCCTCGGGGAAGCCGGAGGGCTTTGGTTTCCGCACCACCGCCGTGTAGACGTCTGGAGGGAGTGGCCGCGTGGGTTGAGCTGAGCTCTTAGGGGTCACGGCCGAGGTCGGCGAGATGAGTGCGCACTCCTCGGGGACGGATGGTGGCTTGTGGACCAAGCTCGGAGGCCTTCGGGCCACGGGGGGCTTCTCGGCTATGGGAGGTTTCGTCTTCCTCTCGGGCAAGGTGAAGACTTCCGCGGCTGTGTCCTCAGCATAGTCGGGGCTCTCGACGTCATCTTCCGGCTCAGACTTGCTGACTGACCTCAGGCGCACGGAACGGAGGTCAGACTGAGTGACCATGGGCATAACGGGCTGGTTGGGGCTTGTCTTCTGGGCGAGCTTGGCCCCAAAACTGGTATCTGAGTGATGCCGGCTCACCTTGGTTTTGCCTCGGACGGAGATGCTCATTCCAGACAGATCCAGGGTGGTGGAAGAGGTCAGCGGCAGGTCAAACGACAGCCGCGACTTGGACATTCTCTCCATCGGCGAGGTCGGGGGCAGCGACGACTTCCTCTCAGGGACCACTGGACGCACCCGGACGCTGCCGCTCGGAGGGGGCAGGTGGCCCAGGGTCAAGGACGTGGAGACGGTGGGCGTCGGGGTCTCCGACTGGCTGGAGTAGCCACTGGAGGGTGACATCAGCCCGGTGGGCCTTCCTGGGGAGGACACCTCCCTGGCCTCCACCTCGATGGAGAGCTGGGACGGCGTCGTGGCTCTGGACGTGGAAGGGGAGGCGAGAGACTCTGAGCTGCCCTGGACTTGGCCGCACTCGATGACTGTGGTGCCAGTGGCAGTGCTGGAGCTGGACAAGGACTGGTAGGTGTCGCCGGACTTCCAGTCGGCGAGATACCAGTGGTGGGAGAATTGTGCACCTTCTGGATCTTTGAAGGGTGGCACAGCTGGGTGACCCTGAGCATCGGGGTGGGACGAGTGACGTCCTGGGTGGTCCAAGGAGAGGCAGAGGCTCCTGGGCCTCTGGTCCTTGGGCAGCGCTGACCCACCTTCTGGCGAGAGGGCTGGCTCATCTTTGACCAGCGAGACGCTGCGCATGGGTGGGGAAGGCTTCTTCTTGGCCTTCCGGAGCGAGATACTCTTGGATCTCTGCCTTCTGTGCTGGGTCTCCTGCTGGGCGCCGAGGGAGGCGATGTTGTCCGCACTGTTACTGCCCTCGGAACTCGGGCCAGCGGAAGGCGGGGCGCGGGCCTCACTGGCCTCCTGCTCCTCCTCGTAGTCCCCCTCCACGGCGCCCGAGTCCGTGGGCACAGACAGCGACCGCTCCCGGAACCTGCCGGCGCCCCCTGGGCCCGTCTCCAGCCTCGAGGTGCCACCAGTGAGCAGGCCCATCTTGGAGGGGCGCTCCGACGCTTGTCGTCGTCGGGTAGGGTGCTCGGAGGAGCCGGCCGACCCGCTGCATCCTGCGGGGTTATCGCGAGTGACGAAGAGGGCAGCGGCCTCCTTAGGAACCGGAGGGGGCAGCGCGTGCAGAGAGACCCAAGCATTGCCCGGGGAAGGATTTCTTCCGTGGCCACCGACTCGACTGCTCTGGCCGGCGGCACTTGGAGTCGTGTAGGTGAAGGTATCTCCCTTCCAGGAAGCAGAGAACGTCGATTCCGTGGGCCCGTTGCAGGAACTCGGGATGCTGCACACCATTCCTGCGCTCTCCATGCCAGGGCGGTTTGCGGCACCGCACGCCTGGCGAGGTTCTTCCAGGTCACCAGACGGACTCCTCGGTACCGGGGAGGTGAGATTTGGGAACCGAGCTTCCTGGCCGACTGCAACTCTCCCATGCACACCTTCTGGGGCGGAACGACTGGGCCTGATGTCTGAGGTGGCGGCGCGGGCCACGCCGCCTACCGGCCTGCTGCCGTGACCTGGAGGAGGCAAACACAGAGAGTGAGTCCTGTCGCCGGGGATCCCCCTCGAGGTCCTCCTCTCGAGATGGGAGCACCACAGCTTTGCCAAGAAGCATCTGCCAACAGCTTGCCCGGGATTCCTTGGTTTTTCCTCTCCCTGGATGAGGATGCTGGGGAAGTTGGGTCCTTGCCCATCACCACACGGTGAGTCACGGGGTGCCTGCCCTTGAATTGTCCAGGAGGCTGCCAAGGCCTTGCCGGCTTTAATTATTCCTCTTGGGAGCTCAAGCGGCGTGTGGGGCTACCTGGGGTACCCCCTCCCCCCGCTCCGAGCTCTCAGCCCAGGCTCACAAACCATCCCAGACCTCGGCGCTCCCCCTCTCCCGAGATGAGACCAGGGGCTGTGGAGCTGCCGAAGGACAGCGCGTGGGACTTTCAGCCCCGGCAATGAACTTGGAGTAGGCCACAGCTGGCAAGCTCAGAGCCTGGTTGCGTTTTTGGCACCTGGCACTTTTTAGCTTTGCCCCACACGAGAGACACAGATGTGGGGAAACCACTGCGATGTCCAATGTCCCCAAAGATGTTCCCACCTACAACAATCGTTACTGTCCCCATCGCTGCTGCTACTACGACTGTAATCGACTTACAAGAGCGGCCACCATCCGCTGAACATCTGCCATGTACCTGGCACACGGCAGGCCAACTATATTTAATAGCTCTAATCCGCACGATGGCTCCGCCTGCTTGGTATTACTATCCCCACTTTACAGACGAAGGCGCTGAGGCTCAGAGAGGTTTTGCAGATTGGCCAAGGCCTCACGGTCTTATTAAGTGGAGAGGCCGGGACTCGCATCAGTATCTCTCTGGTCTGCGCCCCTTGGCTCTGAGGCTTTTCGCGTTGGTTCCTGCCATGATCTACCTGCCTAAGCCTGACACATGTGGCTCTACTCCATGTAGAATGGGAAACAGTAACATAATGAGTTTATTAGCCTGGGAGACCTGCTTTCCATATTCAGTTGTTGCCCTCGACAAAGGGCCCTTTGGTGGTCCTTAATTACCACACCGGCTTTTTTGTTTTAGGACATCCAAAGCCCTCCAACCCCCCACCCCACTCTCTCTCTCTCTCTCTCTCTCTCTCTCTTTCACACACACACACACACACACACACACACACACACACACACACACACACACTCCGAATTGCTCCTAGGTGGCAGGGCTGGTGGAAGCGAACAAGGAGAAGGGTCTAGGGCATCAGCTGTGGTGGGGTCACCTTGGTCTCGCTGGGAAAAGTTAGAGAATCCAATAATGGTCCGCCTCCGCCTCAGGGTGGATTTGGGGTTCACGGCTGTCTCTGTGTTAAACAACGAGTGTCGCAAACTTGCGTGTCTATCAAACTGCTGCCCTGTAGCCAAAATAAAGACACTTGGGTGCATCCTGGTTTCTGTTTACAGCGCAGTGGAAATCGGTCTGAGGCGCACAGGGGGGGTGCTGGCGGTAGCAATGAGCATGAACAGAATCCAGGCAAGTGGCCCTTCCTCCTCCTCCCGCCCGATTCGGCCCCGGGCACCCACAACCCCGAGACATACACGTTGGCTTTCACAGCTCGCACCCTGGGTCACCTGCAAGCCCTAGGTGGCTGAGAGCCAGGGCTTTCAATCAGAACCAACCGAGCAGCTTTTGAAACCCTAGGACCTGAACCCCATCAGGGACACTTATATCTCTGGCTATAGCGTCCCGGCAGGAGCATTTTTCTGGAACTTCCCCGGCGCCTGATCGTTCAGATGTACAGCCCGGGGTGAGAACCACCAGTGTAGAGAGACAGGTTGGGACTAGATGTTGCTTGATTGTAATCATTTCTCAAAGAGAGCCTTTGTATGGGCCAGTAGGGACAGGGCCTGCAAAAAGCTGCCCCACTTGCCCCCCACCATCCAGGAAGCCGCCCTCCAGTCTGTCCTCCAGTCACCTGGTCACATTTTATCAACAGTTCACCCCAGCGTAGTGATTGAGATCTGTTTCTCTTGAAACCCGGGGTCAGTCTTGGCTCCAGGGGAATCGCTGGGGCAGGGGTGGGGCGAGGCACGCTGCTCCCCTGCGCCGTCCCTCAGTCCCTCATTCCGCGGCGGCATCGGCAGTGGGCTCGCCAGACCCTGCCCTGTCAGTCCCGTGGCTGCCTATGTGCCCACTGCCCGCCCTGCCCCCAGCAAGCGGCTCTGCGGGCCAAACTCAGGGCCAGCCTCATTGAGAGTGAGGTGGCAGTTCAAAGACAAAGCAGCCACCTTCCCCTGGCGAGGCTCTCTCCCCGCCCCTCACTCCCCTTGGCACATGTCCCTAGGCTCTGCGCTCTGCCTCTGATTTGCCTGCCAAGAGGATGCCAGGGGTGCCCGATGACCCCATATTCAGGGAGCGCTACCAGACGTGGCCAGACCTGCCCTCATCGCCTTCAGCAGCTTTTCTCCAGCATACCACCGGCCAGTGCTGGCTCCCAGGGGGCCTCTGGTCCCTGCAAGTCAGGAGGGCTTCCCGTCATCAGGTCACGGGCCCTAGCTGCTTCTGAAATGACCGACCCTCCTCCTCTTCCACGTGCAGCTGGTGGAGTGTGGAGCATGAGTTAACAACGGGCATGGTAGGGGTGCCTGGGTGGTTCAGTCATTAAGCATCTGCCTTGGGCTCAGGTCATGCTCCCAGGGTCCTGGGATCAAGCCCCGCATCGGGCTCCCTGCTCGGCGGGGAGCCTGCTTCTCCCTCTCCCACTCCCCCTGCTTGTGTTCCCTCTCTCGCTGCGTTTCTGTCAAATAAATAAAAATCTTAAAAAAAAAAATAACAGGCATGGTCTAGGGTGCCCCGGGCCCCCAAAGTCACAGCCAGCTGAGCTGCATTTGCGTTGATCTCTTTCTATCACTTCCCCTTTCAAACACTTGCAACACAAGGTGAGGACGCCCACCTCCCTGGCAGACCGAGGGTCTACTGAACGTGCCCGAGGTCCTCGCTCTGTGGCCCCGGGTGGGATCCTCCCTTTGAATGCCAGCCCCGCAAACCTCCCACTTCCACTCCGACTCCTATCTGTGTGCCACAAACCTGGCCTCCGGCACGAGAAGCTCTCTCCAGCCAAACCAAACCCAACTCACAAACTTTAAGTCCCCGCGGATGTTCCGAAGAGCACGCACGTCCACAGAGTCCTAGCGTTTTCTGTTAAGAGGAATTTGTTTGCTATCGAATGGGCTCGGTTAGCGCGGCAGTGCCAGGACAGAGTGAAGAAAGAGCAGCCAGAGCCCCCCTCACCGGCATGCCTCCACTGCCCCCCTCTCCCCGGCGAGAGCCGTGACCTTGACAGTGCAGGGTAAGCCAGCAGCAGAGAAAAGTCTCGCTCCCTCCCCCAGCCCGCAGTGCATTTGGAGAGGATGGTCTGTAGTTGGCGAGGAGGGGAGCAAACGGAGGCGGTGCCCGGCGACTCTACCGGAGATGTCGATGGGCACAATGTCAGAGTGCGTGGAGCAAGGCTGAAGCCACTGCTTTTCCTCTAGGATGGGCAGAGGGGAGGGGCTATTCCAGGCAGCTTGCTTGTCGGCTGTGGTGGACGGGCTCAGGGAGGCCTCAGGGGCCCTCACACCCTGGGTGGTGGTCTCATCCTCGCTCAGCTGCCGTTTTGTAGGCTGTTGGGAAAGAAGGTGATGGGAAGAGTGCGCTCCCGGTGAGATGAGCCGTGCCCACGGGATGGCTGTCTAGACAGGGTGGTCAGAGGCTTCGTCTGGGAGGTGGGGAAGTGTGAACGGGCTGCCAGGCCAGACGCCTGCCGGGTAGGTCCCCTCTCGGCAGGGCCTCGGGGTAGCTCTGCTGGCGAGGAGAGGCGAGCAGCAGCTTCTGGTGGGTAAGGTGCGCGGCTCGAGGTCCCCCGTCAATGGGCGCGGAGAGAGTGCTCCGGCCTGCTGGCTCTCGCGGGTCGGGGAAGAGGCAACTCACCATTAATACAAACTCCAGACGCCTGCCCCCCTGGGGCTTTGGGCTAGGAGTGGGCCCAGGGGCCTCATCAGCAGAGCGGAAGGTCTGCCCCAGAAGTCTGGCCTCCGAGTACTGTTCCTCATATTCTTCTGAAAAACAGCACAGTGGATACACACTCTAGGGGGCCACGGCCGAGCACCGGGCTGGGAGAGGACCGCAAGCTGGGGCTCCTGCTCTAGCTGCCAGGCCTGACTTGCCTCGTTTCTTTACGGTTCGGCCCGGCGTCCGAGCCTCTGGCTTCGGAAATGGAAAAATGCCTACTCCCCTGGACTACGAGGGCCGAGGGAGAAAAGTCGGTAGAGTCGAGTTGCCTATGTCTTGACGGCTCTCACCTTAGGTGCTCGACTTGGAGGAGAGGCTCAGGGTGCACACACCTCTTGCTATTTTATCCTCTCTCTGAAGCCCTGTGGCCCCTCAGGTTTCCTGCAGGCCTACCAGGGAAAGGGCCTGCGGGAAGCATGAAGAAATGTGCACTGGGAAGTCCAGAGGGCAGTGCTCCCTTGGATCTTGAGAACTCTCAGCTGAGCCTCCGAGGGCCTGGTTCCCTGCACCGTGGTCCCACTGTGGGTGGTTGTCAGGCCCAGGGGGGCTAAGGTGAGGGAGGGGGAAGGCAGAGGTAGTGGCAGAGAAGGAAGGAGACGTTGAGGGCCAGTGCCAGCGCATAAGAGGGGTGCACAGGGTTTGAATGGGCTCCACTGAAGTGACGAGTTTGATGGATAGATGAGGAACGTGAGAGAGCAAAGAACCAACAGGGGCGGGGCTCTCTGCCCATCTGAACAAAGACTTAAAGACTTATAGAAACTTGGAGCCCAGGGGGCCTCCAAAGTCCTCTGGTTCGACACCCCATTCTGGGCTCAGAGTTCCTCCTCAGCAGCCCTTCTAGATGCTTCTTCAGCCTCCACACAGACCTGCAGAGAAGGGGAGCTGCCGTCCTCCAAGGGAGCTCATTCCATCCAAGGACAGTTGGGGCTGCGGCAGGAAAGCTCTTCCTTATCTGCCTCCCTCCACGTTTCCTCCACCCACTGGTCCCAAATCTGCCCGTGGTGGCAACACAGAGCACACTGACTCCTTTTCTGCACGGCAGCCCCTCTCTTAGCTGTGAACACAAGGCTCATGGTGTCCCTTGGAATCTTGCTTCTCTAAGGTCCGCACTTCCCCGACAAGGGAGGTGAGGGTTTTGGCTGGAGTCCAGTTGGGTGGCCCAGCTACCATTGTCTACTCTCCATAAGAGTGGACCTTCGTTGGTATGGGCAAACGAGAGCTGACAAGACTTCTTTTCGCACTTAACGTTCACTCAACAGATGCCTACTGAGCACCTCTTGGGGAATTCAGCTCTGTGCCGGGTGCTTCTGGGAACGCGAGGGTACTAAGATGTGATTCTTTCTGTCGAGAAGCTCGCTCGCTTGCTCGGTCTGGCTAGGTGGACAAATGATAAGCCCAGGACCAGTAAGTGAATGAGTTAATGAATGAGCAAATGAAAGAAAAAGCGGCTGAGAACCATACAGAGGCCTCTGGAGCTGGAGTGCTCGTGAAGGGAACGAGCCAAGTGTAGGACTAGGGTCTGGAATGAGGCAAGAAGAGAACCGTGAAGAAAGTGTAAGGATTGGAGGCTGGAAGACATTGGGGAAGGGCTCTGGGTCTGGAACAGAGGCCTCAGTGGGACAGCGAGTGCCTGGAGTAAGTTATGGAACTTGCGACTACCACTGAGATTTTATTTGTGTTCACTTCATGGAGCTGTAACTTACCTACAGCGAGGGGTGCAAACCTTCAGTGCACAGCTCAGTGAATTTTGACCTGTGCACGGCCCTCGTAACCTCCATCCAGGTACCGTTAACACCCTAGTCGTCTCTTTCTCAGCGCTGAGTTTTAAACTCTTTGCCACTTAACACTGGCTTAATCCCTCCGGTCAGTGTGTATGCTTTTCGTACTGTAGGGTCCTATCAGCGACCGCACTGTTCTCTCTTTTGTGTTAACTTTAATATGGTGCCCAGCTAAGCCTGTGTTCCAAGGGACACGTACCGGGAGTTGACGGTGCATCTTATCGGGGTCTCTCCAGCTGCAAGATACTCTTACTGAGCGAGTTACATACCACGTTTAATTCTCACAAAACTGGGTGCCACGTGGGGCACTGGAATCTCACTTTAAAGACCACGGATTCATCGGAAGCTTTGGGTAATCTACGTAATGTCCCACGGCTAGTTAGGTGAGGGATAGGAATGAGATTCTACCTCTGTCTGATTTCAGAGTCTGGGTTTCCTCACTCTGCCGGGTGCATGCAGTCTGACTGCTCAGGCACGGCGACAGGACTGTTCGTCCAGGTCGTGTGGACCCAGCTTTGCGTATAGTGTGCTCCTCTGTATACTCCAAAGACACTGAGCTGCGAATCGGGGATGAGGAGACCTCTGGGTGCTGTGTATGGGGCCTACTTTGTGGTTTTTCACCTTTTTTTTTTTTTTTAAAGGAGGCTTCACGCCCAACATGGAGCCCAACGCAGGGACCAAACCCACAATTCTGAGATCAAGACCTGAGCTGAGATCAAGAGTCAGATGCTCAAGCTCAACCGACTAAAAGTCGGGCTTACTCTTATGAGGCAGTTGCTCCCCAGGAGACACAAGGACAGGCTGTGTGGCAGGAGCAGAGTGAGTGTAGCCCTGCACGTGCCTCCATTGTCCTTGGGTGCCGGGATTCCAAAGGCATGGGCGATGAGGCAAGAGAGGGTCTAGAAGGTCTGTGAGCTCGCCTTGTGGGAGCCCTGCTTCTGTCTCTGTCCTTTTCCCCCCCTGTGGCCTCCTGAACTGAAAAATAAAGGGGTGGGGGCGGAGTGGGGGGGTGGCGAGTAAACAGCGGGAGAAATCGAGCCCTCTCGAATCATTCAGTCTGGAAGGTAAAAAGATGGGGAAATGTGTGCTTTCTGTTTTCCAGTGGGGTTTAAACTGATCTCTGTTTCTCTCTCTCTCTTTTTTTTCTCTCGCTGGTCCCTGTCCTCTTTCTTCTTCGCCTCCCTCCAGCCGCTGCGCATCTCGCCTGTGGGCTCCGGCCGCAGCCCCCCTCCCTCTCAGTACCTTGCAACAGGCTCTGGAGATTGAGCTGCGCCTCTCGAAGCAGCTCCTCTACACTCGGGGGCCTGCCCGAGGAGAGGAACACGTTCACTGGCTGTCGCCATGACGACCTCGAGTGGGCAGTCGCTGTCGCATTTTCCCGACCCGAGTTAGCTGCAGCTAGGGAAGGAGAGAGTCAGTGAGAGGCGCGGGCGGGAGGCGGGAGGGGGGGCCGGGGGGGGGGCGGCGCGCGGTGGCCAGTGGGCGCCCGCGATTCCCTAAGCCCCGCCCCGCCGGGGGCGGGGGGGGCGGCGCCAGGCTGCGCTTAAAAGGCGGGGACTCGCCAGCCGCAAGACTTTTCCTCGACAGATCCTGCCGCAGTCCACTCCCTCCCGCTCGGCCAGCCTCCGCCCGCCCCGCCGCCGCCCGCCGCCCGCCGCCCGCCGCCCGCCGCCCGCCGCCCGCGTCCTCGCCCCGGCGCCTCCCGGCTCCTGCCGCCGCCGTCCGCCCTCTCCGATCCCCGCAACGAGGTAAAGCGCCCCGGGCCGAGCCGCTGGGCCCTCCGGCCGGAGCGCCCGCCCTCCGCGCTCGCCCCAGTGGGTGTGGCTCGGCCTCTCCCGCGCCCCGCCGCGACACTCCGGTCCCCTCCCCCCGCACGCGCCCCGCCGCCGCATTTCAGCCTCCCGTCGCGGCCTCCAGCTCCCCACCCCCACCCGCGCCCCCGCCCTCAGACCCAGGGCCCCTGAGCTGCTACTCCTAATGTCCGAAGCTGCAGGAAATCTAAACAGCCTGCGCATGGCGAACGTGGCCCTGCGAGAAGAATTAAACGCCCTTCGCGGGGAGAATGCCAATTTGGGCCTTCAGCTCGGCAGAGCCCTCGCCGAGGTTAATTCCTTGCGGGGCAATGTGTCTAGCTACATCCGCTGGCCAGTGCCGGTGTTGCCCGTCCTTGCTGAGGAGAACTTTGACTTCCCGCTCAGCGAGATCGACGCAGTCCCCGAGGGGGATCTGCCTTTCTTGTGCTGGCCTCCCCCTCGCGCCGAGCCCGAGTACACCTCGGACGAGCTGTTGATTAGCGTGATCCAAGATTGCGGTACCTCCGACGCGCCCGTCGACCCTCCCCCGCGGGCCATCCCGCCCCCGCCGGCGCTGCCCCCGCCCCCAGCCAAGGAGCAGCCGGCGCAGCCTCCTCTGCCGCCGCTGGAGCGGCCCGAGTTAGAGCCCTTCTCGGGCGACCCGGTCTACCTGGCCGAGTTCCTGATGAAGCTAGAGACCTTCATAGCGGACCACGAGGATCATTTTCCTGGGGGCGTCGAGCGGGTGTCCTTTCTGATCACCTTTTTCTCTGGCCAAGCCAAGAACTGGGCCATCTCGGTCACCCGGGAAGGCAGCCCCCTGCGTGGCAACTTCCCACGCTTCTTGGATGAGATCCGCAAGGAATTCTGCGGCCCCATCCCCCCGAGTGTGGCTAAAAAGGCCATCCGCAAGCTCAAGCAGGGGCACTGTACCCTAGGCAGCTATGCAGATGCTTTTCAGTTCCTGGCCCAGTTCTTGTCTTGGGATGACTGCCGCCTTCAAAACCAATTCCTTAAAGGCCTGTCAGAATTCTTCCGCAAGGAGCTCCTGTGGTCAACTGAAATGGCCGACCTGGACGAGCTGATTCTCGAATGCGTGGAGATAGAAAGAAAAGTGCGCGTGCCCAAGCCCATCCCGCTCCCCGGGGTCCGCAACATCTTCTTCCCGTTCGCTGCGGACCCCAACGTAGACAGTGATGAGGAAGAATTCCACAGTGACGAAGATGAAGAGACACGCAAGCGCAGACTTTACGACAGGGAGCAGCGGAGGCGCGTGAGAGCTGTTCAGGAGGAGACGAGGGAGGAGGAGGAGAGGAGGAAGAAGCAGGAAGAGATGCGGAAGAAGCAGATGGAGGAGATGAGGAAGAAACTGGAAGAGAAGGAAGAGGAGGAGGAGGAGGACGAGGAGGTGGACGTGGAGGAGGAGGTGGACGTGGAGACAGTCAAGGATGAAGAGAATAAGGGCGATTTTGTGTGCCCGGTCCCGCAGCCAGACCCCGACGCCGACCAGGATGGGGACCAGGAGCCCGAACCCGAGTCCGAGGATGAGACCCAAGACGATGACCTGGACGAGATGATGGAGATGGAGCCGACCGTCGCCCACGCTTCATCCCAGACCACTGGCTACTACCACGAGAATTTCCTAGACGCCTCGCCTCCCATCGTGCAGCCCAGCCGCAGGAGGAACCAAAATCGCGTCCCGCTCCTGGAGGGCCTTCCGGGCACTAACTCGCCCTTCTACAGCTCGCCCCCGCTGATTCGCCGCGCAGGTCGCCTGGGGCAACGCCAAACTCGGAGACGCCCGCCCGTGCTGTTCCGCCTCACTCCGCGACAGGGCGGCCACCGGTCCTCCCGCGGCCGAATCCGCGTGTGAGGGCTGGGGCGAGCCCGCCGCGCAGAACACACCCTTCTACAGCGTCCCCTGCCCCTGCTATCGCTGCCACACCTGCCCTATTTGCTGACCAGTACTTGAGGGAGTTGCAGACCTGTAGAGCCCCGGAGAAGACTTGCAGAACCCCAGATCGTCTTGCAGCCATGACCGGAGAGGGACGCACGCGTCCAAGCAAGGCCGCCTGAGAAAGAAGGGGTCACCAATAGCTGTCCTCTTGGAGCGCACTCTGCTCAGACTTGCCACAAGCTAGAGAGCAGGGCTCTGGGCCTGTCCCCATAAAGGAACTGGTCACCCTCTCGTAATCCCCCCTCTAGTTGTTCCTAACCCTCACCTCTCCTGCGTTTATTCACCCTGTGTTCTACGGTTTTATCCTCGGACTGGCTCACCAGGACTTCACCCAATGCCTCACTGATCTGCCCCCATGAGCTAAAGGACAGGCCACACCGAACTCCTAACGCCACTGAGGCCACGGACTCGATAAAATCGACGGGGAGCAGGATGGTATCAAGACATGTACGAAAAGCCGACGCTTGCTTCAAGCCCCCCCTCCAGCAGAAGGGCCGAGAAGAGAACACTGCATCCAGCGCAGTGAGCGTGCGCAGAGCCACATGTCCAGCAGACGCCATGGCCGAGATCGGCTCTTGACTGACCCAGCAGGCTGGTTCCTCCTCCGCACAGACTCCCGTATCGGGGCCCCTGGACCAGCTCGCCGAGTCTGGGACCCTCTCCTCCTGCCACACTGCCTTCCCAGGCATCCCCAGCAGACAGAGCCCAAGGTTACAGGCTCTAATCCTTCTCTCGATGTTGCCCAAAGGGTGGAGGAGGGGGAGGGGCGGGAGAGGAGGAGGAGGAGTGGGGGGAGGAGGAGGAGGAGGAGGAGGAGGAGGAGGAGGAGGAGGAGGAAGCAGCAACAACTCAGCCTGACATTGTAAGGAGTGACTCTTCCTTAGGGACGGCGGTCTCCTTCCCCGGCCAGGCCTTGGACTGCAGCCCCCAGCCAAAGGTCTTTGCAGGAGACTCGCCATCCTCGAGGTCCCAGAGGAGGCCCGACTGGCCTTTCTTTCCTGGACTGCCAAAGAGAGAGAGGGCCCGAGGCCTGCTCTTTAACTTGGACTTCAAGGATTCCTTGGTTTTGAGAGGAGAGAGGAAGGTTCTGTCTCCAGCCTTACAGCTGGGACGTCCTCCTGTTTCTCACATGGGGGCCAAGCCGTGGCCCGGTGCCGGGCTTCGAGTAGACAATGAGGCTTTAAGAGGGTGACTGTCTCCTAATAACTCCTGGGACTTCTGGGTACAAACCCAGCCCCCCCCCCATAAAGAGTCCTGCTGCCTCTCTTGGGTCCAGAAAACACTGCTTCGGCAGTGGAAAATATACACTATGTCACTCTGGCCCCAGAATGCCAGCCAGATCTGCTGCTGGCCTGAACCCCCTCAGCACTGAGCTTCGTGCACAGTGCCTGGCAGCTGGACGAGTGCGGCCACAGTGTCTGTGGCCGGAGGGAAGAAAACAGAGTAAATTACGCCTCTGTTCCTCACCGGAGTCCGACAGAGAACCTCAGCCCAGCCTTAGGATTTTGAGCCTGGAGGCAAGCGGAAGGAGCCTGAGGAAGAGGAGTCACAGAGAAACCCAGTCCTCCGGCTGGTTTCTGGTGAGGTCTCTATTCGTCAGTGGGAGGTAAGAAGCCCTTTTTGTTTATAACACCCTTCGCAGCCTGGGGAATCCGGGGAGCCGGGTTCCTAGAACCTGTTGCTGCCTTTTAAAAAGGCAGAGTAACAGATAATCGGAACAGAAAATTTGGAAAATAGAGAAAACTGTTAAGGATAGAACACCCCCAGGCATTCAGAATCCCGCCACACGGACACAAGTGCCGTTAACACTTGGATGCCTTTCTAGCATGTTCTCCCTCTGTCTTTTCAAAGCTGAGATCATGCCGTAAGCTCTTGATCAGCAGGATTTAAAATGGCTGCCACCTATGCAGTCATGCATACTGAATAATTTATTTAAGCAGTCTCCCAATTTGTTGGACGTTTCAATTGCCTGGTTTTCTCCATTCCCGCCGGTGCAGGAGTCAACAACCACGTAAAGAAAATTTTGTCTGTTTTTCAGCTGTTTCCTCAGGAGAGAGTTCCAGAACGGGAACGGCTATCTATCCTAGGCTGTGGACCCTGTTTGCTGACGTCGACGCGCTGGGCCTGCTGCCCACATCCCTGCCGGAGAAGTGCAAAGGACAGGTGCCTTGCACCCCAACCTCCAGGGACCCTTCTGGCACAGACCCTGCTGTTCCCGTGGTGCCTCTCGCCCTGAGCCCTTGTAGCCTCAGCCGGGGAAAGAGAGGATGAGCAGTGAGCTGGTTTCTGGCCCTCTGGTGGCAGGGGGGGCTTGGGCTTCCCTTTGACCCTCTTCCCCCACCTTTCCCGGATCTTTAATATTTGTTGTGACGTAACAGCCACAAGAGCTGTAAGAGGAACTATGGGCTCTGGGTGCTTTCTTGGGTTGAAAGAAGGGTGAGGGTGGGGGGTGGGGGGTGGGGGGGAAAATGCATGCCGGGGTACGGAGGCAGCCCAAGGGGTCCCAGAGACTCGGGAGGAAACCCGTTCGAAACAAATGTGTTATCGTTATTGTTATTGTTGTATTACTGTGTTGTGAAGATAAGAAATTGTTCTGTATGCTAAAGCTTTCTCCTCAATAAAAATATAAAGGGTGTGTAAAGACCGTGTCTCTCTGGATTATTGAGCAAACAAACATGGATGGGCACTCAGTAGGCATCGGAGATCATTCCCGGACACACACACACACACACACACACACACACACACACACACGACATTGAAAGGAGGGAGGCCAGGGCGGGTGAGGTGGGGGACACACACACACACACACACACACACACACACACACACCCACGCATTGAAGGGAGGGTGGGAGGGAGGCCAGGGCGGGTGAGGCGGGGGTGCCCTTCCACTTCGGGGCACTAGGTGGTGCTACCGGACACGACCGAGCCGGCAGCTGCTGATTTGTAAATCCACTTGCCCAGAGGAAATCACACAGAGACCCTCCCAGCAAGATTTCATGGCTCCTCACAGACGCTGGGGCCGGAAGAAACTGAATCCCCTCGGATTTTGCTAACGTTTCCCAGCTAGGAACTGGCATTCCCCCCACCCCCAGCCCTGGGACAGTGGGTGGGAATGTTTATGGAGCCCCCTAGCAGGTACCAGTGTTAACACCCGGCATCCTCCCTCTTCTTACAGATGAGGGAACAAAGACTTAGAGGGGAGAAGTCACAGGCCCAAGGTTTATAGGGGCAAGTAGCTTCCCTACAGCTCCACGGCCGCCCAGTAGTCAGCTCGCCCTGCCTCCACTCCCTTGGTCCTACCACCCCCGGGGTCTGCCTGCCCACCCTCCCCCCACCACCCCAGCTTACAGGAGCACAGTGAGAAACAAAGCCCGGTTTCAGAAGCACATCTGCTTTGCCCCTTGAGGAGGGAAGGAGGCAGGGAGGGAGTGGGGGGGAACCAGCATGTTCCTGACCATGTACCAGGCACTTTCAACAACAAATCTCATTTCATTCCCACAAGTCAGTGCAGCAGGTAACCTGTCTCCTTTGAGAGCTGAAGGATCTGATTCTCAGTGATATTAGGTTCCATGGGGGGGACTCGGGTCTTTGTGGCTCCCTACGCCATGCCCTCTCACCTCTAATAACGTCATGCTGATCCCAAGGAAGCCCCTGGAAGAGCTCAAGTCTCAACCTGAGCTGCATCGGGGCGCCGTCTTGGGGGCTCTGGGAGAACCAGCCGGGTGGCGAGCTCTGCCCAGCAGGGAAAGTTCTGCACAGTAAGGTGCTGAGTATAGGACGATGAGTACGGTATGTGTGAGAGCGCGGCTGGGGGAGGGACAAGGCTGTGGCACTGAGGGCTGCCTCAGCCAGCCCTGGGGCTGCCCATCGTGACTCGGGGGCCAGATAAGGCCTCTAGCACCCCCAGTTTCTCATGCCATCACAGGTAGGGACAGGCGAGCCCAGATTCTGTCGCGGCGCATCAGAGCAGGTAGGGGGAAAATAAGAGTAGGGGGAGCCTTGCCCCACACCCCTGCGGTCACAAGTCCTGTGAGTCTAGAGGAAAGAGCCCAGGATTCCCCTCCGGCCCTACCACGGACTCATTTGGGGAGCTTGCATGAGTCCCATTCCTATTCAGGCCACAGCTTCCGCATCCATCCAGTGACTGTGGGGTCCCTGGTGCCCAGCACAAGGCTGGGTACACAATAGGACCTCAAACCTAGCTTGATACATAGCTTGAGTGAATAAATGGGCTGCTGGATTAAAAAAACAAACCACCCTGTTGCCGAGGGGTGGAAGAAGGCAGAGAACCCCTTGCAGCCTGTGAGGCAGGCCTCGCTGTTTGCATCATTCGTTCCGAGGGGAACTGGCAGCTCAAGGTCACTCGCTCGACTTGGGCTGTGGGCTCGTTGGACACCCAGCACTCTTAACCTCCGCCCTCCACTCACGCCCACGCCATGCCCGCTGGTGGAATCAGACCCTCCAGGAATTCCTATTTCTAAAAAGCTCCCCAGGCAATGTTAATACAATGTTAATGCACAGCCTCCTGCGGAAAAGAGCCTTGGGGACAACTATCCTAGGCGACATTTAATGGCCAGTGTGGTTCTGAGCCTTCCCTTAGAGCTCCCTGGAGCAGAAACCAGCCTGGAGATCCCGTACTAGCCCAGAGTAAGTGATCATAGTAAGAAATATTTGTGCAACGGTCCCCCAGCGTGTGAGCTCGCCCCTTCTGGAGATTGCATTTTTTTAAGAAGAGATTTTATTTATTTATGAGAGAGAGAGCGAGAGAGCGAGAGAGCGCACAAACAGGAGGCATGGGAGGCAGAGGGAGAGGGAGAAGCAGGCTCCCTGCTGAGCAGGGAACCCGATGCGGGGCTTGATCCCAGAACCCTGGGATCATGCATGACCTGAGCCGAAGGCAGACACTCAACCCACTGAGCCACCCAGGTGCCCTCAGGTTGCACGTTTGAAAGACACGCGCCACAGGATGGATGCAGAGCTCCGGCCCTGAGAAATGGGGTTCACTGGAGAATAAGCCTTTAACCTTGACCACCAGAACTCGGGTGGAGCCTCGGCCTCTCCCCAGGGATAAGGACAGGCATTAAGGAAGCAAGAGATTACCCCCTAAATGGGGCTGGGAGGCTCCACCTCTGGCTAGCACTTCCTGCATCCTGAGGAAAGGAGAGAAAGCTCGGCAGGCTACTTCTCCCCAGGGACTCAATAGACTCAGAAACACAAAGCCCAGGGCTCTCGGTTGCCATGGTAACAGTGGGACCTACTTGGAAGAAAACAGTCTCTTGAAAAGCTCGGGGAGGGTGGATATTTCCTCTGACAGAGGGCGGGCTCTGACCTGCTCCTTACATCCCCTCTCCCCTTCCTGCCCGCCACCCAAAGGGGAGCAGCGGGGCGGGGGGGGGGGGGGGAGGGGCTCACCTCAGTGACTCCCCTGGGAGAGGGGTGCCAGAAAGTAGGGTCCTGGCGTTTTATTTTGCTCTTGCTGCGGGCTATTAATAGGAGAAAGAGGCTGGAGGGGAAGGTGTTAGAGTGTGAATTCATGGCAATCGTCCTCTGCTCTAAGGAAGCCCTGCTTCATGAGACCCCCCCCCGCCCCCCGCAACACACACACAAACCAAACTTGAGGAGAGCAAGTGCCCCCCAGCAACTGTAGTCCTACCTCTTCCTCAGCACCTAACCATGGACACAAGAACCAGAGGGAACATCCAGGGGTTCCAGACTTCTCCCCCACAGGGCAGCCTCTACTCATTTCTTACCTGGACTACTGAGGTCGCCCCCCCGGCCGTCTTACCACCTTCTAGTACTCGCTACCGCTTCTAATCAATCCACCATGCCGTCTTATCCACCCACGCTATCATTCTTCCCTCCTCCATTCAGTTCAAACTGCAGACATCCTGAATTACACTCCCTTCTTTCCTTACATACCAGGCCCTTTCATGCCTCTGGGCCTTTGCACATCCTCTACTCTCTGCTTTAAGAATTCATCAGCACTCCTGGCCCCCCACTCCAACTGGCAACCTTCTCAGCTCAAAGCCCACTTCTGCCACAAAGCTGCCTTCGCTTCCCAGGCAAACTCTCGCCCTTCTGAGCCCTGCCCTGCCTCCCTGCCCCCGACCCTTCTGTGAGGCTCGAGTTCCACCTGGGAGTGGAGGCTGGTTCATGATCCCAAGCACATTTGTTGCTTCAAGGCTGCTTGCTGTTTAGTGTGAGAACGTGCGCTCGTTCCCCCTTGCAAGTGGGGGCTACCTTGGCTGTAGACTTTGGAAGGAGTACTGGCCTCCTAAGGTCCGGCCGAGGGCCGAGGGTAGGCAAGCACTCTGTTCCTACATGTCCCAATCAAGCTGGAGGTGTGCAGAAGTCTGGAACTTCTGGACATTTCTTTCTGCTTCTTGTGTCCAAGTCGGAACGAGTTGGGTAAGAGAAAGCAAGAGTTCGCAGGGCTGGCTGTTCATTCCCAACCAACCACCTATCAGTGGCCCCCATCTCTCTCCCTCTCAGCGGTGTGGTGGAGAGGAGCCTCCACCGGGCTTGAGGACCGCACAGAACTGCCTTGGAACCCTGGCTCAGCCACTTCCTTGTTGGAGACCTTTGGGTTGGTTACTTCACCTCTCTAAGCCCCATTTCCATTTTCTGAAATTAGAGATAATGATAGTATACACTGGCGAAATAATCGATATGAACCAAGAGCAATAAAAAAACGCTCATACTTATTAGCACTTATTACTTCTTGGGCACTAAGTGCTTTCCATTCATTAACTCACTGAATGATTACAACAACCATATAAAGTAGGTAGCGTTCTTAGTTCCCATTTGGCGGGTCAAGAAATGGCATGGATATGGGGGCACCTGGGGGGCTCAGTCGGTCAAGTGTCTGCCTTCAGCTCAGGTCATTATCCCAGGGGCCTGGGATCGAGCCCCATTTCAGGATCCCTGCTCTGCTCAGCGGGGAGCCTGCTTCTCCCTCTCCCACTGTCCCCCTCCCCCGCTCATGCTCTCACATTCTCTCAAATAAATAAATAAATAAATGATATAAAGAAAAAGAAATGGCATGGGTAGTTTAACTTGCTCAATGCCATAGCACTAGCATGCAAGTGCTTTTGAGCCCTCTGGTAACACAAGGAAAATTCTGTGGATCAGAAACAAGGCCAGTGGAGCAGGAGAGCGCCAAGATCCTGGGCAGGGCCTTAATCTCTCTTAGGTCAAAGATCCCTCTCAGCAGTTTGGCGAAGGAAGCCGCTTCTCAGGATAATGCGTTTAGGTGCATAAAATAAAATACATCGAATTACAAAGGAACCCAATCACACTGAAACGGTTCTAAAATATTTTTAAGAAATTGTGGTGGAGTTATATGACCGCTTTAATAATGCATCAAATCACAAGAGTGAGTGGCACGGCTAGAGGTAGAAGTTTCAAAGAGATGATGAGCACAAGTAACTTTTTTTGAGATACGACTGTAACGTGATATGAAAACGTTTGTGATTTCTATCGGGGCTGAAGTAACAGATACTGCTAATACTCTTATGGTTTGTTGCCTCCACTCCGAATTTGAGGAAATGCTAAATTTCCGTTCGAGCTCAGTGGGAAAAAAAAAAACCCCAAAACAAAGAGTTTTCCCATCGGAGTTCATAGATCCCCCCTCAATTCTCTCCACACAGCCCTTGGAGGTGCACGGAGCTCAAATTAAGGAGCCCTGCCCTTGGGTGTCAGAGAAAAGACAACGGCCGTACTGTCAGCCGTGAGGAGAGGCTGAGGGCTGGCAGAAAGACAAGTGTGCGGTTTCTCTTTCAAGAACTGTTTACAGAAATCATGAAGTCTGGCAGCTCCCTCTTCCTCTTGGTCCCGAGCCAGCAGCCCAGGGAGGGGCCGAGGCTGTCACACTTGGTTTAAAGCTCCCAACACACGCATCCCTAAGACTTGAACTGTGGCCACTTCCTTACCAGTGAAATCGTGGTGGGTTTTTTTTTTTTTTTTAAAGATTTTATTTATTTGACAGAGAGAAACACAGTGAGAGAGGGAACACAAGCAGAGGGAATGGTAGCGGGAGAAGCAGGCTTCCCACTGAGCAAGGAGCCCGATGCGGGGCTCGATCCCAGGCCCCGGGGATCTGACCTGGGCCGAAGGCAGATGCTTAACGACTGAGCCACCCAGGCGCCCCTCGTGGTGGGTTTTGCTCCATTTTTCTATTTGGACCCGCTCGCACACATAGATATCTCATTGGTCTGGAAATAATCTTTCAGTGGCCATTTGATTAGCTCCAAGGCATTTTCTGAGCTCGGGGATTCTTCTACCTCAGCGTCCAGACCAGGCTTTGGGGCTCACAGAGAGAAGGGGAAAGACTACTAACTGTGCCGCGAGTCCCAGAACAACAGTCAGAACCGATACTTTCCCAAAATACCAAATGCTTTTTTTTTTCCTGACTTCCTGACTTTGCCACCTGTCAGCTGGGTCCCCGCCAACCAGGGCAGCACAGTCCCGGGCGCTGCGGCCAAGGAGACAAATGGTCAAAACAGCAGTAGGCCTCTGCCTTTTTAACTTGCTTCTATTCCCATTCAAGACTCGACGAGAGCGCCGTTCATGAAAACCGGACCCCAAGCCGACTCGCGGGATCTTGCTTGGGGGTCCCAGCTGGCCAGGTCTGCTGCCCTCTTCTCTTCCCTGGGCCCTGATAGTTACTCAGAAATGAGCAACACCTGGCCAACGGCCACGTGCTAAGGAGGCCGCAGCTCATTTTCCAAAGTGAGAGGGTAAAATTGTGACAGCCTTATGAACTACAACCATTGGCTTATAAAGAAGCCAGTTCAGAATGAATCTACCTTAAAAAAAAACAACCACCGACAACAATGAATCTACCGCAATTATTCAAGGGAACAGACCAGTACGCTTTGGGGGCAGGGGCAGGCTGAGAGCTCCGTAGAGCAGAATGTGAAGAAGACTTAAGTTTACTATAAAAGGAATATGTGCATGTTCTTCAGTTGGCCAAGGCTCCCAAGCACAGGCAGAAGGAGACTGAGGGCCGAATGAAGATACAGAAGGTCTTTGGTTAGCCAGATTGACTACGAATAAAGGAGAGAAGATCTCAACTACTAAAATCAGAAATGACAGAGGGGACATTGCAGTCAAACTGGAAATCTAAAGGGTTGTAAAGAATAACTATGAACAATTAATTGTATGACAAATCATACAACTTAGAAATTCAAACATTTCTAGAAAGACAACTATTGAAAATTACTGATGAATAAACAGAAACTCCAAATAAACCTATAATAAGTAAAGAGATTGAATTAGTAATCAAAACTACCCAACTACCCACAAAGGGTGCCTGGGTGGCTCAGTCAGTTAAGCAGCTGCCTTCGGCTCAGGTTATGATCCCAGGGTCTTGGGGTCGAGCCCTGAATTGGGCTCCCTGCTCAGTGGGGAGTCTGCTTCTCCCTCCGCCCTTCTCCCCTGCTCATGATCTCTCTTTCAATCGCTCTCTCTCTCAAATAAACAAAATATTGAAAAAAAACTACCCACAAAGAGGGGCAGCTGGGTGGCTCAGTCAGTTAAGCCTCCAACTCTTGATTTCAGCTCAGGTCACAATCCCAGGGTGGTAAGATCGAGGCCTGTGTAGGACTCATACTCAAGTCTACCTGTGGCTCTCTCTCTTTCCCTCTGCCCCTTCCCCTGCTCACTCTCTCTCTCAATAAATAAATAAAATCTAAAAAAAAAAAAAAAAAAAAAAAACTACCCTCAAAGAAAAGCTCGGACATATATGGCTTCTTTTGTAAATTCGACCAAACATTGAAAGAAGAATTAACATCAATTCTTCATAAACTCATCCACAGTATAACACTTCTCAACTCATTCTATGAGGTCAATGTTACGCTGATATCCAAACTAGACAAAAACATCACAGGAAATGAAAACTACAGACCAATATCTCTTCTAAATATGGCCACAAAATTCTTCAACAAAACACTAGCAAACCAAATCCAGCAATAGATAAAGATCATACACCATGGCCAATAGGATTTTATCCCAGGAATGCAAACTTGTAACATCTGAAAATCAATTGATGAAATACAGCATATCAGTACAATAAAAAACAGAAACATAATTACCTTAATAGACAGAGAAAAGGGATTTGACAAAATCCAACACCTTTTCATGATAAAAACGAAAAAACCAAAAACACTCAACAAACTAGTAATAGAAAGGAACTTCCTCAAGCTGACAAAAAGTATCTATGAAAAACCCATGATAGCATCACAATGTTGAAACACTAGAAGCTCTTTCCCTCTAAAATCAGGAACAAGACAAGGGTATCCACTCTCACCACTTCTACTCAACATGGTACTGGAGGTTATAGCCAGATCAATTTGATAAGAAAAAGAATTAAAAGGCACTGGAAAGATTGCAAAGAAGTAAACTCTATGTGCAGATGACATGATCTTACATATAGAAATCCTAAAGAATCTGCTAAAAGACTATTAGAATTAATAACTGAATTCAACAAGGTTACAGGATATGAAGTCAATATAAAATATTTTTATGATTTTATTTATTTGAGAGAGAGAGAGTGAGCGGAGGGGGTGGGGCAGAGGGAGAGGGAGAGAGAGAGAGTCACAAGCAGACTCCACACTGAGCATGGAGCCTGATGCGGGGCTTTATCTCACCACCCTGAGATCACAGCCTGAGCCCAAGCCAAGAGTCAGACACTTAAAAATGACAGCGCCACACAGGCATCCCACAATATAAAAATTTTTACTGCTATACATTTGCAATGAATAATATGAAATAAATTAAGAAAATAATTTAAAATACCATCAAAAGAATAAAACACTTAGGATAAATTAAACAAAAGTGGTACAAGACTCACACACTGAAAACTTACAAGACATGTTGAAAGAAATTAAGGAAGATTGAAACAAGTGGAAAGACACCCCATGTTCATGGGTGGAAATACTTTTTTTTTTTTAAAGATTTTATTTATTTATTTGACAGAGAGAGAGAGATCACAAGCAGGCAGAGAGAGAGGAGGAAGCAGGCTCCCTGCTGAGCAAAAAGCCTGACGTGGGGCTCAATCCCAGGACCCTGAGATCATGACCTGAGCCAAAGGCAGAGGCTTAACCCACTGAGCCACCCAGGCACCCCATGGGTGGAAATACTTAATACTGTTAAGATGACAATACTCCCCTAAGTGACCCACAGAGTCGATGCAATCCCTATCAGAAGCCCTGCTAGATGCTTTGTAGAAACTGACAAGCTGATACCAAAATTTATATGAAATCCAAGGGGCCCAGAATGGCCAAAACAATCTTGAAAAAGAACAAAGCTGGAGTACTCCCACACTTCTTGTTTCCAAAACTTTATACAAAGCTACAGTAATCCAACTAGCGTGCTAATAGCATAAGGATAGACATATAGATGAATGAAACACAATTGAGAGTCCAGAAATAATCTTACACATCTGTGGCCAATTGGTTCTTGGCAAGGGTGTCAAATCCATTCAATGAAGAAAACCTTTTCAGCAAGTGGTGCTGGGACAACTGGATTTCCCCACACAAAAGAACGAAGTTGAAATTTATTCTCACACTCATACAAAATTAAACTCAAAGTTGATCAAAGACTTAAACATGACAGCTAAAATTATAAAACTTAGAAGGGGATACAGATGTAAATCTTTGAGACCCTGAATCAGGCAATGCTTTCTTCAATATGACACTAATATCACAAGCAACAAAAGAAAATAATAGATAAATTAAAACTTATCAAAATTTAAAAGGCTTGTGTTACAAACAACACCATGAAAAACGTGAAAGGCTAGCCTACAGAATGACAGAAGGTATTTGCAAATCATATGTCTAAGGGACTTGTGTCTAGAGCATATAAACACGGCTTACAAAGCAATGATACAAAGACAAAAGACCCAATCCAAAAACGGTCAAAGGATCTGAATAGATGTTTCTCCAAAGAAGATATACAAAGATATACAAAAAGATGATCAATATCAGTAGCCATTCAGGAAATGCAAATAAGGAGCACAACAAGATCCCACTTCACGCCCGCTGTGAGTCAGACTAATGTGGATGAGGACGTGGAGACACTGGTACTCTCTCACATTGCTGGTGGGGATGTAACATGGTGCCGCTACTTTGGAAAATGGTCAGTCTCCCAATGAATTTGAATATGGAATTGTCCCAAGACCCAGCACTTCCACTCCTAGGCATATACCCAAGAGAAATGGAAACACACATCCACGCCAAAACGTGTACCCAAATGGTCACAGCTGCATTGTTAACAATAGCCAAAAAGTGGAAGCGACCTAAATATGCCTCAGTTGGTGAGTGGAAAAATCAACAAGATGCCATTATATGGTATAGCCATATAATGGAAGGTTATCTAGCCATAAAAAGGAATTAGGGATTGAGGCATGCTACAACAAGGATGAATCTTGAAAACAGGTCATGTGAAAGAAGCCAGTCACATTATGGCCCATAGTGAATGACTCCATTATATGACGTCTAAGACAAGCAAATCCATAGAGACAGAGAGAGAGAGAATGAATTAGTGGTTGCTTAGGGCTGGAGAAAGGTTTGGGGGGAAATGGGGTATAGCATTTCTTTCTGGGATGCTGAAAATGTTCTAAAATTGCGGTGATGGCCACACAACTCTTTACATATACTAAAGCCCATGGAACTGTACATTTTAAGTGGGTCAACAGTATGGTATACAGATGCATTAGGTCTCAATAAAGCTCAATACAGAGGACGCCTGGGTGGTGTCGGGGTCCCTGCTCACCGGGGAATCTGCTTCTCCCTCTCCCTGTGCTCTTCCCCCGACTCATGCTCCCTCTCTCTCTCTCTAATAAACACATAAAATAAAATAATAAAGCTCAATACAGAAAAGAACCTTGGTAAGTCAGAAACATACCATGATATCATACTTAGGCATCAAAACAAAGGATGCGACATGAGATCAGGGTAGCTTTGTGATACATGGCAGAAATTCTAGTGCGTCTTGGAATATTCCACTGTGACCATGTATGCTACCATTGAAAAGTAAACTATTTCCCGGGCTGCAAGGAAACACTCCGTAGAGACAAACACCATAGTCAGATCTTAGTAGACTCTTCCTGGAGTGTCTTTGTTCTAGTTTAAAAGAGGAAAATGGGGGGCGCCTGGGTGGCTCAGTCGTTAAGCCTCCGTCTTCGCCTCAGGTCATGATCTCAGGGTCCTGGGATCGAGCCCCGCCTCAGGCTCCCTGCTCAGCGGGGAGCCTGCTTCTCCCGCTACCATTCCCTCTGCTTGTGTTCCCTCTCTGGCTGTGTCTCTCTCTGTCAAATAAATAAGTAAAATCTTTTAAAAAATAAATAAAAAAATAAAAGAGGAAAATGGGGCCGAGAGTGGCACACCTGGACGGGGCTTTAGGCTTACCACACGCTCACCCCAGTAACCTGCCCTGGAGCGTGATCTCGAAGCCAGCTCTCCTGGACCTATGGCAGGATTATATAGCCCGATCAGGAGTCCGCTGACACCTAGAGATACGGAGGTGGCAAGATGGAGATACGGACCCTGCTGGCCAGCTGTACTCAACTCCTTCAGAGACGGAGATCCTGTTGAAGTTCTCATCGAGAGTTGAGACTTTTCCACAGCAGCCTCACAGCTTCCAGGACCGTGCTGGTTCCCAGCTGGCCTCTTTCTCCCTTCCTGAGGATGAGTCCATTGCCCAGTCCTCATGCCCAACTCCCAGTGTCCTCCCTGGGGCCAACTATCCTTGGTACTATTTTTTTTT
>CM053612.1:55089133-55128707 GCA_028646535.1 Procyon lotor
CTTTTTTTTTTTTTTTTAAAGATTTTATTTATTTGACAGAGAGAAACACAGCGAGAGAGGGAACACAAGCAGAGGGAATGGTAGCGGGAGAAGCAGGCTTCCCGCCAAGCAGGGAGCCCGATGCGGGGCTCGATCCCAGGATGCTGGAATCATGACCGGAGCTGAAGGCAGAGGCTTAACCACTGAGCCACCCAGGCGCCCCCCCCCATTTTTTTTTAAGATTTTATTTATTTATTTGACAGAGACAGAGAGATCACAAGTGGGCGGAGAGGCAGGCAGAGAGAGAGGGGGAAGCAGGCTCCCCGCTGAGCAGAGAGCCCGATGTGGGGCTCGATCCCGGGACCCTGAGATCATGACCTGAGCCGAAGGCAGAGGCTTTAACTCACTGAGCCACCCAGGTGCCCCAAGATTTTTTTTTTTTTTGAAGCAAGTGAATTGACAACTAACCTAAATTATTTTTTTAAAAATTTAATAAAAATTTAGAACAGAAAACCGTACCAGCTGGCCTGCAGGCCACCCTTGGTCCTTTTGGCCGATCATTTCACACACTCAGAACATGTTATATTTTTGTGGAAGGAAGGACTTTTCCTAGGTTCAAGTTTCCTACAGCTTCTCTCAATTTCAGAGTTTATGCCTGGTCGGTGCAGAAGCCTCTTCCGTTTGCTTTTTTTGGTGTAAGGACACAAAAGTCAAAATCAAAAGTCTAGTTTTCACACTGGCCTCTTTCAAAAGGAAGCCTCAACCTCCTTTCCCCAACAGCTCTAGAAGTACCGTTTCCTGGGGAGCCCGCAGGCCCTGTGAGCGTGCTCCCACCTCGGCTGTGGTGACATCGCCTCTTTGAGATGTGGGTCACCCCAGGAGGAAGGGAGGGACGCAGAGGCCACAGAACCCGTTTCTGGAGTGTTTGGTTTGCTTGGTGTGGTAGCCTCTTAAAACGAATTGCAGAGGACGGCAATGGCTCAGCTCCCTCCAACCTCTTCCCCTCCCCCCCCCGCCCTCCCCCGCACCCCGTCCCGCCCAGCTGAGCCCCACATTGAAAAACATGGAGGAGATACTAAGGATTCCGAACTGCAGCCATTAAGGACTCAAATTCCTTTTAGGCCCTGGCTCCCTGTCCCTGGGACCCTATAACCGGCCGTAGGCTGCACAGTGGTGGTGTGGCGGTGGGGGAGGGGGAGCCAGTTGTCCTTTCTGCACGGGCGGGACAGGAGACCTTGACTGTGGGTGCCTGACACCCATTCGGGACCAAGGCACTCATTCCCCCAGCTGCCAGAGGTGTTGGCGGATGGCTCACAGTTGGGTCCCCTCAGAGGTAACACCCCCGGCCTGGAGGGCAGCCTGCAGCCAGACTCGCCAATAGACTGGGAAGGGGAACAGTGTTGGGAGGAGAAAAGCCCAGCTGCGCAGACTCAGTCGGGGCCATCTGATGGACCAGCCCAACTCCGAGCTCCCCAAGGGATCAGCCGAGGCGTCCGGGGCAAGAGGATTTCAGTTCAACTCTTGCTGGTGACCAGCCCTGCTTCCCTGGCTCCCTCACGGGGCCTGTCACAGAAGGCAGTTCCCAACGAACCTGCACGAACAGCTCGGTCTCGGGTTCTGCTTCCTGGGGAAGTCAGCCTAGGACAGCCCCTTGCCTTGGCTTCTTTTCTCTCGCTGCCCTTTCCCCCTAGAGGACCGCAATCACTCCAAAGCATAACTCCTACATCTTTCCTGTTGCTATGGCAACTCTCCCAGGCCGCCCTCTTGCATTTCCCAGAGCCAGTTTCACCTGGATGTCCATTTCTAAAGCCCTCATTTTTATATTTTTAAAGCAGAACCCTCTCCCGCTACCCTAATCAACATTTCCTCCTCATTTCTCTATTAACGGGTGCCGCCCTCTCTAGAATCCCGGGCTGGAAACCTCAGCCTCACTTGGACAGCTTCCTGCTTAAAAACCTTTAGCATCAGGGCGCCTGGGTGTCTCCGCCGGGCAAGCGTCTGCCTTCGGCTCGGGTCACGATCCCGGGGTCCTGGGATGGAGCCCTGCGTTGGGCTCCCTGCTCAGCGGGGAGTCTGCCCTTCTCTCTGCCCCTCCCCTCCACTCATGCGCAACGCATGTGCTCTCTCTCTGCCTCAAGTAAATAGATAAAATGTTTTAAAAAACCCACGACCTTTAGCGTCCCCTCGGTGCGTATGGGCACACATCCATGCTGCCTCTTCTTGCGTTCCAGCCCCTCCCGTTGACCCCAACCGGCCTGATTTCCTGCCAACTCTCCAATACAAGAGCTGGTGATGTATTTATAGCCTGGACCCCTTTGGGAGTCGGAGGAGATCTATGAATCCCTTCACGGAGAGTTTTTATAAGCATAAAATAAGATACATAGGATTACAAAGGAAGCCAATGATACTTAAAGGCAGTTATTAATATATGTTTTAAAATCGGGGCACCTGGGTGGCTCAGTTGGTTAAGCATCTGCCTTCAGCTTGGGTCGTGATCTCAGGGTTCTGGGATCGAGCTCCCCATCGGGATCCCTGCTCAGCGGGGAGTCTGCTTCTCCATCTCCCCGCCCCTACTCATGCTCTCTCTCACTCTCTCTCTCTCAAATAAATAAATAAAACCTTAAAAAAAATATATATATATATGTTTTACAATGAATCTTGGAACACCGCGTCAAAAACTAATGATGCACTTTATGGTGGCTAACATAACACAATAAAATATATATATATGTCTTAAAATGTACAATACTGGAACACATGTTTCATTATTAGCACATAAAGGAACATGATCTAGTGGTGGGTCCAGGAAGTGCCATATTTTGAAGTAGTCACGAGCGTGACTGTATTCCAAGATGTCTGCAGCATCGGAAACCAATGGTAATGGTAATGGTAATGGTGATGGTAAACATAAAAATCTCTGTGGTTCTTACTGGAGACAGAGTCGCAGGCACTGCTGATATTACTGTGGGGGTGCAGCCTGCATTCATAATGGAAGCAAAGGTCCAAATGGAGTTTAGCAAAGATATGGTCTTTCCCCCCACCCCCCACCCAAGTACACAGAATCCTGGTCAAATCCCTTTGTGCTATGGGGCACCTCCAGTGTAGCTCACGTTGGGAGACCCACACTTCCCTGAACACATGTCAGGCGTCCTGGTGGACGCTGGGAAACTGAAACTTGGGTCCTGGGCCGCGTTGGCCCACTCTCTGGGTGGGCTCTCTGGCCGAGGCTGGCCAGAGCTTGGGGCCCTGAGCAGAGGGGCTCACTCCCCACCAGGGGCAGAAACCCCAGCTCTTTCTTTCTTTCTTTCTTTCTTTCTTTCTTTCTTTCTTTCTTTCTTTCTTTCTTTCTTTCTTTCTTTCTTTCTTTCTTTCTTTCTTTCTTTCTCTCTCTCTCTCTCTCTCTCTCTCTTTCCTTCCTTCCTTCCTTCCTTCCTTCCTTCCTTCCTTCCTTCCTTCCTTCCTTCTTTCCTTCCTTCCTTCCTTTCTTTCTTTCAGATTTTATTTATTTATTTGAGAGAGAGTGAGAAAGAGCATGAGTGGGGTGAGGGGCAGAGAGAGAAAAGACTCCCCACCGAGCAGGGAACCCGACACAGGGCTCGATCTTGGGACTCCAAGATCATGACCCGAGCGAAGGCAGATGCTTAACCGACTGAGCCACCCAGGCGCCCCACCCCTGGCTTTTCTTTCCTCGGGTCCCAGGCCCTGTCCAAGCAACATCACATGAGTCCCCCGGCCCAGCCGGGATCATCCAGGCACCAGGCTCATGGGGTAGCTCCCAGCAGCCGTCAAGCCAACGCATAGTTCTGGAGCCCTGGCAGGTGGGACTGACTCAGCTCTCAAGCCTACGGGTGCACCCTACCCTTATCTTGCTGCTCAACGTCCTGCATGGAGACGGTCTTGTACAAAGAAGAATTGCACAAAATGCAAAGAAGTCCTGCGCAAAATGACAGTCATGCCCTCGGCAGGAAACACCGGGCAGGGGCTCTATAAACATTTGCCTGGTGCTTCAGTGGTCTTTCGGTCCCTCCATGAGCATTTCTCTTGATTCCTCGCAACCTCCTCCAGCCCGAAATCTCGGTGACTTGTACAGCTAGGGGTAGGATTGACCAGCAGACATACAGGATGGTGAGAGGTGTCCTCACCCCCAAGCCCCACCGTGGCCACTGTGGCGACGACAAACTGGAGCTTTGGCAGGCCTGGATCTTTGCTAGATCAAGAGGAACTGGGCTTAGCAGCTGTCACTAGGGAGACAAAGGCCGACAGGCAGCTGCTTTTAATTTCTTCCCGGTGCCCGGCTCTGCGGGTAGGAAGGCAGGCTCGTCCTGGGCCATCTCTGCCTTAGAACTTGAGCCGGGCAGTGGGCACTCCCACCCAGGTTAGGAGAAGGTACCAGTTCCCACTGCGGTCCTGTGGGTACATCATTTCCGGGGAAGAGCTGCCACGAGTCTTCCTGCTCCTCCCCTCCTTTGCTTTCCAAGAGCCGGTCTAGTCTCCTAAAAATACTCGGTCCCCATTTCCCAGGCCAAACTGCTCCAGGAAACGCCCGTATCTGTGACTGGTGGAGCAGTGGCTGCCTCTTGTTAGTTTGACCCGTATTCTGGTGAAGGGGGTTAGTCACTTCTTGCTAAAATAATATCCTGACCTTCAAATTATATCTCTCACGAATAACGGAGACTAATAGAGGGCTACTTATTACAGTGCTCCATACTTTTTTTTTTTTTAAAGATTTTATTCATTTGACAGAGAGAAACACAGCGAGAGAGGGAACACAAGCAGAGAGAATGGTAGTGGGAGAAGCAGGCTACCTGCCGAGCAAAGAGCCTGACGCGGGGCTCGATCCCAGGACCCTGGGATCATGACCTGAGCCGAAGGCAGACGCTTAACGACTGAGCCACCCAGGCGCCCCAACAGCGCTTCATACTTTACAAAGCACTTTACGTATTAGGTTGAACCATATACAAAACTTCCGATATTCAATTGTTTCAGGGCAATTTCAGTGTTCAACCTGATACGTCTTTTTTCACCCCCATTTGTTCCTTACCACAATCCCAGATGGTATTTTTAGCTGCGTTTTACAGAACAAAGTACTAAATCTCAGAGAGGTTAAATGACATAGATAGGGAATAGTGGGGCTGAGACTTGAAACCAACCCCGTGCTCTCGATTCTCGAGGTAGGATGAGTCGGCCCAGAAGACCCTAACAGCAGTAACGTGAGGAGAGGCACAGCTGTGAGACCATTCCCCCAGCCTGTGCTTAGGAGTCTTCTGACTGGTTACACTCCTCACCTTTCCTTAGTGATTAGTGGGAGCCTAGGTGCCAGGAATAGTTAGGATGTGATGATGTGACAAATTTGAGTTTTAGAGGACTGGGAGCACACGGTACAGCAAAGACAGTATTAAGAACATGTTAATCCATTCATCTACCCATCCGCCCATCTGCCTTATCTGGTCATCCATCCATCCACCCACGCATCCATCCATCCACCCACCCAGCCATCCACCCACCCATCCACCCACGCATCCATCCATCCACCCATCCACCCACCCAACCATCCATCCATCCATCCATCCATCCATCCATCCATCCATCCATCCACCTATCCACCCATCCTTCCATCCATCCATCCATCCATCCATCCATCCATCCATCCATCCATCCATCCAAAGGAACTGTACTGGGTGCTGAGCTACCAGCATTCCGGGAAGAGTCCTAGTCAGCAGGGGTCCCACCCCTTGGCCAGCTGGGGGAGGGGGATAGAACAGCAGAAGCTGGGGTGAGGCCCCCACATGCATATGGGATTTTCATTTGCTATGAAGCTGCTCTGTCTTCCTAGTCCTCTTCCCGCTGCCCCTGCTCGACTCGCTGGGAGGCTCCAGCTTATGTGCCCAGCCAGAAAGCAGCTGAGTTCAGCCTGGTGTCTCAGGAGTCTGATACTTCGAGAAGGGTTTCCAGGCCACAGGGCCGGAGGAGGCAGGAGTAGGAATGGAAGAGGAATGTTGGTGCACCCCCTCACCCCGATGCCACCGAAGGGAAACCGGGGGGTGAGCTGGTAAAGAGGGGGCTCCCTCCCAAGCTGCCATAGGAAGAGAGTCCTTTCTTCTGCACCTGAGTCCACTCTGAGCCCTTGGCCCAGCCCACTGCCACGGGTTCGGTTCCGGCGGCCGGCCAGTAGAGGAGGGGTAGGCTGGGGTAGGGCCTGTTTAGAAACCGTCGGGCAGTGGGCATGTGGCCAGCACCTTTGCCCAGGGACAGCACGCTGCCCTTCAGGGGATAATCACGTTCCTCAGCTTCTCGCCAAGCCAGGGGCGAGTGAGCCCTCGGGCCCGCTGTGGAGTCCAAATGCTCAGGCCAGGCCCAAACTGGTTTCCCCGTCCCTAGCGCTCTCCGGCCACCTGCCTCCCCCCACACTGCCAGCACCCAGCCGGGTGCCAACCCCCAAGCTCACGCACAGCCCGCCACGAATCCCCTCACGCTCCGCGATCGTGCCCACGCTCACCAGTCCCCGCTCTGGGCTGTGCCGCCATGACTGCCACCACTGTCGCCAGAGACCGCCGCAGCCGTGGGGCCACGGGTTAAGACTCTTAAGACTCGCAGTTGAGTAAGCCGCGGTGTGGGTTCCTCCCACCACACCCTCCCCGACCCCAGCACCACGCTTTCCTCAGAGAGCCATTGCCACACCACTCTGCTTTTGAAAAAAAGGAAATGGGGCATTGGGACTTGAGTACAGTGAGAAGTATGATGAAGAAGCTGTGAACAGAGGCACCTCCGGAGGCAAAAAAAAAAGGCGGGGACCCTGGACAGGCTCCAGATAATCACCCCCTGAGCACTCGGCCCCCCCCGCATCCCAGTGGCCAGCAGGGCTAGAGCCCACGACGGCTGGAGGAGCAGGCCCTTTCCTGCTTGCCTCAGCTCTTTTGTCGTGGACCGGGCCAACGTGAGGTGCTTTACGGGGGTCCACACACCACGGCCCTAAGAGGCCCCATGAGTCGCCCTGAGCGCTGAAGTGGAGGTTTCTGTCCTCAGCCTTTGCCCTTCTAATCCATTCCCATCCACCACAGACGTGGCGACCTTTTGGACCTCTGCCTACTAGACCTCCTCTGTCTAGTACAGTAGCCACCAGCCACACGTGGCTCTTAAGCACTTGAAATTGGCTAGTCTGAAGTGAAATGCACTGTAAGTATAAAGCGCACACTGGCTTTTAAAGACTTAATACGAGGGACGCCTGGGTGGCTCAGTCGGTGAAACGTCGGCCTTTCGCTTAGGTCATGATCATGGGGGAGCAGGGAGTCTCCTTCTCCCTCTCCCCTCTGCTCGTGTTCTCTCTCTTTCTCCCTCAAATAAATAAATAAAAGCTTTGGGGGAAAAAAGACAATATGCCACAAAAATATGTAAAATGCCTCATTGATAATTTTTAATACCGATTCCATGTTGAAATAACATTTCTGATGTATTGGGTAAAATGTGATGTGTCATTAAAAATACTTTCATCACTCTCTTTTTACTTTTTGCATGTTATTGCTGGAAGTGGGGGATACTGGTGTCAAAACTGGCAAATCGGTGAGTGAAAGAAAATCGTCTAAAACAAATTCATGTGTATATGGGCATTTCTTTTTATTTTTTATTTATTATTATTATTTTTAAAAGATTTTATTTATTTATTTGACAGAGAGAGATCACAAGTAGGCAGAGAGGCAGGCAGAGAGAGAGGGAAAAGCAGGCTCCCCGATGCGCAGAGAGCCCGATGCGGGGCTCGATCCCAGGACCCTGAGATCATGACCGGGGCCGAAGGCAGAGGCCTTAACCCACTGAGCCACCCAGGTGCCCTCTTTTTTTTTTTTTTTTTTAAGATTTTATTTATTTATTTGACAGAGAGAGCACAAGCAGGGAGAGCTGCAGGCAGAGGGAGAAGCAGGCTTCCTGCTGAGGAGGGAGCCCGATGCGGGACTCAATCCCAGGACCCTGGGGTAATGACCTGAGCCGAAGGCAGATGCGTAATGAGTCACCCAGGTGTCCCATATATGGGCGTTTCTAAATGTATAATATAGGTTACATTTACACATTACACATGTGTAATGTATAGTAAAAGTGGCATTTCGAATCAGTGTCGGGGGGAATGTGGCTATTACTAGAAAATTCTAAATTTCATAGGTGGCTCAAATTTGTGGTTCACATTCCATTTCTATTGGATAGTATTGTGTTGGACTTTTTTTTTTTTTTGTGCCGGACTTTCGATTTCACTTAAAAGTCCATCAACAGGGGATGGTTTCACACACCACAGGGTACCATCCAATGGGATGCTGTGCAGCCATTATGAAGGATGAAATAGATCTCTATGAGCAAAACTGGGGAAACTTCAGAGAGTTATTGTTAAGTTTAAGAAAAAAAAAAGAGGGGCGCCTGGGTGGCTCAGTCGTTAAGAGTCTGCCTTCTGCTCAGGTCATGATCCCAGAGTCCTGGGATCGAGCCCCGCATCGGGCTCTTTGCTCGGCTGGAAGCCTGCTTCTCCCTCTCCCACTCTCCCCTGCTTGTGTTCCCTCTCTCTGTGTGTCTCTCTCTGTCAAATAAATAAATAAAATCTTAAAAAAGAAAAAGAAAAAAACAAGGAATGGCCAGCAGGTACAGTATGATCTTATTTTTGCATATAGAAAGCACACAAGGGGCGCCTGGCTGAGCTCAATCAGCACAGCGTACAACTCTTGAGTGATGAGTTCAAGCCCCACATTGGGCACGGAGCCTACGTAAAATTTAAACTATAAATAAAAAAGAAAGCACACATATGTTTATATATGCACTGAAGAAGTCTGCAGACACACAAGTAACTGTTACCATCAGTGGCTTCCGGGAGGGAGGGGATGAGGAGGGCTTTGAGAGGGAGAGGAAAGGACTCTAACTTGTATTTTTCACTTGAAATCCTCCAGTACTATTTGAGGTTTTAACAGCAAACGTGGTGTTTTTTTTACAAAAATAAAACTTTACTTATATTTTATTTACTTATTTACTTACTTAGCTATTCATTTATTTTGAAGATTTTATTTATTTGACAGAGAGAGAGAGAGAGAGAGAGAGAGCAAGAGAGCGAGCACAAGCAGGGGGAGCAGGGAGAGGGAGAAGCAGGCTCAAGCCCGATGCGGGACTCTATCCCACGACCCTGGGATCATGACCTGAGCTGAAGGCAGATGCTTAATCGACCGAGCCCCCCGGGTGCCCTTATTTTATGTTTTTAAAGATTTTATTTTTAAGTAACCTCTGCACCTAACGTGGGGCCCCAACCTACAACCTGGAGTCACAGCCTCCACCGACTAAACCAATCGGGCACCTCCTTCCTTAGGTTTCTATTTCACATATTGGAATCGTTTATTATAACAGCTTATATGATAGTATAAAACTACGAACGGTTTTCAACAGAACCTCAGAGTTTCTCTTATTCTTTTCACAGTTTTATTTCTGCTCGCCAACACCCCTCTCCTTCTGCTCTCTCATCCCCCCCTTTTCCACACTCTTCCATCTCCACCTTCTCCTTCCCGCCATCTTCAGACCCCACAGAGATGTGTGAATGGAGAGCCATTCCGCTCCTGCTGGCTCCTGGCTCGGCTTTCAGCGGAGGCGTTGGCATCTCCTGCTGCCCCTACCCCTGTCTTCGCATAGAGGAAGAAGGTGCCACGCTGGACGATGCCCCGGGAGGGACGTCATCATCCCCCGTGGAGAGAAAAACCTACCCAGTGGGAATACACGCTGCCATTTCTCCCCAGCGGCTTGGCTACCTTCCTGTTAAGGTAAGACAGCTGACAAAGAGAAAAATAAGAACTTAGGAAAATGTGCATGCGATTTTTTTTTTTTTTCTTTCCTAGTTCAGGGATGGGTGGAGGCAGGGTGAGAGGAGCGGGCTTCGGAGAGAAGGCCGGATCCAGGTTTGGGAAACCCATTTAATTTGCCATCTGCAGTTGAGAATCACTAAGAGGGTCAAGTGTTTTGAAAAAGAGAACTATAGAGGTGGGAGAAAGGGGGGGAAAGAAGGCGCTCCGGCTTCTGGGAGGCGGAACAAAAGATTTGTTTGCTCCAAGGCAGATGGGAACCTCAGTCCTTAGAGTTTAATTGAGAGAGGAAAAAAAGACAAGAGGTCTCACCCAATTGTCAAGCAGATAATAGCTTCTGGAGGGCGGGCCCGCTGGGATGGGGAATGAAAGCCCTGTCGATGTGGGCTGGGGACGAGTAGTGTGGGAAAAGAGCAAATTTTCTTTTACCCATCGTTCTCAATGCAAATGGAATAAACCTCCGCAATACAGAAGGGCCTGGAATGTCTATTGCAACTTCTTTCTCATGGAGAGACGCGCTCCCCTCCCCCTCCCGCCGCTCAAAATGTTAAGGATCTGGCAGTGCAGTAAACAGCCAAAGCACTGGACGAGGGGACTCAGGATATGGCTCTGGGGCGGGATTGGCAAAATATGACCCCGCACACTTGCTGTGAAATTCCCCTGAAAACTCTAAAGCATGGGTGACTCGCGTTATGAAATCCAGCCTTGTCTTTGGCCCCTCCCCATCTCCCCATCGCCTTGCGGGCTCCCTTTCTTCTCTTCTCTTCTCTTCTCCTCTCCTCTCCTCTCCTCTCCTCTGCTCTGCTCTCTTCTCGCGTCTCAGACCCAGAAACACTGACCCAAAGGTTTGAAGCGAACACAATGTAAGGACCCTGAGCAGTTCACCCAGATAGAAGCATCGAGATCTTTGCAATCTTCAGTTGCCCTGCTTGACCGAAGGGGAGGAGAGGACAGATGCAGCCTCCATGTGGTTTCCCTGGCAGTCTTGGGACTGTCTTTTCAGCTCCAGTGGCCCAAGCCCTGGGCACACGATTAGCTAAGCTACCCGCCTCCTCGCTGCCAAACGTCAGTCCATCGTCAAGTTACATTGCTCCTGCCTCCAAAAGAGATCCAGAATCTGACCGCTTGTCGTCAGCGCCGCCACCACCCCGGTCCAGGCTACTGGGGCCAGCGGAAGCCCCCCAAGAGGGCCCCCAGCTCTGTCTCCCCACCGCTCACTCAAAGCAGCCGCCAGAGTCAACTCTTACCAAGGGAAACTCGACCACGTCTGTCTTTCGTGGTGCGAGCCTTGGGTTGGTGATTATTTGGCTAAAGTTTGCTGATCCCCCCTGGGCCGTGGCCCTTCGGCCAGGCGCCCCGATTTGTGGAACGGGGAACGAATTGTAACAACTACCATTTGTATGGGCTTGAGAGGTTAACACCTCATTTAATGTTTGGAAAAGCCCTCCTTCGTGGGTACTGTTCTCATTTTACAGAGGAGGAAATTGAGGCTCAGAGCATTGCCCAAGTTGAAGGAGTTGATGCAAAGCGTGTTGAAACTCAGGGCTGGGGGGGGGGGAGTCCAAACCTATGCTTTTCTTGCTTACACCCTCCCCGGAGGGCTACAGGGGTGTGGAGGGCCACAGAGTCCAGAGGCACCTAGAACTTTCTTGGCCGGTATAAGGGGCCACTTTGCTAGGGCCTTTGGGACCCAGAGGCAGGCCCCGTGGGGATTCTCTGCCAACTAGTAAGGGCAGAGTGAATTTTAAATCAGCCTTTCCTGGATGACTTCTAGAGCTCGTATAACTACAGTGACCTTATTTTCTGAATCTCAAAGCAGGATTCTTGGTCTGACAAACAGAACCAAATACTCGAAACTAGGACTTTTCTGGAAAATCCAGGGCACAGAGTTGCTGTTCTTGTAACATATGGCAGCTCCAATATGGGTACTTCTTGGCCGATTCTGACCAACCACCTCAGTCTATGACATCTCAAGAAGATTCCTTAAAAAAAAAAAAAAAACACACACACAAAAAAACAAAACACACACACACAAAAAAAACACACAAAAAAACCCCACCTGTTTTCTGGGCCTCCTGTTTCTTTTGCACCAAATTCTCTCCGCCCACACTTTTTGTTTGTTTAATTACTGCCCTACTCTCTCTTATCTTTGCTATTAACCACTCTCTTCCCGGTCTGCCTCAAAGAGTCTCTAGATCCTGCTTGCTAATGGATGCCACAAATGATTGAAAGAAATGATAAGCAAAAGTGCTTGGGGACCATGGCAACAGGGGCCATGGCAACAGGGCCAAGCACGGAGGACAGCCCTTCCTACCCCTCCTAGTTTCTGTTTCAGGCCAAGTGCTGCTGATAAGGTCTGATGGTCCCATTGTGTCACCTCGTGGGGGTAATGCTGCCGGCCAGAGGCACAGCTGTTCCAGAAAGTGCTCTGCAACGCTGTTGCTTCTCATCCTACGGCTCACGGTAAAGGCTGTTGCCAAATCAGAATTCGATCTGACCTTTGTCCCAAGCACTCATCACACTTGGTTCGAGTGTGCCCAGAGAAGCCCCAGCCAGCCAGGCGGGCACCAGCATTAGAGCGACAAGAGAGAAAATTCAGCGGTCATCCTCATGGGCCTGGCAGCCGAGAATCATAAATCCATTCCAAGGGTTTATACTGGAGTCTGGGAAAGAAGGGGATTCTCAGTGAATTGGGGTGCAAGATCTCTTCCCATAGAGGTTCTGGGTCCCTCCAATGTACTTTTATGGGGCCCCTGGACTAAAGGGTGAGCTCCAAGAGGTGCTGGGCTGTGAACCTGTCTGAGCCTCAGTTTCCTCCTCTGCAAAAAGGAACAGCAGGAACCTCTGTCCTGCTTTTTTTCCCTTCTTCTTTTTTTAGATGATGAATTATTTCAAGCACACAGAAAAGTAATAGGAACAAACACACTTCCTTATATTTGCCTCAGAACGTTTCTTTTCTTGCCATTTTTTTTTTTTTTTAGAGAGAGAGAGAGCATGAGCAGGGGGGTGAGGGAGGGGCAGAAGAAGAGGGAGAGAGAGAATTTTTTTTTAAATTTATTTATTTGAGAGAGAGAGAGAGCACAAGCAGGTGGAGTAGCAGGCAGAGGGAGAAGCAGGCTCCCAGCCGAGCAAGGAGCCCAATGTACGGCTTGATCCCAGGACTCTGGGATCATGACCTGCGCTGAAGGCAGACGGTTAACTGACTGAGCCACCCAGGTGCCCCAATTTTTTTAAAGATTTTATTTATTTGTTTGAGAGAGAGAGAGAGAGTGAGAAGGGGGAGGGACAGAGGGAGAGGGAAAAGCAGACTCCCTTAACCAACTGAGCCACCCAGGCGCCCCGAGAGAGGATCTTGAGCCCTACGTGGGGCACAATCTCATGGCCCCAAGTTCATGACCTGAGCTGAAACCAAGAGTCAGATGCTTAACTGACTGAGTCACCGAGACACCCCCCAGAACTTTTATTCAAAGAAATAAAATTTTACAGGTTGGGTGGAGGCCCACTGTGTACCTCAGTCACATTCCTCTCCCCCACAGAGGTAGCCGTCCTCTCGAATCGGGTCTCTATGATGTACACAGATACTTCCAAATGCGCTCTGTATATGCTCATAAACAATATACAATATCCAGGACTGTGTTGCATATTCTTCAACTTCACATACATTCTATAGAACTATACATATCCTTCTGTGGTTTGCTTTCTTTCTTTTTTTTAACGATTTTATTTATTTATTTTTGTGCGCACACAAGAGAGAGAGCACGAGTCGGGGAGTGGCAGGCAGAGGTAGAAGCAGACTCCCCACTGAGCAGGGAGCCCGAAGAGGGACTCGATCCCAGGACCCCGGGATCCTGACCTGAGCTGAAGGCAAAGGCTTCACCGACTGAGCCACCCAGGTGCCCTGTGGTTTGCTTTCTTTGCTCACCTTCAGGTCTGTGAGAGGTACTCATGTAGATAGGTAGCTCTGGGTCGGGCGTTTTCCTTTCATTGTTTAGATGTACAATAATGTCATTTATCTATTCTCCCATTGTTTCTCAACTTGGCTGCTCTCATAAACAAGGCTGTCATGAACACTCACGATCTATGTGCCACTGTTCACCTGCATGAGAGTTTCTCTAGGATATACACCTAGCAGAGCAATGGGTGAGGGAAAAGGTGGATGTGGAAGGTTTCAAGCCTTTTTTGAGAGCAATATTCTGGTATGTTTCCAAAGGAACTATTGGCACATGATTTGATCCAGTACCTGCACTGTCATAAAGCTTTACTAGGGAATAGTCATACATGTACACACAGACGTACGAGACAAGAACGCCCACTGCCACACTGTTGGTAGTTGGCGGAAACTGGAAATCTCATCTGTTTTGTTCACCTCTGTATCCCTAACACTGACCTCATGCCTGGCATATAGTGGGCGCTTATTTGTTGAATGAATTCTATTTTATTTGTAAAGATTTTATTTATTTATTTGAGAGAGAGAGAGGGAGGGAGAGGGAGAGCACGAGTGGGCAGAAGGGCAGAGGAAGAAGCAGACTGCCCACGGAGCAGGGAGCCCGACTCGGGACTCGATCCCAGGACCCTGGGATCATGACTTGAGCCAAAGGCAGCCACTTAACTGACTGAGCCACCCAGGTGCCCCATAAGAATGAATTTTAAGAACTAAATCTCAACACCCATCAGTGGAGAGATGAATCACCTGTGGGACACCCTCTCCGAGAATACCATGGCCTCAGGAAGAAAGCGTAAGGAGGCACTTCCCCAGAAGGTGACTTGTAACTACCTGTGTATTAGAGATACCTTCCCTACCTCCATGTGGGGTCCTGGCCAGAGCCCTGTGTCTGTAGGGAAGGTGTTTTTTCCAGCAATCAATTCCAATCAAAATAGGGAAATAGTCCAGGGAATAAAATAGAACTCAGGTGTGGCACTATCAGAGCGAGACGAAGTTTTTAAGTATTTGAAAGGAATGTTCCCAAATTGATGAGACGTCTTGCCTTGTCTCAAACCTAAAGGACCAGCAGAAAGAACAGAAAGAAAAGGCTTTTTTTTTCCCCTTGGGTAATGAACATCAATAAGAGGAAGTGTTGGAGGTGACTGGCAGGATTTGACTTGAGAAATTCAAATGTGTCTCCAGAAATGCGAGCATAATTTCATTTACTGGGAGCTTAGTGGATAAAGCCAGAAAGTTTAACTTTTTAAGTTTTAAAATTATTTATTTATTTTTAAAGCTTTTATATATTTATTTGAGAGAGAAAGAGCACCAGTGGGGGGTGGGCAGAGGGAGAGAGAGAAGCAGACTCCCCACTAAGCAGGAAGCCTGACTCGGGACTCCATCCCAGACCCCTGGGATCATGACCTGAGCTGAAGGCAGCTGCTTACTCAACCGAGCCACCCAGTCGCCCCCCTGCATTCTTCTCCATATACTACTCTGCCCCTCTATATTCGGAGACAAGTATATCAGAAACCCAGGTAATTACCTTGCCAAATCTGGCCTTTAGCCTAATGGATCAGAAAGGACTCCTCCAGTGCTCTGTGCACCTGTCTCACCTACCCCCCCACCCCCCCCACCCCCCCCCCTGTGAACAAAGTGGATAGGAGTCTTTCCTTGATTCTGGATTCCTATTCACTCATTTGATACATGTCATGTTGAGTGGCTACATTGTGCCCGGCGCTGCACTTTTGGTCATGACCGAATGGACCAGGGAGCCCATGCCCGAGTCAATGGTAGCCATCTTCAGCTGGGACCGAGGGTGCCCAGTGGTCTCTGAACGTTCTTCAATGAGGACCCAGACGGACAGGGATGTTCCAGACCTCAGAGTGACCAACTGAGCCCATGAGAGTCCTTTCCTGGGGAAGACGATGTGACACGATGTGACGTATTACGAATGGAGGAGCCCATGCGGAGGGGTGGCTGAGAAGTCAGGAGATGCCCAGGGAGATAGCAATAAGCAGAGGCCATGGGGAGCGGACAAAGCAAGACCACGGGAAGCGGCAGGAGAGGCTGCGACAGAGAGATGAGTGGTCGAAGTGGCAGCCACCGCGCTTGGCTCGTCCAGCACTCCTGAGGCATCAGTCGCGAAAGGTAATGGCTGCCAGAGATGGCTCCCTCTCCTTCACTTACACGTGACTCCTGACACTCATGCCCTGCCACCCAAGGACACTGAAGCACATCCTTGTTCTTGCAACCTGGAAGAGGCCAACTGACCTACAGACTCTGGGAACCCGGACCCTGCAAGCGCTGCGCATCAGGAGGCCTGACCCTGCGCTTCTGAGCCTGGGTCTTGAGTTCCACATCCCATCTTCTTGGTGTGTGCATGCAAACGTGGGGACTGTGGGTGAAAATACATTTCAATGGAGGCTTGGTCTCCAACAGAATGCCATCCAGGCTTCCCAGTCCCGTCTGGGGATGCACACGAGGAGGTCCAGAAGAGGTTCTGAGTGAAGCTGGAAGAGGTTGGCAGGAAACAAAAGAACCTCTTTGGCAGTCAAGGACCTGCACTGTGGGGGGCTGCGGATCATGAGTCCTTCCTGGGTACCCCCAGCTACCTAAGTTCTTGGGGACACAATGTTTGTGAAGTTATGTCTACCATCGGGCCATTTGGAGAGTTTCAACCATACTCATGGGGGACAACTAGGCAATCGTTGCCTTCTCTGATCACACTCCCACACAACCAGCTCAGGTTTTCTCCCTCTTCCGCAGTGTGGATGAAAAGTTTATTACATGCCATGATAGGGAGAGAAGGTATGGAGCAGCAGGGACTTTCATTCATGGCCAGTAGGAGGATCCACAAGAAAAACTTCTTTGGAGGGCAATTTGGCCTTATGTGTCAAAAAATCTAAATGCACGTTCCTTTTTACCCAACAATGCCACATCTAGGAATTTACACTAGAGATGGAGTGCGCAGGAAGATACACGAGCAAAGACATACATGGTGTAGCACGTAATGGCTGCGTACTGGCAATAAACCCTTTCGACAGAAGATAGGTTCGATATATTGTGGTGTGGCCATTAAGAAGAATAATGTAAAAAAAGAAAAAGAAGAATCATGTAGCCACAATATGTGCTCATATGGAATGTTCTTTCTTTGCCCCCTCCCTCCCTCTCTACACACACACACACACACACACACACACACACACGCGGGCACACGTGCACCCACACGTGTGCACGTGCATACTCTCTCACACATGTATACACATAGACAATTTCCGGAAGGACACACAGGAAACTGGTAACCGTGGATGCTTCTTGAGAGAGAGGCTGTTGAGGTAGGGTGGAGAGTTAGGGATAGGCAGGAGAATTACTTTTTTTCCCTAAATACTCTTTTACACTGTTTAGTTTTCCTGGCTGCGTGCATATGTTACTTTAAAGATGTAAAAGTAAAAAGAAAAAGCACAATTAATTGCAGAAGTCTTCATCCATAGGGGATTGGTTAAATAAACGGTGGCATAATCTTACTACGGAATGCTATACAGCCTTTCAAAAGAAGAGTTATTCCAGTCAAAGAAATATGTCCATTGACATATTAAATTTACAAAACATCAAAGATCTGCATGAAATGTACAATAGAAACCCATTTGTATAAAAGGATATGTGTACACAGACAGACAGACAGACACACACACACACACACACACACACAAGTAGGCATATTAATAAGAAAAGATCTGGAATGAGTCACAACATGCTGATAACAGGTGTAGTCCTTGAAAGAGACTGGAATCAGCCAGCGGAGGGGAGGAGCGAGTTAAAGGTGGACTTTCATTTACTAAATACTTGTTGGTTTACTTTTAATTTTTTTGGTCTAATGAGTCTGCATTTTATCTCACAAGAAAAACATATAATGGTACATAGATGATGAGGAGGACAAGAAGTCCAATCTTAGATGAATCCGCATTCTTTTTTTTTTTTTTTTTTAAGATTTTTAAAAATTTATTTGATAGAGAGCAGGAGCAGGGGGAGGGAGAAGCAGACTCCCCACTGACCAAGAAGCCTGATGCAGGACTCGATCCCGGGACCCTCGGCTATAAAAGTCACATGCTTAACCGACTGAGCCACCGAGGCACCCAGGAATCTGCATTCTACAGCACGGTTTCCTCACAGTCCTCACATCCTCTCATTCGAGAGCTACCCAGTGACCTCTCAGCTGTAAGTCCCAACACCTGAGCCCGGCACTGGCGGCCTCCACCGTCTGGGCACACCTTGCGTTTCTCCCACTGCCCCTTCACGCTTGCCTCTGTGTGGCCCAGTTAGCGTCCTCACCAGCTCCACGCAGGTTTCCATCTTTCTTCCCCTATTCAGTTTGCTTCCCTCTTCCTCCACACCCGGATAGGCCACCCCTCCTCACTCCCAGCCTTTACTGAACTTCCACTCATGCCTCACGACCCATCTCGAGCAAGCTCTCTGGAATTCTTCTGCCCACTAGTGAGTGAGTGCCGCAGGGACTAATTTAGAGCTTGGGAAACTACCCTGTGACAGTTTATTTGGCCATCCTGTGCTGTGAACTAATTTTCATGGAGTCGTTCGGCTAAAGGATGGGTATCATTTTCTTGTGTACAACTCACTTACATGACTAGCGCTTCACTGGAGCCTCTGCGCCTTCTTATGAGGTAGGCGAGGCAGGTGTTATCATTATTGTCGTCATTCATTCGTGAGGAAACTGACGGCTAGGGAGGCTTCTTGTTCAACGTCACACACATGGAAGGTGGCCAAGAGGGAGCTAGGTTGGCCCGCCTCACCAAGAACACCTGCTTTTGTTCCTCCAGCCAGCATATCAGCCCCTGGAAGACCGGGAGTACATTTTCAATGTTTCTGTGCACACAGAAGGGACATAAAGGAAAGCCGTCGGTGTTCTGATAAGAAGCTTACCAAAGAAGACGGGATACCGAGTCAACGAAGGGTACGTGGTGGAGACATGCCAAGGGCTTGATCAGTGTTGCATGCTGGAGGGACGCCAAAGCCATGGTGCCTGCCCTCAATGAACTTACGATGTTCAAGTGACACCAAATATACCAAACAATTAGAACGCAATCAAGTAAGAAATAGATATGATTTCAGGTGGTACAGAGATAAGCTTTTTCCCCCTTTAATTAGCACATTGAACCTGCAGTTTTGGGCAAGTAAAATTTTTTTTAAAGGTTTTATTTATTTATTTGAGGGAGAGGGATCGAGCACAAGCAGGGGGAGCAGTAGGCAGGAGAGGGAAAAGCAGACTCCCCACTGAACACGGAGCCTGAAGTGGGGCTCGATCCCAGGACCCTGAGATCATGACCTGAGCCGAAGGCAGACTCTCAACGGACTGAGCCACCCAGGCGTCCCCAATTTTTTTTAAAAGTACATTATTTTTATTTTTTAAAGACTTTATTTGTTTATTTATTTATTAATTTATTTATCTGAGGGGGGCAGGAGCACAGGGAGAGGAACAAGCAGTCTTTGCACTGAGCGCAGAGCCTGATGAGGGGCTTGATCCCACGATCCTGACATCATGACCTGAGTCGAAATCAGTTGAGTTGGACGCTCAACTGACTGAGCCACCCAGGCACCCCAAGAGTAGATACTAAAAAAGCAAAGGAAAGGAAAGAGCACAGATAGGAAACAAAATTATGAGAGTGGCACATGGATGAGTGAGATTTGGGAAACCACCATAGACCCATTAGGATAAGAGATGGGGGCTCCTGGGTAGCTCAGTCGTTAAGCATCTGCCTTCGGCTCAGGTCGTGATCCCGGGGTCCTGGGATCGAGCCCCATGTCGGGCTCCCTGCTCAGCGGAGAGCCTGCTTCTCCCTCTCCAACTCCCCCATGGCTTGTGTCCCCTCTCTCGCTGTCTCTCTGTCATAAATAAATACGATATTAAAAAAAAAAAAAAGGATAAGAGATGGGCCAGGGACAAAAAGGTGGAGTATCTGTCTGAGCAAAGGTCTGAGACAGAGCAGAGTTGGGACAGACAAACCTGGCTGGGGCTGAGGGCAATGGGCCTTGAAAGCCCCTTTCCAAATCTCTACCCAGCTAGATTCCAGAGGCTTCCGTGAGCCAGTGTGCGAAGTGCAGGCTAAATCAGAAGTCATTTCAATTCTGTGTGGTAGGAACACAGTGAAGGTGGTGCTTTGAAAGATGGGTTTAGGGGTAATGTGCCATTACGGACTGACTGGGGACCGATGTGTGCCTGGGACCACCCTCGCTGGCTGCCACACAGAAGATGCCACCAAGACGGTAATGCCATCGGGCTTCGAAGTTCAAGTGAAGTTAAGGTTCTCTCACGGAGACGCACGTGGGAGCGTGGTTTGTCATGTATTATTTGAGGTGTTAAAATGCGATCGAAAACTTGAGAACAAGGCTGTCAAGAAGGCTGAGCACTCTTTCAAGAACGTATGAAAGGATTCATCCATGAGGCTGCTTGACTATTCACTATTGACTATTATTGACTATTGTCCACTCTCTGTAAAGTAAAAAGTTACCTTGGAGAAGGCTGGCAAGTTGTGAAGGATTTTTGTTTGGTAGGAAGGAAAGTTATTTCCGTCCAGTAGGAAAGACAGCATCAAACTTTTATTCCCTCAGAGACATACCCAGTCTTGTATGCAACTTTTTGATCTTATTCCAGCATTCTTCTAAAGTCTCTCATATCTTTTGGACTCTCGTGTCTTTTTTTTAAACTATTTTTTTTTTATTGTGGTAAGCTAGGTATAACATAAAATTCGCCATTTTAATCATTGGACATGTATAGTTCAGGGGCATTAACTATGTTCACAGTGTCGTATGACCATCACTACCGTCCATTTCCAAAATTTGTCATCACCCCAAGTGGAAACACGAAGCACTAATTTTCCATTCCTCTCTCCTCCTAGCCCTTGGTAACTTCTGGTCTACTCGCTGTCCCTATGAATTTGCCTATTCTAGATGTTTTGCATAAGTGGAATCACACATTTCTTCTTCTGTGTCTGGCATCTTTCATTTAGCATGTCTTTAAGGCTCAACCATATCGTCACATGGATTAGAACTTCACTCCCTTTTGCAGTCGAATACTATTCTAGTACCAGGATATACCATATTTTGTGTACTCATTCATCCCAGAAGGACGTTGGGTTGTTCCAGCCTTTTGACTATGGTGGATAATGCTGCTCTGAACATTCATATCCAAGTATCTGTTCAAGTCCTGTTTTCAACTCTTTTGGGTCTGTACCTAGAAGTGGAATTGCTGGGTCATATGATAATTCTATGTTTAACTTGTTTTTTAAAAAAGATTTTATTTATTTGAGAGAGAGAGAGAGCGCATGAGCAGGGAGGAGGGACAGAAGGAGAGGCAGAAGCAGGCTCCCCAATGAGGGGCTTGATCCCAGGACTCTGGGATCATGACCCGAGCTGAAGGCAGATGCTTAACTGACTGAGCCACCCAGGTGCCCCAATTTTTTAAAGATTTTATTTATTTATTTATTTATTTATTTATTTGAGAGAGAAAGAGAATGAGAAGGGGGAGGGACAGAGGGAGAGGGAAAAAGCAGACTCTCTCTGAGCAAGGAGCCCGACGCAGGGCTCGATCCCAGGACCCTGGGATCATGACCTGAGCCGAAGGCAGACGCTTCACCAGCTGAGCCACCCAGGTGCTCCTCTATGTTTAACTTCTTGAGGAACTGTCAGAGTCTCATTATCTTTTTTCAAATCAGCATTACTGCAATGCTGGTTCCCTCCTCAATGAGTTAAATCAATCTTTGATATGCGATTGCTATATAGTTCAATGAGGATCGTGTTTTTAACTCTTTACATATTCATAAGGGTGATTCATTTATCTTGCTAATCTTTAAAACATAAAGTTGAGCCCTGCAACCCACTTTGGCTGCCATCACTTACTGTAAGCTTTCTACGAGGAAGTCAAAGAAATGGGTAGAAATGAGGGCTCCCTTGTTTAATCCACGAGGGCAGCACAGTATTTTGGTAGTTGTAAAGAGAGAGGAAATTTTAATTATAGTCCTGTGATAATGATGGCAAACGAAGGCACACTAGGCATGGACAGAGGATGTGGACATCTTTATTCTCTCTAGGTGTTCCTATGTTCCTACGTTCCTGGAACATAGAGCCATTGCTGGCTTTCTACAGTGTGATAGCTTCTGCTAGGGAAACTCCAGAGAAAAGCTTTTCTTTAGGAGAACTCTGGAGTCAGACAGACCACAATGGAACTCACTAGAAGAGATGCTAGAATTCTTTTGGTATAGCCTCAAATGGGGCCAGCGCTGACAGCTGAAAGGAAATCCTTTAGGCGGGGAATGAAGAGAAGAAAGAGACTGGGCCTAGAGTTGGAGGAGGAGGGCGGACACAAAGGGGGGGAGAGGGTACAGCCTTGGGGTCAGGAGGGAACAAGGGGCAGTTGCCCTTCTCAAGGCCCAGCTCCTCAAGGGTAATTTTGTTTTAAAGATTTTATTTATTTATTTGACAGAGATCACAAGTAGGCAGAGAGAGAGAGAGAGGGAAGCAGGCTCCCCGCTGAGCGGAGGGAGAGCCCGATGTGGGGCTCAATCTCAGGACCCTGAGATCATGACCTGAGCCGAAAGCAGAGGCTTTAACCCACTGAGCCACCCAGGCGCCCATCCTCAAGGGTAATTTTTATTTGCCTCTAAATGGCCTGTTATTCAGCTTATACAATCCCCCCAACCAAAAAAACAAGCAAACAAACAAAACAAAAAACCAACCCCCCCCCTAAGAAAACCCTTTCCTAGAGTATTAATCACACATAAAATCAGAGATAGTCTTGGCTTCATACTTCTTAATGTTGGAATCAATAAAGTTTTGCCTTTTTGAGTGAGGCTGAAATTAAAAAAAAAAAAAGAAAGCATTTCCCCCCTTCACAGCTCAAAAGGAACTAACTGGGTTTTGATCACAATTTTCTCACTTTTGAGACAAGATATGGAAGAACAGATGAGTGTAATGGTAGAATTTCACAGGTGGTTAAGAATGTGTAGGGGAAAAAAAAAGAAAACCAGAATAAAAAAGAATGTCACTGTTATAAATATGATCAGAATATATCTATTTCTGAAAGCGTAGCAGGCAGGTTAAGAAAATAAAGGTAAAAGCCTACTTTCTCCTGACACCTTCATTTTGCTCCCTCACAGGCTATGACAAGGCGAAATATATGTAATAAGCACCTTGCCAAGTGCAAAGGACTGCACGTGGCTTTGAGAGGGGCTGCATGGTGTGGGGAGAAAGGGAAACGGGCTGAGAAGTTGACCGTTCAGGGGGGCCGGCCTGCCTCGGGGGACTCTGATCAGCAGGAACATCTAAAGTAAATCACTGGATCTCAGTTGTCACGCGTGTAGAGTGAGGACGATGAATCACACCCTAGAGGGTTGCTGGAAGGGTCCTAGAGAAGCAAGAACAACGCGTTGCAGATGCGCGGTCTGTAGTAGACATTAGAGCACTTACCACAATGTTCTGGAAGAGTCTCTTTATGTATCGGTTATGGTAGTTATACCAGAAGTTCCCTGCGACTTGTTTGTCTCTGGCTCTTTGCCTCTAAGCACAGTGCTTGGAACATCATACTTAGCCATTTATTCCTTTTTTTATTTTTTTTTTAAGATTTTATTTATTTGACACACAGAGGGAGAGAGATCACAAGCAGGCAGAGAGGCAGGCAGAGAGAGATGGGGAAGCAGGCTCCCCGCTGAGCAGAGAGCCCGATGCGGGGCTCGATCCCAGGACCCTGAGATCATGACCTGAGCCGAAGGCAGAGGCTTTAGCCCACTGAGCCACCCAGGTGCCCCTCATTTATTCCTTTTTTTAGAAAAATTATTTATTTACTCATTTGAGAGAGAGAGAGCATAAGTGGGAAGGGCAGAGGGAGAGGGAGAGAGAGGAGAGAGAGAGAATCTGAAGTGGATTCTGCACCGAGCACGGAGCCCGACGAAGGACTCGATCTCACGACCCTGGGATGACAACCTGAGCCGACCGTGCCACCCAGGCGCCTCTCAGCCATTTATTCTTGCTAACAAATGTTTAGTAGGCTCTTCCGGTCAACTCTTGGTCGCCACACTCTGCCCTCCAAACCACTGACCTCTTCTCCCTGCCTCGCCAACACTGAACCTCAGAGTAGGGGCACTGATGGGGCTTCTGTGGTAGACACGGTGATGCCCCTCGAGGTCCCCCCCAGGACGGAGGGCTGCTGGCTGACGGTCCTGTTCGGGCCCCGCCCAGCTGCCTCCTCAGAGGAGGAGTGCTGCCTTGCCCAAGGCCATGGTCCTTTCCTGGACGCGGCCAGCATCCAACGTCAGGTCCCCTCACCCTGACTCAACGGCTCTAAGGGGCCAGTCCAGCTCCAGAGCTTCCCGTGGGGCCAGCTGAGGCTGTCATCTGGACAGTGTCACAGCCCGACTTTTCCCTTGAACCAGTACTGTCTCCTTCATCTAGATCCTAAGTGGGTGTTGTTGTTGTTTTAAGGATCTTATATATTTATTTGAGAGAGAGAGAGAGAGAATGAATGGGGGAGGAGCAGACAGAGAAGGGGAAGTAGACCCTCCCGCTGAGCAGGGAGCCTGATGCGGTGTTTGATCCCAGGATCCTGGGATCATGACTTGAGCCGAAAGCAGATCCTTAACCCACTGAGCCACCCAGGCGCCCCTAAATCTTAGGTGTTAATCCCAAAGACACCCTAATACATGGGACCCACAGCAACCCCCCAGCAGCAGTCCCCAAACAGGCTTTGTGGCCTGTGTAGGCTCTGGTTTGACATCTGGAAAGCCTCAATTCCAAATGATCCCGGGAGCTGTGACAGTCCCCAGGGCCTAATCCCTGTGCACAGGCCTCCCTCGAAGTCACATCTGTATTCCCTCTCCCACAACCACCCCAAGTTTTTCTTTTAAAACGCATTTGGAACCAGTAGGGTAGAAGAGATCGGCCTATAAACAAATCATTATAGCCACGGAGAGACACTCTAATAGAGAGAGAAATGAACCTAGTGCTTAGCTTAAAGGACAGCTTCCTCGAGGAGGTACCATTTGCACTGAGTCCTGAAGAATGAGTTTGTGTTCGATGGGCGGTCGAGGGATGCGAGAGAGACACTGCAGAGGGCACAGTGCGCTCAAGGGCCGGCAGGCTTGGAGGAAGAGGAGGAGAGTAAGGGACGACGACGTCCAGGACCCTAGTAGGGGCAGACCGTGCAGGGCCTTCGAGGCCAGGCTGAGGAGCTTGGCCGAGCTTTGCCCTATCCGGGCGCCGCCAGTTCCGTTCACGAGTCACCTCATCTTTTTCTCGACAGCAATGTCCTTTGCCCAAGTAAATTTCTACGGAAGGAAATCGTCTCTGGCAACCAAACACCAACACAGAAGGAGTTTTGCTTGCCCCAAAGAGAAAATCACGGTCAAAATAAATACAGCGGAAACCGAGCGGAGTAATTAAATCCTATGTAGATATCACTGCGTGTCAGCGGCTTCAAGCCTGAGGCCCGCTCCAGCTTTGTTCCAAAAGAAGATTAACACGCATTCTAGAGGTGAGAGGATAGCACCACGCTGAGACCTTCTCTTTGATGTAATCAGAAAGCTAGAAAGCCAAGGGCACGGGAATCATTTTCTCACCATGTCATTCGGTATTCTTTAAAGCCGTACTGTGTACCATTAAGATCACCTTGGAGCTCCCTTCCCTACAACTCTGCTGACTAGGAAAGCGGTTGGCAAACAATAAAGTGCCCTACAAATTGGGGTTGTCATTACCACTCTATTACCACTCGTTGGCTCTGGGGCCGTCCCCGTCCCTTTGATGGAGCGGCCCCCATGTCGGCCCCAGGGAAGTCCTTCCAGCCAGCGCCTGGGGGACTCTCCTTCCCCACATCGTGGGTGAGACAGCAGCCAGGGTGGGTGGGGCGGCGACAAGGGCAGGACCCTGGGCGTCCAGAGGACGGACGGAGCGAAAAGAATGCTATGGCTCCTTGTTTAAGGTGACTGGTCCCAGGAGCTGCCACCCGCGCAGTGGAGGACAGCAGACTGGGAAAGCAGAGGTGGGAAGTAACCCCCCAGGGCCATCGGAGCCCCTCATCTACTGGGCTGGGCTCCACAGCTCAGCGCGGAGCTGGAGGTTCTGTCGCTTTCAAGCTGTGTGTGACTTTGGGTAAGTCACCGAACTGCTCGGGGGCCCCAGTCTCCTCCACAGAGTAAGACGTGGGTAACGAGAGCGCCAGCCTCCCTAGGTTTGCAGCGAGGGTCACACGAGGCAAGATGCGCAAAGCTTTGCGAACAGGGCCCGGCACATTACTTAGCGGGACTTCCTCTCCCCCTCTTAGGGCCACAACTAAGAGCCCTGACAATATCTTCTCTTCTCTCCTGGCTCTCTCCCCTGGCCCGGCGCACACCTCCAGGCCCTGTCCTCCATCCTTCTCTTGTGCTCACCTGCTGTCCCGCTTCTCCAGCTATGGGGTTCCTAAGGGGTCTTTCAAGTATTTCCAGATAAGGAAGGTGAGGGGGCCCTCCTTCACCTGGAGAAAGAGAGAGCGAGCGAGCGGGGGGGGGGGGGGGGGGGGGGGGGGGGGGGGGGGGGGGGGGGGGGGGGGGGGGGGGGGGGGGGGGGGGGGGGGGGCGGGTGTTCTGAGGTGGCCAGCGGGCCAAGCAGCCCGCGTCATCCAGCTGAAGGCAGAGGCCGGTTCTGGCCTGCAGAGAACAAAGAAAAGGTTCTGGTCTCCTGCGGCGTCAGAAGCCAGCGCCTGAAGCAAGTCCCTCCATTAAAAGCTACAAGGCAGAAGGTTAAATATAGCCCTTTCCAGTTGTCTGGGACAGAGATTTATGAAATGTCAGAGCTGTGTTAGCGAGAGACGATGTTATCTCTGCTCCGGTTTTAGAGAGTCCGCGAGGAAGCCAAAGAGAAGAGAGAGAAATGTGCACTTTCACCAGGGGACCGTGGGCAGACATGGGAGAACCTGCAGCGGCCGGGTCCGTTTTATAAAGTTGCGCTCTGGCCGCAGAGGGTGGACGATGGCTGGCTGGCGAGGGGCGAGAGGGGAGGCAGGGAGCCCAGCAGGAGGGAGAGATCCGGGGTGCCAGGGGAGTAGCTGTGGAGGAGGGAGGAGGGAGCCCACTGCAGGGCGGTGGCAGGAGGTGGGGCTCTTTCCTCCTCCTCCTCCTCCTCCTCCTCCTCAGAAGAAAGCCAGCTCTCGCTTGAAGAGCCAGCTCTTCCCAAGGGCCTTGCCTGGTCACTGTGGGAAAGGCAGCCTGTCCAAAGACCCCTGGACCCCTCACTCCTTTCCAAGACAGCCCACGGAGAGGCTGCTAGAAAGCCCCTCCTCATCCACAGCCTCCCTCTGCAGCCCTGACCGGAGCCCCCAGGCCATTCCCAAAGGCGGGCCACTGCAGCGTCACCTCCCCTACTCAGGCTTACCCTCTTCACCCAAGCCAGACAGGGGAGGCTGGTGCACCCTGGGACTCTGAACTCTAGTCCACCCTACTGTCAGGAGATCTGGCTGGCACCGGGAGTAGGAAGCACCGGGTCCCCGGGGCTAGTAACCTGTGTGAACGGACAACCGGTGCTAGGCATCCCTTTCCGGCCCCTCCCTGCCCCCAGGCTGTGGAATCGCATGCACGCGAGCGCGCGCGCATGCACACACACACACAAATTTGCATTTCAGCAGGAGTCCAGGAGGTGGGTAAAGCCCCAAGACTGACCAAGACGGCATTGCCTCCCCCTGCCCCGTCCGAATGAGCAGAAAGTATATGAAGTCGATTTGCAGAAAAGAAGCGATACGGAAAGAAAAGAAGCGATACGGGATTTCACACACACACACACACACACACACACACTCTAAGGTCTCTTCGGTCACTCTTATAGCCCTTTAGAATCCCAGATGATCAAGGTTGGGACGTGATCACATCCACCCTCTCCTCCTCCAGAGTCACCCAAATCTGAATTTCCTTTACAGCACCTCGGCCAAGTGGTCGCGCCGCCCCTCCTGGCATACCTCTAGTCCGAAGGGAACCCACTTCACCCCAAGACGGCCCAGGCTGCTCAGGATAGCGCCCAGGGCAGGAAGCCCCTCCTCCTCCACGGGCCCCCATTCCTTCCCTTTTCCCCTCCGCGGAGCATGCGACCCTCCCCCACCAACGACTCACCTCCTCGGCTCCAGAAGAGGGTGGCAGACTCTGCTCTCTCCATCCTAGCCGTGTGGGTGACCAAGAGGCCACATCCAGCAAATTGTCATGCGAGGGACAAGTGTGCTGTAAGCCCGCACTGAGGGGGGGGGCAGAGGGGCTCCACACTGTTCCAAGCCCCGTCCCCAGGCTCCTCGGAGTGGTACCCAAGGACTCGTCCCGAACCCCGTTTCCCCGCACCCCGGCTCGGTCAGTTTGGCCCCATCGGTCACATGCTCTGTCGCCTGTGAAGTGGTCCCCGGGCTGTGCAGCCCAGGGAGAGCAAGGCTGTATTCGACCAGCGAGGTTCCTCTCTCTACTTTCCCGCCTCCTTCTGCCCCCACCGCCTGCCCACGGCCACACTGGTCCAGTGGGTCCCGTCACGGCAGACCAGTGAGGGGTGCTGTCTGCGAGCTGGTCTTGTCTTTCTCTAGGCGAGGTCCTCAGCCAGAGGCCCGATTGGGAGCCCCACAGAGGGCTGACCTCCCGTTCGGCCCAGCCGCTGTCCTGCAGCGAGGGGAAGTGAGCAGGAACTGGCAGTCTGAGTCAGCGCCCCTGGTCTATTGTCACTGTGTGGGCCCCTTCCTTCCCAGAGGAGAGACGTGCACAGAGATAGGCCTTGTTTTTTGCAAGTCCCTCTTGCGCACGCACACACTTTCTCTCTTGGCCCGGAACCAGCCTGTGCACCACCGTTGAATGCCATTCAATTCGGTTTCCCCAGCTCTCAGTGAGCGTCTACCCCGGCCAAGGATCACGCCCCCGGCACGGAGAGGTCACCTCCCAGCATCCTCACTAGAGGCGCAGGAGCTAATGATGGCACGTCCCAAGAACAGGGGAGAAGGCCAAGGCTCAGAGAGGGAAAGCGACTCTTCCAACGTCCAACAGCCAGAGAATCGCCAGATTTGGCGTCCAGCCTTGCTCTCCACGGCCTCAGGTGGAGAATCCCGCTGGCCTTCTTCACCACTTACCACACCTCTACCTTTCCAGCGCATTGCAGATTCTAGCAAAGCCTAGCTCCCGGGGCACAAGGCATGAGAGAATCGATGGCTTTAAAATATTTAAAACCGGGCGCCTGGGTGGCTCAGTCGCTAAGCGTCTGCCTTCGGCTCAGGTCATGCTCCCGGGGTCCTGGGATCGAGCCCCGCATCAGGCTCCCTGCTTGGCGGGGAGTCTGCTTCTCCCTCTCCCACTCCCCCTGCTTGTGTTCCCTCTCTCCCTGTGTCTCTCTCTGTCAAACAAATAAATGAAATCTTAAAAAAAAAAAAAATGTTAAAGAAATAAAATATTTCAAACCTATCCTGTTCAGGGGCGCCTGGGTGGCTCAGTCAGTTGAGGGTCCAACTCTTGATTTCGGTGCGGGTCATGATCTCAGGGTGGTGGGAACCCGCCTGGGGCCCTCTCTCTCCTCCCTTTGCCCTTCCCCCACTACGTTCACTCTCTCTCTTCCTCAAAAAACAAAAACAAAACCCCCCAAACCCCCAAAAACCCTTAAAATACATCTCGTTAAGCTCCTCGAGGGCAGGGCAGGCCTGGGGGGGGGGGGGTCTCCGGAGGTCCCATCCTCAGAGCATATTTGTGGGCTTGTTACAAAAAGCCATCTAAAAAGATGGGTGAAACTCCCAGACCAGGAGAATGCATTGTGTTCCCGGAGTCGGGAGAGGGTTCATTTCTAGAAGCGGGGACCGCTGATGTCATCGTCTGCATTCAAGGATCTCAGGAGGCTGAGGCCCAAGCGGTGAATGTTCGATGCGTCAACACCAAAAGGGTAACCTTGGCAAGGCTGGCTTCCTGGACGCCAGCCCACAGCAGGTTAAGGAGGGAAATGGGAGGGGAGTGGAGACACCTCTCAGGAAGTCTGCTTGTAGTTCGAGAGGAAGGAGATAGGGCCGTAACTGGAGGGCGCGGCCGAGCTGGGAGTCAGATGTTTGCCAGGACGGGAGAGACGCTGCGTGTCTCTCAGTTGAGGAACTTCTCCCAAACTGCTCCCCCTGCCCTCCGCATTCCCCACGGGCTGGACTTCATCTCAGGCCAGGGGCAAAGGGGGCCTGACTGTCTTAGCCCCCTCGTGTCGGCAGCTTCGCACAGCGGCTAGGAAGACAGCCTTGGAAGCCCCACTCGCTGGGCTGGAGTCTGTCTCACCTGCGTGCCTTGGGCAAGTCGCCACGTGCCCCTGAGCCTCAGTTTCTAATCAGTGTATCTGTCATGTAATTTGTGGTTTCTGACCTATACAACTCCTTTAGGAGATAATGAGAGTACATTTGCCACAACGCTGTTCCGTGGGTCGAATGAGTGAATATCCGCAAAGTGCTCAGGATACTGCGTGGTTCGGAAGGAGCGATGCTGGGGCCGGCCTGTGCCTTCTAGAATCCCTCCCGAACGTGCTGGACCTCCGCCTAAGGCTCCCAGGGCCACCCCTTCAGGAACATTGTTGGTATTTTATTTATTTAAAAGATTTCACTTATTTATTTGACAGAGAGAGAGAGAGCACAAGCAGGGAGAACGGCAGGCAGAAGGAGAGGGAGAAGCAGACTCCCCGCTGAGCAGGGAGCCCGATGCGGGGCTCGATCCCAGGACCCTGGGATCACGACCTGAGCCGAAGGCAGAGGCTTAACCGACTGAGCCACCCAGGCTCCCGAGAAACGTCATTGGTCTTATCCTCAGCTTGGTCTCCCATTGGCTATTATCCCTGGGTCACCTCACACAGGCCTGAATGTGTCGTCAACCTCGGCAGCCCCTCCTCCTCTGGCCCGCTCTGGGCTGGAGCTGGCTGCCATGGCTGTGGTAGGGGCCGTCATCCTGTGGGATCAGGACCGTGTTGCTTGTTTGGGATGGGAAGAATCTACAAATCAGAGCCTTAGCCAGTGTCTGTCTTGCGTTCCCCCCAACTCCGGTTTTTGAGCTCTTCCGGCTGGAGTCAGGGCAGACGACTGCCCACCGCCCCCACCTCCGGGGCGTGTGTCAGTTTCCATCACACGGATCTCATGTTTGGGGCGGTCGGACGCCCGGCGGTGGTAGCAACGGGGGCCGTCTTCATCCTAAGACCCAGTGGTGTGACCTTGGGCTCTGTGGCCACCCAAAGAGATCTCACCCTTTTCAGTTTTGCTCTTTACTAAAAGCAGACAGCTCGCTCCCATCCCCCGAACCAGGCCCCGCAGCACCCAGACAAGAGGAGGGAGCTGGTGACAGAACCAAAGGCTGGGGCAGATGTCCAGGAAGATAGTCATGGCGCAGGGGCGGACGCACGGCAAGGGGGGGGCGGAGGAAGCATCACTGTTTGGTGAGAAAAGCCAGGGCAGAAGGCTGAGGAGCTAAGTCACGGAAGCCAGAAATCCCAGAAGTCGGGTCCCTGAAGCAGGAGCAAAGCCCCAGGCTGCTGGGCGGGGCCGAATATCTCAAAGGAGCCGTGTGCTGGAGCTGGGGGGTGCCTTCCAGCCCCCATGGGGCACAAAAGAGGGGTAAGCCCGAGGGGGCTACACAGCACCTGCCTGACCTCCGGCGTCTACGTCTACGAAGTTCCCAAAAGGAATTCACAGAGATGGCTTTGTGCCACGGTCTCCAACGCCAGAAAGCAGGCTCTGAGAACACGCTCCACCCGGGTGACAGGGAGCGACTGAGAGCCTCATCCCGCTCCCAGGACCCCACAGCCCTCCATCTGTGCTCTTGGAGAAGGTGACAGGAGATTGACTTTTTAAATAGAAAATCTGCTATTGAGAGAGATGGAGGTTTCATCAAAGACCATTTACTCCCCAGGGATGCAGATGGCACTCAGGAGGCTGCATTAGCTCAAATTGTTTGGAAGGACTGCCCGGGGTGGGGGGTAATGCGGAGCTGACCTGTCAGCGTGCAGAACCCCCCCACCGGGGACATCTTTCCTCGTTATCTCAAACCTCATTTTTTTGGCCTCTTCTCGACGTCAGAGCCTTGTCTGGTTTCTCCCAGTTGGGTAATGGTCATATGGACATGGTGACACAGGGCAGGATGGGGAGATCCCAGAGGGCACGGGGGCTACCCCTAGGGGGTGGCGACAGCAGTGTGGTGGGGGGATAGCAGCTGGACCGTGGCCCACATTAATCTCTGCAGCTGGATGACCTTGGGCACATCACCTTACCTCTGTGGGTCTATAAAATGAAAGTTTCGTGGGAGATGAGTGGTTTCCAAACTCCTGTCTCACCTTTATTAAGATACCCGGGCCCCACCACGCTAGACAAAAAGTCTCTTTTTCCCCACAGAGGATTTTTCAACGCTGACAGGCAAAAATAATAATATATACACGCTGTGCTCCCCCAAGCCTCCCTCCACACCCCTCTCCACACTCGTTGAGGAGCCAGAGATTAGGTGATCCCTAAGGATCCTTCCTATTCTGACAGGGTTTTTTTAATTTTATTTTTTTATTTAAAAAAATTTTTTTTTAAAATTCATTTATTTGACAGAGGGGAGAGAGATCACAAGTAGGCGGAGAGGCAGGCGGAGAGAGAGGGGGGAGCAGGATCCCCGCTGAGCAGAGAGCCCGACGTGGGGCTCGATCCCAGGACCCTGAGATCATGACCTGAGCCGAAGGCAGAGGCTTTAACCCACTGAGCCACCCAGTTTTGTTTTTTTTTTTAAGATTGATTGATTGATTGATGAGAGAGAGAGAGAGAGAGAGAGAGAGAGAGAGAGAAGAGGAGAGGAGAGGCAGAGGCAGAGGGAGAGAGGGAATCTCAAGCAGACTCCTTGCTGAGTGTAGAGCCTGGTGTGGGGCTCGATCTCACGACCCAGGAGACCATGACCTGAGCCGAAACCAAGAGCTGGACGCTTGGCCAATGGAGCCATCCAGGCGACCCCCACGCCGACAGTTTTAAGCACACCCACGCTCCTCGCCAGCAACCTCATCTCACCACCAGACCACGGAAGTGACGGGCCCTCCGAGAGCTTAGGTCACTTGCCCGAAAGGCGTGCAGCTAGTAAGTGGCCACGTGTGTCTGAGAGTCAGAGCAGCTGAAGAAGTCTTCTTCGCCATGTTCTCCATCAATTATTCTCATCCGCTCTCCACCCCGTTTAAGCACTTCAGAGGACGAGCAAAGCCCACGACATTTTCCCAAGTAGTCCCCAACCCTGGCTGAAACCGGACAGCTTGACTCGCCGAATCAAATCTCAGTGGCACCCAGCGCCCAGAGAAGACAAGACCGAGCCGCACAGGCCAATCTCGCCTCGCTGTCAGCTGAGATGGGACAGTGGCGAACGGCACTTAATGCTTTTGTCTCAAGTTATTGGTAGATATACCGGGATACGTCTTCACACCGCGCAGCATTTCCCACTTCACGAAGCCCCGAGAAACACCCTACCATCATTTATTCTGCATCACAGCCCCATAAGGGGGTGACGGTGGCTATCCTTCCCATCCTTACATTCCAGCTGGAGAAAAGAAGGGTACAAGGGCTGCAATCACTTCCTCCAAAACCCGAAATAAGGCTCGGAGCTGGGATTCAAACCTGCCACACTCAATCCGCACATTTGCCCTGATGTCTTTCGAGTGTGTTTCCTGGCTCAGAGAAACGACCTGATTCGGTGTCTCAGCCTGACAGGATAATTTGCCAGTGCAATTGTTCTATATGTTAATGGTTTTTATTTTTCTTTGCCCAAATGACATCATAACGACGTTAATGGAAATCTGAGGGAAAAAATAACTCGCCGACAAGCCTGCTACTCACAATAAATCAAGGTTCGCTTTTTCCACAGTCCCCTTCCGGTCCTCGCTCGTGTGCAGACCTACTTTTTTACAGGATTTGTAAAGCTCGGCACAGATACAAATGGCTATTGTGCCTTTTGTATGGGATCCTTATTATAAGCATTGTCCACGTTGCCCGGCTGCCCTCAGAATTAGCTCTTTACGGCTCTGGCGTACCCCAGTGAGTGGGATGCGTCAGATTTTCTTAGCCATCCCCCTGTTATTTGCCCTTAGGTTGGCCATTGTACTTTTTATACACTTTGTGCTTCCTTCCAGTTCTGGCCCAGGAAGTGTGTGACTGCGGTGACTGGCCTCAAGCCCCAGGGCTCATGTCTTCACCTCCAACGTGTGTCGCGGTTGTGGGAGGTGAGGAGCACCGGGAAATATCTTGTTTGGTGCCCTAGAGTTTCAGCTTCTCCCATACCACCTTCCAAGGGGCTCCTTGGGTCAGGTTGGGAAATAGGTCTTTGGGAAGAAGGCCCCCAGGGGGATGGGGGCCACCTGACTCCCTCAGTCGCCCCTGCCACTCGAGTACCCATCATACCGAAATCAAGGATTATGAGACTTCCAGAAGCTAATGAATATGAAGGGCCGGGTCAACTATGAAAATGCCTCGCAAATGCAATGAGCCGACTTCTGCACGTAGTTTAGGTACAGAGAAGAGAACGGTGGACTCGTTTTCGTCTTGGAGCACGGGTCACCTTGCCCACGGCACAGGGATGGCTGCTTGGGTTGGGGATGAGGGTCAGAGAGCCGCGTGATACTGGTTCTCTCTGCATCCGAAGCCCCTCTCAACACCCGGGTTGGGCTTACACTCAGGAATACCCCACTTTCTTGCCAGCTCGGGAAGCCTCAGATCCGGTTTCTGGACCCAACACGGAGCCTCCAATGAGTTTCATTATTCCCACAGCACAAACGTGCCATCAACTAGACATATGGTGGGCCTTCTACCGGGCTGGGAATTGCAGTCCCTGTTGCTATAGAGATGGGCTCGCCCTACCCGAACAGAGCCACAGAACCCTCCTTTCACCACACCCTGTCTCCAGGGTTACTAACTCCCGCCACAGTTGCAAAGATGCCGAGAAGCACATGGCGCGTGGCGCGACAGGGACAAGGTTGACAGTCGGACTGCCCTGGGCTCCAATCCTGGCTTTGCAACTTCCCTGTCGTCAGACCCTGGGGCAGCTCTCCTCCTGAGCCTCAGTTTTCTCATCCGTAAAATGGCATCCGTAACTCCTGCCTGGAAGTCGTTCCAAGGGTTAAGCCAAGTTGCGGATGGAAAGTGCTGGCATGCGTACCGTACGTAGCTGTGCGCTATTGGTTCCTTTGCCCTCCCGTGTGGGCTAAGGGTCCAAACAGACGGTTTGTATATGCACAGCTCTGCACATGCTGGGCAGTGAGGGTGCACTAGCACATCTCTGCCCCTACCCCATCCAGATTCATAGGGCAAGAGGGCTATAGCTCATTCAGGGAGTAGAAGGGGGTGTGAAAGTTGGTGGGAAGTCAGTTCCAACTCATGAGCTCGGCAGACAAGGTTTTCCACTGTCGAAGCAACCTCTGCCTTCCACATTCCGGGACCATCCCGGTGCCAGCCCCCCACCTGCACCCCCACCCGCTCTGCAGCTGCACCGCTCAGTCTGGCTGCTCCCCATGGTCCCGCAAACGTGCCGGGCTCACGACTGGTTCCATTCTCGGGGAAGACTCGTGGTGTTCTCCCATCTGTGAACCACTCTTCTTTCACTTGAGAAGCGATTTCAACCTCCTCAAGGTTTTTCTAGCTATCTCACACCACAACTTCCCGATCACCCTTGGCGGGGGGTGGGGGGCAGGGGTTGTGTGTGTCAAGGATCTCCTTTAAGAACTAACAGTTTAAAAAAAAAAGATTTATTTGAGAGAGAGAGAGAGTGCGTGATTGGGGGGAGGGGCAGAGGGAGAGGGAGAATCTTCAATGTGGGGCTCGATCTCATGACCCCGAGATCATGACCCGAGCCGAAACCAAGAGTTGGACGCTTAACCAACTGACCTACCTAGGTGCCCCGATTTAACAGCTTTTTATAGCCGAAGGATAAAGGTAGCAGAGGTGAACGAATTGCTTGTGATCACCCTACTGGTTCCCAGGCAAGAGAGATCAGAACCCAAGCCTTCCGAGGCGTGGTCAAGGGCTCTTTCCCACCCTTTGGTAAACCAGTTTTAGCCATCGCCTTTGAGAAGCTCACATTTTACTAGGGGAGATAAGCATGTCACAACAACCATAAAAATGACAAAGAAGCCAATCCAAAAAGACTACATACTGTATGATTCCAACTATATGACATTGTGGGAAAAGCAAAACCTGGGAGACAGTAAAAAGACCAGCGGTTGCTAGAGGTTGGGGGTCAAATGTCCCACTCTGGTGGGGGATGTTGATCATGGGGGAGGCAGTCTGGGGGGAGGCTGGGGGTATATAGGTAAACCTTAATGCCTTCTCCTCAATTTTGTGAACCTGATGTGCTCTTTAAAACGAAAGTCTTCGATAAAAAAAAAAAAAAGCCAGATGAAAAGCATATTGAAAAGACTTTGCTGAGCAATGATAAAATTACATACAAAGTACCAAATTAGCACAGAAGGTGGAATGACGAACTCGGTTAATAAATTTTGCATGGAGGAAGGAGATCAGTCAGGGAAGGCTTCAGAGAAGAGGAGACACCCAGTCAGGGCTTTGAAGGATGAATGGGAAATTGCCAAGAGAAGACGGGGGGCTAGAGGGGGGCATTCCAGGCAAAAGAAAGTGCATGTGTGAGCGCGGAAGTGCCAAGTGGGCATATGGTGTATTTGGAAAACCACCAGTCATTCAAGATGGCTAGATCATCAAGTTCACAAGGACGTAACAGGAGGTAAGGCTAGAGAACCAGGTGGGTCCAATCACGGGAAGTCTCCCCGGCGTGCTAAGGAACACATACTTTACCCGAGAAACCGCTGCTTCCCAAACCTAAGGCAATCGTGTCTCACGTTTTCAACTTTTTCCATTTCCACGCACCGCCTGTAATACCATTTACTTAACTATTTTAAAAGATTCACTTTAAAACACTTAATCTTGCCCTAATAAAAAATATATGAGAAACCATGGGTAGGGTTTGCTAGTAATATTTTTTTCCGATACACATTAAAATACATACAGAACTCTGAAAGGTAATAAAAAAAAAAGTTTTCTCTGGATCATGTACGAAGGATCCCCCCCAGGCCACCTGGGATGAGCGGGGCACACATTGGGAGCCATCCTGACCTCCCTGCCCCAGATTAGCAAGACTTGGGTTAACAGCGCGAGAGTGTAGGGTCGGATCGCTCCGGTGGCGGGCTGCGCTAGGTGCGGCCAGGAGAGGGGCAAGGGTGGTGGCCGGGGGCCCAGTCTGGAACGGGCCAGAGGTAACAAAGGTGTGGACTCACACCGACAGTGGGATAAGAAGAGAGGCCGTCAGGTCTCAGAGGAAGACTCAACAATAAATACTTGTCGGACTGATGGATGGATGGACGGACGGTTGAGCGAAAATTTTAATCGGGAGGGGAGGGGGTGAGAAGAGCAGACGACGACTCTAGTCTTGAGTTTGGGTTCCTGGAGAGATGGCGGTGTCACCAAGAGAAAATGGACGAGAGAAAGGGGAGCCTCTCTGCAGCGGCGGAGGGGAGGGCCAGACGTGCTTAGCTGACCGTGAGGTCCCAGTGGGACGAGCAGGTGGAGATGGAACCGTTGATTGTTAGTTTGAGCGGGGACTGGAGATGTGGAGGCTAAGCCTCTGGAGGTGGTCTCCACGTGTGGCTTTACCTTTCCCGGGGGAGAGGGCGTCGAGGGAGAGCGGATGCAAGCCCGACTTGGAGCTCCGCAGAAAAGACATTTGCATCTGAGGGTGGGCAGTGCAAGAAGTGCTGTCTTCCTCCCTGAGGCTCTTCCTGGGGACCTCAGGACAGACCTACCTCCTGTGGTTGGGCCTCCCCTCCTCCCTTAGACCATGTAGCTGTCCCCTGTACCTATCTCCTCTCCTTGACCGTCAGCGGGCAGCCTGGGGTCGAGGGGCTAACCGGCTCTTTCTCTGGTTGGCTCAGCAGGACCGAGCATTCCGCCAAGGTTTCCGGGACTGCCTAGGGATGGTGAGCGAGCAGGTGCGGTGCTGGGGAAAGGCGAGGGCCAGGACGTGAAGTGGGGGAGGGAGAAGTAGCCCCAAGGCCACCTCCTCGTGCCTCCAGAAGCTGGTCCGGCAGCTACTGCTTTCGGGATGACCCCGGATTGGAGTTGGCCTTGAAGATGCAGAGCAGTGTCTAAGAAGTGAAACGGCAACCAGCCAGCGTCCCAAGTTTCTGCTTACTTGTGGAAAGTGCTCCTCAAGCTCCCGTACGGGGTGGCCGAGTATCTCCATTTAACACACCCTTGGGGCCTGAGCCTCCGGGTCTGTGCCGGGGTAGCAGGACGCTACGAGGTGATGGTGGGGCCATTCACCCAGTGATGGCCTTGGAAGAGCAGGTCCCCAGAAGATTCCAAAGAAACTTCAGTGCCCAGAACCACAGGGGCCCAAATTAAGCCCACCTAGGAGGTCAAATCGGGCCCAGCTCTGACAGGTGGACCCCCAGCGGCAGCTGCCCTGCCTGGAGCACACTCCAGGTTGCTTTCTGGTAGCTTCCCTTGCCCCGACACCCTGCGGGACCCCCGTTCCTGGGCTGCCCCTAGCCCCTCGGCCGGCCGAGTTCCCAGGAAAAGGCAGAGGCAGCCCTCTGGTTCTGAATGTGGCAGGCTTTTGGTAAGACACCGATCTGTGTGTTGCTTTCTTATGGTAAACTTGAGTTAAACTTGGCAAAAACTTTCCTTCCCGCTGGCCTGAACCATAGATATGGGCCTCCCAGACGGGTACAGAGAAAACCAGGGGCTTCTTCTGGGAGGAGTAGGGAGATGAGGAGGGCACTAGGCAAGGTGGAGGGTGGGGACCCCTGGCCCTCGTGCGTGCGGGCTGAGCTGAGGCAGCAGGGGAAGGTGCTTCCGAAGCGGCCAAGGATCAGGCAGGAGGGAAAACAGTTGGGGGGGGGGGCGGGGGTGAATGGGACAAGAGAAGTTTCATCCTCATTGCTCTTGCAGGGCTGGGGAAGGCGAGCTAGGAAAAGTTGTCTCCAGATTCTGTCTCCCTGATTTCCGTACTGGCGGCATCCAGGAAGAGGCTGTTGGGGGGGAAACTATGCCAGCACCCTCGAGTCCATGGTCTGGAGAAGGCCGAGGGACGACGCAGGGCACGCCCAGGGTAGGAGGGCACCCAGCCCAAGGCCGGCACGTGCTCCTCTCACCCCTGCAGTGAGGAGAGCTCCCCTCCGGGGCTGGGGCAGGAGGTGGGGGCAGGGCATTACACAGCAAGAAACAGATTTGTCTGGATCATTCCGTGCATGCAGCATGAGAGGTAGAGCCAGGAGAGGTGTAGGTGTAAAGTGCGAGGTTGGGCGGGGGTGGGGTGGGGTGGGGTGGGGGGACGCGCCGGAGGAGGTGAAGGTTCGAATAACAAAGGAGCCTCGTAAAGGATAAGCCATGCACGGTTCCAGGTCTCTGCCTACGGGATGCAGACAGAAAGCACAGTCCTAGCAATGAACTTCAGTCCAAGGCACGTTGCTCACTTCCCAGACGGTCCAGCCACCCTCCAGAGGCTACATGGGGTTGCTGGCAAGAGGCTGGCCCCTGCCAGCTCGGGGAGCTCTGACTTATGCAATTCAGGCTGGCGCGGGAGCAGCGGAGCTGGGAGTTCACCGCATCTCCCTCGGGCTCTCTCCCCGCCCCCTGCCAGCCCCTGCAAGTCACGCCAAGGGTCAGGGGCCCCAGGCGCGCGGCTGCAGCTGGGGAGGCCCTGGCTGGAGGAGCCCCAGAAAAAGGAGGGAAGGGAAGATAGTACCTGTTGCTGAATGCATCCTGCTTTGGCTCTTACTCCTCGGTTGCTTGTGGTGAGAGTTGCCCATCATTCTGTTCTGGACTGGCAGCCGCCCCGTGGCTGCCGCC
>CM053612.1:55128807-55143960 GCA_028646535.1 Procyon lotor
GCCGCTCCTCGCTCCGTCTGCAGAAGCTTGCAGGAGCGAGGGGCCAATAACAGAGCCTAATCCGGGAGTGTGACAGGGACCAGTGAAGGAATGTGCTACCCAGGAATTCTAAGTGATACAGCTCCCTGCTCCACTGGGGGATGGATCCGCTTCTGTAAGTGACAGCTGCCAACGGACTCCGTCCGGGCTCCAGTCCTGACAGAGACCTGGGGAAATTCTGGCAGAGAGCGAGGCTGCCAGGCTGCGGGCTCGGAGCTAACACAGCCACATGCCTCTCGCATGCCCAGTGTGGCCACCGGGCGTACCTGCCGCCTTGTCGGGCACACCTGAAGCCTCGCCCCGCTCTCCCCTTCCCTGCCTGCTTCGCCTTCCCAGGGGGAGGGCCGAGCCGGCAGCCCAGAGATTCAGCGCCTGCAACTGGGACCCTGGGCAGCCAATAAGAAGGCTCCCTCCATGAGTCCCACTGTAATTCCCGCACTCTCTCTCTGTCTCTCCCTCCCCCACCTCCCCGCACACATGCAGCTGCTCAGTGCAAGTGCTGCAGCCCTGTGGGATAAGTGACACGGGGCAGGTTGTGCTGGCTCAGCAGCTCAATCCAGCCCTAACAGCCTGGCGGCGAGGAAAGGGCCATGGCTTCTGGAATCAACCGCGCCGGAGCTAGACAGCCTCGAGTGACTTCGCTTACTTAGCGGAGTTGGGGTACTGTCCAACCTTGACGTCAGACTCCTGCTCACAGAGGCAGGGGGCCCGATCTGTGAAAGTCATGGCCACCGAGCACTGTGGGTACGGGGCTGGCTAGCGCCTCCGCCTGGCACACTTGGAGCACTGTGCCCCCCAGACAGCGGAGCCTTCTGAAGTTGGGGCAGGAGGTCTAAAGTGGGATCCGTCCGTCCGTCCATCCACCCACCCGATCACTGCCATCCTTTCAATGGTTCTCGGATCTACTCTGGCCAGGCAGGCATTCTGCTAGGTGTTGGGGACCCAGAGATAGTTAAGTCACCATCTGGGGGGGGTGACCGACACACCCACGGAGCATAACACTACAATGGGATCACCGCTATACCAGGGGAAGGATCCACATGTTGTAGGAGCACCAAAGAGAAACTTCTTCAGTCTGGGAGAGTTAGAGGACCCCCCTCCCAGAGGAGGTGACACTTGGATGGGGTCACAAAGGTTGAGGAAGAGTTGGCCAGACCCAGGGACAGAAAGGGCACACTGTTCAATATTTGGGACACTATCCCCGCTAAGAGCCTCTCCTACCAGGCCCCCAACGGTCAAGGGTCTCCTCAGTTTTCTGCAACAATTCCACACACGTCACTTAAGCCCCACCTCTGTGCCAGACTGAGGCGACAGAGGGAGGCAGACGCTGCCTTCGAGGCTCCCCAGCCCAGTGGGAGAGACACAATCACACAGAAAAGTCACAGGATGGTATGATCTTTGCTTGGGCTTTGCAGCTCACTGCGGAATGTGGCAGGAGGCCTCCAAGGAGACCCCCCAGAGGCCAGAAAAATAGGGCTTCGGAAACAGAGGTCCCAGGGCAAGTGTAAAAGGCCAAGAGGGAAGCATCTGGGGCAAACTGGATGTATGAACATAGTACAAATCGTGAAAAGTTTGTGAACGTGGCAAAAACCCTGAAGGTAAGGTTTGGGGGACATCTGGTCCCGGCCCCCTTATCTACTTGCGGTGGGTCCTCAATGTGAGTCTTGGCAGGTTCAAGGTTGTAAAGGTGGCCTGAAGAGAGGCTGGAGGAAAACAGAACCATGAGATCTGGAGACGGTTCTAAGAGGCATAGGACACCCTGGGAGTCAAACCAGACCCGAACTCGACTGCGTTGCGGACCTTTGGGACCCCAGATTATATTCTCAGGGAATAGGAATGGGCGGGTTTTGGGGCATCTGAAGAGTAAGGGGATGGAGGGTAGGGCTGAGGAACGAGTGAATGACTCTAAGCTGAGCACACCCATGTACCCACTCCCCAGCTCAAGAAGTTGAGCCTGACCAGGACTACAAAAGCGCTCCTCTCTGCACTTTTTTTTTTTTTTTAAGATATTTATTTGACAGAGAGAGAGAGATCACAAGTAGGCAGAGAAGCAGACAGAGAGAGAGAGGGAAGCAGGCTCCCCGCTGAGCAGAGAGCCTGATGTGGGGCTTGATCTCAGGACCCCAAGATCACGACCTGAGCCGAAGGCAGAGGCTTAACCCACTGAGCCACCCAGGCGCCCCCTCTCTGCACTTTTTAGAAGATCGTTGTAGATCTTCTCACGCAGCCCTGGGACGTAGATATTCTTAGTTTGATCTGCTTTACAGGTACCTAAATGGAGGCTAAGGGAGGGGAGGCAGCTTGGCCAAGATCCCCACTGGCTTCTTCCACGGGGCCTCGACGTGTGCTCAAGGTGCTCCCAGAGGAGAAACACCAACAAAAGAGAACAATGGACACAGAACTCCTCCTTTCTCCCCGCCTCCCCCCTGCCCCGCCATTCTTCTCTCCCCTCTTCTCGTCTGAGCTTCTCATAAAGAGTCTGCACCCCGGGTCCCAAGTCTTCACCTCTTTCTGTCAGCCCCAGTGAAGCCCCAGGCCCGTCTCACACCCCCACTCCCCTGGAGCTTCCCTCGCCCAGTCACAGTGTCCCTGTGGCCACGACAAGTCACAGATGTCCTTTCACACCTTTTCTCATTGGGCCTCCCTGCTCTGTTCACCCCTGGGGGGGGGCGGGGAGCATACACTCCTTAAAAAAAAAAGAGGTTTATTTGAGAGAGAGAGAACAAGAACAGGGGGAGGGGGAGGGGCAGAGGGAGAAGCGGACTCCCCTGCTGAGCAGGGAGCCCGATGCGGGACTCGATCCCAGGACCCCGGGAGCTGAAGGCAGACGCTCAACCGACTGAGCCACCCAGGCACCCCTATTCCTTCTTGACCAAATGAACCCAACTAGTACATGGGATAGACAGGATGTGGGCCCCTCTCTATCTCAGGATTCGGTACTTTCTCCACCTTCTCCCTCCTTATCACCTCAACTGGATGGGAGTGTTTTTAGGCATCTTTAACACTTTCAACATCTCAAAACTGTCTCGCATCCAAGCACTTTGCAGTCTTACCTCCACCTGGCTCATCCTGCTCCCAGCTACCATTATGTCTCCCCTGGACCACTGCAGTGAACACCCCCTTCACCGGGCTCCCTGTCCACACCCCTACGTCCTCTAATCTGTTCTTCACACAGCCTCCAGAGTGAGCATTTACAAACCTAAGCCAAATCCTATCACTCCATTGCTTGGACCCTCCCAGTGACCTGCTGTCTAAACTGTCAAGCTCAGGGGCGCCTGGGTGACTCAGTCATTTAAGAGGCTGCCTTCAGCTCAGGTCATGATCCCGGGGTCCCGGGATCGAGTCCCACATTGGGGCTCTTTGCTCAGCAGGGAGCCTGCTTCTCCCTCTGCCTGCAGCTCCCCCTGCTTGTGCAGGGAGTGCCCTACTTGCTCTCTCTCTCTCTCTCTGATAAACAAACAAATAAATAAATGAAATCTTTAAAAATAAATGAAGTGCCAAGTCCATGCTCTCTAGCCTATACTCAGAACTGGCCCTGCCTGACCTCTTCCGCTTCTCTATTTCCTGAAATAAACCCCTCCGTCCATTTAATCTATGGGCCACTCATTCTATTCTCTACCCTGTCCTTGAGGATTTATCACCTAATGGGTAAAGCAACCCAGGAAAGGCTCTATAGCCAGAGCAATCTGGATTCAAATCCTCACTCCGCTATTTCTACCTGTGTGGTCTCACAAAGTCTCTGAACCTCCCCAGCCTCAATTTTCTGCATATCTGTACAACAGGGAATGAAAACCTCTAACTTGAGACTTCTGTTAGGGAAGTGCCACGAGGCATGTAGTCGGCACTTACTGAAAAGCGCTCCTGGGGCACCTGGGTGGTGCAGTCTGTTAAACTGGGCCCCTGGTTTCTGCTCAGGTGTCGATCACAGGGTCATGAGATCAAGTCCCGTGTCGGGCTCTGCACTCAGTGCAGAGTCTACTTAAGACTCTCTCTCCCTCTGCTCCTCCCCGTTGCTCTCTCTCCCTCTAAAATAAATAAATCTTAAAAATAAAATAACATAAATAAATCTTAAAAAAATAAGTAAAATAAAATAAATCTTAAAAAATAAAAATCTTAAAAAAATGATCTTAAAAATAAGTAAAATAAAATAAATCTTTTTTTTTAAAGATTTTATTTATTAATTTGACAGAGAGAGATCACAAGTAGGCAGAGAGGCAGGCAGAGAGAGGGGGGAAGCAGGCTCTCCGCTGAGCAGGGAGCCCGATGCGGGGCTCGATCCCAGGACCCTAGGGTCATGACCCAAGCCGAAGGCAGAGGCTTAACCCACTGAGCCACTCAGGCGCCCCTAAAATAAATAAACCTTAGAAAAATAAAACAAATCTTAAAAAATAAAATAAAATAAATCTTAAAAAAAATTAAAAAGTGCTTCTCATCCCCTTCTCACTGTCTCTCCCTACGGTTCCCAAATCCTCCAGGTCTTCTAGCTTCGGCCCTAACCCCACCACCCCATTAAAGCCTTCTCCCCATCCATTCCCAGTCTGCAGGGCTCCCTGAGTACCTTCAGCCTGGGCTGCCTGAGCCACTCAACTTGTCCCTAAACACAGAAGTTCCGGAATTGCTAGAAATCTTCCATGGGCTCTGGAACCTTCTCTGGTCTTGGCAGCTTGTGAGTTGCTGGACGGCTGTGTCAGAGCTGGGGGCCCCGAGTGCGCGCTACACCGGGCCTGGCACAGAGAAAGGCTCGGCTCAGTTAGTGTTCGCTGACCAATCGGTATGGGCCACGCTACCCTGCCCGAGCAGACCTTCCCTCCTCCTCTTCCTCCTACCTCTCCTTTGCTCCCCGACAACCCCTCCAAAGCTTGGCCCTCCCACCCCCAGCAACTCAAGAGCCTTCTCAAAATATTCTCACCCCGGGACGCCTGGGTGGCTCAGTTGGTTGAGCGGCTGCCTTCGGCTCGGGTCATGTTCCCAGGGTCCTGGGATCGAGTCCCATATTGGGCTCCTTGCTCAGCAGGGAGTCTGCTTCTCCCTCTGCCTCTGCCTGCCACTCTGCCTGCTTGTGCTCTCTCTCTCTCTCTAACAAATAAGTAAATAAAAAAAAAATATTCTCACCCCTTCTGACTTATCAGGGTGGTATGGGTGATCGCAGTTCTAATGGGCTTACTGATACAAGATCAGCGCCACGGAAAGGGGCTAGGAACTCTGCGATCCTTAGTGCTGAGCGCTGTGCTCAGGTCGTGTGTGTGCGTGTGCGCGCGAGCACTCGCACGCACGCGCGCACTCGCACCTAATGGCTTTAGGAGGGGGCTAGGTCCCTTGCGGTGTCTTCACTAGACTTTGGGGGCGGGGAAAGGGCGTCTTTCCAGCTCGTGCACAAGCCAAGGCAGGCCAGAAGCAGCCGTTTCTATCCAGGAAAGGGGACCGGGCTCCTCACCCAACTTGAGGGGACAGAGAAGTCTGAGGCCCGAAATCAGCAACTCTGGGGTCCATCTCCCCAAAGTGAAGGAGTTTACGGCTCATCGCTGTCACCTCATCAGCTGCGTCCAGCTGTCCGCACGGCTGGAGGACGGGAGGTGGGGGGGAGAGGGAACGAGGCGGGTGGTACTATCTCCAGACTTTTCCCCCTCCCGGATGGAACCCACGAGCTGGGAAGGGAGCTTTAATCATGATCTCGCTTACTTCTCCCAACCACCTGCAAGGGGCCGGTGGTTGGTCTCCATCCCGCAGATGAGAAAGGGAGCTTGGGGAAGGTGGTGCTGGTAAGTGACAGAATCCGGGCGAGAACGCATGCGAGGCTGACTCCAAGTCCGTCTCTTGTCACTCTGCACACACTCTCTCCCAGTACAGGGGAAGCTCTGGGTACAAGTTCCAGAAGGAGAAGTGAATTCGAATACACGGCCCCAGCGCTGACTCTGGAGGCCGGTCTTTGGCCATTCATTCAGTGCCCTGCCCGGGAGACATTTTCCAGGTCTCCTTGAGCCTGAAGTACCAACTTCTCTCCCTTGGCCCCAAAATACTCTCTGTCTTCTATTCCATCTGCTTGGAATAGTTTTCTTCCCACCTCCCTCTCTGTTCAAAGCCGTACTCATGCCTCAAGACCCTGCCGCCTCCTCCTCCACGAAGCTTTCTCTTAGCCTTGCAGCCAGGGGCACACTCACTCCCCGCGGCCACAACCTTTTCGCGACTGGAAGGGCCATTGCCTACGCCTCCTGTCCTACTTCAAGCCCTTTCTGATCTTCCCAGCTGTGAACAACCGCCCCCTGTGTTTACTGCCACAGCATAGCGCGATGATCCCTGAAGTGCGGTACACGTTTTGCTAGTGGTACATGAAGTAGTGGTACGACAGGCAATTTCACATATGCGCAGATGATCTTTTTAAATCTAATAGTCATGTATGTATTCTAAGGCATACTAGACTCCAATAATAATCGGAGGAAAAAAATTAGTGTAATTTCTTGAGTATTCGAGGCTGAATTAAATGAGCTCAAGAAAAATAATTTGGTCTCTGTAAAGTGGATTGAATTACTTATCCCCTCCTTGTGGGCTGTGGTGAGGAGATCTTCAACGATGACTTCCAATTGCTTTGAGGGGGGCTTCTGTGGCTCCGGTCAGGCTCAACTTCTTGACCTGGGTCACGGGTACATCGGGTACATGGCTGTGTTCCCTTTATGGTCATTCACTGATGTGCGAACTTCTTTTAAAAAAGATTTTATATATTTATTTGAGAGAGAGAGAGCGAGAGAGCGAGCACAAGGAGGGGAGGGGCACAGGGAAAGGGAGAAGCAGGCTCCCCGCTGAGCAAGGAGCCCAATGAGGGGCTCGATCCCAGGACCCTGAGACCATGACCTGAGCTGAAGGGAGACGCTTAATCAACTAGCCCCCCAGGCGCCCCTGTGTGCTTTTTGATCCTCTTTTGTGTGTGTGTGTGTGTGTGTGTGTGTGTGTGTGTTAATTTCCTATAAAAAGTTTATTTAAAAAAAAGCTGACACAGAGCAGGCCCTTACTCAAGGTGAGTTGCATGCTTTGTATTTCAGGCCCACGGACCGGAAGGGTGTTGATGTCACTGCATCCAAGGAAGGGGGGTGCAGGTGCATAGAATGTGGGTTCAAGGAAGGCAGTGGGCTCCGGAATTGTGATCTGAGGAACATTTTCTTCTCTGGCCCCTGTCCCACTAAGAAAGCCAAGGCCCCTTCCGAGAACCTGTGCTGATGAGCAGCAGGCCAAGGCCAAGACGTGGATCACAAACAAGCATACGTCCCAGAGGATAAGCAGCCAGGGCAGCACAGGGGACAGAGGGCGGGCCCTGGGCCTCTCTGAGCCCCGTTTCTTTTCCACCTGGGCAGTAAAACACATGGACCTAATTGCTCCTTTGAGGGTCCTCTCGCCTCAAACGCTCAAAGGGTCGTCCTATGCGTTGACACCGGTCAACAAGTCTCTTCTCAGATAACTTGAACACCCATCCTGTTCCAGGTGTTGTTCTGGTCACACGAATGCCTTCAGGGGACTCCCAGGCCTCGGTTTCTCTTTCTATACTTCCCCCTGGGGAGGGACAAGCACCAAGAGTTCACAGTAAAGGGTCTCTGAGAGACTTTCAAAGGAAACGGTAGCCGAGGGTTGGAAATACACGTGCCTCCGAAGGTCAGGAAGGGCGGGGACATTTGGACAGTAGGCTGGGGGAAGCAAACTAGAGGGCGCATGCGGGTCCCCCCTCCTTGGGGCCCCAAGTCACTCATCCTCCAATCGGGGAAACCTCTACACTGGCCCAGCCTGACCCATCTGTGGCCAAGAGCTGGCCAGCTGGCTTCCAAATATATTTGAGCCACTCCCCCAACGGGTGTCTACTTCCGTATAAACGATACACTTGCAAAACCGTGCTCATCGACGCCATAAACGAAACACGAAGACATGCGTGATGACAAGAAATGTCATCGGGAATTCTGATATTGTCCTCCTGCGCCCTGATGGATCGTGCGCCTGTTTTGGGGGGGCCACAGGTCTTACGGTTGCTGATGCAAGGAGGACAGAAGAAAGGGAGCCGCATGCGCTGTGCTGCACTACCTTTTGGACCCTGCACGTCTTAGTCGTCCACTCGCTCGAGAGATCTCACTGAGCCTGTGGTATCGAGGCCCTGGGTGGGGCCCTGGGAGGTAGAGAGACGGGCAGGACAGGACGGAAGCAGTTGACAAGCCAGTCAGAGGAGACAGACAACTAAAGGTATAAATAACCGAGGTACGGCTGGCTTGCTGGCAATGCTAGGAGGGACATCAATATGGTGATTTGACGGGCGGGCGAGGGATGGGGATGGGGGTGGGGAGCTCATCCGGAGAAGTGCTCAGGGAAGGTGTCCCGGGGCTAAGAACTGAGGATGACAAGGGCCCAGCGGAGGGGACGGGAGGCGCCAAATCCACGAGGGGAGGAGGAATGATTTTGAGAAGCCAAAAGAAGGCAGTCTCTCTAGGGTGGAGGAGGTAAGGGGAAGAGGGGCCAATTTCCTTCAGAGTGCAATGGAAAACCACTAGAGGGTTTTAAGCAAGGCAGCGATCGGATCTCGTTGAACATTTTCAAAGACCACCACGGTCTACTCTGCGGATAAGGGACTGGAGGGATTGGAGAAGGAAGGGGGAGGTCAGGAGGCCATGGGACTGGTCCGGGCAAGAGATGACAGACCAAGATCAGGCAACGGAAACAGCAAGAGCAGGCAAGCCTAAGATGTATTTCAACCTCGGAACAACCCTACAATGATGCCCTCGTGAGGCCGCTATTATCTTCCCCGCGGCACATTTAAGGAAACTGAGGCCAAGTGAGGTTAAATAACTTGTCCGAGGTCGCACAGCGCATAAGTGACGAAAGCAGGATTCACTCCGGTCTGCCTGGCTTCCTTCCCATTCTACTTTAGATTCTAGTTACGTTTCCTGCTCTAGGGAATCATTCACCAGGACCATACAGGGTCTTCCGACTTCAATCCTGAAAACCACTGGGCATCCCGAACAAAGAAAAGGGGACTGAAGACTGTTTGACCCGGCAATCAGCCAAGAGGATGTAAGTGATTGAAACAGTCCTTTCGTCCCGTTGTCCTAAACACGCTCAGTTCACCAGAGCTCTAAGTGAGGGAAAAACCATTCTTTCCTGTGGGGGGGGAGTGGGCAGGAGGAGGGCGGGGATGGTATATTTGGAAATAGAAAAATAAAGGCTGCCAACTTGTGCCTTCAAGGAAAGCCCAGGGGCACAGGCCAAGACAGGGGAAGTGACTTGCCAAATCCCCCACAGCCCCCGAAGTTAGTGGGGGGGGGGGCGGAAAAGAAGGCAGAATTGTTCCTGCCAAAGATGCGAAGTCCTTTACAGAGCACTTTGTTAGCAAAGCCTTGCATCCCTGTCACTATGCAAAGCACGCTGGAACGTTGCCATGGCAACAGGCAGCTGGGCGCCAGAATCAGCTCAAGGCCTACCTCAGCAGAGGCCCAAGCCTGTGGGGGCAGCTCCCAGAAAGAGGGTGTGTGTGTGTGTGTGTGTGTATAGGGGAAGCTGGTTTTGTGTATGCTGATGAAGAGCCCAGAGCTCCCTTTCCAGGCTACCAGGGCGCAGAGCCTGTGTCTTCAGGAAATCTTTCCTGTTGCCGGATCTGCCTACCTTCCACTAAACACAGGACCCCAGGTTGGCATAACCCTGACCCTCTCCCCTGGTTCTTTTCTCGTGGCTTTTTTCCCCTCCCTCACCCCCTCCACTTTCTTTTTTGTGTGGCTGGGAAAAGGAAAGAAGATGGAAACATCCACCTGCTGTCAAACAAAACTCCCTTGTATTACAAGCACAAGAAGAAACTCTAGCCCAGAGAGGGAAAGTGACCGGCCAAAGGTTGCACAGCCTGGGTGACGCCTGAAGCAGAGCGCAGTTCCCCTGACTCCGAATGTGAGTTTCACCACGGTATTCTTTTTTCGCTGGGCACTGGGAAGGGAAGAAAGCCTTTCAATATTGATGGAGCCCCTCTGAGTACCTGATGCTATGCTAGATTCTTTTGTATTCCTCATAGCTCATCTGCACCCCAGACTAGCAAGAGAGCTATTATTATCCCCATTTCACACGTTAGGGAACTGGAGCTCAGAGAGGTTAAGGAATGGGCTGCAGGTCACACAGCGACACGGAGTGACGTTGGACTTCACACTGGTCTTTGCACTTCACCGCATCGCCCCACACTTCTGACACCTCTCCCCCCGCCTCGCCCCTTCCCCCCACCCTCAACAAATAAAATCTTTTTCAAAACGTGGGCAGGGCAAGGTCTGGTGCCCAGTAAGTGCTCAATAAATGTTAGTTACTGCTAAGAGTATTCCCTTTAGGGACCAGTTCCGGTTCTGCCTTCATTTGATGCAATTTCAGTTTCATTCCCCGGTCATCCATTAATTGCTGGCCGCCGGCACCTGGAGTCGAATTCCTTCTCCCAGAAGAAAAGCAAGGCATCAAGACAAGGTGATACCGAGCCAGTCATCAAAGAACGAAGCGACATTTGCCATTAAGATGAGGGTTGGAGAGAGGATATTCCAGGCAGAGGACATTTACAGCAAGAGCATAAAGGTATGAAGGGTATCTGGTGTTCAGAGGGAAAAGAGTGATCTAGTGCAGTGAGGCAGAAGACGACGTAGTCGGGAGCAGACCACAGAGGACTTGAGTGCCTTACAAGGTGGAAGGCTGATTGGAGAGACGCGAAAAGACCAATCAGAAGCTGTGGAAGGGTGCGGGTGAGAAGGGTTGAAGGCTGAGGGTGAGTGACAGGGTGGAAGGGAACAAGGAACAGTAGAGGAGGTGACGTGGGGAGAGAACGGGGTAGTGCCGGTCTCCAAATTAGGGAGCCCTGGGAGAGGCCCAGGAGGTGGGAGGGAGGAGAGAGCTCAGCCTGGCCACTGTGGGTGTGCGGTGCCTCTGGGCACATTGTTCCCGAGGTCAGGGCTGAGATAGAAATGGAACAGCCATTAGCTCTTGGGGGAGTCCAGCTGACCCTTGACAACACGACGGGTCCACTTACATGCGCATTATTTTTGATAAATACGGTAGAGAGGTGCAGCGGTATTTTCCTCTTCCCTATGGCTTTCTTAATATTTTCTTCTCTTTTTGTAAGGCTACAGTGTATAATACATACAACACACAAAATAGGCGAGAATCAACTGTTTAGGTCATCGGGAAGGCTTTTGGTCACCAGTAGGCTATCGGTTACGATTTAGGGGGAAGTCAAAAGCTCTCTGTGGACATTCCACTATGTGGAGGAGTCGGCGTCGCTACCCCTCAGGCTGCTCAAGGGTCAACTGTGTATGAAACCAGAAAGCAGAGGGGACAGTTGGGTTTGAGTGAGGAGAACGGGGAGAGAACGGAGCGCTGATGATTTAGCTCTGTGTCGGGATCGTTTGTGTCTCTGCCGGGCTCTGCAGCGGCAGGCCTCGTGACGGACTACTCAACATTTATGAGGCCCCTCATATGCAGACCAAGGCGGTCCCGCAACTCAGTGAGCCAAAATGGCACAGGCCCTCATGCACGGGGCCTTAGCAACCCAGGCAGGCAGCTGGCACCCCTGACACGAAGATCTTCTGGGAGACGGACTGGATAATTCCAAGAGGTCACACAAAATTAGGGAGCACCGGGGCGCCTGGGTGGCTCAGTGGGTTAAAGCCTCTGCCTTCGGCTCAGGGTCCTGGGATCGAACCCCGTGTCAGGCTCTCTGCTCAGCGGAGCCTGCTTCTCTCCCTCTCTCTCTCTGTCTCTCTGTCTGTCTCTTCTTCAAATAAAGAAAATATTTTTTTAAAAAAAGAAAATTCAAATTTTATCTTTGGTAACAAATGGTGTCAGCTGTTTTCCCTGAAGTGACAAGCTCACTCCGTTCACTTTTGAGAAAATGCCTGCCAACTACTCAAGCCGGAATACCCATAGTTCATCAGGGCTTCTTTCACATACAACGGATGTTCCGTGGGAAAAGAGGCCTATTGAGCTCACACCTCCAACAATTGCACAAGTGCTTTTCCTCTAGACAAGTCTCAGGCTTCAGCCACAGCACAAGTGCGTGCTCTTCCTGTCCCATCACACAGATTATTAAAAAGATTTGAATTCAACAGTCAAGATTTAATAAAAATAGCATTTTTAAAAAAAAGCATTTTTTACTGAGTTATCAAAGCCATTCTTAGGTAAAACTGGCTCCGCCCCTTCCCCCACCCCCTCCCCGAGTGTGCGGCAGTGTATACAGTGACCCACAGTACCGGAGGGGGCCTCCGATTTTATGCGCTAAGGTGCCAGCAGTTTTGCCCTGAGTACAAACATCAACCTCGTGAAAGACAAATAATGTCTTCGTATTATCCTGAAAATCGCTCTGACCTTATACGCCCCCAGAAAGGCTCTCAGCAGTAACCCCTAGAGGTCTGCGGACCATACTTTAAGAACTGCTGGCTTAGAGGGGCGCCTGGGTGGCTCAGCCGGTTAAGCGTCTGCTGTCAGCTCAGGTCATGATCCCGGGGTCCTGGGATCGAGTCCCGCATCCAGCTCCCCGCTCAGCGGGGAGTCTGCTTCTCCCTTGGCTTCTCCCTCTGCCCCCGCTTGTGCTCTCTTTCTCTCAAAAAAAAAAAAAAAAAAAACCAACAAAACTGCTGGTTTAGAGAAATTCCTACCCAGAGCCACAGGGGTAAGTTGAGGAAGGTTTACTGTAGCATTCTTTGGGGTCATAGGGAGCTGATGGGACCGAGATGTCCAGTCTTAGAGGAACACAGAGGTAAACTGTGGTAGGTGTGTGCAGTGGCTAGAAGTGATCAGCTAGACGGGCACACAGCAGCGTGGAGAGACCTCAAAAACAGAGCATTGAGGGGAAAAAAAAGAAATAGAATATCGTCTTTGAATCAACAGCATTTCTGGAAATTAAAAGCATACCTAAATATCTTGTCAAGGACACCTGTATTTCCAAGATACATGCCAACCCCCTAGAAAGAGGATGGGAGTAGGGATTAAAGACGAAAAGGAAAAATCATGTCAGACCAAAAAAGAATGTAAAGGACCTTGCATGGATAGATGGTAGCGTGCAGAGCTGTATATTTAACTGTGCCCTTGAGTGCAAATAAGGACAGAGTGAATGGGAGGCAGAAAATAGTCTACTCTTTCAAGAGCACTGATGGTGAAAAGAAGGAGGGACTGCTGAAGAGAGTTCCAGAGAAAGAAGTGGGTGGGATATGTGCCTTTTGCCTCCTATCGGTGTTTCCAAACACGAGCTAGCCTGGGTTTACCACTGGCCGCCTGGCTTCTGAAGGTCACAGAATAAGGTTCCGACAGGTAGGGAGGGCACGGAAGGAGGTCCCACTTGCTGCCTCCTATTTTTTTTTTTTTTCTGGGAAGTAGAAGATGAGATCATTGCCTCGAAGTAGATGGTATGCAGTTGGGGCATGAAGATCCGGGGACTATGAGAAGCAGCTGCCCTAGAGACTAGAGAAAGTAAAAGTATTTCCCGGCGGCACTGACGGCCCATCCCGTCTGGAGACGGCGGGATGTTTGAGATGGATGGCAGGAAAGCTGCCTTGATTTTTCATTATGTGTTCAATCAATCAATTTCAACAAATATTTATGGGGTGTCTGTTATGTGCCAAGAACCTTCCGGGCGCCTGGGTGACTCAGTTGGTTAAGCGTCTGCCTTTGACTCAGGTCACGATCCCAAAGTCCTGGGATGGAGCCGAGTTGGCTGAGCAGGGGTGGGGAGGGAGGGGTCTGCTTCTCCCTCTCCATCTGCCCCTTCCCCTGCTCCTTCTCTTTCTTGCTCACTCTCCCTCTCAGATAAATAAAATCTAAAAAAACCAAACCAAACCAGACCAGACCTTGTAAGATACTTGGGATACCATAAGGACTAAAATAGGCGTAGCCCTGGTGCGCCTGGGTGGCAGTCATAAGCATCTGCCTTTGGCTCCGGTCATGATCCCAGGGGCCTGGGATGGAGCCCAGCCCAGCATCAGGCTCCCCGCTTGGCGGGAAGCCTGCTGCTTCTCCCTCTCCCACTCCCCCTGCTTGTGTTCCGTCTCTTGCTGTGTCTCTCTCTGTCAAATAAATCTTAAAAAAATAATAATAATAAAATAGACAGAGTCCTTATCCTTATGGACTTGCCAGTCTAGTGGTGCGTGGGGCATGGGGAGAGGAATGATAAGTAATCGCACAGGAACAAATATGATTACGCCATAATGACTTCAAGGAAAGAAGTACTTCAAGGAAAGAGGGTATACCGGCCAGGCTTAGGCGAGGCTTAGCGCAGGCAGGGAGGCCTGTTGCTAAATAGAATCTCCATTTCCAAAGGCTTCACGGACCCCATTGCAAGCACGCTCTGTGCCTTATCTAGCCTGTCCCTTACTGGGTTTTCCCCCGTTCTTTCCACATCATAACCAACGTTTTGATGTCTGTTCTCGAACATGCGTCTTTTTTTTTTCCCCCGAAACATGCATCTTTGAGCACTCCTCTCAACTCCTCAGCATGCATTTCTTAAAGTGAAATTGGCAGGTTAAAGGGCATATGCATTTTTTAAGGCTTTTGAAACATATTGTCGTACTGGTCTGCAGAAAGATTGTACACAGGAAAAAGTCTGCTTTAAAAAAAGGGGAGGGGGCTTAGCAGTAGTCAGATCCAGGTGGGACAAAACCGGCACAGAATTTTTTATTTTCTAAATTGTCTGCATCTAAATTTCCCATCTCCCTACCTTCTAACCACTCCTGCCTGTATGTGCATTACTCACTTAAAAATATTTTTGAGTACTGTTCACACACACACACACACACACACACACACGACATAAATATTCAGGGACTACAAAGAGAATTCAGAGAAAAGGGAGTCGCCTTGACCCCTAGCTAGTTTCTTAGGCTTCCTGCCTGAAATGTTCTGCACATAATATACAAGAAATTAGATGGTGGCATCAGATTATACACATTTAAAATTTTTTTTTAGATTATACACATTTTTCTTTTGTACCTTACACTTTTCATTTAACACAAAGAACCACCACATTTTTTTAAAGCCCGTATAATATCATTCTATGGTTATTTGGACTGTTTCCACTACAAAAAAAATGTGTATTACTTATTTCACAAAGATAATAGCAAAGGTGGAAAAAGAAGAAAAAAA
>CM053612.1:55144460-55183084 GCA_028646535.1 Procyon lotor
GGGAGTTTCTGGAGTTGGGCCTAATGGAAAATGCAGTTGCTGAGGAGAGGTGAAAAGTCACCCCTGAGACGCAGGGACAGCAAGGTAGCCCTCCAGTACCCGAGGCTCATTCCCGCTTTGCTTTTCCTCCCTCTCCTCCCCTGCCGCCAAGAAGGTTAGGAAGCGGGAGCTAGAACATCGTCAGTGGGACAGATCCACAGCAAGCTGCCCTTTCTCAAAGGGGCTGAAAGAGTGCACTGGAGTAGGTACGGGGGAAGGGCTGCCCTCATGAGCATTTTTAAAGCCTCAGCCTAATTGATTGCTTTGACCTCGGAAGAAGAAAGGTGGTGGTGTTACCCGTCCGAGGAGGGGCTGCGTGCGGCTTGCAGGCAGGTGGGAAGAGAGAAGCTCAGGAGTAGAATGGGGCGAGGCCAGCAGCGAATGTCCCCCTCAACACCAGGTGAGAATATAGATGAGTGTTTATCTCATCTGGGAGGAGGGAAGACTTTCTCGGCGTAAAAACAAAAACAAAACACACACACACATACACACAGGAGAATGGCAACGTATTTGACAGCAGTCGTTAACAAAAAATGTTAGCACATCCTAAAGCACAGTAAACCAGAAATCAAAGACAAAATAGAAAAGCGGGAAATAAAAAGCTATTTGCAGCACAGGGCAAAATTAAAAAAAAAAAAAAAGGTTAATAACTTTATAACATAAAGAGCTTTAAGTAATAAGCTCTTTGCCAATAAGGAGAGAAACACACGTTTCACTTTTCTAATCAGAAAAACCAACTCTGTTTTTCTTTTTTTAAAAAAAAAGAGGACAGCAGAAGAAGAACATGTCATTCTCTGGAAGGGAAGCTATTAAGAATCACAGAATGTAAATCAGCTCAGACAAGTGCAGAAGTGGCTCAGGAAGAGAGAGTTGGAAAATGTCTTGTTTACTGCACTGGGGAGATGACAGTGGAGGGGGGTCTCCTAAAGCTTATTTAAAAGTAACCAATTTAGAACAACTATCAAAATGGCACTGGAAACTGTCACTGACATTTGCGAGCAGGAGGGCTCTGCTTCCCATACAAAGCAGAGAGAGGATTATGGCCGGGGACATGTCGAGGCATCAAACATTACTTGAGACCTATTATCTGCTGGGCATGCGATTCGAGCAGAGGAGCGGACCCCCCAATGAGAAGCTTATTACAAAGACTTCTCAGTCCATGGGGGGAGATAATATGCAACTTGTGAAAGAAGCAGCTTTTGAGATGGGCTTTGAAGGTTGAGTAGGAGTTCAATAGGCAGAGATGTAGTCAGGGCGGGTATCAGAATTGGAAGTGAAGACAAAGATATGTGACTGGGTGAGATAATCTCTGAGGCCCTTTTCAGCTCTGCCAATCGGCCTCCTCCTCATTAACATTGCCTTTGTGAAATCTTGGCTTTGACATGCTGCTCGCAGTGTCCTCTGACAGAAAAACAAATACATAAGCATTCAAATAAAAAGAAACATCCAGGGGCGCCGGGGTGGCTCAGTTGGTTAAGCGGCTGCCTTCCGCTCAGATCATTGATCCCAGGATCCTGGATCGAGCCCCACATCAGGCTCCCTGCTCAGCAGAGAGCCTGCTTCTCTCTCTCTCTCTCTCTCTCTCTGTCTGTCTGCTGCTCCATTTACTTGTTCTCTCTCTCTCTCAAATAAATAAATAAATAAATAATCTTTAAAAATAATAAAAAGAAACATCCATCCATACCTCTTGAGGGTGTTTCACTTAATGTCAGTGGCGAGGGTCCCACGTTTGGGGAAATTGTCCCAAAAGTAATAAGGAGCCACTGAGGTCCCTATCTCCAGAACTGAGAAGATTAGAAGGGGAGAGGATGGAGGCAGGCAAACCGGTCAGAGGTTCTCACGAGAATCCAGTGAAAGAGGATGGGTCCCTCGACTCAGAAGAAACGGCCCAGAAGCCTGGGGTGTATGGGGAGAAGTGACTAATTAGACTACAGAAGGGGTTCCTAAGTCCTAGTCTGCTGCACACAAATCCGAATGAGACAGGGCGTACGCTCAATCTGGCCATTATGTTCTTTGCAACATGGAAGGGTATTGTTTTACATTTCCCTTCCCCAATTTGGGACACATTGTTATGGTTGTTTAAACAAGGTGCCAATCCGACTGGGCAATGGCAGGAAACGTTCCCCCACAGGAAAGGCTCACATCAGATCCCTGCTGCCTTTCACAAGTGGAAATCAAGCCTCCTCCCCCAGAGGGCAGGAGGGCCAGAGCACCGTGGCCCCTTCAACAGGTGTCAAGAAGAAAGAAAATGTCCTCTCTAAAATAAATAATTTTTTTTAAGATTTTATTTATTTGACAGAGAGAAACACAGCAAGAGAGGGAACACAAGCAGAGGGAATGGTAGCGGGAGAAGCAGGCTTCCTGCCGAGCAAGGAGCCCAATGTGGGGCTCGATCCCAGGACTCTGGGATCATGACCTGAGCTGAAGGCAGACAATTAACGACTGAGCCACCCAGGCGCCCCTAAAATAAATAAATTTTTAAAAGCTTAAGGTAGGAAAGAAGGAGGGAAGGAAGGAAGGAAGGAAGGAAGGAAGGAAGGAAGGAAGGAAGGAAGGGAGGGAGGGAGGGAGGGAGGGAGGAAGGATATGTTCCTTTTTGCTTAGCAGCCCAGGAACAGAGCATTTGCAGAGGCGCTGGGGGGCAGAGGAAGGTGAAGGTGACACATTCCCAGCTCCGTCATCTGAGCAGGGCAGCATGAAGTGAAGGCCCAGGGAGATGGGTGCCTCTGGGGAGACCACCACCTACCTGCCTGCCTTTTCCATTTGTAACCTGGAGGGGGCCTTCCTTCTCCATGCACAAGAAAGTGACAAGTTAGGAAAGCACCAGGGCCGGCAGCCCAAGTTGGAGAGGCAGGGGAGGGTGTCCTGTGTTCCTGGAGGAACGGGAAAGTGACACCGGGGAAGGTGGACCGGGAGGGGAGGAGGTGGGGGAGGATCAGAGAGTGACCAGCTCCCTTTCCCATCCTTTCCCACACCGCCAAGCCCGCCTCCCTCAGCTGAGACCTCCCTCCGCTGAAAACCCCCCTCCGCCCTCCAGTCTTGTTCCAGAAGTCACGTGGCCACCCAAGCACCCCCCGGGACAGTTGGCTTGGAGGCCTGGCAGCATCTCTGTGACCTAATCGAAACGTGCTTCTACCCCACGGTTCTTGAAGCCTTTCAGTGCCTGACTTTTCACACAAGCAAGCTCGCCCTCACCCTTACTCTGTGCCGGGCACTGGGGACACAAACTGGGCACTGGGCATCCGGTCAGGCATGCCTCAGAGTCTCGAGGGGCCAACACACATTCATGTTGCTCCTTGTTCCAAGGCTGGGACCTGGTCGGGCTCAGTCAGCACTCAGTGCCTGGCCCAGAGTCTGCATGTGATACGTATTTGCTGGAGTTGTTGCAAGAATTCTAAGCCACGAGAGGAAACAAGGTCTATGTTGGCCCAACTCTACTTTCCAAGCTAGAGAGTCAAGAGGCGTTCCATCTGATTTGTTTCCAAGCTGCTGGGATGAGTACCGTATGGAGCACCGTAGAAACCAAGAGGGGGCTTTGCCCGGGGCCATCGGGGAAGGCTTCCAGAAAAGGTGTCATTGAGGCAAGCTTTGAGGAATCAGGGAGGTTTTCCGAGGTGGAAATGAACACTTTCGGAAGCACGACCAAAGGTAGCAGATTGGGATGCGTGGTTGGAGGCCCGCAAGCAGAAAACTTGGCTCAAAGCGGGTGGTAGGAGACGATGCTGGAGAGGTAGCCCGGACTCCATGCTGTGGAGGGCCGGCAGTTCCAGCTGGAGGAATAGTTTCAGGAACATGTTATGGAGAAGAAATTCTTCACTGAGGCTGAGCTGGCACCCGTGTGGGAGAAGCAAGAGAGAAGGGGGGGAGGGGGTCGCCGCAAGGACAGAGGGGGAGGGCAAAGTGTGAGATGTTGATGATGACTTAGGGAAACAGAGTCTCTCATCTACTCCCGGGGGAAGTGTAAAGTGGCAGAGCCATCTCAAAGAGCAGTTTCGTGACAACTGCACATCCCCCCTCAACCCAGCGATCTGACTTCTAGGTACAAGATTTCTACACGTACAAGGGGAAAATATGCACGAGAATGTTCCCTGCAGCATAGCTGGGAGCGGTTCAAAAAGAGAAACGACCTCAGCTTCTTCTTCTTTTTTTTTTAAAGACTTTTTATTTATTTGAGAAAGAAAGAGAGAGCACGAGTGGGAGAAGCAGGCTCCCTGCTGAGCAGGGAGCCTGACTTGGGGCTCCATCCCGGGACCCTGGGATCAGTGACCTGAGCGGAAGGCAGACGCTTAACCGACTGAGCCACCCAGGCGCCCCTGAAGCAACCTGTTGCTATCGGCAGAGGATTTTTAAAAAGTGATTTTTATTATTCACGCGATGGCTTATTATATAAGAGTTAACTCGAACACCCTACATCTCCATGTGTAAAAGGAATAGAGACCAAAAAGATAATGCTGAATGAAAAAAGACAAATTGTACACAGCTCTTTCACATGGAATATCACAGTAGATTTCAAGTGTGCAAAACCCAATACCACACACCATGTGCAGACACATAACTGTGGCCTGGAGACGTATCACGGTCAAGATAATGAAGGACAGGACAGAGGAGGGCAGCATATGGAGGGATTTCAATGGTATTATACGTAACGTATCGTTTCACCATAACACAAATCTCAGGCAAAGACGATGCAAATGTTAACATTTGCTCATTTTGGGTGGAGGGTACATGAGAATTTGCTGCATTATCCTGACTTAAAAAAAAATGAAACACTTCTTTTTTTTTTTTCTTAAGAAAAAGAGGAAAAAGGGAGAGGTGAGGGATGGAAGACAGAGGCCTGGCCATTACCACATCTAGCAATTAGAAGCCCACAGACCCACACTGAAGGATTCCACAGCTACAATAAATAATAACAATAACAACAACAACAGGAAAGGGACGCCCAGGTGGCTCATTCAGTTAAGTGTCTGCCTTCGGCTCGGGTCATGACCTCGGGGTCCTGGGATCAAACCCCGTGTCCGGCTCCCCGCTCAGCGGGGGAGTCTGCTTCTCCCTCTCTCTCTGCCTCTCCCCACCAGCTCACACACTCTCTCTCTCTCTCAAATAAATAAATAAAATCTAGAAAGAAAGAAAGAAAGAAAGAAAGAAAGAAAGAAAGAAAGAAAGAAAGAAAGAAAGAAACCCAGGAAAAATGACCCCACAGCTCCCAATAAATGCCAGATCACACTGGGCTCAGTGCCACTCTTGGCCTTATCCAGCTCCCCCAGCTTTCAGGCAAGAAAACAATAAATAGTGCACCAAAGCGACCCAAGGTTGAGAACAATGATGTGGAGCTTTGGCCGGGCCCGGACACAAAGGCACTTGGGAGAGCGCAATTTACACATATGTTTCCCACATGAGAAACAGCTCATCCCTGCAGGGCATCCAAGGCGCCACAGCCCGAGTGGCAGGTCCAGTCTTTGCCAGGGGCCAGGAGTGGAGGCGGCGGTGGTGGCGGTGGCGGAGGAGGAGGAGGAGAAAGAAGGAGGGGGAGGAGGAGGTGGCTTTTCAGGGCATCAGAGCGACAGAGAAGGACATGAAATCAAAGGGAAGCAATCTCGCTAGAACTGGAACGTAAGCTCCGGGAGGATTTGTTGGGTTCTCTCTTGTTCCCTGTTGTGTCCCTCAGCCCCTGGAGTGTCTGGCATATAGGAGATACTCAGTAACTCTGAGCTGAGTGAGCAGAAGGGAATGGTGAGTGGCTTGGGCTGGAAGGGAAGAGCCTTGAGAGCCCCCAGCTCTCTGGCATCTTGATTGCTCAAGTGACCATATTTCAGAGATGCTAAAGCAGACCCTCGCAGTGTTCCTAGTGCCTACAGCAGGAGCTGGGGACTGGGACTGAGATGTCGGCAGAAGAAAGGGTGATATAGCTATAGAGAAGCGAAGCTCCGGGAGGAGTCAAGAGCCAGGAGGTTGGGGCAGAAAGCATCCCTCAATAACTGAAAAGCTGCAGGAGTAGGGACAGTTATGGGGAAGGTGTTTGTGAGAGCCAAACGGACACCAGAGAGCATAAAGAAGAGCGGAGGGGTCTCACTCCTATCGGGCACTACTAGCTCAGGAGGGGCTCCTTTGCGCAAATTTGAGAAAGGCTCCTTCTCCTGCCGGATGGACGCTTTGGAGAGCTGCAGTGCCTCTGGGAGATATGGGGAAAGAGCCCCAGGGCACAGGTCTTGGTTATTGGAGCTCGGGTTGGATTTCAGGCCCCACTCACAGGGCACCCTGGCACAGTGCACAACTTGCACAACCGTACACACCAAATCAGCATTCCTGACAACCAGGTTCTTCATAGTCTCCCATCATTCTGCAGCCTGCTGAAGGCACTGCCACCATCTTTGACTGCTATCCGTGCTTTGCAGCCCCTGCCAGGCCTCCTTGCCCTGGACAGCAGGCAGGAAGGTCCATTGAGCCAAGACACAAACTCGGTTCTAGGGTGAATTCTGAATATTAGCCTACGTGCAAGGACTCCATTCTACCCTCAGGAACATCTCAACATGCTTTTCTATCCTCCTGACAGAGGTCAAGCAAATCCTTAGAAGCTAGAGGCCAGGAACAAGCTGTTGCACCCCCTGGTGTTGGCTAAAGGAAATGCTGATGACATTTCTCCTGTCATTCCAGAGGAGAAATTAAAAGCTCCACCCCCCCACCCCCCCACCCCGTCTCCATCCCCAGGGAGTTGTGGGGTCCACCATCTGCAGTGTAAACAGCAGGGACAGAATATCGGCAACCGCTCCGAGGCCCTGGTGGGATCATGTTGCTCCTTGTCAAGCAAGAGAATGAATCCAGCCTCCTCCTTCTGAGAAGGTAGTGGCCATCAGGTGGCCGCTCTGTCTCTCTGCCCCTCCTACCAACAAAATTACCTGCCTTTGCCTTTCACGAGCTCCGTTCTCTCCAGAAGGCCAGACCCTTCATTTTTTTTGGTCAGGGCAACCCCTGCCGACCCCTGCCCAGGAGCCCGTCCCATCCTTTTAACTACCTTTCACTGAATCCAAGAGGGGGGAAAGTCACTTCATCTCTTTGTGTCTCCCTTCCTCATCCGTATGACGTGGAGAGAAAACAGCATCTATCCGGTCGGACTGCGAGGACTGAGCATGTTAATTCACGTACAGTGTTTAGCTCCAGGCTGGCCAGAGGGTAGGCACCCACTGAATGTTGCCAATTATGATTATGATTATGATGATCATCATCACGAGTGTGAAGGGCACAGTTAAGGGCAGTGAGGTATTAAGGGCACAGAACCAGTCTGGACAGCCAGCACCGGGATGGACTGCTCTGGAATGAGAGTTGGCTTCAGGAGGGAGGCCCCACGAAGAAGGCTCTGGCTGCTGCCAGGCTGGATCCTGGAGCCATCAGTGTACATGCTTCTGCAAAGCAGAAGCAGCTACTCTTTCCTCCTGAAACCCTTGGCTTCCCATCTGGTCTCCTCTGTCCCATTTAGACTTGCTCTCCTCTGGACTGACGGGGCAATCCAAGGGCTGGCAGCACCAGGAGCTGGCCTCAGAGGCCCGGTGGCACCAAGATTCAAGGCACGCCTTCTCCATACCCCGCCCGGCACACCAGGCCTCACAGTGGTGGGGAGACATCCACTAGTGGTTCTCATCCTGAGACTCGTGGGGCTCTGTGGAACCCAATTTGGGGAAATACTGAGCCAAAAAGGCTCGCAGTCAAGACCAGGCTCGACGTGGGCACAGAGGATTTGGAGAGCAAGAGAAAGACCCCAAACTCTCCTCTGTCATTCAGTGGCTGTTGCCTGAAATGCCGCCATCGGAGAGCTTCATTTCCTAGCCAGAGCCATTGTTCCGGTGAAAACGCAAAGGCCCAAGAGTGGGAACCGTGAAACTATCTCCGATGTTGATGGCTTCAGGGGAACAGTTTACTCAGCAAAGTCTTTGTAACACGGAGAAACCCGACAACGGGCAAGACACTTGCCCCCGCTTGGCCTGCCAATACCTACCGAGAACTACAGACTCAAACACAGGGAAGGGAATACATCACACTGCATTTTGATTTCAACAGATCTGGGGCTTTCATCCCAGTGCTGCCTCGTTATTAGCTGTGTGACTTTGGAGAAGCCACTTCACCTCTCTGAACCTCAGTCTTCCTATCTGTACAACCCTGATGATAATGGTAACAACAATACCAGATTGGTAATGTTGTTTGGGATGGGGAGAGCTTAGATGAAAAAAGAGGCGCAAGGGACACTAACCCGGTGCCTGGCTCGGGGGAGCTCATTTATTTGTTCCATCTGAATTTTGCTCTGAGCCAGCAATAGGGACTTTGCCAATGATGTAAAGACATTGAGAAGCAGGAACACAGGACAAAGGTGAGTCCTGAACGTCCTCTGCGGGGTCTGTTCTTGGAGAGAAGACAGCATAATCCTCAGCCCAGGATTTGGGAGCCAGAATCCAGATGGCACGGCCCATTTATCAGTGCCACCAGACTCTCAACTTTAATAAGCTTTCTGCATTCCTAACCACAGGAAGGGAGGAAATGGGCCAGATTCCTTGGTGATAATGAGCACCGCCAGCTCACTTTTATATTGGCAAAGTGCATTGTGATCACTCTGATTAGTTCGTTCTCACAGCAGCCTTTGGGAGGCAGAGGCGTCTTTTTCTCTTTGTTTGAAGATGTAGGACTCGGGAAGCACAAGCTTTTGGCTATTTCCAACATTCGGCCTGGTCCAATGCCTCTTCTAGGTATACGAGTTGCCTTATTGCTGTTAGAATCTTAAGGATGGCTTCTTCTTAGGGTCGAAGGCCATTCGATACTCTTCCAGGAAGATAGGCCGCCTGGTGTTGTCTAGAAAACTCTGTCTTTTACCTAGCAGACAGGGGCTGTGGGCAGGCCTAGGAGCAAAGAAACTCCAAACCTTAAAAGGTTAGGAATGCAGGGACCAGGGAGTTAGGGAAAACAGACCAATGAAAGCGCTTAGCAACATCCAGGGACCAATGGGGAGTGAGCTCCTCTGTTTCCAGGAGACAGTCTTGATTTTCATTGGCTTTGGCTGTGAAACTGTCTCCCACCCGAGGAGGGGAGGATCTGCAGCTTTGTTTAGGTGCTCATACCTGTCCACCGAGGGGCCCTAAGAAAACTGGGGGAGCTCCCACTCAGGCCTCTTTACCATTGGGAAGTTCTCAGCCATCCCCAAACAAAACAAAACAAACCCCGAAACTATAGCAGTTTTCAGCAGACTTGCATGTTTGCCAGGTCTGCCCGAGTGCAAATCGTGGTCCATACACACTATAAAAGGACACACACGGTCATCTTAAACCCCCGAGGGCAGAGCAAGCTATTTACGTGTCAGTCCCTGCCGGTCCCAGGCCCGTCTCAGTCAGCAAGGATGGTCAAAGACATTCTGCCCGTTCGACCTGGCCTAGCTCTAGAATCCGTGGGACCCCAGCCTGATAGGGCACTAGGCGAGCGGGCTGCGAGGATACCGCACAGAGCGTGCGCTGCCCTGAGCACTGCGTCGGAGGCTGGGCATGAGCTGAGCCCCACAGGCCATGAGAGCCTCCCCTCTGCCCATTGCCACCACACCCCACCAGGAGGGGCTGGTTTTCCTCCCTGTCCGTCCATCGTGCACGGGGCCACTGTCTTTGGTCTCTCCAACAGCTCCGCCCCACGAGGGACCTGGCCCCCATCCCATTCTGCGGCTCAGCTGGCTTCGGGGGGGAGCCAGCTACAGGTCTGGCTCCTGCCAGGCCCTCCTTTCCCTTCGCGCTGGATCTCTGCATAGACCCCCTGGCCTTCACAGGCCTGCAGGATGGGCAACTCGAGTCCCACTGGACACCAAGGACCGCTAGTGCACCCTGCTCCTGCATTTTCTAGATGGTGCCATCTGTACCAGATTGGCCTTGAGTTTTCCCCCATACCCCTTAGACACTGTATTCAGCCTGCTTCTCATGCCCTGGCAGAGCCGTGCTTGAGTTTCAGCACCTACTGTGTGCTAGAAGCTGGGAAGGTTGCCGGATCTCAGGTGTCCCCGGCCCTGCGGCTCAGTGGCAGCTGGGACCACGAAGGCCCCGTACCCCACGTGGGAGCTTCCAGAATGTTCTGCAGCCAAGGCCACATCATTTAGGAAATTTCCACAAGCCGCTCTCTTTATGCAATCCCTCGAGTTCCGTGGGGCCCCAAATAATTGCAAGGGGTGAGTGGGAGAGACGCTGCCAGGAGCTTGAGTTTTCGTTCTGGGAGCAGCACCCTCCCTTCCCCTCGCCCGGGGAAGAGTTCCCAAACTAGCAGGAATCCAAAGTCACTCGGCTCTCCTAAAGGCTGGTCTCTGGTTGTGTCAGATGAGCCCCAAGCGCGTGGGAATCCAAAAAGCCACGGTGTCCTCCATTGCGACCATGTAGGCCCCGGACGCCTGCTTCCAATGCTTTGGATTCCTGATCTGCACTCGCTTCCTGCACTGTTCCAGAAGCCCTGCCTGGGGTGCCAGTCTGTTGGGCCGAATACTGACCTGTGTCCCCTCAGCGCCACGCCTCCTCCTTCCGTGACCACAGGACTAGCCATGATCCTCTAGAACTGCCTCCCTGCGTCCCTCCCAGTTCACGTGGTAGCTCCTTAAGGACACGGCCCCAGCCCCACTCATCTCTGGATCCCAGTCACCACACAAAGAGTGTGTGACATCAGAGCGGGCCCCATTAGTCCTGGCAGGGCAAAGACGTGCACTCAGCTTCAAGGGTAGGCCTAACCCGGTCTCCTCAGAGTCTGGCCGGTTTATTTCATGCTTGCAGAATCTTCACTCCTCTCTAGGAAAGATCCTACCTAAAACCTGGGGTTCCATTTACCTGGAGTGGGGAGGGACAGGGGCTTGAGAGTAGAGGCCCCAGATGAGATGGAATCAGTCTTTGTCAAAATCATCGACTGTGTGACACGATGGCACGTATCGACTACCCTGTAACCAAGATCATTCTCAACGAATGGCATCTATTAATATCATTAATAACACTTGCGACATGATCGATACTCATGCACGAAATGTAACCCGGTTAAATGTGCAGAGGCCCCCCCGGGAAGGTCTTCGGGGTGTCGTTACATGTGTAGGAGGGGCACATTTTCTAGGAAATTCGTTTTAGCAGAGCAAGTGAAGTGACAGTGAACTGGCTAGCGATCAAGGGGTATTCAGCAAAAAAAAAGAAAAAAGAAAATAGAAATTTAAAAAATTAAAAAATAAAAACATAGAAAATTTAAAAATTTAAAATAAATAAAAATTTTTTTAAAAAGGGGGATTCGGTCTGCTGGTATCGAGAACCACCGGGGTGGGGAAACATCTGTTGCGGTCACATGTGTGTGTCGCCCGTCTCCCCCAGGTCAACTGTGGGTACCCCGGTGCTGGCACAGAGCCCACCTCTCCTCTCTCCCATGCCCCCAGCTCTACATATGTAGCCTAGGCCTGGCACGGAGTACATGCATGGGCGGAGAGGGTAAGCCAAGAGTTCTGACCAGGAGCTCCCCGACGGGGGTCTGTGAGAGGCCTGAATTCCATGTCTACACCTGCTTCATTCATCCATCCATCCATGCCCTCAATAAAGCACCTGCAATCCACTGGGCTCCCAGTAGGTCCACACCCTCGACCTGGGCCCCAGGCTCCCTGTTCACTCCACGGGTTCTCACAGCTCCTCCTTGTAGCTCAGGGACCAGCGTCTTGGTGGGACACTTTGCTGGGCTGGCTTGGAGGTTCAGCCTTTTCCCAGGATTCTGCCTCTTTACTCCTCCTCGCCCGGCTCCTCCCACGACCGGTTACAAAGAGGCGCGCTCCAGGTCCCAAGCCCTTGCTGGTTCCCGGACACCCCACCCCGGCCTGACCCTCACACTCCAGGTCCCTACTGGCCTGAAGAAGGGGTGGGGCGTGAGGACCGACTCCCAGACAGAAAGAAAACAGAGCGACTGAGCCCAGCTCTCAGGGAGGAAGTCGGTGAGGGGCAGAGGAGGGCAGGGAGAAACAGCGAGGCCAGCGAGTCAGCCGGTGACAGTCCAATCCTGGACCCCTATCGGGTGGGGGGGAACAGACTCCCCAGCCCCCCACTGGCTCCCCACTCGGGCCTGGAGCCCAGCCAGTGAAACTTCAGGCTTTTGTTTCGAGCGACCAGCTTGCTCTGCCAGACCGTGTGGCTTGAACACACTCTAGATGTTTTCCTGCTGAAATCACAGAGTCTGGGGACCCAAGAGCTTGGAGGCGAGAGCAGAACGCACAGGGGCAGGGGCCGAGGGGGCGGCTTCAGCCACAAGGCCTGCAAGGCCTCTGTCCTCCAGGCAGGGCCTCCGGAGTCCTCCAGGCTCCGCCCCAGGCCAGCCTACCCCCTCTTACCCGAAAGGGCGCACTCGGGATCTGGTTTCTGGCCGGGCTGGCAGGCCTCGTGGGGAAGAGCCCAGAGCTGATGGGAGAGGCGCAAAGAGAAAGCAAGCAGCACCCTGCGTGGGCAGCTTCTGAGACACCGTCCTGGCCTCGCCCTTCTTGTCCTCCTTTTGGGTTTCCATCCCATTCCCACCCCTAGCCTGCTGAGAATCAAGCGCGGAGGGGCCAGAATCGGATGAGCACATAAGCCAGACGCGGAATGTTTCAGCCCAGAAAGGGAAGAAGGGAGGTGACATGAAATCCTGCCCCCGCTGTTTTCTTCTCCAACGTCTTGGGACTGGTCTGTGCTGGCTTCTGCTCCAAAGACGATTCTGAAAGTCAGATGGACATATTTCTGCATCACCCGGGAGCCGGGCCACTTGTGGAAGGGAAGGAGAGGGCATCCGGCCCCGGTGTTGCCTTCCTGCTCCCTCTGCTCTTCAGGTCACTGCCAGTCCAGAGGCCAGAGGCCACAGATGAGTGGTGGGGAGACATACTAGGATGCTGTAGCTCATAAATTTAAAATCATTGTCACGATGCTGAAAAATTCCAGTATTTTTATTATTTTTAAAGATTCATTTATTTATTTGGAGGGGGCGCCTGGGTGGCTCAGTCAGTTAAGTGTCTGCCTTCGGCTCAGGACATGATCCCAGGGTCCCGGGATCCAGTCCCGCCATCGGGCTCCTTGCCCAGTGGGGAGCCTGCTTCTCCCTCCGCCCGCCACTCCCCCCTTTGAGAGAGAGAGAATGCGTGCAAGCTGGGGGATGGGCAAAGGGAGAAGGAGAATCTCAAGCAGACCCCACATGGAGCATGGAGCCCAACGCGGGGCTCAGTCCCATAACCCTGAGATCAACACCTGAGCCAAAATCCAGAGTCGGATGCTTAGCCGACTGAGCCGCCCATGTGCCCCAAAAGTGATACTATTTTATACTGAAGCCAAATCTGAATTTCTGGCATCTCAAAAAATGGCAAAATGTAGCAACCCGGGTCAGTAATTCTAGATGAGAATGAAAGGCGCGGCTTAGAAGCCGCTGTCCCCGTAGACGGGGTACAGACTCTCCCATTTCCCACAGCCCACACGTCCCCTTATGGAGTTTCAGGCTACGTGGCCTGCTTCCCTCACAGTAACTTCCCTGGCCCTCTGAGCATTTTCAGCCGAAATTCCCGATCTGCATCCAGCTACTTCCTATTTCCAAAACAGACCTCCATGTTCGCCTTCATCCCACCCTCTGTGGGTCATGCCATCCACAGCCTACCTAGAAATGGCTACCCATCCTTTAAGATCCAACTGAAGCTTCGTCTTCCGCGTGAAGCCTCACACAAGCAGAGTTGGGGATCTCCTCCTCTAGATTCTCGCTGCATTCAGTCCAGTGCTCCCTCATTAGCAGGCGCCCAATGGCTTATAATTATGTGTCTCTATGTCTGTTTCCACTGCTGAACCATGTGTCCCTTGAGGGCGGGGACTGGGTGGTCTTCCTTTTTTTTTTTTTTTTAAAGATTTTATTTATTTATTTGACACACAGAGGGAGAGAGATCACAAGCAGGCAGAGAGGCAGGCAGAGAGAGCGGGGGAAGCAGGCTCCCCGCTGAGCAGAGAGCCCGTTGCGGGGCTCGATCCCAGGACCCTGAGATCATGACCTGAGCCGAAGGCAGAGGCTTTAACCCACTGAGCCACCCAGGCGCCCCTGGGTCTTCCTTCTTGAATCACCAGCTCTGAGTGCGGGTCTGGCACAGCGGAAACACACAAAGCCTTGTTAAATAAATGACGACTGGCTCAAGAGATAGAAAGGGAGTTATAAAATGTTCACTCAGTATAATGACTGTCCCTTGATGGGACCAGGGGCAAGTTGGGTGGCACCAGAGCAGTTCTGGTTGCCTTGAAGCGACAACTATGTGAAGTCAGTCTCATTTGGCACCAAGGGCTTGGTGCAGAGCCCGGCACACTCCAGGTGCTCCTGAACTAAAAGATTTGAGTCTGTCTGACCAAGAAGCAGGACACTTGTACTTTATTGGGGGTCGGAGTGCTCCGCTCCCCTCCCCCCTGCATCACTCTGGTTTCCAATATTGCCTCCAGCACATCCATACTCTGGGACCCTGGGCAAGTGACTTGAACACCCAGAGGCTCAGTGTCTAAACCAGAAAAAAAGGTGGGGGGGGGGGAGGCGCCTGGGTCGCTCAATCAGTTAAGCTTCTGTGTTCAGCTCGGGTCATGGTCCCGGGGTCCCGGGGTCCCGGGGTCCTGGGATCGAGCCCTGCTTTGGGCTCCCTACTCGGTGGGGAGTCTGCTGCTTCTCCCTCTCCAACCGCCTCTCCCCCCTGCTCATTCTCTCCCTCTCTGTCTCTCTCTCTCATGCATGCACTCTCTCTTGAATAAATAAATAAAATCTTCAAAAAAAAAAAAAGAAAAAAATGGGACCCATACTTCATTACAGAGTAGGTATGAGAAGGTAAACAAGGTGCCTCTGGACCAAGGCCCACGCTGCTGTTAATATGTTTGTTTGGCCCCTTTGTTAGTCTGGGTTAGCGTGAGTGAGTGTGTGCGTGTGCGTGCGTGTGAGAACGTGAGTGGGTATGTTCAGTGAAATGTGGAATTCCATAGGTAGGATCTGTGTTCCTATCCAGCTCCGATTCCTTGGGATACCCTCTCAAGGGAAGATTAGGGCATATCCCCTAAAAGGAAGAATTCCATTCCGGGATGCTCAGCAAAACCTCCAAAGAGAGCTAAGCCTGGTTCCTCCATCAGAGGCTGCTCACAGGCACGGCCAGAGCGCTGTCCCGCTCCAGCCCCCAACCCATAGTGCCCGTGACACCCATAGGTAGGAACGCTGCACTCTCTTAACTCATTTTGCGTTGTGGCTTCCTCATCCATGTAAGGGAAACAGCAACAACGGCTTGGAAGGCTGGGTGGGTCATCTAAAACCCCTCACTTGGTATTAGCGTACAGAGGAGATGCTCAGTAAATATTAGGGTTCTTTTCCTTCCGTGGGGCCATAAGACCGGAGGCTAACAAATGAAAAATGGCAGAGGGAGGGACACGGAGCATGTTGCACAGTGAAGGGGATGGACCTGAAAGTGACGGCGACAGGAGGAATTTTAATAGGCCCCGATGAGAGGAGGCCAAAGGATTGACAATGGATGCAGAAGACGCATGTTCAGGTCCAAAATGTTTTGGGGGGGGCGCTTCTGACTGGGTCCTGAGTACCCACAACGACTTCACACAGGACCCAGCGGACCTGATGCAACCAGCTCCCACCTAACCCAAGAGGGCCAGACTGGGGTTCACCAAGCTTTCTGAGATTCCCCACAGACACCACACGGGGATTACTGATTGGAAGTGCACCTGCCACGGAACTGGACCGAGCTCGAAGCTGTAGACTTTCTGGAATGCTTCAAAAGACATCTCAGAGATGCAGTGCTTATGAACAGCGAAAAATGGCAAGAAATCTAAAATGTCTAACAACCGGTGAATGGATGAATAAATGGTGGCGCAGCCATTATGTGGACTAGTATACAGCAATAAAATGAACAAATTACAACTAGCGTATCAGCATGGATAAATCTCAAGAGCAAAAAGAAGAATATGTAGGCACAGCATGATGCCTATGATATAAAGTTCAAAAACACGCAAAATAATATATGTGGTTTATGGACACATACGTATGTGGTGAAAGTATAAATACATGCATGGGAATTAGAAACAGAGATTCTGGCTTCTTCTAGGCTAGGATGGGGTGGAGCTCACAGCTAGATCCTAATGAGCTGTTTCTTGGCAAACACCTGAAGGCAAATCTGTGGCACGATGTTAAGATTGTGACATTTTTCTCTCTGCTTTGCTATATGTTTGAAAGGCTTTATAATTTTGAAAATTCAGGGCAACAAAGAGGTTCAGGCTTCTCCTGCCTCATCTGTTTGTACACGCTCCTTTAGGCGGACCTGCTGCAATAGGTATGAGGCTGAGAGACTATCATAGGTCTCTCAGAGACCATATAGCATTTATACCTTCATACGACCCTGGCACTTGAGGCTCGGACAGGTGAAGTGACTTGCCCAAGGACAAAAAGTGTGATTAGATTCCAGCTCCCAGGCCCCACTCTCCTACCCTGCGTTTGAAAATATAAGTCCTGGGGCGCCTGGGTGGCTCAGTGGGTTAAGGCCTCTGCCTTCGGCTCAGGTCATGATCTCAGGGTCCTGGGATCGAGCCCCGCATTGGGTTCTCTGCTCAGCGGGGAGCCTGCTTCCCCCCCCTCCGCCTGCTTGTGATCTCTCTTTCTGTCAAATAAACAAATAAAGTCTTAAAAAAATATGTGAGTCCTATGCTGCTTTAGGTTCTCTCTTCTCTCTCCCTCTGCCCCTCCTCCCACTTTTACAGAAAATAGAAAACAGAAAAGGAGGGAACATTCTCCCAATTCACCTATGAGGTCAGTATACAGATCAATGGCACAAAATAGAGAACCCAGAAATAGACCCACAAACTACTTCAGACTGATTTTGACAAAAGTGCAGAAGTAATTCAACGGAGGAAGGACGGCCCTTTCAACAAGTAGTACTGAAGGAATTGACACCCACGGGCAAAAACAAACAAACAAAACAACAAAAAAAGACAAAAAAAGGTCCAAAAAAAAAGAAGCACCAAACAAAACAAAACAAAACAAAACACAAACAAACAACAAACAAAATCCTCAGCCTAAACCTCACACCTTACAAAAGAATGAATTAACTCAAAATGGGTTAGAGAAGATCCAAGGCGAGACAAAGAGTTCTTGGATTTGCTGCTGGAAGGACAAGCCATAAAGGAAAATTTGATAAACTCAACCTCATTAAAGTTAAAACATTTTTCTGGGCAAAAGCCCATGAAAACACAAACTGTAGGGTGTTGGAAAGTATTTGCAAAGCACATAGTCCACAAAGGACTAGTATCTAGAATACATAAAGTGCTTTCAGAGCTCAACAGGAAAAAATGAGCAATCCAATTAGAAAACGGACAAAGGCCATGAACACACATTTCACTGAGGAGGATATACAGATGCCAAATAAGCACATGAAAAGATGGTCAACATCAGTAGCCATTAGGGAAATGTAAGTTAAGACCACAGTGCAATATCACCACACCTGTCAGAACGGCTAAACTTAAGAAAAGAGAAAGAAAAACAACCCATAGCAACCACACCAAATGCTGGTGAGGTTGCTGAGAAACAGGATCACTCATGCGCTGCTGGTGGGAATGTGAAATGGTACAGCCACTCTGGAAAAGAGTTTGACGATTTCTTTAAATATTAAGCATGCGATTACCATACAACTTGGCAATAGCACTCTCGGGCATTTATCCTAGCAAATGAAAACTCGTGTTCGCAGACAAACCCATTACATAAATGTTCATAGCAGCTTCACTCCCGACCGCCCCAAACTGGAAACAACCCAGAGGTCCTTCAACAGGTGAATGGCTAAACGAACTAGTAGTGTATTCACACCATGGACTACTACTCAGCGAAAAGGAGGAGTAAACTACTGATAGAGGCAACAACTTGCAAGGATCCCGGGGCGCCTGGGTGGCTCAGTGGGTTAAGTGCTTGCCTTCGGCTCAGGTCATGATCCCAGAGTCCTGGGATCGAGCCCCGCATCGGGCTCCCTGCTCAGTGGAGAGTCTGCTTCTCTCTCTCCTTCTGCCCCTCCACTCGCCACTCGTGCCCTTGCTTTCGCTCACCCTCTCTCTCAAATAAATAAATAAAATCTCAAGAAAAAACTTGCAAGGATCTCAAGAAAATTCTGCTCGATGAGAAAAGCCAGTACTGAAGTTACATAGGATATGAATTACTGAAACAACAAAAACAATACATACTCTTGAAGAATAGCTTCTTGGTTGCTGGGGTCTAGCTACGGGGGGCGGGGAGGTGGGGAGTAGGTAGTGGGTGGGCGTGAATGCCAAGAGGTAGCACCAGGGGAGATCTCTGCGGTGAGCCAACAGTTTCGGATCTCGACTGCGGGGGATGGTCACTCAAATCTACACATGTGATAAAATTGCATACGCACGACACATACACACATACCGAGCGCATGTAACGCTGGTGAAATCTGAAACAGCTCTGTGGGTCGTACCAACATCAGTCTCCTAGTTTGGATACTCTCTAATTTGAAGATGTCACCATTGAGGGGAACACTGGGTGAAGGGTCACAGACACCCTGTACATTTTCTTTGCAACATCCTCTGCATTTGTAACTTTTTGAAAATAAAGAGTTTTCTTTTTTCTTTTCTCTCTCTTTTTTTTTTTTTAAGCGGGTTGGTTCACATATTTGATGTATTTATTGCCTACGATGTCCGAGCTGGGTTTTTTCGGTAGACGTCGTGAGTCATTATATGGGGAAGCAGGGAAGGGAGGAAAACCAGCCTTTGTTGAGAACCTGCTCTGGACCAGTCAGTTCATACACGTGATCGTATTTACTTCTCAGGACAGCCCTGACAAAGTTGGCATCTCTTTTTAAAGATTATTTATTTATTTATTCGAGAGAGAGAATGAGCGACAGAGAGAGAGAGAGAGAAGGAGAGAAGGAGCAGGGAGAGGGGCGGAAGCAGACTCCCCACTGCACAAGGAGCCAGATGTGGGGCTCAATTCTAGCCCCCCCCATCATGACCTAAGCCGAAGGCAGACGCTTAACTGACTGAGCCACCCAGACACCCCTCTTATTCTCTTTTCATGATGAAGACAATGAGACTTAGGTTCTGGGCTTGCCCGAGTTAGTAGCTAATAATTCCTGATTGGAGCTGTGCTTATGTGTGCTAAGCGCTGCGCATGGATTATCTCATTTAATCCTCAAAATAGCTATGTAAGGCAGGGAGTACTAGCATTACCCCCACTGTACAGATGAGGCTCCTGAGGCTCAGAGAGGTAAAGTGAACTGCCCAAGATCACACAGCATTGAAGATGTGGAATCAGGAGGCAAGAGAGGCGAGTATGAGCCTGATGCTCTTTTCCTCAACCCCAGGCATTTCCCAAAGTAAATATTGGAATTAAAAATTTTAAATTTAGTAACAAAAAGGAAATGCATTTTAGATTCCAAGGCAGAAATGAGCCCTCTCTGGTGCCCTCAATAAGTCCTATGTACTCTCCTGCCCCAGCCCCTACAACCCTTGATTGCATTTCTATTTCCACGTCTGCCTCTCCCTCCAAGTCTTATGTTGCAGAAACTCCTTGAGAGACAGAACTATGGTTTACTCGTGTTTGTGACCCTAGAGCTTGCCATCACGTAAGGGCACAACTGAAGTCTGGTGCAGGGACAAAAGAAATTAGAGATCACTTGCCATCCTGGGAACAATTCTCTCCTTGCTAAGGGGGCTGGACCTGGGACCATTCGAGAGCGCGCCCTTATCGGCAACTCACCGGGCTGGGCTGGGTAGACGGTGGACCCAGTTCTCTCTGATGCTCCAACCACCCGCCGGACCTGCCTCACGAGAGCCAAAACTTTGCAAGCCAGTTGTTAAACCGGTTGTAGCCACGGTGGGAATATTTATGCCGCAGAATTTGGCAAAGGCTACAAAGCGGGGCACCTCCCCTGCCCCCAACACACACACACACACACACACACACATGCACGCATGCACGCACGCACGCACACGCACACCCCAGAACTGGTTGTTAAACATTTACCAGCACACTACTGATGATAAACATTGGGTTGCAGCACTTCGGCCCATGTAAATAAAGCCGCCCCGAGTGGAAGCGAGACTTCTGTGGTGCCTCAAATGTTCTACGCCTTGAGCCGGGGCGGGGGGGTGGGGGGTTACACATATATGTATACACATGTAAAAATTCATTGAGCTGTACGTTTAGGACTAGTGTGCTTTATGCAATTTACGGTATGTAGGTTTCCCTCAATAACAATGAACTCCCGGACTACGCAAAGAGCTGTGGCTCGATCCTGGATGCCCCCGCGGAGACCCCACTTATCAAGATGCTTGACGAGCCCCGGCCGTACCGATCTGCGTCACAGGATGACGCGGCCCTGCTCAGTGCATTATCTATCGCGTGGGAAGGGGCAAAGGTGGCCCCCAGGGCGGCTGGCATCAGGCGTCCGAATCCCTCCGCGTCTTTTCTCCGTCACTGCTGCTGTCATCTCTCACCTACGTTATTCCTGGCTCTGTGGCCAGAGATGGTGCTGCCTGCCGATGGGCAGCCTGACTCACTACTCGGCAGATCATTTTTCTAATTAAGTGGAGAGATGGATGGATATTTTCCCATACTTGGGCAGAGAAGCCTCATTCGCTTGGCTCTTTTTACTGGAGGTTTTCTTCACTTTGACAGAATATAGTACACAGAACCTGCTCCCCTCAGATGATCAGACTTGCAGAGAAAATGGAGAGGAAGCTAGGCACTTCTCAAAAAATGCACCCTCACCAGGGAGAGGAAACCACCTTTCCCGAGTTTCTTCCATGAAGCAGCCCTAGATGGGAAGGCCCAGCTCCCTATTCGATCTCCAGAATCCTGGCTGGCATTTAACCTTTCTAACACCATCCCGGAGCTTCCCCCCTCCCCACCCCCTTCCTCTCAGCAACCCGGAGGAACAACTTGCTTGGAGCAGCTGCTTGACTCTGGGAGTAAGGAATGACGGGAGCCTGCGATCCTGGAAGAGGGCAGGACACGTGACAGGGCAGAGGGTCCCACCTGCAGGACATCTGGCCCTGTGCCAGCCCTTCATGGGGATGCAGGAGCAGCCACGATGGGATTGGACGGGTGAGCGAGGGCACGTTTGCACAGTGTCAACATCGCAGCCTCTAGAAATCACACAGTCTACTCCCCATCTCCCCTCCGGGCTCAGCTGGGGCCAGCTCAAGCCCCAGGTTCCCAGAGTGCAGTGTAGACAGATGTCGGCGTGAGGCTTTGTTTGTAAGTAGGGTGGTGGCAGCTCCTGGCAGTCCCACTCAGCCCCCCTCAACCAGAGTCTCGAAGCTCACCCATCCACTCAGCCCCCTCCCAGGCAGGCTGAGCAGGCCCTGGCTTTGGTCTCGGGGCTCCTTCACTGTATTCATCGGCCCTTATGCGACCTGCCAGTCATGAGTCCAGGCCTGAATCCCAAGCCTACTAGGATGGGGTTGTACTTCCCACTTGGCTTTTGCCAGACTTCCCCCCCCCCCATAGGGGCTACTTTCTATAACACACACACAGATATACACACACACACATAGGCGATCCCGCCTGTGCCAGGCCTAAGCCCTCCACACCCGAAGGACCACCCAAGAACCTGTATTCCCAACCCCGCCCCCTCCTCCACAGCCTAGATGGCTGAGATCCCAGCATGCCTGCTGCCCAAGTTATGACAACTCACTGAAGCCCCAAAGAACAGTCCTCAGATGCTCTTGGCAAAGCCAGCTCCTGCTTGGACCACATTTGATGCTGAAGGCCCAACCAGGGGCCCAGCTCTACCCCTAATGTCCAAACATAGGCCCGGCCTGTCCCCTTCTGCTTGGGAGGGCTTAGGCTAACCTTCTGCATCCCCGCTGGTTCCTGACCTTCGAAGTCCTTCCCAGTGCTTGAGGTCATGCTTGGGGCTCAGGCCCAAGTCTCTTTCAAGAGGGACTGCTGTCAGGTGAGACGTACCCACTCTATTGCCAACAACGTCAGCGCTTATCATGCCCTCATCAGGTCACCTGAGTGCATCAGAAGCTGGGGCCTCTTCCCCCTCTCAAATGGGCTGGGATGTGGGCGAGGGAGGGGAGGAACGGAGACCTGGAAAAGGAGGTCAGGTGGGAGGATCCGCTGCCATGTTGGGTTGCCGGTCTCCCCACATCAGCGATGGCTGCCAATAGGCATTTAACAGATGTGTGTTGAATACATACATAAATAAATGCATGGATGAATCCTAAAATATGCAGGGAAAACATTCCGGCGCTCACAGAAATCTCTGCCTAACCCGCCCAGTTTACCTTCTCCACCCCCTTCTTTGGGTTTCCAGCTTTCGGCTAAGGATCCTTGGGCCCTTTTCTCTGAAGTGTAAACTGAGTCCTTAAAAATCAGGAACCTTGCTTGTAGGCATCCCAGAAAGTTGCAAACAAGCCCAGGGGGACCTTGCATGGCTCCCGACCCCTTGCAAACGCAACTCGAGCAGACCGACTCCCACTGACCTCATCTGAGAGGTTACGTGCCACCTGAGGTTCATGGACAGACAAATGGCCGGACCTGGACATAGTTCCATCTACCTTTCTCAGGGGGTTCCCAGCACCCCTCCGATGTCTGTTCATTCCTTCAGCAGCAAACCCAACACTCCCCAGTCCCAAACTCCCACCCATCAGGGGTCGAATAGGCAACTCCCAGGCGTGGTGGGGGGCCGGGCTGCACAGACCAAGCCTCCCTCCGAGCCTACAGACACCCGAACGCAGAGCCCCTAGTGGAGTCACCGAGAGGAGTGTGGCCAAAGCCCATCCGTCTTCTCCCTGCCTCGGTTACCAAGGTTCTTGGATGTCCTGGGGGTCCCCCTCCCATTTCCCACCAGGTCCGTCTTGGATGCCCCAGACCTCACTGACGGGGCGAAGGTTAAAATGTCCCAACCACGTACCTAGTCATTCCAGCAACTTGCCCAGCAGTCCTCCAGATCGCGTGCTTGGAGCTGGAGGAGGGACAAAGTGAGAGGACAAGGCTGCTGGGGAAAGCCCTGGGCTCCGTAATCTCCTGGCCAAGTTAACAGAGTTTCCAGACTAAGGCCGGAGGAGGGACGAGCAAAGGAGAGAAAGGAAAGGAGGCAGGACCAAAGCTAACCCCTTCTTTTTTCTTCCTAAACTCAATCCAGATTCGCCTTCTGAGGGCTGCTTGAAACTGATCCCCGCGGCTCTGACTCGTCCTTTCTTAAAGACATAGTCTCCACTTTGGGGTGGTGCGGGGCGGGGGCGGGGGGGGCGGGGAGGGCAGAGAGGAAACTCTCACCTGGCCAAAATACATCCCAGAACACAAGATGGGGGTGGGGGGAGAAGGCAGCACGAGTGCCAAGCCCCTAATGTCCCACATGTTCACTCTTGACTCAGAGCCGGAGGTTTACTTGAGATTCTCTCAGCTCTGCCCCCTCGAGACTTCCGCCGGGTGACTCAGGAGACCCTGTTAGGGACACGGGGCCATGGTGGGAAGTGGGTCAGGTCCCCGGGACTGGCAGATTAGGGGCCAGAGCTGAAGTCTGCAGGCGAATGTGGGAAAAGGAGCACCGGACTCGGAGTCCTGCCTCTACCACTACTCCCTATGTCACCGACAGCAAGTCACTTTCCTCCTCTCTGCCTGTTTCCTTTCTTGACATGTGAAAACATAATCATCACAGCCCTGCTGAGCTGCGGGCTTGCCGCGGTCTCCCGTTCCAGCAGAAGGCAGCACCCTTGGGGATCTGGGATCTGACCGCCCTCCACCCCCCAACCCCACATGCTGCTCTGCTCTGGCTGCCAGATATTTGCATGGATCGGAGTTGGGACTTTCTGCTGGGTTGGGTGGAGGTGGAATCTGGCTGTGAGTTTGTGAGTGGGTGGATGGGGAACCTGTGTGTGTGTGTGTGTGTGTGTGTGAGGGGAGGAGGAGGAACAGACTGTCTCCCGTGTTTCTTGCAAGGTGTTAACAACCTATCAGGCTCTACCATCGCAGGGCACAGAAAGGGGCTGTGATCACAGCCCCCTCTTCCCTTCACCCCTGTATTTCCCATGTCCTTCTGCGGGAAAACCACCTAGGCCCTCGGCCTGGCAGGGCCTGGAGCTGGGCTCTGGCACTGCGGGCTCCACGGGGGCCCTTTCTTACTGTAGGCTCCCGCTCCTCTTCTCCCCTGAGGCTGCTCATCTCGCCTCCACGCCTGGGCTTCTGTTCGTTTTCATCCCGTCCGCAGAGCAGGGCGTGCTCCCCGAGGTTCCCCCTCCTCCCTCGCTGTCCCCCGAGAGCAGCACACAGCCCCATTTCCTTTTGAGGGCATGGTTCTGAGCTGTTTCCACAGTAGAATCTCCTGAAGGGCTTTGGGGAAAAAATGCTCCTAGTCTAGCTGCAGCCCTGGACGCAGATCCTGCTAGTCTGGGGGCGGGGGTGGGGACTGGGCATCTGCCACCCTGAGGGCTCCGCAGGTGACTTCAATGCACAGTCCCGGGTGCGAGCCACAGATTCAGGGTTTCTGCTGCTTGTTACATCTGGGAATCCGAGCAAGGGTGAGCAGGTAACAGCTACGGGGAAGGACAAAGGGTGGGCCTCTCCCAACGTTCTTCCAGCAGCCTTGGGCTCCACCTGCCAACCACCGAGCCTGGTACTGCTCTCAGATGCTCCCCTTCTCCCCGGAAGTACCCCTAATGCGTCCCCCAGGTCCACAGACGCTCTGGGGCTGAAAAAGTGGTGTCGGGTCACGGGCGGGAGGTCATTTGTATTTGGGGGACCTGCATTTGAGGGCCGGCCGTCATTTTCCAGGGAAGACGGAAAGCTTGCGGTTGTTACAAAATGGTCTCCGGTCAGACGTACCTGGATGTGTGGCCCCGTTTGGCCACTTTCTTGGTGGTGCCTGTAGAGACAAGGCTCCGTCCTTGCTAGTCCTGGTCTCCTCATTTGTCACAGCCAGCTCCCAGAGTCCTGGGGCTCAGGTGAAAGCATACAGGCGGAGGGCCTGGCACGGAGGGTGCTCAATGTGCATGCTTCCCGAGGCTCCAGCCCACAGGAGAGCCTCCTAGAGCAGGCAGTGGACCCCTTTGGCAGCCTGGTGCCGCCTACGGATCTTTTCTCAGAAAGAAAAAAATACGTTTTTAAGTGCATCTAATAAATTATGAAGGACGACAAAGGAAACTGATTACTGGGTACTGAAATACAATTTCTCATCCAGTCGTATGGGCTTCTTGATGAACACATTCAATAAAACAAGAGCTAGCAGTGGGTCTCATGACTACTTTTGTTCTGAGGTAGTCATGAGCACTAATGATGTTTTGAGATGCCCGTAGCCAGTGGAAGGTGACAGGAAAAGCTATAATTCCACTGGTGGCAGTCACAGATGCTGCTAGTGGCATTGTGGTTTATTGCTCTGGAGAGAGATCTGCCTGCTCCTCCGCTCCTCAGCTGTGTGATCTAGGCCAACCTACTTAGCCTCTCTGTGCCTGCCTTCTACGTGACACGGGGGTGGCTCTGAGCGTGTGCCGAATTAATGAGCGTGTACCAAGTTAATGAGCATGCGCAAAGCGCTTAGAGCCTCTCCTAGGACCCTGGCAGATGCTCTGTCAGTGTTGGCTCTTAGTGTTTATCACAAATGGGCTTCTATAGGTTAGGGTACAGATCCAACCCCCCGGGGCAAAGCCCTACCTCCAGTGAAGTTCCCCAACTCTGCAAAGACGACTCCAACTCCTTGCCCAATACCATGCCATTTGTATTCATCGGAGACCTGGGATCTTTAAATGTGTCCTTTAAAACACTTGCCAAGGCCAGCTCTTCTGAGGCCAAGAAGTGAGCTCCTTTTCAGGGACTTGCCTGTCCTTGGGGAGAGTCCCCCAAAGCCTCTTCCTGAGGCCTCCCACTCACTCGCTGCCCCCTCCCCCAGCTGCCCAGGGCCCAGTAGTCACTGGCTCTGCCACCGCCCTGAGCTCCCCTCTTAAGAGTCTGGAGTGTGAGGGGCACCTGGGTGGCTCAGCGGGTTAAGCTCAGGTCATGATCTCAGGGTCCTGGGATTGAGCCCCGCATGGAGCTCTCTGCTTGGCAGGGAGCCTGCTTCCAATCCCCGCACCCCACCTGCCTACTTGTGATCTCTCTCTCTCTCTCTCTGTCAAATAAATAAATAAAAATCTTAAAAAAAAAAAAAAGAAGAGTCTGGAGTGTGCCTACAAACTTCTAACAAGCTAAAGGGGGATCTGGAAACCCGCAGCCTCTGTGACATACTGTCGTTGTCACGGGTCAGGGACGGGGTTGGGGAAGATCCAAGCCATCCTTGCGCCGCGTGGATGTGGCAAATGAGTCGGGTCCTCTCTCCTCCCACTCCGCACCCACCTCCCCGACTTTAGTCTGCTCTGCTGCTCGAGCCTTCCTGATCCCTGCTTCTGTTCCTGTCGCACGTCAGCAATGTCAACAGCCCGGAGGAAGCTTACTGTGCAAGACTCCAAGTTCCTTGAACACCACCCCACTCCACATCCTGCCAAGGCAGCGAGGAAGAAACTGGAGGCTGCGGTAGGGGAATGGAGCTGGCCAAGGTCTGAGAGCCAGCGAAAGAGGGAGAGCTGGCACTGGGACTCGGGTCAAGGGGTCACAGAATCCCAGTTCTAGAAAGAAGTTTAGTTTAGCGCCATTCCCATGACATCACCCGCCTCTCGGAATTACACCCCCAAATCCTATTGTTTCAGGTAACAACTGGAAATATTGTTTTTGTCAGAACCATAATTGCTACTTCCCCTTCTGTGCGCTCACTGTGGAAAGAGCAGAAAATGCTCCATCTCCTTCTCCCACTGCTCCCTCAGCCTCTGTCAGCCCAAATTTCGTCCTTATCTGTTCCAGGCGTGGGCAGCCCCTGCCTGTTCGCCACCATGTTCACAAGCATTTCTACTGGCCTGAGCCCTCAATCGGTTTACCAATCTCATGTCATTCGACTTCCCCATTGCCTGGAATCTCCCAGAACATACTAGACTGCACCTGCCTCCCTTCTGCCGCCCTAACACCTGATACCGTGCCTGGCACAGAATAGACATTTTGGTCCTTCAGAAATGAGTGAATGAATGAAAGAAGATGCCCGTGTTGCAAGGGATAACGAGGACTAAGACACAGACTGCCCTGCCCTCAGGGAGCTTAGAAGTTACTTATGAAGGCAGGATATACGAAGTCGTAGAGATATGGGAGGAGAGAACGAGGCCTCCGTGGTGGATCGCCCCTGCGGACCATCCGGGGGCCTGGGGCACTGTCAACAGGCTGGAAAGCGAGAGCTGTCAAGTCCAAGGGCAGGTCAGAGAGGCAGCAGCTTGGGTGAAAGGGGGCATTAAGTTAAGTGCCAGGCTGTAACAGGGCTGGGGGAGTTGGGAAACCCAGATGTGGTTTCCAGGAACCAGAGACACCAAGGTAGCAAAAGCAGGGTCAGAGAGGAGAAGGTTCTGGAACTATGTTGCCAAGGCCTAGATCGTAGCTGCAGAGTCTTCTTAGTAAAACTGGACGGGAAAGGGACCAGACAGGAAGGCAGGGGCTACATGAGAAGTATCCGAATGAGAATAGGAGCAGTGAGAACAGAGAGACGGAGCCAGGGCAAAAAATGGCCAAGGAACCATTTCCATCTGGTGACTGAGAAGCTGATGATATATATTGACGCTGAAATGAGCAAATCGCTGGCGCGGGGTTGGGGGGGGCAGTGCGAGTGTAGATTTAGGGCTTCTTCCTCCTCAGCTTTTTGTATTCACTCAACAAATATGTATGCGTTACCCATGACACAGCCCTCAACCGTGTGTGTGTGTGTGTGTACGTGTCTACACATTCTAACCTCTAGGGAATAATACTCGAGACCTCTCCTGCTCCTTCACCTTCAGGGAGGGCAAGGAGGCTCCCAGATCTTTGCTACTCAGCGTGTGCTCTGTGATGAAGCTGTATCTCTATTACTCGAAAGCATGGTAGAAAATGAAGAATTTCTGGGGCGCCTGGGTGGCTCAGTCAGTCAAGCATTTGCCTTCGGCTCAGGTGATGATCCCAGGGTCCTGGGATCCAGCCCCGCATCAGGCTCCCCACTGATCAGGAGCATCTCCCGCTTCCCCTGCTTATGCTCACCCTCTCTCTGTCAAATAAATAAAATCTTAAAAAAAATAAAAGGAAAATGAGGAATTTCAGATTCCACCCTAGACCTTTTGAAATAGAATTTGCACTTCATTTACTAAACATTAACATACAAACCATTATCTGGAGATCTGGCTGTCTACCATGCTGGCCCATGGATCACACATTGAATAGCAAGGAACTAGGCCACAAAGAGGGACCAGTGTGCTGGGGATGGAGCTTTCTGTGGGAGGGCTAAGGGAAACTGAGCAAGGTAGGGTTATGGGTTTACTTGTGGGGGCCCCTTCAGGCAGGAAGGGAAGTAAGTTCCTAAGCAGCCTCTCCCCAGCTCCCCCCGACCCCAAGAAAGCTGCTCAGTCATGTCTCTGGTCTGGAACAAAGCTTGGGGGTTCCCACATAATCTAGGCCAACTCTAGACAGGGTGAGGAAGCTACATAGTGGTTTGGGTCCAGAGCCCAGCCTCCCAATAAAAAGTCCTCTGAGCAGTATGTTCTTTGAGGACTTAGCATGGTCTACAGCTGGCTAAAGAACTGAAGCTTTGGGGCACCTGAGTGGCTCAGTTGGTTAAGCGTCTGCCTTCAGCTCAGGTCATAATCTTAAGGTCCTGGGATCGAGCCCTGAGTCAGGCTCCCTGCTCAGCAGGGAGTCTGCTTCTTCCTCTCCCTCTGCCCCTCCCCTTCACTCATGTTCTTTCTCTCTCTCTCTCAAATAAATAAAATCTTTATTTTAAAAAAAGATTCTATCCATTTTTTTATTCATCACAGACAGAGACAGAACATGCACAAACAGGGTGTGGCAGAGGGAGAGAGAGAAGCAGACTCCCTGCTGAGCAGGGAGCCCAGACACAGGGCTCAATCCCAGGATCCCGGGACCATGACCCGAGCCCAAGGTAGACGCTTAACTGACTGAGCCACCCAGGTGTTCCTAAATAAAATCTTTTTAAAAAAGAGTTGAAGTTTTGGGGTACCAGCCAACATCTCTTCCCATCAGAGACACAACTAATGGAGGGTAAGAGAGGATTGCCCCCAGCTCATGCTTTGTTGGAAACAAAACTCACAGGGAAGCCATCTGTGACAGTGGCTTTTATAAGTTCACATGTATGTGGATTTTTAAAAAAAGATTCATGTCTTTATTTTAGAGAGAGAGAGAGTGTGCAAGTGGGGGGGGAGGAGCAGACTCCCCACTGAGCATGGAGCCTGGTGTGGAGCTCAATCTCAGAACCCACGAGATCATGACCTGAGCTGAAATCAAGCGTCCGATGCCCAACCTACTGAGCTACCCAGGCGCCCCATGTGTGCGGATTTTAATAACAAATCCTCAAGGAACTACATCAGGTAGTAAAAGTATGGGTGATTTTTCTTTTCTTCTGTGATACTTCTCCGTGTTGACCACAATTAACCTGTGTTAGTTTAAAAAGCTGTAATTAACAAAGGCTTTATTTCAACAACCAAGTTAACAAAAAGGAAAATCACCGCAATATACAAATAAGTGCTGACTTATTTGTGGTGTAATTGATTGTATGGGATTCGAGGGAGATTTCCAAACTGAAAGAGAATGACGGATGAATCTTGCCTAAGATCGCCAAGCCTTTATTCCGAAGTTGGGTTAAGCTGAAGTCAAAACCGGGATCTCCTGGAAGGCAAAGCTGCTCAGCACTGATCAGGCCCTAACATGGGTAAACGTATTCATTCCTCAGATCAGAGATTCTTAAACTAGAAGAATCTGAGTGTCTACAGGGCCAACCCTGTCCTTTTCTTCTTACGGGATGGAATGGAGGAGCAGACAGGTGAGAACACTGAGGGCTCCGGACCTCGGTATAGGCTCTTCTCTCTGCCAGTATCACCCTCCCCTCTGGCCCTGCGTGCCCAGCTAATACCCACTCTTCCTCAAGATTTGGTTCAAGCTTCACATACTCTTGTGGGGTAGGCGCCCTCCGTACTCACAAAAAACTCGGCGAATTCCTCTCTCATGCCTTTGACAAAACACTCAGCACCCACTGTGTGTCTGGCACTGTTGTAGGCACCTGGGACACATCAGTGACAAAAAGCCCCTGATGATGATGAAGTCATATCACTTATTCCCTCGGCAAACATTTACCGATCACCTATGCGTGGCGCCCTTGGGGTGATTGTCAATTCATCGATTTGGCCTCTTCCCTCTCCCCTATCCTTAGTACCTTGTGGACACAGTGAATGTTTTCTGAATCAATGAATGATGGCATGGCCAAGGTCACATAGCAACCTGGAGATGGGGCTGCCACCGAAACCCTAGTCCGCCCAAATCTCTGTAACCTCCCTCGTGGTGGGTGGGAAAGGTCAAGGGCTGCGACACCTACGGAGAACGATTTTGGGAAGGGGAGACCGGCCCTATCAGGGACCCTCTCTGGGGAGGGGTGGGGGAAGTCACCGGCTTCCACCAACTCTGCCCCAAAGCCTGCAGGAAGCAAGAAGAGGCTCTCTTCAGCAGCACCCCATCGGCGCCATCCCTCTGCACAGGGATTGATCGTTTTCAGGTACATTTCACGTCTGTGTCAAAAACCAAGCCGCCGCCGGGGCTGCAGAGACATTCCCCACCCAGCCCACCCCCTGGGCCCCGGATGCCCTTTCCCTCTGGGCCAGAGGTAGCGCCAGCCGACGCGGCCGCCGGAGCGGCTGCACTGCAGCGCCCTCTGCCGGGCGCGGGGCCGCCTCGGCCGCTCCGTGGGGCGGGGGAGGAACGCGGGCGGGAGCCGGGCCGCTTCCAAGGAGCCTCTTGTTCCGGAGGTGCCGAGGGACCGTGACTCATCGCGCCGGCTGCGCCCGCGCCACTCGCCCCCGCAGCCTCGCCGCCTCTGCACGCGCCCGGTGACGCACCGAGACGCGCAGGGCCGCTCTGCGCACGAAAGAAAAGCAGCCCCGCGGCGGCCTCCGACGGCAGCTGTGCGCCAGCACCTGCTCCGCCAGCCGAGCCTAACCCGGCCCCAGCCCCCGCGTCGTGGCAGCTTCCGGCGCCGGAAGCCCCGCTCAGCACCACCCTCGCCGAGTCTTTACCACTCATCTCAGCTAGGGGTCGTTTTCTTACAGGACCCCGACAGAATGGGAAAGCGAGGTGGGAGAAAGACGAGGGGAGGGCCAGAGTCAAGAGGCGAAGAAGCAGGGGCGCCCGGGTGGCTCAGGGGGTTAAAGCCTCTGCCTTCGGCCCAGGTCATGATCTCAGGGTCCTGGGATGGAGCCCTCCGCTCAGCGGGAAGCCTGCCTCCCCTCTCTCTCTGCCCTGCCTCTCTGCCTACTTGTGATCTCTCTCTCTGTCAAATAAATAAATAAAATCTTTAAAAGAAGAAGAAGCTAAGAAGCGGGGGGGGGGGGGGGGGGGGGGGGGGGGGGGGGCGCTGGGCTTGACACTGTAAGCATGTTTCATCATGGAGCAGAAGACAGACGTGATCAGAACTTTGAGCTGGGAAGATGCACCAAAGGAAAACAGATCAGAGAAATAGAAGTGTGGTCGTCCAACAGCACTGGGTAGGGTCTAAATCGGAGGCATGAAAATGGGGGAGGGGGGAGAAACAGATCCAAGAGTGGCAAAGGAGTTAATGATAGATTGGATTTTAATTTAGATCGGAGGTAAATAGGGGTGACTGGGTGGCTCAGTCGGTTTAGGGTCTGCCTTTGACTCTGATCTTGGAGTCCTGGGATCGAGCCCCGCGTTGGGCTCCCTGCTCAGCAGGGAGTCTGCTTCTCTCTCTCTCTCTCTCTCTCTCTCTCTCTCTCTCTCTCTCCCTCTGCCCCTCCTCCCTGCTCAGTCTCTCTCTCCGTCTTTCAATTAAAGAAACAGCATCTTTATTTTTTTAAGATCTTATTTATTTATTTAAGAGAGAGAGAGACAGAGCATGAGCAGGGGTCAGGGGCAGAAGCAGGTTTCCTTCCGGATGAAGCAGGGAGCCCAACACGGAGCTCTGTCCCAGGACCCTTGGGATCATGAGCTGAGCCAAAGGCAGACGCTTAACCGACTGAGCCACCCAGGTGCGGCCAATAAATAGAATCTTAAAAAAAAAAATATATGAGGTAAGTAAGAGCCACATAGGACTCTGTACCTCTCATAACATATTTACTGCAATTGATTTTGCCTTCTTTACGACAGCGATGGTTCGTTGGCCTTGTTACGTGTAAAAATCCATAGCGTAGTGCTGGTGGCTCAGGCCGGACTACTGCGACGGAGACCATGACCTTGTGTGTGTGTCGGGGGCGGGGGAGAGTACATATGTCCTGGGCAGTGCCCATCCTGTCAGCCAGATGGAACATGGGGAGGGCAGAACTCCCTGCCCAGACAGCATCTGTACATCTCCAAGAACCCCTAAACCAGCCCCTAGAGGCTCCTTGGGGAGAAGTCTGGAGGGCTTCAGTGAAAACTCCAAGCCTGCCTTATGCTACCGAATATCCTCCTAGGCCTACAGTTTGCCAGCGCAACTGAGGGGGGCAACTCCATCCCAAGGCCAAGGATCAGGGCCTTCCTACCATCTGTGAGTGCCTGCTGCTGGCTGGAGACACTCGGTGGACATATGACTGGGTGGGCGGCGTGGATCTGTCGGGCAGAACGAGGCATTTTTATCTGAGGGTAAGTTTTCTAGGCATCAGCACCCCCGCCAAGACAGAAATTCCACAGCACTGGGCAGTGTTATGTCAGCAGTGGACCCAAAGGAAGTGAGAACCGCCTCCATACCCACACTGTAGCCTCTCCAGAACATCAGGCCCGATAGGCCCAGCTACTGACCCAGTTCATCTTCCTCTATTTGCCCTCTAGAGACAGACGTGAAGGAGAGCACCCTGCTGGGGATGGAAGGTTCCACAGTTCCTCAGGCCCTGACCCTCGATCCCAGCAGCTTGGAACTGGGGCCCACTCCTAATTCCTGGTTCTTCCCATCCTCCACTGCTCACACTTGCTGTCATCCTGGGCTCTCCCGGATGGAAAATCACGACCCCAGTGGGACGCCTGGGTGGCTCAGTGGGTTAAGCGTCTGCCTTCGGCTCGGGTCATGATCACAGGGTCCTGGGATGGAGTCCCGAATCAGGCTCCCTGCTCAGCGGGGAGCCTGCTTCTCCCTCTGCCTCTGCCTGCCACTTCCCCTGCTTGTGCTCTCTCTCTCTCTGACAAATAAACATGACCCCACTGTCTCCTAATGTTACCATGTGCTGCTTGTCTACCTCATCCACTCCTCACTCCCTTCCTTTAAAGTCCAACAAAGGATTATCAAGCCAGAATCTGAGGGGTTTTTCATTTGTTTGTTTCTAATCAAGAAAAGGAGTTGCCCCCGCTTTGAGAGTAACACTGAACAACAGACCTAGTGTGGGCACAAAAAGTCCACGTCTCTAATCAATATCTACCTTTGGAGTCTCACACATAGGCTTTTACAAATACACAGAAATAAACGTGTGTGTATGTGGGGGAGGGTCTTGTGTGGGTTATTTAGCCCCAAATACCTTTCAAGTGGGCCCCAGTGTTCTCTGTGAAGGAGGAGAAGTTGAGGGAAAAAAGGAGAAAAGATTTCAATTCTCACTAAATTAATCTGCAAACTCATTATTATCCCAAGCAAGTCTCCGAAGGCATTTTTTGCGGAACCTGACACACTGATTTAGACAAGCATATGAAAGAGAATAGACACAAGAAAAGCTCAAGTTTTGGGGGAAATGACAATGAAGGATAATTTATTATACAAGGTATCAAATCTGTCATAATTAGTAAGGTATGGTACTGGCTCAGAAATAGACAAATAAATGAGTGAAAGAGAATAGAAAGCCCCCAAGCCAACACATGTAAAGATATTAAATAAATGATATTAGTGGCATTTACAAGCCAGTGGTGAGAAGATGGAGTATTCGATTCAAAGTTTTGGAACAACTGGCTTTTCATTTGGAAAAAGAACTAAATTAGATCCCTATCACATACTAAACACACGCACGCACACACATGCACACGTGCACACGATTTTGGATAGCGCAAACAACTAAATATAAAAAATAAAACATACCTATAACTACAATAAAAATATGTAGATGCACATATTTGTGGCTTTGGTGCAGAGAAATCCCCCCCCTTTTTTTAATTTTTTTATTTTTTTTTATTTTTTTTTTTAAAGATTTTATTTATTTGACAGTGAGAAACACAGCGAGAGAGGGAACACAAGCAGAGGGAATGATAGTGGGAGAAGCAGGCTTCCCACAGAGCAGGGAGCCTGATGCGGGGCTCGACCCAAGGACTCCGGGATCATGACCTGAGCCGAAGGCAGCCGCTTAACGACTGAGCCACCCAGGTGCCCCCCCCCCCTTTTTTAAAGATTTTATTTATTTGACACAGAGAAAAAGAGAGAAAGCGAGAGAGGGAACACAAGCAGGGGGAGTGGGAGAGGAAGAAGCAGGCTTCCCGCTGAGCAGAGAGCTTGATGCGGGACTCGATGTGGGGCTCGATCCCAGGATGCTGGGATCATGACCTGAGCCGAAGGCAGCCACTTAATGACCGAGCCACCCAGGTGCCCCCAGAGAAATCCCTTTTAAACAATACACAAACACAACACAAAAGGCGTCAAGGCACGGTTGATAAATCTGAATCTCCATCAAAAAACATTTCTTAGACAAAAGACATCATCAATAAAGGTAAAGGACAAATGATAAACTGGGAGAAGTATATTATTTACAATATACGTATTGTGTCAAAAATTAGTATCTCTCTACATATATATTGATACACATATCAATGATATCTATCTATATTGATTCTGTAAGTGAATAAAAAAAGGCAAACAACCCAGAAGAAACAAGGCAAAGTATATGGTCAGTCGACTCAGAAGGAGAGTTACAAATAGCCGATACACATTTGAAAAAACACCTGACCTCTAGTAATCAAGGAAAAGCAAATGAAAACACCTATCAGATACCATCTTTCACCCAACACACTGCTAATTAAATGTCTGATTATATCAAGTGTTGGCACGGAGGTGAGCAAAACTGCTACTCTCGTGCACTACTGGATGGGGTGCAGGATTGCTGGAGGGAGTTTGGAAGCATCTGTCAGTATGTAAAACGCACATCCCTATTACACAGCAACTCCACTTCTTAGCATCCACCCTAAAGAAACTCTCGCGCATGCACACAAAGATTTATTAAATGGCTGCTTGTGGAAATACTAGCCATCAAAGTTTAGAGACGATCTAAAAAAAAAAAGTTTAGAGATGATCTGAACTCATAAAACAGGTAAATAGTTAAATAAACTGCTGAAAGTCATACTCTGCAAAATTACATAACATTTTTATTTTCTTGTTATTATTTATTTAAAAGATTCTATTTATTTATTTGTCAGAGACAGAGAGAGAGCGCGCAAGCAGGGGGAGAGGCAGGCAGAGGGAGAAGTAGGCTCCCCGCTGAGCAGGAAGCCCAACGCGGGACTCGATCCCAGGACCCTGAGATCATGCCCTGAGCCGAAGGCAGCCGCTTAACCAACTGAGCCACCCAGACATCCTTTATGTAACATTTTAAAAGGTTAAGTCAGGACTTCTACTTCTGGGAAGACAGCGGGGATACACATTTCCTTATTCCTCCCACTGTGTAAACGACAAACTAAAAACCAAGTATACCCAAACCTCTCGACATTACAAATAAAACAACACAGAAGACTCCGAAAGACGGAGGGGAAAAAGTACACCAGTAAGAGACCTCCAGACTTGAGGAATGACATGGTGGTATGTTCCCTGGATCTCTGTTTTGCTTCATATATCCCAGAGTTGAAGCTCAGAAAGTCGGCAATCTGGAAGCACCAATGGGTGCAGACAAAACCCAAAGCCAAACCAAAAAGCCTGCGTCTCTAACCAAAAGGACCAGAAAAGTAGGTAGACTAGCCAGGCAGAGAATTCTAGACAATGACTACTTTACTTCGGCCAGACACGGGAACAACAACAACAAAAAAGTGACCCCATCCCCAACCCCATCTGCAAAGGAAAGGTTGAAAACACAGACTTCGACCCTTACTAAGCTGAGCTAGGCGCCCCAAACCTCCCCACTGGGGCGATATCAGAGGAAGCTGAGTGGGGAGCTGGACCTCCCAGACGGAAAATGAGCAAGGATATGGAAGAACTCAGCTCCACTCTCAGCCAACAGGATCCAATGGGACATTTATAGAGCACTCCGTCCAACAAGAGAATAATACCCATTCTTTTCAAAAGTGCCCGTGGAGCACAGACTAGGTTAGACAGCATCCTGTGCCATGAAACAAACCTCGGCAAATTAAACAATGAAAAGCAAATGGAATGTATTCTATAACCACAATGGAATCCAACTAGAAATCAATAATGACAGAGAGATGGCAGGAAAATATCTAAACACTCGGAAACTAAACGGCACAGTCCCAAATAACCCATGGGTCAGAGAGGAAGTCTCAAGAGAAATTTTAAACATACACTGAACTGAATGAAAATGAACGTACATCATTGCAAAATTTGTGGGATGCGACTAAAGCAGTGTTCATTCAAGGGAAATCTATAGCACCAAATGCTTTCACTAGAAAAGAGAAGTCTCAAATCAATAATCTAATTTCCTACCCTAAGAACTAGGGAATAAAGGAGCAAAACAGGGCCAAAGCAAACAGAAGACAGGAAATTAAAATAAGAGGAGATATCAATAAAATTGAAAAGAGGAAAACAATTAGAGAAAAATCAATGAAATGAAGAGCTGGGTCTTTGAAAAGATCAGTGAAATTGACAAACTCCAGTAACACAAAGAAGAGAGAGACAAAACACAAATTACTAACATCAGGAACCAAATGAATATCACTGCAGACCCTTTAGAAATCAAAAGGGTAGTGAGGAAATACAACAACTCTACACACTTTGAGAATTTTGATGAAACTAACCAAGTCCTTATTAGTTTCACAAACTCTCAAAACCCACTCAATAGGAAATAGATGATTTGAATAACCTTATAACTATTAAGAAAATTGAATTCATAATTTTAACCCCCCCTCCCCAAATCTTCCAGTTTCACTGGAGAATTCTACCAAATGTTAATACCAATCCTGTACCATCTCTTCCAGAAAATAGGAGAGGAGAAAATGCTTCCCAACTTATTTTATGAAACTACTCTTATCCTTTTTTTTTTTTTTTTTTTTTTTGAGAGCAAGAGAGCGTGAGCAGGGTGGAGGAGAAGTGCAGAGAGAGAGGGGGAGAGAGAATCTTAAGCAGGCTCCATGCTCGGGGAGGAGCCCAACACAGGGCTCAATCCCATGACCCTGAGATCGTGACTTGAGCTGAAATCAAGAGCCGGACTCTTAACCGATTGAGCCACCCAGGCGCCTCTGAAACTACTATTATCTTGATGCCAAAACTAGATGACAGTCACACACACAAAAGAAAACTATAAACCAATAGCCTTCATGAATAAAGAAGCAAAACTTCCCAACACAACATTAGCAAATGGAATTCAGTAATACTTAAGAAGTGGGGTCCATTCCAGGGAGACAACAGTTTCAATATCTCAGAATAAATCAGTGTATTTCACCATATTAACAGACTAAAGAAGAGCAGGCACATAATTATATCAGTGCAGAAAAAGCACTTAACAAAACCCAGCACCCATTATGACTTTAAAAAAAAAAAAAAAAGAGCTTTTCAGAAATAGGGAAAGAAAGGAATTTCCTCAATGTGAAAAAGAGCATCTATTAAAAAAACCTTACAGATAACACTAAACTTAATGGTGAAAGACTGAATGCTTTCCTACTCAGATTAGGAACAGGGCAAGGATGTACCAAAAAGAAAACCACAGGCCCAAAATGGCGGCACTTAGGCCAAGTCACCAAACCAGAGTTTAATGTGGAACCTAACTGTACTTTCACCCTCCCCTAGAAATGTAGTCTTAACCGGTCAGTCAGGAATTTTCTGATCAGCACCAAGGGGGTAATCTGTCACATGGGTTCTCCATTCCTCAAAGGAAGATAAGGTAATCCACCTAATAAGACACCCTGCCCTTCCCCCTAAGCTACAGTGAACTTGCCCAAAACAATCTTTTCCTTTCTTTTGATAATGACTTCTTGTCCCATGCTCCTTCCTACAGAAATCTTCCATTTGGTACAACTCCTCAGAGCTCCCCTCTGCTTGCTAGATGGGATGCTGCCCGATTCATGAATCACCTGAGAAAGCCAATTAGATTTTCAAATTTACTCAGTTGAGTTTTTGTTCTCTAAATGATGTCTGCCTTCCCTACTGTAATTCAGCGTAGTGCTGGAAGGTCTAGCCAGTATAATCAGGCAAGAAAAGGAAATGAAAGGCAGACAAAGCGGAAAGGAAGAAATAAAACTGTCCCTATTTGGAGATGACTTGATGGTGTATGAAGAAAATCCCAAGGGGGCGCCCGGGTGGCTCAGTCGTTAAGCGTCTGCCTTCGGCTCAGGTCGTGATCCCAGGGTCCTGGGATCGAGCCCCGCATCGGGCTCCCTGCTCGGCAGGAAGCCTGCTTCTCCCGCTACCATTCCCTCTGCTTGTGTTCCCTCTC
>CM053612.1:55191923-55209230 GCA_028646535.1 Procyon lotor
GAGATGCACACACGACGGACTGTGATTCGGCCGGGAGAACAAACGAGGAGCCCCTGCTGCTTTGCGACGACGTGGATGGACCTCGAGGGCCACTGTGCTCCGTGAAAGAAGTCAGACGGAGCCAGACACGGACCACCTGATTTCACTCCCACGTGGCATCTCACAGCAAAAACAAAAAGAGACTCGCAGAAGCGGAGATCGGACTGGTGGTTCCCAGAGGCGGGGAGAGAGGGGGGACGTTGAGGGAGGGGGTGAAAAGGCACAAACTTCCAGGTACGAGACACAGAAGCACGAGGGACGGCACGCAGCACCCGGCGACCGGGGCCGACCCTGCCCTGGGGTCTGGAGGAAGGCCGCTAAGAGTAAATCCCAAGAGCTCTCATCACAAGGAAGAAACGCGTCGCCCTTCTTCTTTTCTTCTTTCTTTTCCTTGTTACGGACGGGAGGAGACGGATGTCAGCTGGATTTAGTGTAGTGATCACGACATAATATATGTCAATCAGATCATACTCATACAGTGATGTATGCCAATTATTTCCAATAAAACTGGGGGAAGAAAAACCTGACCGAGAGCCACCGTGGCAGACTTGACAAAGGGAAAGAGGGTTATCAGAGATCATCAGGAGGTGTGTCTGGGTGGGTGTGTATTCTGAGGCTGAGGTATACATGTGTGTGTATATATTTGTTCTCCCATGAAGCAGTCTTTGCATTCCTATTGGGCCCTACAGCTGTGTACAAAATAGGCATCGGTGAGTTCCTTCTGGATGAATGACTGTTGGAGAGAGGAGCCACCAGGCATTGGTATCGAACTGTGGGATGGAGAGCGGTGGGCTCCTTCTGGGCCGGAAGCTCGGGTAGATCTCACCGCCTCCTACTTCTTGCGGGCATGGCCACCAAAGCACGGAGCTGTGTGGCCGCGTGTGCCGTATCCTGGCGGAGCGGGATGCTGGTGTGAACCACTCATCATATGGAGGACCCAGGGGGTGGGACGGGTAAACCCTGCCCAGGGGAAAATGTGCTCTGTAAAGGGTTTCTCCAGTTGGCTTGTGCCCCATGCCGCCCAGACTCCTGTCTCTGCTCCCCTGCAAGGGAGATTCTTTGAGCAACTGGCCTTTCGAAGGCTCTGGTTTGCCTCAAAGGAGGGATGTGCAGTGCATGCCGGGGAGGTGGCTAACCCTGGAGCGGGTGCTGGCCGGATGTTGTGGGCCGTGCCTTCCGGAGGCGGACGTGGGTGCCGCCTCCGACTTTGCATATTATTCCTCGCTGGGTTCTTGTCATCAGAGTGGTACATGCCCAGGGAAAGAAACAGCAGGACGTTGCAGGAATCCCCGCTCCCAGTCCCGTTTCTGGGCAGTGACCGATTTTAGGTCTTTTCTTCCTGTCCGTACCCTCATGGCTCTACATAAAGCACTTCCACTTTTATTTCTTTGTTTACCCACATTTGGAATTTCTCTCTTAACTTCCTGCTAAGCTGGTTGAGGACTCCTCACAATTATGTGACTGGGTCACCACTTTTTTTTATCCCTTTAGTGATTAGTAAGTTTCGCAACGTACCAAGCACTTTTATGTTTTTGTTTCATCAATTATTGGGGGCGCCTTTTGAATCACCACTTGGTAAGAGGAGATGTTGGCACTTTCTTTTCCCCTCGGCTCTCCTCCCCACTCACTCCTCCTACCAGGTGGTATTTTGGTCCGACAGCTGGTCGTTATTGAAAAAGACCTCATCTTCAAAAGCAGAAGCAATGAAAGATGAAACAAATTTTTATTGAGCATTTACTGTGTGCCAGGAACTGTGCATACAGCATCACATGTAATCCTCAGAGTAACCCTAAAAGGGAGTGTCATAATCACAATTTTATTTTATTTTCTATTTTTTTTTAAAGATTTTATATATTTATTTGACAGAGAGAGACAGAGAGAGGGAACACAAGCAGGGGAGAGTAGGAGAGGGAGAAGCAGGCTCCCTGCTTGATGCGGGACTCGATCCCAGGAGCCTGGGATCATGACCTGAGCCAAAGGCAGAAGCACCACCGACTGAGCCTCCCAGGCACCCGTACCTGCAGTTTTACACATGAGAAATCTATGGCCAGACCTGGTAGGAGGCCAAGCTTCGAGGTGAACCACGGTGGAATCCCAGAGCTCCTACTGTTTTCTCCAGAGCCCCACACATCCTTCGGCTTCAGCTTTGCCTGAAGGTTGTTCAGTCCGCCTTCTGTGGCCAAGGCTTGGACTGGAAGTCCTCATCTATTTTGGCTTCTGGCTTGTTCGCTGATGCTGCTGTCTCTCCCCAGAGGGAGGAAACGGGCAGCAGTGGAGGGAATGAATGGAAGGCAAATGGACCATCCCTGTGGGGTGTGTGAGGCTAATGGATCATCCGGATGGGCTTGGTGGGTTGGTCACATGCCCCGCATGCTCTCTCTACCTGGCCCCCCGGGCCTTTGGGGGCCGGAACACAAGTCCCAGCTAGCCCCAGACCTGATGCGGGGAATTATTTTATGGCATCATCAGGGCTCCTCTAGCTGGCACGCTGCCTTTGATATGAGAAGCGAATTCAGAATTTTGAAGGTTGTAGCTGACTCAGACCACTGCTCCGGCGTTGCGGTCATGGACACATGTGGGAAATTCCCAAATTGACTTTCCCACAGTGCTGTTTCGGAGTGGGGGACAGAAAGAGGCCGGGGGTGGAGGATGTATTTTCGTTATTTATTTGATTCGTATTTGGTAAATCGTTGGACCATTTCAACCAGAGGCACCAAGTGGGATTTCCCCAGAGGTCACTTCCGGGCACATGGAAGGGTCGAGAGGTCAAGAGGCCCTGGCTCAATTTTCCATACTGAGGATGGAGAGGCTATAATAGCATAAAACAGACAATCCCAGATTATTTTTATTGGTCTTCTGGCCGCTCGCTGTCGTAGAGAAACATTTAGACATCTTCACCCACCCAATCTCCCCCAACCCAGGTCCCCTGGTTTCTTCCTCTCTGTTGGCATTCCAGCCATCCACACTAGAAGCCCTACCCTGTTGATTTGCAGTGTCTCACACATTCAACCTTTGCCCTCTCTTCTTAGTGACCTCCGGCCTCATGACCTCAGGTCTAAAGTGTTGGATTAACCACTCTTTGTGCCTCCGGTGACGCCTCCCATCCTGCTGGCCTGGCCTAATCCTTCGTGTCACGGCTGCTGGATGAGTCTTCTGACAGAACGGCTTTCTGAGACCCACTCATAACCTGCCCAAGGCTCCTCTGCTGCTTACAGCATGAAATCGAGGTGCTTCGACTTGGCATTCAAGGCCCCACACTGCCTGCTCACCACCTTGACTTCCAAGTTTAGTTCTTGCCACTTCCCTACTGAACTGAGACTTCCTTGAAGATGCAGAACATGTCTGGCTCACTGCTGGGGCCCCGACAGCCCTGGAGGATGCCTAGGACATTGTGGGGGTCGCAACCTGTTGGCTGAAGGAAGGAAAGAATGGACCAGAGGAGGCTATCGTGGGACTCCTTCTGCCATATAGGTGGGGAGGAGTCTCTCTCACTGACCAGTTGGGTAACCCAGGCTAAGCCCTTTCCTCTGGATCGCCCGGCATTCCGACAGCAATCCCAAATTTATAGCTCTTGGGCCCTAAAAGCCCTAAGGGCCTGAAGACATTGTTGGTTGGCTCGTTTAGAATGATCTTAAATGCCTTTTTTTGTAAGGCCCGTGTGCTCTAGTTCCCCAGCCCCTCCCCCAACCGCTCACACCTCCCCTTCTCTCCCATTTTCATTAGCTGCTTGGTGCCTGAAGGCATTCACAGTTGTGACCCTTGGATTAGGTGGTGTTTACGCACCTTTCAACACCAGGGGAGGGAGGGATTCTTTGTCTGACCCGCTTTGAAGTGAAAACTACCAGTGCTTCGCTGAAGCAGTTTCCAATGTCATCTAATACACAGCAGCCAGGCCTGACTGGCTCAGCCCTCCTCAGACAGACCAGCAAAGAACAGTGGTGTGTGCCTTTAGCATCTCTGGCTTTGGCAGCCCGCCGCAGAGATGTCATGCCATTGAAAGTGATCGTCTTCACGCAGCCCATACAAGCAGGGCCCATTTAGGGCCTAGAAAGGCCCCGGCACAGCATGCCCATTGGCGGCCAGCTGGGCATACACAGGGGGCATTGGTTGCAGGCACAAAGTATGAATTTAGCCCACGTAGCCTGGCAGGGTCCTCTCCAGGACCAAGTGCTGAATGCCGAGTGTGTGCTAACAAGCATTTGCTCCCTCGCTCTCCGCCTGGCTCTCGGCGGCCCAGGCGGCATTGAGACCCCACCGAGAAGCACGAGGTGGGCAGGGAAGGTCAAGAATGGCGTTCTCACCACCGGGTTCCTTTGCAGTCGCTGGTCCCAAGGGCCACGAGAGCTGCAAATCTGCCTGGCCGTGGGCTGGCGAGGCCTGCCTCTCCGGGGGATGCTAGACAAACAACCGCTGCTGGAAGGCACTGGCCCAGCTGGGACAGCACTGGAATCCCCCACGTTTGGGCAGCACCTGGGTGAAAGGTACCGAGAGCCGGGCAGAGGGCTGGTGTGGGGGTGTGTACCCAGCACCGGGCATGGTCCCTGGGTAAAACCGCTGACGGCCCCCCAAGCTCGGTGTGGAGGGTGTAGAGGGGCTATTCAGTTAGGGGACACACATGGCAAATCCACCCCATCTGTAGCTGTCATAGTCATCTGGGATGGGGCTGCGGAGATGAGGGAGGCAGAGTGGAGAAGATGGATACTGTTTCTGGCTGAGCTGTTTCATGAGTCCAGAACAACTTTAGGGAGCTTCCTGGGGTGAAAGGGATTGATTCTGTGCGGTTCCGCCCTGTGCTGCTCGGCGGCTCATGAATTTGGGGAGACAGATCCCTTGTACCATCCGTCAACCCAAAGAGAATGCAGCAGGGACACTTTCCAAAGAAACTTGATGGAACACACTTCAGAACCTCCAAAACACTGTTTTAGGTTTTGGGTGTAGTGTTGTCAGTGTCCTTGGCACCACTCCAACCAACTCAGGTCAGCAAGGTGCCAGGTGAGAGCCTCCAGCCTGTGGTGTGTGCAAGGGGAAGTGGGCACGCCTGGTTGTGGAAGTGGAAGCGGGTACAGCTGCTGCAGGACACCGGAAGCTGGCTGCCGAGGGGCTCAGCTGTAGCCAGGACCGAAGGCGGAACACGTGCAGGGGAACGTGACGCGGGGGCCGGTGTGCCTGTGGGGGTGTTGTGCCTTATACAGATGTTGCTGACACGGCCGGGGGCCTGGCAGAAGTAGCTGTTGGGTGTGCTGTGTTTCTTGTGTGCAGGTGGAAGCCAGGATGTCTTGGTAGCCACAGGAGCGAGCGAGCCACGGGAGCCCCCCCTCCGCCCCGCCCCCCACCGTGTCCGCTGAATGGGTGCAGAGTGGGCTGCTCTCACTTTCATTCTCGCATAGCCAGCCGACCCGCTGCCTGGCATCCCTTAACCGCGTCGGAGGGGCTCCACACCTGCTCCAACTGGCTTGCAGAGGCCCGCCAGAAGCTGTGGTGTCCGTGGCACCAGAAGCTGTGGTGTCCGTGGCACGCTCGGCTCCCCGCCGTGTTCCAGAAGCTCAGCTCCCTCCGCAGGTCAGATCGAGGGGGTAAGGCTGGGCCTCGGCTTGCAGGCCCACACCTGGGTCTCCTGTTCCGCCAGGGGCCTCCTCATCATCACACGGCGAGGCATCTTCCTGAAATGCAATCCCCCGCCGGGACAGAAGCCCCGGAGGAAATTCTGGGGTGGCTGTGTTCTCTCTGTTTGGAGTAACTGGGGGGCCGGGCCAGCCAAGCCCCAGCCGGGGCTCTGCAGCTGTGTCCCCTCCTGCCATTGTGAGGAGAGCTCTTGCACACATCGGAGAATCTGAGGTAGAGATGATGGTCTTGAGATTGGCAGGCATTGGGGCCTTCATCCCCATGGCTCCTAACCAGCTGGCCCGGCCCGGCCACGCGGCTTACATGGCACGCGGGCTCTCGTGAACGAGCTAAGTTTGTTCTCCCCTCAGCAATAGGAACTTGGGCCAGTGAGCAGACACTGGGGTTCCCTGACCGGAGGAGGCCAACTCATATGCATGCAGGGCCGCGTTCCCCACCCTGCCCTTGGCAGGTAACACGAGGATGAGACTTAGCTAAGTGCAGGACAACTCATGGTGTGACCAAACACAACGCCTGTCTCCTCACGTTACTTTTGAAAACACTGCGCGGGCCAAAAAAAATGGCCAGACCAGGCACATCTGCTAACCATATTTCAGCCTCCTGGCAGCTAGTTGGTGACCCATGTGAGAAGCAAAATTTAGCTGCACGTCCCTGAGAATTTTTTTTTTCCCTGCTAAAATCTTGGCTGACCTTCCCGACCGGGCTTAAAGGGCATCTCTGTGATCCTCTCTGATCGCCACAGAATACTTCTGTGATCCTTTTGTATCTCTCTTGTTAGATACAAAAGATCTAAGCATGTTAGACCATTTACTCACTGACTCATCCATCCATCCGCCCATCCATCCATCCATTCATCCATCCATCCATCCATCCATCCATTCATTTCATTCATTCAGTAAAACTGTATCGAATACTTTGGCAAGGTCACAGAGATGGATAAATAAGAAACAAGCTCAGCCCTCGAGGAGCAACTAGTCCGGTGCAGGGCAGAGATAGGAGACCAGAGAGTGACTCTCGAATGTGCAAATGTGCGAAGGCTCAGAGTTTCTTGAGGGAGGCTCCCTCTGTGTGACTGCACAAAAGCTGAGGAAGGCAGGCTTCCGCTAAGAGGGGCCGGCTTGGCCAGGTACAGGAGGAAGGCAGCAAAGTAAACCAAGCTGAGAGCAGTTTTTCCTAGCGGGTCTTTTCTAGCCTGGGGAGGCCCACGAGCAGACCCTTGGGCATTATAGCAATGGGGGGCCCGCTCTGACCTTGGTGACCCGCAGGTGTCCTTCAGGTGGCAGGAAACAGAGCGGATCATTTAGGGCCACAGGGGCCACGCTCGGGATGTTGGTCTTTACCCCAGAGGCAGTGCGAAGCCAGCTGAGGCTTGGAGCCAGGGCAGTGACGCAGCCGGCCTCAGCTTTGGAAGGCCCACACTGGAGGCTGCGTGTGTGAGGGGGACAGGAGGGGCCAGAGACTGGTAATAGGGAGGCTAGCAGGGAGCGGTATCCCCAGCGCCTGGGCCCACTTACTCTGAGCCTGCTGAACCACTGAGTAATTGGGGTAGGCTGGGATGTGTAGGGCTGCTACTCCTGCCTTTCCTAGGGAATTCCACTTGCTCTGTCATGGGGGTGGGGGGTAGGGGGTTGGCTTTCCCAGGCATCCACTTGGGTGTCTCATAGGCCTCTCAGACTTGCCATGTTGAAAGCCACATACCTGACCGTCCCCCAGAAAAACTTGCTGCTCCTGCAGTTTCCCTCAGCCTAGCTAATGGCATCCCCAACTTTTTTTTTTTTAAAGATTTTCTTTATTTATTTGAGAGAGAGCAGCAGCAGCAGCCGAGGGAGAGGGAGAATCCCAGCACCCTGGGATCATGACCTGAGCCGAAGGCAGCCACTTAACCGACTGAGCCACCCGGGCGCCCCTGCATCCCCAACTTTCTAATTGCTCGGGATTCAAACCTCAAAGTCATTCTCGACTCCTCTCTTTTTCTCGTATTCCGTGTCTACTCCATTAGCGTATCACATTGTTTCCACCTTCGTAATGTCCAGAAGCAAGCCATTTGTTACCACGTCCATGGTCTGTGCCACCATCATCTCTCCCCCGGATATTTGCAACAGTCTCCAACGAGGTCTCCCTATTAAATTAGTACAGCTTGGATCGTCTACAGTCGGCTCTCGACGCGGCAGTGGGAGTGATCCTGGTGAAACACGAGTCAGGTCATGTCTTGCTCGACGCTCTCTCATGGTTCTCTATTTTAGACCCAAAGCCAAAGTCCTTACAGTGGCCCACAGAGCCCTACCTGATTTACACCCCCCATGACCTGTCCGACCTTACATCCGATCACTGTCCCTCTCACTCACTCTACTCCAGCCACACTGGCCTCCTCGCTGTTCCCCAAACAGCCTCAGGGTCTTTGCGTCTACTGTTCTCTCTGCCTAGAAACCTTTTCCTCCTCCTCTTTGCGGTTCACTCCCTCACTTCATTCAGATCTCGACTCAAATGTCACCTTCTTAATGAAGCCTCCCTTGACCATCCTGTTCTACATTCTGCAGGTCCCCGAGCCCCTCTATTGTTTCATTTTTCTCCAAACCAGACATCGCCTTCTAACTTACTATAGTTGTACTCTTTTATTTCTTTGTGTTTCATTTATTTGTTGTCTGTTGCCCTCCACCAGAATGTAAAACTTCACGAGAGTGGGGATTTTGGCCCATTTTCGCCCGTTTTGCTATATTCCTAGCGCTTAGAAGAGTGCCTGGCACATAGTAGGCACTCGCTAAGGACTAACTGAAGAAACAGGTCAACTGTGGGGATCCGTGAGGTTGCCCCGGGTCGTTTCCGGGCTGTATGACCCGGGATTCTCAGCAGGAGGTTGTCAGTGGGAAGCAGAGAGCCCACTGGACCATAGGAGTTATCGGGTTTCTCCAGGGCGACCTTGGGCAAGTCCCTTCTGCTCACTAGTCCTCTCTTTGCTCATTTATCAGGTGAGAGATAAGATGCGGTGATCTGTACCGGGCAAGGTGAGGGACTGGCCAACTGGGCTTGCCACTCAGGCCCCGTGGGCACGAGGACAGACGTCCTCAGCCCTGCCGCTCTCATTTTCTTCCCTGACCTCCTCCAACGTGCCATCTGTGAAAAGCACCATGTTGCACCTGTTGGGACAACGAAGGGGAGGGGGGATGGCTGCCCATCAGCTGCCTTCAACTGAGCCCACTGTGTTCTCTGACGTGTGCCTAGCTCTGGGTCAAAGGCCTGGCTCAGGGCAGAGACCTGTCAGAGACCCGCAGTGGGATGACGTCCCGCCCCACTTTCCAGAGCAACTCCTTCTACCACACCGGGCGGGTCCGTCTCTGGAACAATCCTCGTCTTCTCTCCCAGACCGAACTCTCCTACCCAGTCTAGTTAGGGCCGCGCGTTCTTCAAGCGTTTCTCACTTCAAGTTTTAGTTCTTACAATAATAGTACGGAGCAGGCATTCTTAGACCCATCTTTTTTTTCAGAGGAGAACACTGGGTCTTGGAGGCATTAAGGAATTGGCTCCAGGTCCCACACCCCCTCTCTTTCTGCAGGAATCCCTTGGAAATCTGCTGACCGAGGTCTGGGAGGCTCATTGGTGCGGTTGGAGCTGGGAGAAAATCAGAAGGGAGGAGACTCAGTTCTTCCTTCTGTTGCATCTAGGCCGCAGGTGGAGCCCAAAGGGTGAGAAAACACGCCAGCCCAGATGGAAGTCATCACTCTCCCCCCAGCTCCCTGAGGGCTGAGCAGAAGGGAGGCGCCTTCCCCGCCCAGCCCTGCCAGGAATCTGGGTGTCCTGAGAGGCCGAGACCAGTGAGCAATGAGGGCGGTGTGTGCGGGGCGGGGTGGGGGGGTACTCCATGTGATAAACTATTTTCCTTTCTCATTCCAAAGATCAGAGAGCACTGGGTGAGCTGCGCTTTGTTCCAATGGAAACAAAACTAGAAAAGCCCGTGGGGGTTGGCCAAACTCTCCTTTGTCCTCTAGGCTAGAAGGCTAAATAGGAGGACTATGGGAAGGGGGGGGAGCAGAGTCCCCCCCCTCCCATGAGGGCAACAAATCAGTAGAAGGGGGACCAGGATGGATTCTAGAGAAAAAAAAAAAAAAGACAAAGAGCAAGGTCCGCACTGGCTGGTAGAAAGGCCCTGTGGTCACCTTTCTGCAGCCTTACCTCCCAGGAGTCGGCCAGGTCTGGTAATCTCCAGCAAGGGGCCACAGGACCCCCCGAGACACGGCACTGCCAGCGCTCTCCTGGTCCAGGAAGGGCCAAAGGCACCTCCAGGACCACTGCATCCCATTCACCCTCTGAACCCCCGGTCCCTTCTCTTTTCTGCCCCTACAACGCATGGTGCTCCTGCCCAGAATAACGGGAACTCAAATTTGTCGAGTCATTCAGAATTTGTCGAGCAGTTCACCATATCCAGGGTAGCTCAGTGGTTAAGAATGCCGGCTCGGGGCCCAGACTGCCTGGCTCTGCTATTCCACAGCTGTAGGGTCTTGGGCAAGCTACTTAGCCTCTGTGCCTCAGTTTTCTCATCTTTAAAATGGGAATAGCCATAAGATCTACATCTTCAGGTCGGTTTTTTTTTTAAGATTTTTTTTATTTATCTGTCAGAGAGAGAGAGAGAGCACGAGCAGAGGGAGCGGCAGGCAGAGGGAGAAGCAGACTCCCCGCTGAGCAAGGAGTGGACTTGGGACTCGATCCCAGGATCCTGGGATCATGACCTGAGCCCAAGGCAGACGCTTAGCTGACTGAGCCACCCAGGCATCCCCTTAGATTGTTTTTAAGTTAAATGAGCTAATATTTAAATTCCTCCAAAGCAGAGACTTTGGTCTTACCTTACTGCCGTATCCCTCTGACCTAAACAATGCCTGTCCCCTAGTAGAGACTCGGCAACTCTTTATTGAATATATTTGAAGGGCTTAGAATGGGAACTGGTACTTAGCAAGTGCGACACCCGTAGTTGTTGTCTCTCACGGCAGTTCCAAGAGGAGCGCTCTGCGTTTCACACAGGGCAGTTTTCTTCTTCCACGTAAGGTTCAAGTTCGGAGTCCAGGCACAGAAGACTTAAAATCGAGGGAGACAGTTTGGGCCACAGAGGGTCATGAATGCGGTCATGAATCCACCCTCCCCTTTGTCCATTCCCTCGTCCGTTCCCCAAATAGTGCCTCGATGCCCCGGCGGGCCAGGCCCTGAGCAGCGAGCCGGAGAGATACAGATGACGAGATGGACAAGGATTCGGTGTTTGAGGAGCTGAGATTCTAGTGGAAGGAGACAGGCAGAAGGCAGTAAACACTTCGATATTTTCAAATAGTAATAAATGCTCTGGAGAAAATAAAGCAGTGCCGCAGGATGGAGGATGGCTGTGGTGTATATGTCGTGGGGGGCGAGGAAGTGACGTAGGAGCTCTTCTGGGGGTCTGGGTCTCCGATCGAGGGCCCTTGCCTCCAGTTGGTCTTCAATACCTTGACAGCACTGCCTCGTCCTGCGAGCAGTTATATGCTGTCTGCCCAAGGCAGGGGCCTGTTGCCAAGTGGAGCTCCTGAGGGGTCTCTACATGGGGGTCTGGGCGTTTGGGGCTGGAGAGAAGGGGGCCGTGTAGGTGTGCTACCTGCATAGGAAGCTTCCGGCATCCGCTGTCCTCTGGCCGAAGCTGTTAGTCACGCTGGGTGAAATGAAGGTAGCAGCCTGGAAGCTTCCATGACATCCTTCTGTGCCGCTGGGGAGGAGGCAGCTGGCTAGTGTTCTCCTGCCGCCTGCTCGAACGCCATCCAGGCACTGTCTCGGGCCATCCTAATCCCCCTAGTCACACTCGAGTGTTTCCATTACGTTTCTCCATTACGGGTTTGGGCATCCCCAGAGCCCAGGACAGAATTGACACCTTAGCGGATGAAAGAATAACTGGGTGACTATTTTTCCTTCCGCTGCTTCAGCTGAGCGGCTCATTCCCCTTCACGCATCAAGACGCAGTTCATACATCATCTCATCTCCTTGCTCCCTTCCTTCACTTAGGTGTGAAACAAAAAAGTGTTACACCGTATAAAGGCTCTTGCTCATCCTCTTCTTCCTCTTTGAAGCCTTCCTTGACCTCCCGAGGCGCATGGTCAGTCCCTCCCACCCGAGTGCTCCAGCACGTTCTATCTCCCCACCGTAGCCTCGATCACGATCACTTCAGGGGTATTGTCTGCTACCGCTCGGGTCACATCCCCTCGCCTGTAATTTTCTCAGTGGCAAGGACTGTTTTTTGGGCATCTCCACATCCCCAGCCTGGCCCCTAGAGGGCGCTCAATAAATATTGGTGGAATTAATGGGGGAAAAAAAAAACCAAACCAAACCAAACCCAACCAAACAGCGAATGATTTGGCAGTTTTGCTTAGAGTGACCTAGGTAGTGGTGTGGAGCTGGACGGAGCTGGCTTGTTGTGGCTCTTGAGAACCGGTTGTTAAATATTTAGGAAACTCGTGAGCCGATTGTGAAACACAGCCATCATTAAAAATTGAGTTGTTTGAGACAACAGACGACAAACCGAAATTGAGGGACATTTTTTTTTTAATCAAATAAATGACCAACTCAGTGCACCATAGGATCCTAGACTGGATCCTAGAACAGAAAAAAAGACTTTAGTGGAAAAACTGGTGAAGTCCAAATAAATTTTGTGCTTTAGTTAATAATGTATCGAGGCTTATTTCTCTGTTTTGATCCAAGTTTGTTTGTTTTTTTTTTAGATTTTATTTATTTATTTGACAGAGAGAGGGAGATCACAACAAGTAGGCAGAGAGGCAGGCAGAGAGAGAGGAGGAAGCAGGCTCCCTGTTGAGCAGAGAGCCCGATGCGGGGCTCGATCCCAGGACCCTGAGATCATGACCCGAGGCAGAGGCTTCAACCCACTGAGCCACCCAGGCGCCCCGATCCAAGTTTTTTTTTTTTTTTAAGATTTTATTTATTTATTTGTCAGAGAGAGAGAGAGAGCACAGCAGGGGGAGCAGGAGGCAGAGGGCAAAGCAGGCTCCCCGCCGAGCAAGGAGCCCAACGCGGGACTCAATCCCAGGACCATGGGATCGTGACCTGAGCTGAAGGCAGACGTTTAACCGACTGAGCCACCCAGGTGCTCCTGATCAATGTTTTATAATTATGTGGGATGTCGATATAAGGGGAAGCTGGATGAAGTGTATGAGGACCTTTCTGTACTGCTTCTGCAATTCTTCTGTAAGTCTAGAATTTTCTCAAAATAAACAATTAACTATTAAATGAAAATACTAAATGATATAAACCTCCAATTAAATAAATTCTATTAAAAGGAATAATAAGTATTTATTTGGACTCAGGTAATTAGTTTACTTTGGTTCGTCCTAGTTAGTTTACTTCCTAATGAGTTTACCATGATCCATGACCTTAGGCTGCTTCACATCCACTGTGTCTGAATGATGTACATCTTTGCCCATTGGCAAAATGATGTACATCTTTGCCCATTGTGACGTGTTTGGTGATGTCACATAGGTAGCTTGAAATAGGCCAGAGTGAAAGTATTTATATTGCGGAAATCTGAGAATGCTACAAATCAGGGCTTGGATTCTTGTTTTGTTCATTGCACTCTAGACTTCAAGAAAGTGATGGAGAACAATGTTAATAACGTATGTTAAACTTACTTGTGTGTGAGAGTAAGTGTGTGTTGCTTTGTGAATAGCACACACCAAAAAAATGAGGAAGCATGCTTCCGATACATGGAAACTATTGTCTGATTCAGCAAAGAAGTTATTCAGATCATTGATGAATTTGTCAAGTTTCAACACTGCCTCAGCGTTTTCCTTCTCGCTCGTTAACATAAACGAAAATATCAACCACCATTCATGTAGGAACTACACTTGCTCTTCTCCTGCAACTGTAGGTTGGCAACGGATATAATAAGAATTCAGCAAAATCGGGGCGCCTGGGTGGCTCAGTCAGTTAAGCATCTGTCTTCGACTCAGGTCATGGTCCTGGGGGTCCTGGGATCGAGCCCCACTTCGGGCTCCCTGCTCACGGGGGAGTCTGCTTCTCCCTCTGCCTTCTGCTCCCCCTGTCTTGTGTCCTCTGTCAAGTGAATAAATAAAATATTTTTTAAAAAGAATTCAGCAAAATCAGTGAAAGCATATGAAAATCAATATGGGATTTGCAGTAAAGAGCATTGTATATTTCATTATTATTCATAAACTCTATGCTTCACATTCTTATATAGTACATAAATAGGCATTCTTTTTTGAGAGCTAGTTGCTAACCATTTACCAAAACACCACTGGTTCCAAGTATTAACCTGAGTTTCCTCAAATGCACTGATGGAAAGAAAAGAACTTTGCCGGCACCTTCTCTGTACCCAGCTGCTGGGCTGTCTCTTTTCTGCTCATCATCTCAGTTGCTTTTCATCTCAACTCTATGAAGTGTAAGTAATATGGACACCATTTATGAGGATATTGAGGCTCTGAGAGGTGAAGTGACCAGACTGAGGTCAAGTCCTTGGTATAGCGTAGAGCCAGGATCAAACCCTACATTCATCTGAAGCCAAAGCTCATTGTATTAGTTTCCCACTGCTGCTGTAACAAGTTATCACACATTTAGCGGCTGAAAGCAACACGGATTTATGATCTTCCAGTTCTGGCGGTCAGAGGTCTGAAAACAGGGGTCATTGGACTGAAACCAAGGTGTGGGCAGGGCTGCATTCCTTCTGGAGGTTCGAGGGGGAACATCTGCTCCCTTGCCTGCTTCTAGACACTTCTAGACACTGCCCGCACTGCTTGGCGTTTCTCTCCTTCTTCCATCTTCAAAACCAGCGATGGCTGATCGAGTCCTCACATCCCAGTCCTCTGACCCTCCGTCTGGCATTTAGACTGTGCCTGGCTTGCCCCCCTTTTACAGAGACCCTTATCTGTTGATTGTGACATTGAGCCCACCTGGAAGGTGCCAGCTCCTCTCCCCATCTCAAGGTCAGCTGATTAGCCTCTTGAATTCCACCTGCAAATCCTTTGTTTCCAAACTTTGCCATTTAACCTAACATACTCGTAGGTTCTGGGGACTTAGGACACGGACGACTTTGGGGAGCCATAATTCTGCCCACCGCGCTTGTGCTTTTTCCATGACCCTTACCTATTACTACCTTGCCTCTTGTTTTAGCGGTTGCATATCCGATGTGAGACTGACACCATTCTCCCTGACACCTGCGTGCCACACGTCCCGTGCTCTCCACTTTCGGGCTAAGATACCTTCTTTCCTTCCGTTAGTCTCCCAGCCTGCCAGAGAGCCGTGGGGAGAATGGTTTTGTATCCCTGGGGCTTTTACTCCTGGACGTATGTTTTACCTGTGCTCTTACTGATGTCTCACTTCCTGGCCACCACCCAGGCTCACGCCCTATTTATTTGCTCTTCTCCCAAGCCTTTACATTGGCTGTATTCTAGAAAAGTCCCTGGACTTGATTAAAATGTTGCTTTCCCACACCCACTGATGAAGCATCTATCTGTCTGTGTTTAATATTGTTCTCTGACTGGCTTTCCGAAATCAGACTCTCTAGGTAGTAGTCCCCCACCTTCCCTAGTTTTTGCCACCCTGAGATCTCAGACCAGAAGCCTCCTCCATTGACATCATCCAATGGCCAGGAGCCTCCCCCAACCCCCGCAAAGCCTTTATAACAGCCAGAAGCACCTCTTCGTTGCTTCTAAGTTCTGACCACAGCCTTCTTATCTCCCCCTTCCCCATCCTTGACAAAAGCGTTGTGCCCCTCCCTTCTGCCTCTCAGATTCACACCCGCACGTGGGGCCCTGTCTGAATCCGGTCACCCTGAGGAAAACTTTCCAGATTTTACCTTCCCAAGGGACTCTTGTCCTCCTCTGCGCTCCTACAGAACTTACTATCTGTTTAACCCTTGGTTTGACATTTTATCATCTGCCATTATGGAGAGGCCTCAAACTGGTGGGTGGGGGGCGGGTGGGGCCGAATAATACGCACAGGTGTGTTTTGTTTGATCTGCACCTGCTCTGTTACTGGACGTGGAGCCTAACGCCGCGCTTGAACTCACGACCCTGAGATCAAGACCGGAGCTGAGATCCAGGGTCAGATGCTTAACCGACCGAGCCACCCAGGCGCCCCAGGTGGTTTGGTACTTTCAAAAAGTTCGCTAACCATGTGGCAATCAGTAATATTTCCATCCAGTCTGGACTTCTGGCTTCTTTGAAAAACAACAGTCTGGTAATACTGGCACTGCATTCTTACTGGATGGTAATTAGCTGGATTGGGGTGGTGGCTTCCTCTTTAGATGGAGCATGCGCTCTCCAGCTCACCACAGTCTCCGCCCCCTCCTTATTATTGCATTGCTCCAGCTTCCTTCACTCAGTTATAATTATTTGACCGGCTCCTAAAGGCATTCTGAAATAGTCCATGCCAGCGCAGATGTCCAGCTGGGTCACAGTCTCTTAGAGGAAAGAAACTTTATTTACTTATTTTGCATTTCTTTTTTTTTTTTTTTGGAAAGACTTTATTTATTTGCCAGAGAGAGAGAGAGGCCAAGCAGAGGGAGTGGCAGGCAGAGGGAGAAGCAAGCTTCCCGCCGAGCAAGGAGCCTGGTATGGGGCTCGATCCCAGGATCATGACCTGAGCTGAAGGCAGCCGCTCACCCAACCGAGCCACCCAGGCATCCCTATCATCTTATTTTTCATCATGATAAACGTATTCTTTAATCCCCATCATCTATTTCCCAGATTCCCCCCCTCCACCTCCCCTCTGGTAACCATCAGTTTATTCTCTATAGTTGGGTCTGTTTCTTGGTTTCTCTCTCTCTCTTTCTCTCTCTCTCTCTTTCTCTCTCTCTCTCTCTCTCTCCCTATTTTCCTTTGCTTGTTTCTTTTGTTTCTTAAAGTCCACATATGAGTGAGATCGTATGGTATTTGTCTTTCTCCGACTGACTTATTTCACTCTGCACAATACTCTTTAGCTCTATCCATGTCCTTGCAATGGCAAGATCCCATTCTTTTTATGACTGAGTCATATTCCATTGCATATAAATACCACATCTTCTTTATGCATTCAGCTATCAGTGGACAATTGGGCTGCTTCCATGGTTTGGCTAGTGTAAATAATGCTGCAGTCAACATCGGGGTTCATGTATCTCTTTTGATTTGTGTTTTTGTATTTTTTGGGTAAATACCCAGTACTGCCGTTACTAGATTATAGGGTAGTTGCACTTTTAACGTTTTGAGGATTCTTCTTACTGTTTTTTGCAGTGACTGCTCCAGTTTGAATACCCACCAACCGTGCACGAGGGTTCCCCTTTCTCCATATCCTCGCCAACACTTATTGTTTCTTGTGTTGTTGATTTAGCCATTCTGACAGGTGTGAGGCGATAGCTCATGGTAGTTTCCGTTTGTATTTCCCTGATGATGAATGATGTTCAGCATCTTTTCATGTGTCTGTTAGCCATTGGTATGTCTTCCTTTCATGTCTTCTGCCCATTTCTTTTATTTATTTATTTGTTTGTTTTTATTAACATGTAATGTATTATTTGCCCCAGGGTACATGTCTGTGACTCGTCAGGCTTACACATTTCACAGCACTTACCATAGCACATACCCTCCCCATGTCCACAACCCAGCCCCCCTATCCCTACCCCCCCACCTCCCAGCCACCCTT
>CM053612.1:55209730-55293830 GCA_028646535.1 Procyon lotor
ACTGATGGACACGCAGGCTGTTTCCACGTCTCGGCTACCGCAGATAACGCTGCAAGGAACATGGGGGTGCAGATATCTTTTCGAGTTGGTGTTTTTGTTTCCTTTGGATGTTGTCCCAAAAGTGGAATTAATGGATCACAGGGCAGTTCTATTTTTAATTTTTGGAGGATCCTCCATACTGTTTTCCGGTGCCAACTTACATTCCCACCAACAGTGCTCGAGGGTTCTCTTTTGTCCACATCCTCGCCAACACTCGTGATCTCTCGTCATTTTGATGACGGTCACCCTAACAGCATTGAGGTGATATCTCATTGTAGTTTTAATTCGCATTTCCCTGACGATTAATGATGTTGAACACCTTTTCATTAGCCTGTTGGCCTTCCATACATCTTCTTTGGGGAAATGTCTATTCTGGCCCTTTGCCCAGTTTTTAATTAGGTTATTTGGCTTTTTGGCTATTAAGTTGTACGAGTTTTTAAAAATATGTTTTGAATAGTAATTCCTTATCAGATATACAATTTGTAAATATACCCCATTTTGTAAGTTGCCTTTTCACTTTGTTGATGGTCGGGTGGTTCTTTTCTCCTTCCATTTATTTTATTTTAATTTATTTATTTGAGAGAGAGAAAGACGAGATAGTGAGAGAGAACACAAGTGAGGAGGAAAGGGAGAAGCAGGCTCCCCCTGAGCAGGGAGCCCGACATGAGACTGGATCCCAGGACCCTGGGATCATGACTTGAGCCGAAGGCAGACACTTAACCAACTGAGCCACCCAGGTGCCCCTCTCCCTCCATTTTTTAAACAGTTTTATTGAGATATATAATTCACAATACCATACAATTCAACCAATCAGACAATTTAATGGCTTTTAGTATACTCAGAGTTGTGTGTGCCTTACAGTCAACTTTAGAATTTTCATCACCCCCCAAAAGAAACCTCATACCCATTAGTTTCCTCTGCCACCTCCCCCACAGCCCCTGGAAAACACGAGTTTATTTTCTGTCTCTGTGAATTTGCCTATGACATGGGATTTGGCATCTGGCTTCTTTCCCTTAGCACAGTTCCAAGGCTCATCTGTGTTGGAGGGTATATCCGTACCTCATTCTTTTTTATGGCTGAGTAATATTCCAGCACATGGTTCTGGATAGACCACATTTGCTTCTTCTGTTCACAGGCTGAGAGACATTTCCGTCTGTTGGTTACAATGAATAATGCTCCTGTGAACGTTGTAGGAGCTTGTGTGTGGACGTATCTTTCCATTTCTGTTGGGTAAAAACCTAGAAGTGGAATTGCTAGGTTGTATGGGAATCCGGATCAGATTCTTAATCATTTGACAAACCGCCACGCTGTTTTCCAAAATAGCTGCACCATTTTACATTCCTACCAGTGGCATATGGGGGTTCCAATTGCTCCACGTCCCAGCAAACACTGGTTTTGCTCCATATTTTTTACTTCAGATAGCCTATTAGGTGTGAAGTGGCATCGGGTGGCTTTAACTCACACTTCCCTCGTGGCTAACAATGTTGCGCACCTTTTCATGTGCTTGTTGGCCATTTGTACATCTTCTTTGGAGAACCATCTATTCAGATCCTTTGCCCAATTTAAAATTGGGTTCTTTGTCCTTTCGTTATTCACTTGGAAGAGTTCTTTTTTTTTCTTTTTTTTTTTTAGTTGTAAAGAGTTATTTATGTATTCTGGATACAAGTCTCTTATCAGATATATGACGTACAAAAATTTTCTTCCATTCTGTGGGTTGTCTATTCACTTTCTTGGTGGTGTCCTTTGAAAGGCACAAGCATTTTTTACTTTTGATAAAGTTCAATTTATCTATTCGTTCTTTTGCCACTTGTACCTTTGGTGTCGTAGCTAAGAAACCATTGCCTAATCCAAGGTCATGAAGATTTATCCCTACACTTTCTTTTAAGAGTTTTAGTTTTAGCTCTTATATTTAGGTCTTTGATCCATTTTGAGTTAATTTCTGTATACGGCATGTGCTTAGGGGTCAGACTTCATTTATTTTTTTGCATGAGGATTCTTCCTTTTTATCTTCGAGGACGGCACCTTAGTGGAAAACTGGGTCTAGGCAAAATGTGACTTACGATCATTACCAATATCATCAATCAGCTCTCTATGAGGTGTTAACATAAGCTTGCTCTTATTTTCACAGCAACACATCAAGGTAGACCCTCATACTATTCTCATTTCCCAGGTGATAAAAGTGAGATGGATTAACTCGTCCTACATTGCACAATGGGCAAGAGGCAGGGTGAGGATTCGTATCAGGCCCTCCTGTCTCCTAGACTCCCAGTGCTGCACCGGGCTGAAGTGGATGTCATTCTATTTACTGCCTTCTTCCTTTCAGCCTGTACACATACACACACACACACACACACAAATACATGCATGCACGTGCACACATGCACATGCACAAACACACACACACACACACAATCTGGAATGTAATACATGCTTGAGATATGTTGCTCCAATGACTAGATAAACACAGGTTGTTGACAACAGTTGATGCTACACAGGCTGTGGTCCCAGGGTAGGTTAAGAAGGGCCCAGGGCCAGGAGCAACCTGGCAGAAAAAGGAGCAGTAAACTCAGCATTGAGCGCCCAATGTACCAGCAGCTTCTGGTCCGATGTCGGGGGTGCCATTCCATTCCTCCCGGACTGAGTAAAGTGTTTATTTTGGAAACCTCTTTCTTCCACCCCAACAGAGTGAAGTTAAAGACCTATAGTGGTTTGTGGGGCCTAGCATTCTAGGGGGATTATTTATCTGTGAAGTCGTTCTCAACAGAGTCCTGGCACCAAGTGAGGGCTCCAGAGCTGCAGCTCAGTATAAAGCACCGAAAGGCAGCAGGTGGCAGGGTCAAGGGAGGATCTGACAGCAGGCCAAGATTCCCTTCTAAAGGACAGCGCTCTAACCCGGGCAGAGAAGGCACGGGCACTTGACAATTGGCTAGGAAAGGAAAACTGAAAAGAAAAATTTAAGAGAGTTTATTTTCTGTTTGTACAAAGATTTCATTTATTGGGGCGCATGGGTGGCTCAGTCATTAAGCGTCTGCCTTCGGTTCAGGCCGTAATCCCGGAGTCCTGGGATTGAGCCCCACATTGAGCTTCTCCCTCTCCCGCTCCCCCTGCTTGTGTTCCCTTTCTCACTGTGTCTCTGTGAGAAATATTTTAAAAATATTTTATAAATAGTTAACTATATTTAATTATAAATATTTATTATATAAATATAAAATATTTTAAAATATTTAAAAATATTTTTAAAAGATTTTATTTATTCATATGAGAGAGAGAGAGAGCGAGCAAGCATGAGCTGGGGGTTGGGAGAGGCAGAGGGAGACAGAGAAGCAGACTCCCCCACGAGCAGGGAAGGCTGACGCTCGGGGCTCAATCTCAGGATCATGACCCAAGCTGAAGGCGGATGTTTAATCAACTGAGCCACCCAGGCACCCCCCCTTAGTTTATTTGATAACTGTAATAATAATAGCTACTTAAATTAGGTTTCTTACGTGAAAAGTATTGTGCTAAGCACTTCACATGCGTTAACTCATTTAATCCTCACAAGGACCTCACAGTACAGATACTGTCGTGATCGCTACTTTCCACATGAGAAAACCGAGGCAGAGACTCGAGGTAACTTGCCCATGGTCACAAAACCAGAAACAGAACGCTGGCCTCCTGGTTCCAGAGTCTGTGCCCTTAGACTGCTAGACTGTACAAATACAAGTAGTAGATAAATAAGAGAGGGGGGAGAAAGAAGGTCACCTCCTTCTAGAAAGTTACATTAAGATTTCAGAAACTTTCCACCATCCCCCTCGTGAGGTGTCTGGAGCACTCTGAAAAGTTTTTATTTTTATTTTTTATTTTTTAAAGATTTTATTTATTTATTTGACAGAGAGACACACAGCGAGAGAAGGAAACAAGCAGGGGAAATGAGAGAGCAAGAAGCAGGCTTCCTGCTGAACGGGGAGCCCGATGCGGGGCTTGATCCCAGGACCCTGGGATCATGACCTGAACTAAAGGCAGACACTTAACGACTGAGCCACCCAGGTGCCCCTCTGAAAAGTTTTTAAAGGTTTACCAATACACGATGGCACCACGATCAGGACTATGGTTTTAGTTACTAGAACCGGTCATGAAAGAGAGATGAGGTAACCCCAAAGTTTCCAATGCCACCTGGCATGGACACACATATGCTGGAAGGACAAATCCTAGCTAAGGTTTATAAGAGGACTTAGTACGAGGCAATATTCTGAGAGCTTTCAAGGACCTCTGAATTTAATAATCACAACAATCTTTTGAGGTAGGTGCTCTATTAGCCCCCATTTTACAGGTGAGACGATGAGATGGCATTACACAGATCGTAAGGGGCAAAACTGAGATTTGACCCTGGGCACCACATCTCTCCATGTGGGGCAACTAACAGCTGTGCTAAACTGATCTTGCCAACACCTGTAGGGACGGCTTCACCACACCTGCCACGAAAGGAGTCAGACTATAATAGAATCTTGTTGTCCTCAATCAGCCAGCCAGTCCATTTCTTGTTTGGCAACTTGTTTTAAACCTACTTTTAAAAAGCGCCTTATGTTGACTTCAGCAGTCTTCACAAGCACCAACATATTCTGACCCCAACCCACCCCGATACGATCGTTGTACAGTCACATCACCCTTTTTATTGGTTTATCCCAGAGAAAAAAAGCAATGCCCTGTGATTTTGCAGAGGGAAACATGAATCTCAAGTCTCTTCCTTGTTCTCCTGCCCCTGCGTGTCTTTTCCTCTCTATGACGTAGTGGAAAGACAACAAACAGGCTTTCGGGTAGACAGATCTGGGTTCATTTTTTTTAAAGATTTTATTTACTTGACAGAGAGAGCAAGAGGGGGACCACAAGCAAGGGGAGTGGGAGAGGGGGAAGCAGACTCCCCACCGAGTGGGGAGCCCAATCCAGGGCTCAATCCCAGCACTCTGGGATCATGACCCAAGCCAAAGGCGGACCCTTAATGACTGAGCCACCCAGGCGCCCCTGGATTCATTTTTTTTTTTTTTAAGATTTTATTTATTTGACAGAGAGAAACACAGTGAGAGAGGGAACACAAGCAGAGGGAATGGTAGCGGGAGAAGCAGGCTTCCTGCCGAGCAGGGAGCCCGATGCGGGGCTCAATCCCAGGACCCTGGGATCATGACCTGAGCCGAAAGCAGACGCTTAACGACTGGGCCACCCAGGCGCCCCTGGATTCATTTTTTAAAGAAGATTTTATTTGTCTATTTGAGAAACAGAGCAGAGCGCACAAGAGAGAGCATGAGCATGCGTGAGGTGCCGAGGGAGAAGCAGACTCCCCTCTGAGAAGGGAGAAAAGAGCCCAATGTGGGGCTGGATCCCAGGACCCGAGCCAGAGACAGATGCTTAACCGACTGAGCCACCCAGGCGCCCTGACAGATCTGGATTCAAATCCTGCTTCCTCCGCTTCTAGACCAGCAGGTTTGGGGCAGCTCAGTTTGCCTCAGTTTGCTCCTCCGAGAAATAAGGATAATCGTAGCAGCTACTTTGTCCCCCAGCTCTACCTTCCTCCTCCTCCTCCAACGTCATGCACAGAATGAGTCTCTGCACTGTCCCAGGGACTTTAGGGGAGAGAGGAAAAGGAATAAGACACGGATACATATTTGGGGAATGACAAAAAAAAAAAAATCCAGTGTGGCTTAATTAGTATAGAGGAGGAGGAGGGAAGGAGGGCCAAGGACCAGAAGAAGAGGGTCTGGAATGCCTCAAAGGGGCTAAACTCTATTTGAGAAGCAATGGAGTCTTTGAAGATCTTCACGCAATCGTGATGAACATTTATTGCGTGCTTATTCCAGGTTAGGCATGGGTCTTCACTAAATGCTCACTGCCACAGTGTTTCCTATTTTGCAGATGTGGAAACTGAGACTCAGAAAGATGAACTTGACCCGAGACCACACAGCTCAGATACGGCAGACCTGGGAATGACTCTACACAGATGGATCCCACCGTCTGCTCCTTCAACCGAAAAGCTCTGTTATTTTGAGGTAACTAAACCAAGCAACGCTGTAGCTAGTAGGCTTGAGGGAAGAATAAAAAGCAGAGACCGTTTAGGAAGACATTACAATCAACCAAGAGAGGAAGCCAGGGAAATGGAAGCAGCAGTACAGACTGTGAGACAGAGAGTCTTCTAGAACTGGATAACTGAGGTGATGCGGGAAGTAGGGGGGCTGTTGAGCCTAGCCTAGAAATATGGCGGGTTTTTGTACCCTCATGTTCCTGTGGGGGAAAACGAGTAGTTGTCAACATTTTAGTTTTTTTCAGAATTTTCTTTATTTATTTGAGAGAGAGAGAGAGCACGAGCAGGGGGAGTGGGAGAGGGAGAAGCAGACTCCCCGCTGAGCAGGGAGCCCCATGTGGGGCTCGATCCCAGGACGCTGGGATCATGACCTGAGCCGAAGGCCAGCGCTTAACTGACTGAGCCACACACGTGCCCCAGTTGTCAACATTTTAAAACGGGACTGTTTGCGTTAATATCTGGAGTTTTGTCTTCCCTTAATGAAGCAGAAGGTCTGGCAGCACTGGGCTCGCATTCTTATAGGGCACCAGCGGGCTGGGGTCCTGCAGTACCTTCCCTCCTGAGACAGAAGTGGGTGCCCCAAGGCCCTCCAGAGGCTACTAACCCTTCACCTTACCTGGCTGGCCAACAGGGTTACCGATAGTCCCTAAACTTTTTTGGCTGTAAACCGGAATGCTGGGAGGAATGGTGACGGGGGGTGGCGGGGAGGTTGACAGGCGAAGGAGCTGATTCGGGAGAGGAGAAAAAAATGCTGCCTCTGTAAATAAAGAAAGCTCAGGGCAAGAGAAGGAGAGAAAGCAGCTAGGGGAAGGGGTCAGCGACCAGGCCTTGAGAGAACAATTGGCGTGACAAGAAGGGACAAAGGTCAAGGGAGGTGAGGGTATCGTGGGGTCCAGGCATTCACCAATGCAATTGAAGGCATTTACTGACGGGGGTGGGAGGTGGTGGGTTGGGAAAAAGAGAGACAGATAGACCGACAGAAAGGAAGGAGTGGTGGAGGCAATGTTTAAAATCCAAAGGTTCTGGCAAAAGCTGAGGCGGCCCTGCAGATGTGCTGGGAAGCTGTGGGAGGTGAGAGGGCGTGCTCAGAGCAGAGAATTAAAGAGTGAGCTATCTCGGTGAAAATGTGTCCATGTATCCATGCAACTGGAAACTGGTGGAATTCAGAGGGCTAGGAAAACTGAGAGGCCAGGGCACTGCGGTGGCCGTGGTGTCAGAGTGGTCATTCCCCCATGTGCCTGAACTTTCTTTGCAAAAGCAAAGGCAGGAGGGTCCCCTGGGGACAGGTAGGTTGGTAAGCCCTGCAGTCCCGTTATGAGGGGGCCAGACTTGGGCACAAAGGAGCAGGGGCCACCCAGAACCAAGACGCCAACAGGCTGAACGGCGGGGGCGGCGGGGGGCGAGAAGTGGGGAGAGGCACGAGCCCAGTGAGGGGCTCGGTCCCAGGACCCTGGGTTCATGACCCGAGCCGAAGGCAGACTGAGCCACCCAGGCGTCCCAAGAAGAGACACAATTGAAGAGAGGGTGTCAATTTGGAAGAAGACAGCTCTCCCAGTGGTGCGGCCTTATCACACTTTGCATTGAGGTAAGAGTTTCCTGGCCTGGCTGCTGTTCAGACTGCGACACCACAGAGGGAGGAAGCAGGGCAAAGAGAAGAGAAATGGGCTTTCCCGGCCGGTCCTCGTGGAAGGGGTCACTACAGCAGTTAGAAGTCACGGCAAGGTCACAGTCTGCTTTTCTGCACATGGGGACGCAGAGCCTAGACGTTTCTAGAGACCAGATGAGGGCCTATGTCGTGCTCTTGCCCATATAGCCTTTCCTATAAAAAAGTAAAATAAAGGGGCGCCTGGGTGGCTCAGCGGGTTAGAGCCTCTGCCTCCGGCTCAGGTCATGATCTCAGGGTCCTGGGATCGAACCCCGCATCGGGCTCTCTGCTCAGCGGGGAGCCTGCTTCCTCCTCTCTCTCTGCCTGCCTCTCTGCCTACTTGTGATCTCCCTCTCTCTGTGAAATAAATAAATAAAATCTTAAAAAAAAAAAAGGAAAATAACATTTCAAAACCATCGCTGAATCGACAGCAGAGCAGGCCCCACATAACCACCAGCAGTTCCCAGGGATGAGATTATTCCCGCTGCTCCGGGGATCAGAACGTTTTACACATAATTAGTGCTGTTCCCCCTTCTGATTCATGCCCGATTCTGGAAAACAGCCACTCTGCAAAACATCAGCACCTAGCTGATGAATCTCAAACTATTTATAGGATTTTTTCTTTTAATTTCTTACTTTGTAACCCCTTTTCACCATTTGGTATGCTTTCTTCCCCCCATCCCCGAATAAAATCTGGGGTCTGGGCTCACTTGAGTTCTAGTAGAGATAACATGTGGAGAAAGAGCCCCCACTGGAAATAAATGTGTCCACTGGAAACATTTTAAGAGTGTGGGACTTCCAGAATGACCATATGGGAAGCCGGTGTTACTCCCAAGTGAATAAAACAACCATTTCGCTGGTGAAAAGGATTAAAAAAACAAACAAACAAACAAACAAACAAACAAACAAACAAAAAACATGTAAAGTCTCCGGGGATTGTCCTCAGGGTAGGCAGCAAGTGGAGAAACACTCCTGAGGAAAATTTACTAAATTTTGGGCACCTGCGTGGCTCAGCTGTTAAGTGTCTGCCTTTGGCTCAGGTCATGATCCCAGAGTCCTGGGATCGAGTCCCGGATTGAGCTCCCTGCTCGGTAGGAAACCTGCTTCTCCTTCTGCCCCTCTTACTGCTCCTGCTCTCTAAACAAATAAATAGATAGATAAATATCTTTTTTAAAAAAGGATATGAAGAGAGATGGAAACAATGTAAATTTGAAGACCTAAGAGAAAATCAGGGACTACAGAAAAAGAAACACTGCGGGGGAGGGGTGGGAGGGAGAAAAAATAGGATGAATTCTAAAAACAAGCTAAGTTAGGGGCGCCTTGGTGGCTCAGTCGTTAATCATCTGCCTGCAGCTCAGGTCATGATCCCTGGGTCCTGGGATCGAGCCCCGCATCGGGCTCCCTGCTCAGAGGGAAGCCTGCTTCTCTCTCTCCCACTCCCCCTGCATATGTTCCTGCTCTCTCTGTGTCTCTCTGTCTCTCTATAATAAATAAAAAAATCTTAAAAAAAAAAAAAAGAAAATTTACTAAATCTTGGTAAGAACGGTGACATGTGGCATTTGAGCCACAACCCGCACCGATTCTGCCCCCTGCCCCACCGCCACGTTCTAGAAGCACTATCCTGGACAAGTGAGGCCAAGGATACAGGGCTCCCTTTCCCTACCCCCCAGCTAGGGGCTATAGTTTCAACCCAGGATCATGAGTCCTCTCCCCTAGCTCAGTACTGCAGAGGCTCTGTTCCGGGTGAGAGTGGCCAAGAGGACTGGGCTGTCCTCTCCCACCCAACCCCGACTTATGGGGTTTAAGAGGCTCTACCTCAGGCTCGGCAGGCCAAGAATAAGGGGCTCTCAATCATCCCACCCCAGCTCCCTCACAGGATGGGGTTTCCACGTGAGGAGGAGCAAGCTGAGGAGACCAAGGGCTACCATCTCCTCCCCAGCGCCCACTCATAGAGCCGAGGGTATCACTTCCAGGAAAAGCAGGCACACGCCCCAGTCCCAGCTCCAGTGCGGTGGCCCTGGCGGGAGGGGGTGAAGGCAGACCACAAGGATGGAGAGCTCCACATCTAACTATGTAGAACAAAGCGTGGAGGGGTCTATGCCCAAGGCACTATTGGTGGCGAGAAGTCAAGAGGAGGCTGATAGCTTTGTGAAACCGGGACCAAGAAAAATGGCAGACCAGCCAGAGGAGAAAAGGAAAGGGAAAGAGACAGCCAAGAAGACCCCCTCTGGGATCACGCTCATCCTTACGGATCCGCAAGGCTGTGCACATCGCACCCACTTTGGGAGCAAGCACGGAAGAACGTGGTACAGCCTTGAAAACACTCCCCAAACCACACACAGATCAAACAGCAAAGGGCAGAAGTCTCGTTGCCTCAAGGGGCTTGAGCGCAAGCTTTGACCAAGCACCGACTGATCAGTAAGTGAATTAAATCACACCTATCCCTCTCGGTCTGGAAGACCGCACCCTCTCAGGAATGACTGGAGGGAGAACTTCTTAGCTACTGCTTCCTGGGTGAAAGGACGGGGGAAACTGTAAACTCCCTTAACTATGAAAGCCGTCTCCAGGGCGTAGGCGTACAGTACAGTCCGTCGTAAAGGGAGATCGCTAGAGATTCTTCTCTCGGAAGAACAACAAATAGAAGAAGAGAGAGGAGGGGCAAGAGAAGCTGAGGGGAAGAAGAAACATGAAAAGAGCTTCAGGGAAATGTGACACCGTTAAGTGCACCAACACATACATGATGAGAGTACCAGATGGAGATGTGACAGGCGAGCTATTCAAGGACATACTGGCTGCAAACAATCCAAGTTGGCTGAAAAACATTTATATACACATTCAAGAAGTTTGTTGAACTCCAAGTGGGATAAACAGAGAGATCCGCATCCAAATGCATCATAGTTGTTGAAATACGGAAATGTTGAACGTCAGAAGAGGAAATCTTGAATGCAGGAAGAGAAAAACTCATTGTGTCAAAAGAAACCCCAATAAGACTAAGAGCTAACATCTCATCAGAAACAATGGCAGCATAGGGTGCCTGGGTGGCTCAGTCGGTTAGGCATCTGCCTTTGGCTCAGGTCATGATCCCAGGGTCCTGGGATCGAGTCCTGCATCAGGCTCCCTGCTCAGCGGGGAGCCTGCTTCTCCCTCTGCCTGCCACTATCCCTGCTTGTGTTTTCTCTCTCTCTCTCTCTCTCTCTCTCTCTCTGACAAATAAATAAATAAAAATTTTTAAAAAAGGAACGATGGAGGCCAGAAGGGACTGGGATCCCACATTGAAAGTTCTTAAAGAAGAAAAACTGTCAGTCCCTAAACCCAAACTAACTGTCTTTCAAAAATGAAGGTGACACAAAGACTAAGAGAAGCCATTGCTACCACATCTGCCTTCTAAAAATACCAAAGCAAGTTTTTCAGGCTGAAAGGAAGTGACACCAAAGAGCAATACAAATCCACACAAATAACCAAAGAGCTCCAGTAAAGGTGACTGTGTAGGTAATGATAAAGGACAATTATATATTTTTTTCTTTCTTGCCTTTACTGATTTAAAAAAGAATTTCATAAGTTCCTGTATAATGGTATCATTTGTCTTATGACACCTAGAAATGTAATATATTTGACAATAACAGCACAAAGGAGGTGGCTGGGAACAAAATTGTATTGGTAAGGAAGTGACACCAGAGGTTAATAAATCCACAGGAAAAATTCAGAAAGCCATAAATGGTAATTAAAAACATTAGTATTTTTAGTTTATTTATTTTTTTAAAGATTTTATTTATTTATTTGACAGAGAGAGAGGGCACAAAAAGGCAGAACGGCAGGCAGAGGGAGATGGAGAAGCAGGCTTCCCACTCAACAGGAAGCCTGATGCGGGGCTCAATCCCAGGACCCTGGGATCATGACCTGAGCCGAAGGCAGAGCCTTTAACCCACTGAGCCACCCAGGCGCCCTGTAAAATGTTAGTATTTTTAAAACACTATATATAAATATATTTGTGCTCTCTTTTCTTCTATAAGCTTCTTTAAAAGACATAAGATTAAATAAAGCAACAATTACAATTAGGTAATGTATTTGTGACAGATATGGACACAATATGCATAATGATAATGGCACAAAAAAATGGGAAAGGGAAGGGAGCTATATAAAAAAGAAGTTTCTGGGGCACCTGAGTGGCTTAGTCATTAAGCATCTGCCTTCTGCTCAGGTCATGATCCCGGGGTCCTGCTCAGTGGGGAGCCTGCTTCTCCCTCTCCTGCTCCCTCTGCTTGTGTTCCCTCTCTCGCTGTGTCTCTCTCTGTCAAATAAATAAATAAAACCTTAAAAAAAAAAAAAGGAAGCTTAACACCAATGCTTCATATACTCTTTTTCTTTCTTAAAGATTTTATTTTCTATTTTAGGGAGTGAAAGAGAGAAAGAGTGTGTGCACGTCCTCAGGGAGAGAGGCAGGGGGGATGGAGAGAGAGAGGGAGACTCAACCTGACTCTGAGATGACTGTGGAGCCCAATATGGGGCTTGATTTCACAACCCTGAGATCATACCCTGAGCAGAAACCAAGAGTCAGACTCTTAACCGACTGAGCCACCCAGGTGTCCCCTTTATAAATTCTTTCAGAAAATAGAGTAGGAACAAATGTTTCCAGATTCATTCAGTCAGGCCACCATGGTCCTGATATTAGAGAGAAAAGGACAGAAAAGGACATCATGGGGACACCTGGGTGGCTCAGTTGCTTAAGTGTCTGCCTTCGGCTCAGGTCATAATCCCAGGGTCCTGGGACTGAGTCCCACATCGGGCTCCTTGCTCGGTGGGGAGCCTGCCTCTCCCTCTGCCTGCTGCTTCCCCCTGCTTGTGCTCTCTCTTATGCTCTCTCTCTCTCTCTGCCAAATAAATAAATAAAATCTTTAAAAAAAAAAAGACATCACAAAAGAAAACTACAGAGCAATATCCCTATGACTATAAATGCATAAATCAACAAAATATTGGAAGACCCAATCCAGTAACATATAAAAAGAATGATACACAATGAACATGTGGGATTTAACCCAGGAATTTAAGGTTGGTTCAGTATCTAAAAATCATCAAAGGACAAAAATCATATGATAATTTCAGTAGATTCAGAAGAAGCATTTGACAAAATCTAACACCTTTTTAGGATACATATATATATATATATATATATATATATATATATATATATATATATAACTACTTGGTACACTAGGACTAAAAGAAACCTCCTGAACCAGATAAAGAGTTTCTATGAAAAACAAAACAAAACAAACGACAGCTAACATTCTACTTAATGGGAAAAAAAAACGAAAGCTTTTCCCTTAAGATAAGGAAGGATATCTGCTCCCACCCACTTCTAGTCAACATTGTAAGAGGGGTTTTAGCCAGGGCAATTAGGCAATAAATAAATAAATAAATAAATAAATTAATAAAATAATAAATTAAAGGAGGGAGGGATGGAGAAAGGGAAGGAAAGAAGGAGAGGAGGAGAGAAAATTTTTTAAAAAGGAAAGAAATAAAAGGCATCCAGATTAAAAAGGAAGTAAAACTACATTTGCAGATGACATGGTTTTGTAGGTAGAAAATTCTAAGGAAACCACGAAAAATCTATTAGAACTAATAAATTCAACAAGTTCGTAGGATACTAGATCAAAATACAGTTGTTTTCTTTCTTCAGATACTCAATTTCACATCGGGGCAACCACCTTTTCTTGAGTATCTCCAAAAATTTCTAGGTATAGATAAGGATCATATTGATATTTTTCTATCAGCACGTACAAAAAAATAACTTACTCTCTTCATTCTACTGTATTCTATAAGTATGCATGATACTTTACTTATGGCACTAAATGAGAGACATTCAGATCGTTTCCTAGGGTTTTACTATCACAGACAATATTGCAATGAGCGTTTTTAGGCATATGTGTATTTCTATGCTTTGTATTCCAAGAAATGAAATCGTAAGCTCAAAGGTTATGCACATTTGTAATTTTGAGAGTCATTGCCAAATGGTCTTCCAAAGAGAGCAGTCATGTCTACTGACAGCACATTTGACCACTGCTACTACTCCCCCATTCCATCAGCACTGAACTATCAAAGCTCTTGATGTTGGCTACTCTGATAAAATTTAGTACTTCATTGTTTCAGTTTGCATTTACCTATGAGAAAAGTTAAGCATCTTTGCAGATGTTTCATTTCCTCTCTTTTTCTTTGAACTTTGCTCCTCTTTTCCTTTCTTGGCTCGTTGGTCTTAGATTTACTAGAAACCTTTTTTTTTTTTTTTTTTAGATTTTATTTATTTATTTGACAGAGAGAGAGAGAGAGATCACAAGCAGGCAGAGAGGCAGGCAGAGAGAGAGGGGGAAGCAAGCTCCTCGCTGAGCAGAAAGCCCGATGCAGGGCTCGATCCCAGGACCCTGAGATCATGATTTGAGCCGAAGGCAGAGGCTTGAACCCAGTGAGCCACCCAGGCGCCCCTAGAATTCTTAACTTACTAAGTAAATCAGCCTTTTGGGGCACGTCGGTGGCTCAATCAGTTAAGAATCTGACTCTTGACTTTGGCTCAGGTTATGATCTCAGGGTCATGAGATCGAGCCCCACATTGGGCTCCATGCTGGGCGTGGAGCCTGCTTAAGATTTTCTCTCTCTCCCTCTCCCTCTGCCCCTGCCCCCCATGCTCCCTCGCTCTTTCTCAATAAGTAAATAAATAAGCCTTTTGTTGTTATACATAAGCTACTCCAATTTGTTAGGTTGCAAAAACTCCCCTCCCCCATCTGGCCTTTATTTTATCATTTCTCCTTCCACATTACTTATGGTATATTTCTCCTTGCGGAAAATTTTAAATTACATGTTGTCAAATTATTGTGTTTTTTTTTTCCTTCAAGTTGTATGGGTTTCATGTGTTTCCTAGAAAGGCTTGCTTCCACACTAAGATCACAGAAGTAAGTTCTCCCATATATCCATGGGATACATCCGTCTAATACTCTCATGTTTTTACTTTCAAACATTTCAATCCCTGAACCAGCTAGAACTTATTTTAATTTTCTTGCAAATGGGTAACCAGTTGGTCCATCATTATTTAGTAAATAACCAGCCCATACAGCTCAGAAATGTCACTTACTTTATCTATTAAATTTCCCCATGGGTTGGGGTCTCTTTTGGGACTCTCTTTTCTTTTCTACTGTTCTCAATGTCTATACGTGTACAGAACCAAACTGTTTTATAATAGATTTCAATTGATTTCTAACAGATTTCAGTATCTGGTAGTGCTACTAATACTTAATTTCAGAGGAAAAAGCCCATTCTCACTCAGGCTTGTACGACAGACATAAAATTGGCCATGTGGATCGTGAGGTCACCGGTTCCGAAGCACAAAAGGCAGACTGTTTGAACTTTCTGAGAGTCAGCCTGCCTCACATTTCTAACATTCACTGTATTGGATAAAAGGCCTTCACTGAGGCACAAAAACTTCAACCTGGGGAGGGGACACGGGGGGGGGGGAGGCAAATGAGCCAGCAGGTCTACTCTCTTCTCTGACAAATGGTCTCATTTCAGGGCACCTGGGTGGCTCAGTCTGTCGAGCGTCTGCCTTCAGCTCAGGTCATCATCCTGGGGTCCTGGGATCGAGCCCTGCAGTGGGCTCCCTGCTCAGCGGGGAGCCTGCCTCTCCCTCTCCCTCTGCCTGCCGTTCCCCCTGCTTGTGCTCTCGCTCTTTCTCTCTCACAAATAAATAAATAAAATCTTTTTAAAAATAAAACAAGAGGGGCGCCCGGGTGGCTCAGTCATTAAGCGTCTGCCTTCAGCTCAGGTCATGATCCCAGGGTCCTGGGATCGAGCCCCGCATCAGGCTCCTTGCTCGGCGGGAAGCCTGCTTCTCCCTCTCCCACTCCTCCTACTTGTGTTCCCTCTCTCGCTGTGTTTCTAGCTGTCAAATAAATTTAAAAAAATCTTTAAAAAAAATAAAAAATAAAACAGGAAAAAATATCACTGACTTCTGATTTCCAGTCTACCATATAAGGAGCTTAGAAGTCACCACTCTAGTCTACCAAGTAAAAAGATGAACAAACTGAAAATCAACTCTTCTCAGATCCATCAAAGAAGTGAGGTCACAGGTCAAACTGCTGCACCCCCAAATACGGAGAGAGACAAAACAGACACAGAGAATGACAACTTATGGGAGCAGATACCAGTACCAGGGTAGGAAACTATGAACTGAAACCAATGAATTGTTTATTGGTGGCTCAGTGTGGACCAGTCTGAGAATTAAAAATTCCCTGGGTGACTCAGTCGTAGGGAGGTCCTCACAGTTCTGTTGAGTTTTACCTTCAGGAGCTCGGCCATGTTCTCACAGTGATGATCAGAGAAAAATCCTTTAGCATTTCCAGCAGGAGGAGGAATAAATGAAATCATTTTGAAATATCCTAGACCACTCTGTTCTTCTTCTTCTTCTTTTTTAAGACCATTCTGTTCTTAACAAGGTCTGTCCTCAGGAGAATCTATTTTACCAGAGTCTTATCTGCTGGGGTTTTATCAGAGCCTAACCAACCTACTGGAAGGGACATATTCAACTCCAGGCTGCTCTAACCATCCACATGGGGGGTGGGAATGCCCAGGTATAGCTCCATAATGATGAAGGGGTAATTCTCCAAGAAGGTCACAGGTAAGGGACACAAACTCACCAAAAGATGGAGACCTAATCAAAGGATTCTAGAAAACTTCCTTTCCCCCCACGCCTTACAGAGGCCTATTTACCATGTTCCTTTTACCCAGTACATCCTGTGTCAACCTTCCAAAAAAAAAGTTGTAGGGCATACTAAACAGTCAAAAAGAGATTGAAGAGAAAGAGCAAGCAAGCAACCAGATCCAGATATGGCAGGGATGTTGGAATTATCAGCTGATTGATTGATTGATTGATTGATTTATAAATATTTTGAAGAATTTCTTTATTTGTCAGAGAGAGAGCACACAAGCAGTGGGAGCAGCAGGCAGAGGGGGAAGGAGGCTCCCCACTGAGTAAGGAGTCCGATGTGGGACTCGATCTCAGGATCCTGGGATCATGACCTGAGCTGAAGGCAGATGATTAACCAACTGAGCCACCCAGGAGTCCCTATCTGACTGAATTTAAAACAGCTATGATTAGGGGATGCCTGGGTGGCTCAGCTGGTTAGGCGACCAACTCTTGATTTCACCTCAGGTCATGGTCTCAGGGTCCTGGGATGGAGCCCCACCTGAGGCTCCACGCTCAGGGGGGAGTTTGCTTGAGGATTTCTCTCCCCCTCCCTGTCCCACCTCTCACGCTCTCTCCCTGTCTCTAAAATAAATAAATAAATCTTAAAAAAAAAAAAAAAACAACCCAATAACTACGATTCTTATGCTAAGAGTTCTAATGGGAAAAGTGGGCAATATGTGAGAAGAGATGGATAATGTAAGCAGAAAGTTGGGAATCCTAAAAGAACCAAACAGCAATGCTAGAGACCAGAAACATAACTGAAATGAAGACTGATTTGAATGGCTCATTAGTAGACTGGACAAGGCTTGAGAAGAAAATCTCTGAGCTTGAGGATACGTCAATAGAAACTTCCAAAGCTGAAAAGCAAAGAGAGAAAAGACTAAGGAAAAAAAAAAACAAAACACAGAACAGCATTTCAAAGGATTGTGGGACAACTATAAAAGGTGTAACATACACGTAGTGGAAATGCCAAGAGAAGAGAGAAAGGAACAGAAGCAATATTTGAAGCAATAATGACTGAAAATTTCCCCCAAAGAAATGTCAGATGCCAAACCACAGATCCTGGAAGCTAATAAAACACCAGGCAAGATGAAGGGCCCTAAAAATCTACACCTGGGCATATTATAGTCAAACTGCAAAAAAAATCCAAAGCTTAAAGAAAAAAAAAATCTCAAAAAAAGCCAGAGGAAAAAACACCTTACTTTTATTTTTTTTTAATATTCATTTATTTATTAGAGAGAGAGAGAGCACAAGCAGGGGGCAAAGAGGGAGAGGAAGAGGGTAGGGGAGAGACTCTTAAATAAACTCCTTGCTGAGCACAGAGTCGGATGTGGGGCTTGATCCAATGACGCTGAGATATGACTTGAGCTGAAGACAGATGCTTAACCAACTGAGCTACCCAGATGCCCCCAAAACACTTTACCTATAGAGCAGACAGAAGAATTCTATCTGACTTTTCCTCAGAAAACATGCAAGGAAGAAGAGAGTGGAGTGAAGTATTTATAGCGTTGAGAGAAGAAAACTACTAAACTATGATTCTTTAATTTGCAAAATTACTATTCAAATATGGAGAAAGGCTTTCTCAAAAAAAATCCAGACCTTGAGTGAATTTGTTGTCAGTAGACTTATCTTGCAAGAAATGGTATAAGTTCTTCAGGCAGAAGAAAAACGATATAGGTCGGAAACTCAGATCTACATAAAGAAAGGTAAAGTAAAAAATTTTTATTTTTCTTATTCTTAATTGATCTAACATAGCAGTTTGTTCAAAATAACAGTACAACAGCATATTCAATTATGTATGCTCAGGAAGATGGATAGACAGTATGTAACCATCTCATGTATAAGTGAAACGAATGATAGCCATGATACAGGGACAGAAGGGAGAAATTAGGAATGTTTTGTGATGATAAAGTACTTGCATTACCCATTAAATGGTATACTGTTATTTGCAAGTGAACCTGGATTAGTTGTAAGTATCTGTTGCAAACCCTAAGGCAACAAGTGAAAAATAAGTATAATCGATATACTAAGAAAGGAGAGCAAATAGAATCATATAAAATGTTCAGTTAAGGGGCGCCTGGGTGGCTCAGTGGGTTAAACCTCTGCCTTCAGCTCAGGTCATGATCTCAGGGTCCTGGGATCGAGCCCCGCATCGGGGGGAGCCTGATTCCCCCCACCTCTGCCTGCCTCTCTGTTTACTTGTGATCTCTCACTCTCTGTCAAATAAATAAATAAAATCTTAAAAAAAAAAACAAAAACACAAATTGTCAGAATGGATTAAAAACCAGACCCGACTATATGTTGTCTCCAAGAAACCACTTGAAATATAAAAGACACATATAGACTAAAAGTAAAGAGAAAGACATACTATATGCTAACAATAATTGAAAGAAAGTGGGAGTAGTTCAAACATAGTTCAAATAGAACAGACTTCAGAGCAAGGAAAGTTATCAAGGATAAAGAGGGGAATTACATAATGAAAGAGGGTTCGACTGTCCGAGAAAACATAATCCTTAATGTGTATGCACCTAACAACAGAGCATCAAAAGTATATGAAGCAGTAAGTGACAGACCTGCAAGGAAAAATAAATGGATTCACTGTTATAGTTAGAGACTTCACCATTCCTCTTTCAAGTATGGACAAATCCAGCAGGCAGAAAATAAGTCAAGGACATAGTTGAATTGAATAGCCCCCTTAATCAACATGATACAATTGACATCTACAGACTACAGACTATTCATCAAAAACAGCAAATTACACATTCTTCTCAAGTTCACATGGAACACCCACCAAGGTAGAACAAATTCTGGGCCATAACGCACATCTTAAGTTTTTAAAAAATGGAAATCGTATAATGTCTGCCCTCAGACCACAGTGAAATTAACCTAGAAATCAGTAACAGTAAGGTTGCTGGAAAATACTCAGAGATTGAACAACATACTTCAATTTTTTAAGAGATTTTATTTATTTCTTTATTAGAGAGAGAGATAGAGAGGGAGACTGCACAACCAGGGAAAGCGGCACACAGAGGGGAAACAGTCTCCCTGCTGAGCAAGGAACCCCATGTGGGACTTGATCCCAAGACCCGGTGATCATGACCTGAGCCGAAGGCAGACGCCTAACTGACTGAGCCACCCAGATGTCCCTAAACAACACACTTCTAAATAACAATGTGTCAAAAAAGAAATCTCAAGAGAAAATTTTAAAATAAGTAAAAATCATCAAAATTTGTGGAATGCAGCAAAAGCAGCATGAGAGGGAAGTTTATAGCATTGAACGCCCATATTAGACAAGAAGAAAGATCTAAAAATCAATAATCTAAGCTTCTACTTCAGAAAACTAGAAAAAGAAGAGCAAATAAAATCCAAAGTAAGCAGAAGAATAGAAATAATAAAAATGAGAGCAAGAAACTGAAAATAAGGGGCGCCTGGGTGGCTCAGTGGTTTAGGCCTCTGCCTTCAGCTCAGGTCATGATCTCAGGGTCCTGGGATCATGATCTCAGGGTCCTGGAACCCTGCCTCGGGCTCTCTGCTCAGCAGGGAGCCTGCTTCCCCCCCACCCACCCCCTCTCTCTGCCTGCCTCTCTGCCTACTTGTGATCTCTCTTTCTGTCAAATAAATAAATGAAATCTTTAAAAAAGAAAAGAAACTGAAAACAAGCAATCAATAGAGAAAACAAAAGCAAAATCTGGTCCCTTGACAAGATAAATAAAATTGATAAGCCCCTAGACCAGCTAACTAAGAACAAAAGAATGAAGACAGAAATTATTAGTATCAGAAAGGAAAAGTGAAATCACTACAGATCCCCTGAGCATCAAAAAAGATAATAAAGGGGGCACCTGGGTGGCTCAGTCTTTAGGCGTCTGCCTTAAGCTCAGGTCATGATCCCAGGGTCCTGGGATCGAGCCTCATATCAGGCTCCCTGCTCGGCGGGAAGCCTACTTCCCTTCTCTCTCTGCCTGCCTCTCTGCTTCCTTTAGAGCTTTCTCTCTGTCTGTCAAATAAATAAATAAAATCTTTTTTAAAAATTAAAAATAAGGGGCACCTGGGTGGCTCAGTCATTAAGCATCTGCCTTGGGCTCAGGTCATGATCCCAGGGTCCTGGGATTGAGCCCCGCGTCAGGCTCCCTGCTCGGCGGGAAGCCGGTTTCTCCCGCTACCACTCCCCCTGCTTGTGTTCCCTCTCTTGATGTGTTTCTCTCTGTCAAATAAATAAAATTTAAAAAAAAATTAAAAATAAAAAAATAAAATAATTCAGTCAGTGACTAAACAAGTAAACAAGCAACTACCATAAACGAGCCCTAGGGTGGGGGTGGTTAGACCAGTACCCCGAGCTGCCACAGTATATTATCTAAAATGTCCAGTTTACAACAAAAAGTATGAGACAAAGAAACATGAAAGAATGATCCACGTGCCACCCCACCAAAATCAAGCAACAGAAACTACCTGTGAAAAGAAGCAGATGTCAGCTTTAATGGGCAAAGACTTCAAATAGGACATTGTAAAAGAAAAGAATTATGACAATGTCGCATCAGTAAAGATTGTCCATAGAGGCACCGGGGCGGCTCAGTCGGTGGAGCGTCCAACTCTTGAGCTCAGCTCAGGTCTTGATCTCAGGGTGGTGAGTTCAAGCCCTGTGTTGGGCTCCATGCTGGGTGTGGAGCTTACCTTTAAAAAAAAAAAAAAAGAGGAGCCTGGGTGGCTCAGTCGTTAAGCGTCTGCCTTCAGCTCAGGTCAAGACCCCAGCGTCCTGGGATCAAGCCCCGCATTGGGCTCTTTGCTTGGCGGGGAGCCTGCTTCTCCCACTACCATTCCCTCTGCTTGTGTTCCCTCTCTCACTGTGTTTCTCCCTGTCAAACAAATAAAATCTTAAAAAAAAGAATATTGATAAAGAGAAATTATTAAAAATAATGAAATGGAAATTCTGGAGTTGAACAGTAATGAAAAATAAAAGAGATCCAGTGTATCAGCTTCCTAGGGCTGCTGTAACAAAGTACCACAAACTGGGGTGCTTAAAAGAACCAGAAATTAGGGCCGCCTGAGTGGCTCAGTCATTAGGCATCTGCTATCGGCTTGGATCATGATCCCAGGGTCCTGGGATCGAGTCCCGTATCAGGCTCCTCCCTCTCTAGTTCCCTCGGCTTATGTTCCCTCTCTCCCTGTCTCTCTGTCAAATAAACAAATAAATAAAATCTTTTTTTAAAAACCCAGAAATTTAAAAAAATTTATCATCATATATTTCTGTAGTTTAGAAGTCTGAAATCAAGTATTTTTTTAAAAGATTTTATTTATTTATTTATTTGACAGAGGAGAGAGATCACAAGTAGGCAGAGAGGCAGGCAGAGAGAGAGGGGGAAGCAGGCTCCCCGCTGAGCAGAGAGCCCGATGTGGGGCTCGATCTCAGTACCCTGAGATCATGACCTGAGCTGAAGGCAGAGGCTTTAACCCACTGAGCCACCCAGGTGCCCCTGAAATCAAGGTATTGACAGGGCTCTGCTTCCTCTGAAGCCTCTAGGGGAGGATGCTTCTTTGTTTCTTCCAGTTTCGGGTCGTTCCAGGCATTCCTTGGCTTGTGGCAACATTCCTCCAATCTTTGCCTCCACTTTCACAGGCTGTCTTCCCTCTTTTTATCTGTGTCCTTTTCTTTTCTTTCTCTTTCTCTCTCTTTTTTTAAAGATTTTATCTATATATTTGAGACAGAGCATAAGCAAGGAGGAGGGTCAAAGGGAGAGGGAGCGGGGAGCATGACTCGGGGCTCAATCCCAGGATTCTGGGATCATGACCTGAGCCGAAGGCAGATGCTTAACCAACTGAGCCACCCAGGTGCCCCTATCTGTGTCCTTTTCTTATAAGGATATGGGAAATACCAGCCACGGAGCCTACCTTTCTCCAATATGACCACATCTTAACTAATTATGTCTGCAAAGACTCCCTCCCAAATAATTCATATTCTGAGGGTTGGGAATTAAGACTATATCTTTTGGGGCACCTGGGTGGCTCAGTGGGTTAAAACCTCTGCCTTCGGCTCAGGTCATGATCTCAGAGTCTTGGGATCGAGCCCTACATCGGGTTCTCTGCTCAGCAGAGAGCCTGCTTCCCCCTTTCTCTCTGCCGGCCTCTCTGCCTGCTTGCGATCTCTTTCTCTCTCTCAAATAAATAAATAAAATCTTAAAAAAAAAAAAAGACTGTATCTTTTCAGGGGACAAAATTCAACACATAACAACTGGTAACTGTAATTAGGTAATTATAAAAGACAATGAAAGTGTTCATCTCTTCTCCTTTCTTATCTCGACTGACTTAAAAATCAACTACATAAGACAATATGTACATAGTATATTGTTGGGATTGCACATGTGGACACGTAAATATATTAGCCAATAGGACCACAGAGGAAGTGGGTGGAGGCAGAGCTAGTCTGAACTAAGGAAAAGACTCATGATGCAAACTCAAATCCTCTGCGATAAATGAAGAAAAGCATAAAGTACTGATTTTAGGGTTACAAATAAATTTTAGCAAGTAAGCGAATTTATAAATATGGAATCCATAAATAATAAGAATCAATTGTGTACAGGAGTAGCATTTCTATATGTCACTGGAATTAAGTTAGTATAAATCTGAAGCTGAGTCTGATAAGTTAATCTGTATATAGTAAGCCCTAGAACAATAACTAATAACTCAAAAACATAGTGTAAAATCTTTTAAAAAATTAAAATGCTTCACTAGAAACTATTCACTTAATATGAAAGAAGTAAAGGAGAAATAGAAGATAAGAAGACATGAAACAAAACAAAAAGTAAAATGGCAAATGTAAGCCCAGCTGTATCAATAATAATATTAAATGTAAATTAATTAAATAATCCAATCAAAATGTCTATGCTACCTAGAGTGATCTATACAATTAATGCAATCCCTATCAAAATACCATCAACTTTACTCACAGAAATGGAACAAATAATCCTAACATTTCTATGGAACCAGAAAAAAAACCTGAATAGCCAGAGGAATGTTGAAAAAGAAAAGCAAAGCTGGGGGCATCACAGTTCCCGACTTCAAGCTCTATTACAAAGCTGTAATCATCAAGACAGTATGGTACTGGCACAAAAACAGACACATAGATCAAAGGAACAGAATAGAGAGCCCAGAAATGGACACTCAACTCTCTGATCAACTAATCTTCAACAAAGCAGGAAAGAATGTCCAATGGAAAAACAACAATCTCTTTAACAAAAGGTGTTGGGAAAATTGGACAGCCCCATGCAGAAGAATGAAACTGGACCATTTCCTTACACCGCACACAAAAATAGATTCAAAATGGGTGAAAGACCTCCATGTGAGACAGGAGCCCACCAAAATCCTGGAGGAGAACACAGGCAGCAATCTCTTCAACCTCAGCTGCAGCAACTTCTACCTAGAAACATCGCCAAAGGCACAGGAAGCAAGGGCAAAAACCTTTTGCACAGCAAAGAAAACAGTCAACAAAACCAAAAGACAACTGACCAAAAGACAATTGACAGAAGACAAATGACAGAATGGGAGAAGGTATTTGCAAATGACATATCAGATAAAGGGCTAGTATCCAAGATCTACAAAGAATTTATCAAATTCAACACCCAAAGAACAAATAATCCAGTCAAGAAATGGGCAGAATCCATGAACAGACATTTCTGCAAGGAAGACATCCAAATGGCCAACAGACACATGAAAAAGTGCTCAATATCACTCGGCATCAGGGAAATACAAATCAAAACGACAGGGAGATACCACCTCACACCAGTCAGAATCGCTAAAATTAACAAGTCAGGAAACGACAGGTGTTGGCAAGGATGAGGAGAAAGGGGAACCTTCCTACACTGTTGGTGGGAATGCAAGCTGGTACAGCCCCTCTGGAAAACAGTATGGAGGTTCCTCAAAAAGTTGAAAATAGAGCTACCCTACAACCCAGCAATTGCACTGCTGGGAATTTACCCTAAAGATACAAATGTAGTGATCCGAAAGGGCATGTGCACCCCAATGTTTATAGCAGCAATGTCCACAATAGCCAAACCATGGAAAGAGCCAAGATGTCCATCGACAGATGAATGGATAAAGAAGATGTGGTGTGTATGTACACACACACACACACACACACACACACACACACACACACACACACACTGGAATATTATGCAGCCATCAAAACCCCCCCAGGGGCGCCTGGGTGGCTCAGTCGTTAAGCATCTGCCTTCGGCTCAGGTCAAGATCCCAGAGTCCTGGGATCGAGCCCCTCATCAGGCTCCTTGCTCGGCAGGAAGCCTGCTTCTCCCACTACCATTCCTTCTGCTTGTGTTCCCTCTCTCGCTGTGTTTCTCTCTGTCAAACAAATACAAATCTTAAAAAAAAAACACCCAAATCTTGCCATTTGCAACGATGTGGATGGAACTAGAGGGTATTATGCTAAGCAAAATAAGTCAATCAGAGAAAGAAAATTATCATATGATCTCTCTGATATGAGGGATTTGAGAGGCAGGACGGGGGTTTATGGGGGGAAAGGAGGGAAAAATGAAACAAGATGAAACCAGAGAGGGAGCCAAACCAAAAGAGACTCAATCCCAGGAAACAAACGAAGGGTTGCTGGAGTGGAGGGAGGTCGGAGGGATGGGGTGGCTGGGTGATAGACATTGGGGAAGGTATGTGCTGTGGTGAACACTGTGAATTATGTAAGACTGATGAATCACAGACCTGTACCCCTGAACAAATAATACATTGTATGTTAATTTCAAAAAGAAAGAAATGAAAGTGGTGACATTACTACCATCCTTATAGAAATAAAAAGGACTGTAAGAGAATACTATGAACAATTGTACACTAACAAATTAGATAACCCACATGGAATGGAAAGATTCCTAGAAACACACAAACTACCAAAACTGACTCAAAAAGAAATAGAAAATCTGGATAGTCTTATAATAAGTAAAGCCATTGAATCTGTAATCAAAAATCCCCCAATAAAGAAAAGTCTGGGACCAGATGGTCACACTGTGAATTCCACTAAAGATCTAAGGAGTAATTAACACCAATCCTTTTCAAACTCTTCAAAAAAGTAAAGAGGAAAGAACACTTCCTAATTCATTCTACAAGGCCAGCATCAGCCCGATTCCAAAGCCAAATGCGTCACAAGAAAACTACAGACTGATGTCTTTTATGTAGATGCAAAAATCCTCAAGAAAATACTAGCAAACCAACAGCATATTGGAAAGATTATATAGCATGGCCAAGTGGGATTTTCCCAGGAATGTGATGGTGGTTCTGCATAAAAATCTCAATCATAATAAAACACCACATTACTAGAATGAAGAAAAAGGCCACATGATCATCTCAAATAATGCAGAAAAAACCTTTGACAAAACTCAATGCCTTTTCGTGATAAAAACACTCAACAAATGGGGAATGAAAGGGAACTTTCAAAACATGATAAGGCACACACATGAAAAACCTACAGCTAATAACATACTCAGTGGTAAAAGGCTGAATGAAAGCCTTCTCCCTTAGATCAGGAAAAAAGCAACGATGTCCTCTCTTGACACATCTATTCAAAGTTGTACTGAAAGTTCTAGCCATTCAAGAAAAAAAATCATTGAAATAGGAAAGGGAGAAGTAAGGCTTTTTCTATTTACAGATGACATGATCTTACATACATAAAATCCTTAAAAACCCACCAAAAAACTATTAGCGTCAACAAATGAAGTCAGCAAAATTGCAGGGTACAAGGTTATACCAAAATTAGATGTATGTCTATACATTAGCAATGAACAGTTCAAAAATAAAATTAAGAAAACAGCTTTATTTATGAAAATGAGCAGTTGGGGCGCCTGGGTGGCTCAGTCAGTTAAGCATCTGCCTCTGGCTCGGGTCATGATCCCAGAGTCCTGGGATCAAGCCCCACATCCGATTCCCTGCTCAGCGGGAAGCCTGCTTCTCCCTCTCCCACTCTCCCTGTTGGTGTTCCCACTCCTGCTGTGTCACTCTCTGTCAAATAAATAAATAAAATCTTTTTTTAAAAAAAGAAAATGTGCAGCATCAAAAAGAATAAAATATTTAAGAATACATTTAACCAAGGGGCACAAGATTTATTCATTGAAAATTTCAGGACACTGGTTAAAGAAATTAAAGCCCAAATAAATGGAAACATGCTCTGTGATCACAGACTGAAAGACATCAGTAGTACCCAATGTGATCTACAAATTCAATGCAATCCCTATCAAAACCCCAATGGCCTTTTTTTTGCCTAAATGGAAGAGCTAAGTCTAAAATTCATATGTACTTGCAGGGGACCTCAAAGAGCCACATCACTCTTGAAAAAGAATAGCAAAGTTGGAGGATTCAATACTTTTGGATTTCTAATCAGACTAGGAAGTGACAGTAATCAAAACCACATGTTATTGGCATAAATACATACAGACAAGTGGGATAAAACTTCGAGTCCAGTAATAAACCCATTCATCTATGGACAACTGATTTTTGACAAGAATGCCAACACAACCGAATGGGAAAATAGTCTTTTCAACAAATAGTTCTGGGGAACGCCTATGACATGGCTCAGTCATTAAGCATCTGCCTTCAGCTCAGGTCATGATCCCAGGATCCTGGGATCAAGCCCCGCATCAGGCTCCCTGCTAAGCGGACAGCCTGCTTCTCCCTCTCCCATTACCCCTGCTTGTGTTCCCTCTCTCGCTGTGTCTCTCTCTGTCAAATAAATAAATAAATAAATAAATAAATAAATAAATAAATAAATAAATAAACTTAAAAAAAAAAACAAGACACAAACAGTTCTGGAACAGCTTGATAGCCACGTACAAAAGAATGAAGTTTGACTCTTACCTCTCACCTCCCACCTATACAAAAATTAACTCAAAATGAATCCAAAGAACAAAATATATAAGCGCTAAAATTATAAAGTTCTTAGAAGAAAACATGGGGATAAATCTTCATGACCATAAATTTGGCAATGGATTCTTAGATAGGACACCACAGCATCTGCAACAAAAGACACAATCGATCAATTGGACCTCCTGAAATTTAACACTTTTGTTCATCGAAAGACAGTATCAAGAGAATAAAAGGACAACTCACAGAAAAGCGCTTGCAAATCATATATCTGATAACAGACTAGTATCCAGAATATATAAAGAACAATTACAACCCAACAATAAAAAGATGGAGCACCCAAATACAAATGAGCAAATGGATATTTCTGCAAAGAAAACTGTAAATGGCCAACGAACACATGAAAAGATGCTTACCATCATGACCATTAAGGGCATTCAAATCAAAAGTACAATGAACCGTCACTTGATGGTTCATCACATGAAAACGTGCCCACCAGGATGGTTATAATCAAAACGATACTCAATAACAAGTGTTGATAACGATGTGGAGAAATGGTATAGCCACTTTAGAGAACAGTTTCACAGTTCCTCAAAAGGGTCACCACATGACCCAGCAATCCCTCTCCTAGGCTCCAAGAAAATTAAAAACATATACCCACACAAAATTTTGCTAATTCAAAGGTCCATCAGTGGATAAACAAACTATGGTATATCCATGCAGTTGAATATATTTCAGCAAAAAGAGAGGAATGAAATCCTGATACATCCTTCACCATGGATGAATCTCAAAAACATTAAAGTTAGTGAAAGAAGCAATTGACAAAAGAAGACATACTAGGAAATGTCCAGAATAGGCAGATCCATAGGGGCAGAAAGTACACTAGTCGTTGCCTACTGCTGGGGTAAAGGGGAGCAGAGCAGGGGGAAGGGTTGAAAGTGATGGTTCAAAGGATACAATACTTATTGGGCGCATGATGAAAATGTTTAAAATTGATCATGGTGACAGTTGCCTAACTCTTTAAATATAGTAAAAACATTTGAATTGAACGCCTCAAATGGGAGAACTTCACGGTATATAAACTACATCTCAATAAAGGTGTTAACAATAATTAAAACCAGGCTACAGCTTTTGTATAACTATCTTCCATAAACACACTAGCCCTGACCCTCATACTTGTATACAGGCAACAAGTATTTGTGGATTAAATCTGCTTACAGTAAATGGCCTCTCTGGAGGCCATCCGTGATTGACTTCGCAGTCTTGAGGAGGACAACAGAGCCCTTCACGGTTGCTTGGATGCAGCACAGTGGGCAGGTGAGAGCCCCGACAAGTGGGGGGTTCCCATCTCCACCCTCTTCCCAAAGGTGCGAATGCGAACCTTATAGATTCCTCCATTCTGTAACTGGAGCCTTCAGTTTTCTTTTCCTCCCTTGATCAACTTATTCCTCCTGGAGGCACACTCCGGTCTGGTGGTTGCCTAACTTCCATTTCTCCTTTCTTCTCCTTTGTCTAGTCCCTGGACTTTGATAGCTTGTAATTAATTTGTAACTCCCAGCCTTCGGAGACTCTCCAGCTGAGAGCCTGAAGTGGGGAGATTTGGCCTCAAATTTCACCTTCCTAGCTGTGTGCCCTTGGCAGGTCACCTGTTTCCTCCTCCACAAAGTGCAAATAACAATTTCTACCTATAAGGTTGTTTTGAAGAATCGAGGACATATTATATTTGAAAGCGTCTGCTGAATTGAATCCAACATCCTGTCCCATGTCAAGTGAACCATTCAGTTTACTCGCTAGCAACAACTAACTTCCCTTAGGCAGGAAAGAGAGAAAGAGGCAAGAGCAGCGAAGTGGCTGGATTATATTCCCAGGCTCATGCCTATGGATAGCACAACCAGGAATGTTGCTCTCCAACTCCTCACTGTGTAGTTTGGGGACTGCCCAAGGCACAATCTCATATAAGATAATGGCCTCCCCCTGCCACCCCCCCCCATGCCGTGACTCGGCCCCATGGCTGCCCAGCAATGGCCCATCACAGCCACATGAACGATGAGTGAAGCCAGCACCTGTTGTCCCCTGCGTGGCCTTCTCCCAGACTCAAGGACCTTTGTTGTCTCTAGCCACGTGATGAGCTGGGAAGGCACACTTTCTTGGGGACTCTAGTGCCACGCTGCCAGGATTGGCTACCACTTCACTTTGGGCTAGCCGGCCAATAAGGCACTGCGGGCCCTGGCTAAGGCCATGTAGCTACTTCGGGGCTCAGATCAAGGCATGATGGGAAGGAGGTTGAAAACGCTAAGCTACACTGAGACTCTGGGATTATCAGTGATTTGCAGTTCTCTGTGTTCTCTGGGGACATCTTCGGGGAGCTTTCTGGCCCTAAGCCTGCTGCTGGGGCCTGGACCGCAGCCCATTCTTGCTCCCCACCCCCACCACATAAACATTCATGATCCACTCTAGAAACCCTAGTCCCGCTTCAAGATCAGCTCAAATGTCATCTCAAGCAGGAAGTTTTCTCTGGAGCCCCTTCCCCTCTCCGCTGCCAGATGTAAGCTTCCCTCCTCCCTTGATGTCTTTGTCTTTCTTCTCCAAAGGCATTTATCACATTCTGTCACGCCTAATGGTTATTTATGTATTTGTCTATCCCTCCTTCCCGACTACGGTCAGGGGCTGGGACCCGTTTATCTCCATACCCCCCGCAGTGCCTGACACGCAGTAAGCGTTTATTTATTCAGTCAACAAATAGTTACTGACCACCTTGGGTAACGAGTCAGGGTACTTGTTGAATCCTCGGGAAAGAGACACCCTGGGCCTTTTCAGAACCCTGACGCCACCTCAAATTCCCCTTAGCTCGGACTCGTCTCTAAGGCACTCCTTCCCCACCTTTCCCACCTGGGGGCACAGCGGGCAGCCAGGGGGTCTCTAAAAAGAGGGGAAGTAACTGGCCCTCCCACGTTCCCCCGGGAAGCTACAAAAGGTGCAGCCGATGGGAGCATTCGCTTATCCCAAAATGACTGCGGGCAGCTACGCCCAGTGCTGTCTCAACCCCAGCCCAGCCCATACTGGGTCCCCTTAGCACCCCTCGGGCCACCCATGAGGAAATCCCAAGATTTCCACCCTTTCCCGCTGACTCTGTGATCCCACCCCTGGTGGTTGTTAAACGCTTGCCTGCACTCGGTCCCAGGAGAGTATATACAGTGAACTACATGCCCAGAGAGTTTCTGCTTTCCGGAAACCTCCAGTCCAAGACCACAGAAGGCCAGAGAGTTGGCCTGATTCAAGCATTTGGGAGGGTAGAGAAGCACACATTTTTTGCCCCATTTGCCTGGCCAGAGAGGCCTGCGAAGGTGAGTTATGGCTAGCAGACTGAGCCAGATGGAAAGCGGGACTATCTGTTGGATGCAAGGGCCCTTAGTCATCCCAGCAACATGGAGAGAACTAAGCCTGAAATCCTAGGAGTATTATCTTTGAATAGTGTGGGGCCGGGCCCAGAGCACTGGATTAGGGGTCAGGGCAGGACCCAGCTCAGCTACTTATTAACAGTGGGTAGATAGTCTCTCCTTTCCACACCTCAGTGTCCTCATCTATAAAATGGGCTCATAATCCACTCAGAACTCTCAGAACCCCACAGCACTCTGGTCATCGGCCAGGACCCTACCAGAATATAACTCAGGGCCTGAGGAAATCAAGAAGATAGATTACACTTCTTCTAGACTTTTTTTTTTTTTAACATTTTATTTATTTATTTGAGAGAGATAGAATACAAGAGGGGGGAGGGTCAGAGAGAGAAGCAGACTCCCCACTGAGCAAGGGGTCCATGTGGGGCTCCATCCCAGGGCCCTGGGATGACCAAGGCCTGAATGGATCACAACCTGAGCCAAAGGCAGCCGCTTAACTGACAGCCACCCAGGTGCCCCTTTTCTAGACTTCTTAAAAATTGCTGTTTAGAAAAGGTTGTCACAGAAAGAGCCTTTCAAGCCAGGCTGATGGGAAACTTAGAGAGCTTACCCAACTGTCCCATTCTATTGATGGGAAAACTGAGGCCCAGAGAGGAGGAGGTATGCCTCGGGTCAGCCAAACGGTATAGTTCCGGATGAAAGTGCCCATAACCGGCACCGCAACAGCTGGCTTTCATGAAGAACTGATTTTTCGCGGCTCCGTGGGCCTCAGGATCCAAAATCCAAGCCCGCAGCTCCCGAGCATCTTCTAATCCAAGAAGGACCTATCCTCCCAATAAACCCATGTTCTTTCACTCAACTTAGGCTGTGGAGAGAGATCAAAGGTGACCCACAGGAGGAACTTTTGGGAACAATGGAAACGTTCATGATCTTGATTGTGGGGATGATGTTATGGGTATATACATATGTCAAAACTCGCCAACCTGTACACTTTAAATATATGTCATTTACTGGAAGTCAAATGTACCTCAATAACACTGTAAAAAAAAAAAAAAAAAAAGCAGAAGGACCCAAACTTTGAGCCAGAAGCTCTCAGCAGGGCCTGAGTATTGCTAATGTGGCCTTGAATTAGCTTTGTTGTTCAAGATCTGCATTCCTTTCACCCTGGTCCATGGAGGCACCACAGGCAGCTTTAAAAAAAGGAAAAAAAGTCATATTTGGGGCACCTGGGTGATTCAGTCAGTTGAGTGACTGCCTTCGGCTCAGGTCAAGATCCCGGAGTCCCAGGATCGAGTCCCACGTTGGGCTCCCTCCTCAGCAGGGAGTCTGCTTCTCTCTTTGACCCTCTCCCCTCTCGAGCACTCTCTCTCTCTCTCTCTCTCACTCTCTCACTCTCTCTCTCAAATAAATACATAAAATCTTTAAAAAGAAAGTGGTCCTATCTGGCCTCCTGAAGCCCGAGGCTTCTCTCTGCTGCTCAGCCATTGCCCAACATGGGCCCCACCAGGCAAGGTGTTCAGGCTGTGCCTTGCTCCTGGGCTCAGCCCGTGGGGTGGGCGCAGGACTTAACTCACTTATCCGACTCCTTTCTTCCCAAGGATTCACGGAGGGGAACTCTGCAGCCTGAACTGAATGAAAACTCAGGAAGTTTAGGAGTCAATGAAACTGGTTCATGGAAGTCATTCAAAAGATTTCCATCATCTCCCTCTCTAGCCATCCCACTCCCGCTCCTGTCATTTTCCCTCTCCCAGGTCCCAAAGGGGACACATACGTGGTGCTCTAAGTCACAGAAGTGGCCTTTTCTTTTCCTGCTTCCCCGGTTCACTACACGCTTTTTGAGAATTTACAGCGTGCAAGGTTTGGCCCTCTGGGGAAAAAGCTGCCTAAGCCACTTCTCTGCCCTCCACATAAACTCTTAGCCTTGGGCACAAACACCCCTCGTGCTGGGCAAAAAGGGATGCAGGCCATGATAAATCCCCAAGTACTATAGCACCACCAAATGAGGAAGTGCTCTTTCACCGGAGGCCTCAAGGAACCTTCACAGGGGATGCACAACTGCGCTAAGCCCAAAAGGATGGGTCACTGTCCTTTAGCAATAAGAAATGGCATTTGGGGAGGCGCCTGGGGAGCATAGTCAGTTACGCGATCAATTCTTGGTTTCAGCTCCAGTCCTGATCTCAGGGTCGTGAGATCGAGCCCCACGTCAGGCTCTGCACTTGGCACAAAGTCTGCTTGAGATTCTTTCTCCCTCTCCCTCTGCCTCCTCCTCTCTCATGCTCTCTCTCTCTCTCTCAAGTAAATAAACCTTAAAGAAAAAAAAAGAAATGGCATTTAGATGGGGCTTCACATTTCACAAAGGGTTTTTCACATCATTGCGTCTCATCATCAAGACCAATTTAAAAGGTAATTGGGCTGTTTTGTTAGCCTCATTTTATTTTTATTTCTTTTTTTAAGATTTTACTTATTCATTTGAAAGAGAAACAGAGCACAAGCAGGGGAAGAGACAGAAGGAGAGGGAGAAGCAGACTTCCTACTGAGCTGGGAGCAGAGAGCCCAGTGTGGGGCTCAATCCCAGAACCCCGAGATCACGACCGGAGCTGAAGGCAGACACCCAACCATCTGAGCCACTCAGGTGCCCCCGTTGGCCCCATTCTAGAGAGAAGCAACCAAAGCTCACAGAGGATGAGTCTAAAGGGTCTAACCTTCAACTCAGGACTTCGGATTTTTTATTCTAATGCCTCTCACTACCCCATGAAGCTGTTTTTAATAGGCAGAGGCAGTAGGAGCAGGGAGGCCAAAAAGTCAGGAGCCATTAGGCCACGGTGGGTACTTTGGTCAGCAGGAAAATGAGAGTTACGTAAGAAAGCGGTAGATTACAAGACGAGGCAGGCTGCTTGGAACCCATCTGTTGGTAGCTTTAAATGCCAAGATAAGGGTCTATGTATTTATTAACTATGTTTTATAAGAAAAGGGACGGGGATTATCAAGACTTACTGTGGTGATCATTTTGCACTATATACAAATATCAAATCATTTTCGGGTACGCCTCAATAAACAAATAATAAGAAAAAAGAATGGGTTTAGAATCAGTGACTGGAAGGGAGGCGGGGACAAAACCAGTGATGAATGTAAGGAACTGCCTTTTAGGCCCCCAACAAAACAAATACTATGAGGGTGACCCCGGTCCACCGGTCTGCCTCCTTCATCCACGGGTAGATTTCCAGAGAAGGCACATGGAGACACTTATCCAGGCTGAATAACAAAAGCCATTTCCTTCTGAGCAGCTTGCTCTTCGACTCCCATGGAGGGGGCAGTGGGGTCAGGGAGCAGAAGGCAATGAAAGATAAAGGGAGGGCCAGGAAGGGAAGTCAGGCTCCAGGCCACATCCTGACAGCCAGCCGGGCCCAGCCTGAGGCTCTCCAGAGATGCTCTGGCCAGTTTCCCACTAGGACAAATTCAACTTTAATCAATCTGTTTTCCCCTCCAGCTCATTGTTGTTGCAGGCAAAAGAGAAAGCCCTTGTGTGGAGACCTTTTGCTAGTCATCTGAGTGGCCGGCAGCAGTGGCACGCACTGGGCCGGAAAAGGCAGGCTGCCCCCTGCCCCGCCCCCGCCCCCCACCCCATGCAGGCATGTGGAGAGTGCACGTGAGGCAGGGAACCTGGGGAGAGTTACTCAGCTTCTCTGAGTCTCGGTTTCCTCAAGTGTCCCTTGAGACTGAATAGACTGGTAGGGGACCATGATGAGCCCAGTGAGACAGAGGCCGGGTGGAGGGCTCGGCTCCTGCTAGGGACTCCGTCAACGTCGGCTGCCTCGGTTCCCTCCCGCCCCACCAAGGATGGCCACCAGCTAATGCCTACCACACAGCGGAGCCAGGAGTCCCCTCACAAGCAGAAGCAGATGGGCCTAGTGTGCACTTGTTTTCGCCAAAAAAGTATCAGTGCATCTCGTGGGATGTTACAGGGGGCAACGGGCTGGGATGGTGGGATGGAAAAGGAGAAGAGATTGGAAAAATCCTCTTTCTGGAGGGTCCCGCCTGGCTTCAGCTCAGGTCATGATCCCGGGGTCCTGCACTGGGCTCCCTGCTCGTCGGAGAGCCTGCTTCTCCCTCTCCCTCTGCCTGCTGCTCCCCCTGCTTATGCTCTCTCTCCGTCAAAAAATAAAATATTTTTAAAAAAAAGAAAACACAGGGGCGCCTGGGTGGCTCAGTCGTTAAGCGTCTGCCTTCGGCCCAGGTCAGATCCCAGGGTCCTGGGATCGAGCCCCGCATCGGGCTCTCTGCTCTGCAGTAAGCCTGCTTCTCCCGCTACCATTCCCTCTGCTTGTGTTCCCTCTCTCGCTGTGTTTCTCTCTGTCAAATAAATTAAAAAATAAAAAAAAGAAAAAAAAAGAAAACACAGTGTTCATCAATAGATGAATGGATAAAGAGGATGTGAGATACACACACACAGAAATATTACTCAGCCATTAAAAAAATAAAATTTTGCCATTCCTGACAACATGGAAGGATCTAGAGGGTATAACAAGTGGAATAAGTCAGTCAGAGAAAGACAAATACCATATGATTTCACTTACATGTGGAATCTAAGAAACAACAGCAAAAAAAAGAGAGAAACGGGCTCATAAATACAGAGACAAACTGGTGGTTGCCAAAGAGGAGGTTGGGGGGTGGTGAATGGACAAAATGAGTGAAGGGGATTACGAGGTACCAACTTTCAGTTTATGAAATAAATACATCACGGGGATGAAAAGTACAGCACAGGGAATATAGTCAACAGTACTGTAATATGCTTATCATGGTGAGCATTTTATAATGTATATCACTGTCAAATCTCTATATTGTACATCTGAAATCAACTATACTTCAATTAAAAATAAATACACAGGGGGCCCTGGGCGGCTCAGTCAGTTAAGCATCTGGCTTTGGCTCAGGTCATAAACATGGGGTCCTGGGATCGAGCCCTGCATCAGGCTCCTTGCTCAGCAGGGAGCCTGCCTCTCTTTCTCCCTCTGCCGCTCCCCCTGCTTGTGCTCTCTCTTGCTCTCTCTCGCTCTCTGTCAAATAAATAGAATCTTTCAAAAAGATAAATAAATACACGAAACATAGTTGATGGCCCAGTTATCTGTGCCCACAGAGGAGATGAAGAGCCAATCTATCAATCGAGTAGATTAGAAAATCTATTCTAGCTTTTCCTTGCTCTCACCAGAGAGAGCATCAGAGGTCCAGAAATGTGAAGGCCCCAAGAACTAACTGCTGGTAATTCCTGTCACACAGCCCTCCTGACAACTGTCTGCTTATGGGGCTCTTAAACAGGTCAACTCTAAGACAGTGTGTCCCAGAGAACCAGATCACTGCATTGAGAGAGACCTGCCGGCCGACCTCCTGCCCACACGGGAAGCCAGGTTGGACTGGGAGGGCTCCCATGAGCGGCTGGTTTGGGGTATGGTCTCTTCGGGTCTTGCTTGGAATAATAATCTTGGAATCTTCTCCCAGATTATGGACGGTTAGATGGCACCCATCCACTAGGGACAGGCAGGGAGCTGGGCCAGAAGGCGGGCAGGTGATGGAGCAGCCACAACACCCTTGGCTCTTGGTGGTTCAGGTGGCTTTCACTATTGGATCCAAAGCCCGCACTCAGGAAACTTGTCTATGCAGTACACTGCTAATTCTGGGGGGCGGGTGGGGGAGGGTTTGCAATAATTTCCTCCCTGCTCTCCTGTAGTTTATAAATTTCCTGTTGGGAACGCCAGATGTCTCAGGAGCCCAAAGAGAAGGCTGTGGGTCTGGTCCCCGGGTGAGTTAACAAACAATATGCCCCAGGCCATCTGGGGGCAATAGGGACACTGGGATCAGCCAGAGGACTCCAAGGGGAAGGTGACACTGAAGAAATGCACCCCTTCTCCACCTGGAGACCCTCCTACTACAACTTGCCTGCTAAGCATTTGGGAGGGCTTCTTTTTGTCCTTACTTGGGTTTTCCATGAGGGTCACCCACTCCTTAAACTCTCTCAGAGAACAAATAGCAGTGGAAATTCCTGGGTGACGTTTTTATTGCCGAATTCAGGCATTTTGATAGTTATCCTCTCATAGGTCCATTTTCTATCCCTCTTCCTATACAAATGGAGAGCGGACAGGTTTCTTTCTTTCTTTCTTTTAAGATTTTTATTGATTTATTTATATAACAGACACAGAGAGAGGAGAGCACAAGCAGAGGCACGGACGGGCAGGGACAGGAACAGAGGGAGAAGCAGACTCCTCACTGAGTAGGGAGCCCGATTCAGGGCTCGATCCCAGGACCCCAGGATCATGACCTGAGCTGAAGGCAGATGCCCAAAAGACCGAGCCACCCAGGTACCCCAAGAGCAGGCAGGTTTCTAACACAGAAGTGCTTGATATACAAACAAAAACAGGCTTTTGCATGGAGGGAAGGGCATATTTACCTACTCTCTCTCTCTTTTTTTAAGATTTTATTTATTTATTTGACACAGAGAGAGAGAGAGATCACAAGTAGGTAGAGAGGCAGGCGGGGGTGGGGGGGAGTGCAGAGAGTCTGGAGGTAACCAGTAACTGGAGGTAAAGACTTCTTTAAATCGAGGGAATCCCAGACCTACAGAACAATGGGCATTTCCGACTTCCAAGACCACCCGGAAAACAAGGCTAAATGCACAGTTTCACACGCGGGCCCAACCTCACCTGCCCGGCCCATGAAAAGATGCCCAACGTTGTTAGTCATTCAGGAAATGCAATTCACAACTGTAATGAGGTACCACTTTGCACCCATCGGGGTGGCTATTATTTTTCTGAAAGGCAAAAAATAACACGTGCTGGTGGAGATGTGGAGAAATTGGAAGCCTCATACACGGCTGGTGGGAATGTAAAATGGGGCAGCCACTGTGGAAAACGGGGTGGCACTTCCTCAGAAACACACATTGAAAGCAGAGTCTCAAGTAGATACTTGTACACCTTGTGTCCAAAGCAGCATTATTCACAATAGCCAAGTGGCAGAAGCAACCTAAATGTCCACTGATGGGTAAAGAAGTGGTGGTCTACCCATTCGATGGAGTATTATTCAGCCTTTAAAAGGGAAGAAATTCTGACACATGAACCTTGAGGGCATCATGCCAAATGAAATAAGTCAGACACAAAAGGACAAACATTGGGGCGCCTGGGTGGCTCAGTCGGTTAAGCGTCTGCCTTCTGCTCAGGTCATCATTCCAGATCCCTGATCGAGAAGCCTGCTTCTGCTCCCCCTGCTTGTGCGCACTCTCAAATAAATAAATATATTTTTTTAAAAGGACAAATACTGAATGATTCCACTTGTATGAGATACCTAGGGTGGTCAAATTCAGAGTCAGAAAGTAGAAGAGTGCTTTGTAAGTGGCTGCGGAGGGGAAAAGGGGGGTGGTGACCGTTTAATGCTTCGAATTTCCATTCTGGAAGGTGAAAATGTTCTGGGGGTGGAGGCAAGTCGATGTGAATACACTCAACTCCGCTGAACTGTAACTTTAAAAGGGGTTAACACGGTAAATTCTATGTTATGAATGTTTTATCATACACACACACACAAAAGGGACCTGCCCTGTACTAAAGGGAAATGAAGAGAAGGATATGGAATAATCCCAGCGCCCTAAGACTCTTGCCCCTGTTCATAACCCAGAGAGACATGGCGGGGTGGGGGGCAGGACACACCGCTCCAGGTGCACACTGGAAAGGGAGCCTGAAGCCAGGCCAAGAAAGCGAGCCCCCCCCCCCCAGGTGCTGCACTCCATGGAAGGAGGTCAGTAAAGGAAAAACAAGGACACAGAAAGCCAGGAGGAGTGTGCGTGGGGGGGGGGGGTGGAAGGGCCTCAAGGAGGTCCTGTGGGTGCCGCTTGCAGATAAGTCTTTGCCCTCCCCAGTGAGAAACTCCGGGGTTTCCAGCAGCACCCCCCCACCACCAATCCAAACAAATCCCATCAGGGAGAGAAGCCATCCATTCCCATCAGTTATTCCCAGAGTCTCTATTTAAGTGCAGGTTCCGTGCTAAAGTCTGGTGGCATTAAAACGGAATCAGAGATAAAAATGTGCTTTCGTGGAACTCACAGATGTGTAAGGAAAACACCCCAAATACAGCACTAACTATAATCCAAGGGAAGCGGGACGAGAGAACAAATCTGAGTAAGTGCTGTGGAAACAGACAGGAGGGAGAAATGCGGTCCAGCTGGGACAGGCTAAGGTGATCTTGTGGAGGAGGTGGCCTTCAGATTGCACACTGAGGGGCGCCTGGGTGGCTCAGTAGGTTAAAGCCTCTGCCTTCAGCTCGGGCCATGATCTCAGGGTCCTGGGATCGAGCCCCGCATCGGGCTCTCTGCTAGCAGGGAGTTTGCTTCCTCCTCTCTCTCCCTCTCTGTGCCTGCTTCTCTACCTACTTGTGATCTCTCTCTGCCAAATAAATAAATAAAATCTTAAAAAAAAAAATTGCACACTGAGGGACTCCTGGGTGGCTCAGTCAGTTAGGCGGCTGCCCTTGGCTCAGCTCATGATCCCAGGGTCCTGGGATCGAGCCCCACACCAGGCTCCCTGCTAGCCTGGAGGGTCTGCTCCCTCTGACCCTCCCCTCACTCGCTCTCTCTCTCTCAAATAAATAAATAAAATCTTAAAAAGTACTAATAATAAAAAGTTGGGCATTGAAAGATGGGCAGATAGGGATCTGCGATTCTTGTTTGTTTTTTTGAGAAAGAAGCCCCTCTTATGCTCCCAATTTACAACATCCCAGACTGAATTTCCTCCCCATTTCTTTTTTTTTTTTTTTAAGATTTTATTTATTTATTTGACAGAGAGAGACACAGTGAGAGAGGGAACAAGCAGGGAGAGTGGGGGAGGGAGAAGCAGGCTTCTCGAAGAGCAGGGAGCCCAATGCGGGGCTCAATCCCAGGACCCTGGGATCATGACCTGAGCCAAAGGCAGACGCTCAACGACTGAGCCACCCAGGCACCCCTCCTCTCACTATTTCTAACAGCAGTGCTTCATGTTAGCTTTACATCTAAAATCTCAGCGAGAGCAAATTCGTTGACATAGCCTTTTGGCGCAGGTTTAAGACTTGGACATGTGGCCACAAAGACACCAATTACTATATCGAGTACTGGTCATCCTCATTATATTTAGACACGCAGAGTTGGACACTTTGGTCGACTTGCAAATGAAATCTGACACCATGCCAGCGTCTTCGGGCTGTCAATACACAAATTGAACCGAAAACAATGTATCCACTACCTACAGATTTTGCCAACACGATGCCAAGTGTACAGATATTTGGGGAATATATATTGGGGGCCAATATATGTGGCATTGGAATGTTGAGCACTGTCAAAAATTGTCAAAGTCTTTGAACACCAAGCTCAGGAGTGTGGACTCAACTTGAATACCGCCATCCAAAGGAGCCTTTACCCCTCTCACCCTCTCTCCACCCCCCACCCCCATCCCCACCCACCCCACCCGCTGCAGACTGCGCATGCTCAGACTCCGCCCACTCACTGTCAGGACTCACAGGAACTCAGCAAGCCTGGCTGATGGCCACCCTGCAGAAATGGCTGCCTGGCTCAGTGCAGGAATGAGAAGGAGAGCCATGCCAATCAGGTTGCAGGGACAGGGAGACCTTGGAAGCCTCAGGAAAAAGCTAGCATGTCCCGGATGAGGGCAGAGCTATGGCCCAGAGAGATGCTCAGCCAGGCCTTTAGGAAAAGAACCTCTCCCTGCAGCAGCCTCCCCAGCCCCGTAAGTCAGGCTCCAGCTGGAACTGGGGCTAAAGGTCCAGCTTTCCTCCAGGTTTTAAACCCCTCCCCTAAATCTCCACCCTCAGGCTCATTATCTCCTCTGCTTTTTTTTTTCTCGAGTCCCACTGCACCAGCAGGCAAAATACCATGGCAACCTGCCCTGACCAGGAAGCGGGGACTACTGAGTACCGTTGGGCCAGGTCAGGCCGGGCCGGGCCATGGGACCAGCCGCTGCTGCTGCAGTGAGCTAGCCTCACGGTTGCGCCTGCCCCCGCCGGCTTCCTCTTCCTCTGAAAGTTCTCCTTTGCCTCTTGCCTCGGCCAGCTGGGTGGTTGGCAGGCACCCGGCCCGTGGCCCTGGTTGGGCAAAGTAGTGGCTGCCCCTACTGGCCAAGGAATTCCAGGTGGAAAAAAGTACTCTGATGGATGGAGCAGAGATCTGGAGAAATCCACGCAATGGATAATCCAGACCCACAGCTTGGAAGGCGAAAGCGCATGCTCAGGGGGCTGCGCTCGGCCCCCTTCTGACTGGTCTGGTCTTCCCAGCCACCTGGGGCCTCCTGCTGCCTCCCTGCAGGCAGCGGTGTGGTCAACAAAGGCCAGAGGTCACACAGCAGGCCTTGGGGAAGTGGGCTGCCCCCCCCCCAGGGCTGCCATGTGGCATCCTGGGGAAAAGAACCCACCCCCTACCCTCTCCCCCCCACCCATTCCCTGTGCGAGTCTTGGTGTGTGGAAGGGGGAAGGGGGACTTGGAGTCTCCAACGAGCCTGTGTGTTGAAGACACGGGATGCTGCTGGGGCAGCAGAGGGAGAGACAGGAAGTCAAGTCAGAAGGAGAGTTGGGGATCTGCTAGCGTATGGCAGCGATTCCCTGGGCCAAGTGCAAGCAGCAGCCACCTCTGGGGTGGGGTGGGGAAGCTCAGTTACTGCCCACTGTGGTGGCCTGGAGTTTTTCATCCCCATCTGTGAGCCAGGCAAGTCTGGGACAAAGCAACCCACTCCTCCGCTCCAACACCTTGGGCCAGGGAGGCTCGGAGCTGCTAACTTGCTGGGGGGCGCCAAGACTGCAGTCTCCGATCCTGGCCCGGGGCTCCGGACTGTGTCCTTCCCACCTTTCCCAGCCAAATGTATTCCTGTTCATCTTTCCGAACTCTTCTCAGACCCCCCCTCCTCCAGGAAGCCAACGACGCAGTGCTTCTGGGCCAAGCCTGGCCCAAGGTCCTCTCTCCTGGCAAACCTATGCTACCTCTGACTGGGGGCCCTGATGGAGCAGTGCCAGCTTATTACTTGATCAGGTACAGGCATTTTTAAAAAGCTGTTATTTACTATAAACACACTTGCGTAAACAAGAGGATGTTTTAACATCAAAAGGCTGGAATGACAATTTCAGAAGTTCCAAAACTGGGCGCCTGGGTGGTTCAGTCCGGTCAAGCATCTGCCTTTGGCTCAGCTCGGGTCATGATCTCAGGGTCCTGGGATCGAGTCCCGCATCAGGCTTCCTGCTCAGCGGGGACCCTGCTCCTCCCTCTGCTTGTGCGCTGGCTCTCTCTCTCTCTCTGTCAAATAAATAAGTCAAATCTTCTAAAAAATTTTAACAACTGAACACATTTGGCTTTGTGAAAGATGACATCGTTTTTCCTCCTTTTTGACTCAGAAAAGTGAAACCTTTGTGAAGAAGGGGCCCCCGTTGGCACTCTAAGCTAAGACAGCAACGAGACAAATAAAAGCCCGTCTTGGAGGACATGTGAGCCCCGCCCCCCGCACTTGCACTGCACTGTCAAGTTCACCAAGCCACCCTGTACAGTCTCGCAACCCCCTGCCTTGGAGTTATCCGTGTTCCCATTTTACACAAAGAGGAAACTGGGGCTCAGAAAAATGAAATCTCTTGCCCAAAGCCACATGCGTAGTGAAGCCCCAACTCTTGGGCTCCTAGGCCACACTGCCTCGATGCAATGCTGTCTGCCATCCAACCTAAGAGACAGGTATTGAGTGTAGACCCGTGGTCCGTCAGACGCGAACTTGAAGCCAGTTTGTCCCATTCGCTCAGAGAGCTCACAGGGCAGCAGAGACTCCACAGATAACTTGAATCACATCACCACCTCCCTAGGGCATCATGACAAGGACCGATATGACTCATGAAGGCCCCTAGCACAAGGCCAGGCATCCAGCAGACATTCAATAAGCATTACTTTCCTAGCATCCTTCCTTCCCTGCTTCCAAGCATCAGGGAGCGACGTGGAAAACAGCCCTGTGGCCAAGAAGCATTCATGCCCCCCAGGCTCAGGGCGAGCTAATTGTAGAGCCCATGAAAAGTGCTGGGGACTTCTGGAACTATGTCCCTTAACCTACTGATGCAGTTCCTTTCGGGCCTTCCAGGTCCCTTCTCTGGGAGCTAAGGGTAAGTGCCTCTGAAGGACAAGGTCAGGAAGGTAGGCCCTTGGCCCCAGAAAGTTTCTTGGAGAAGCCAAAAATCAAGGACCAGCTCGAGTGAGAAGAGGGCCAGTTCTGGGGGGCTGGCAGGAGACAGGAATTCTTCACTCTTGGTGTGTGAGAAGCCTGAGCATGGGGCAGGAGAGAGCCAACGAAGGGGCCATTGTTCGATTTTGCCAGAATGGAAGAGAGGAAGGGGTGGGAGCAGGAAACAAGGGAGGGAAGGGAGGCTGGGTGCTCAGGTGAACGGTCTGAGGTTGACCAAGTCCTTGAGAGTTTCCAGTGAGCATCTCCATCACGACCAGCTACCCTATGGGAAAATCCTCGGCAACCTCTCCACTGCCAACGCAAATGGAAAAGAAAGGCCAGCGGCGAGGCAGGCCCTATGATGGGCCCTTTATCACATGGGGTTTCCATGGAGTTTCACAACTCTGGAGCAGGAGGCAGTATTAACCCCATTTTATAGAAGAGGAAACCGAGGCTCAGAGAGACCAGGAAACTTGCCCAAGGTCACACAGCTAGCAAGTGGGAGGAAGGGAGCGAATGCCTGAAAACCCATACTCTTCCACGTAAACCCCCTGCACCAGCCAGATTTTTGGATTTGCCCGGTTCTCCAGTTAGCAGAGAAGATGTGTGACTCTGGAGAAAGACTTGAGGGGCACCTGGGTGGCTCTGTCAGGTAGGCATCTGCCTTCGGCTCGGGTCATGATCCCAGGGTCCTGGGATCGAGCCCTGCACTGGGCTCCCTGCTCGGGGGGGAGCCTGCTTCTCCATCTCCCTCTGCTTTTCTCCCTGTTCATGCGTGCTCTCTCTCTCTCTCTCTCTCTCTCTCTCTCTGTCAAATAAATCAATAAAATCTTTAAAAAAAAAAAAAAAGACTTGAGAGGTGGTGATAAGTGGCAAAGATTATTGAAATAGGCCCAATGTGAAACAATATGGACTTTGAGCAGGGCAGGGGTAGCGGAGCTGGGGAACACAAGCTGGGGGTGACTGCAAAGCCAGACGGCTGCTCCTTTTCAGTCTCCTTTGTGAGCTCATCTTTTCTACGTAACTCTTGAGACTCACCGGGGCCTGGTGCTAGGCCCCACACCCTGTACAACCTCCCTTGGTGATCTCACTCACAACCACAGCTGAGCATCCCGAATGTGCTCTTCGGCCACTGTTCTCATTAACAGGCTGGGGTGGGGGCAGAGGAGGGGATGTCGATTTGCAGCATTTGCCAGCTTCCTTCCTTGGTATAAATGCTTCCATCGTGACCAGTTTGAAGCAAGCCACCATTTGATAACCAGCTTGCAAAAGTCCTCAATATTTAGACAACAGGCTTTCAGGTGCCAGTGAGGGCCATCTTCAGAACACCACGGAATCACCCAGCCCTCTCCTCTGAAGGCTGGCTCCGGGGATCTGAATGGCCTGCCGCTCACATGCCTCTTACCCTTGGGTGTTTCAATGGCACCCCAAAACTAACATGCCCCAAAATGAAGGCATGATCTTTCCCCCCCACAAAACTCAGTGCCCTTCTGGGGTCTCTAGAACATAACCACCATCTCTCTACCTGAATGTGCGAGTCGGAACTCCAGGAGCCTTTCTAGACATCTCCTCGGCCTCCCACTCAACCCAATGCCTGATTCTGTCGGTTTTCCTTCCTCCACTTCTGTAGTCCTTCTGCGGCCCCCAAGTGACCACCCAAGTCCAAGCCACTGCTCCAAATTTCTCCACTGGACCTTAGCAGTGGCCCCCTGACGGGCCTCTTCCAGACAAATCTCCACACCGAAGCCAGGTTGACTGGAGGGATGAGTTCCAAGACGCAGACAGGAACATAACATCCCCCGCTTGAAAACATTCAAGGGAAAACTGAAAGTGGTCTGCAGGCCTTGCCTGTGTGAGGGCTTCCGACCCGCCCCACACATGCTCCTCTCGTGCCTCCAACCACACTGGCATTCTTTCAGTCCCTAAATACACTGTGTTCCCTCCCACCCTAGGGTCTTTGCATATGCTCGTTCTTCTGTCTGGAATGCTGTTCCTTCCCTTCTTTGTCTAATTAACTCCGGTTCCTCTTCCATATTTTGTCTCAACTCTCACTGCCTCAGAGAAAGCTTTCTCTGACCTCCCTGCCCGGCCCAAATCCTCTATTCTAGGTTCCCTTGGCATGTGTACATTTGTCTGGGTGATCATTTGACTAACACCTGCCTCTTGGACTGTGGACTCCATGAGGGGCAGAGACGGGGTCTGGTTTTGTGGATCATTCCGCCTCTAGTTCCCAGCACATATGATATCCTTAGTAATCACATACTGAACGCACAAATGAATGAATGAGCAAGTGAATGAGTGAGTCCCTAGACAAGGCAGCACAGAACGCTGGAGTGAGACTACCTGAGTTCAAATCCCAGCTCTGTTGTTCACTAGCTGTGTGGCCTTGGTCGAGTTACTAATCTCTCTCTGTGCCTCGGTTTCTGCCTCTGGAAAACTGACATCATAAAAGCAGTTCTGGGGGCGCCTGGGTGGCTCAGTCGGTTAAGCAGCCAACTCTTGGTTTCAGCTCAGATCACGATCTCAGGGTCCTGAGATGGAGCTCTGGGTCGGGCCCTGCGCTCAGCATGGGGTCTGCTTGAGATTCTCTCTCTCCCTCTCCCCTCGCCCCTCCCGCTTGTGCTCACTCTCTCTCTCTCTTTCTCTCTAAAATAAATAAATCTTTATAAAAAAAAAAGCAGTTCTTATATATAAGAATTAAATAAGTAAATATTTGTAAAGTGCTTAAAGAGTGCTGAGATACCGTAAAGTGTATACATGTGTATGCGGTGTTCACTTGAATAAATAAATAAGCAAATTGTCCTGTCCCACTGGCTCAATGGCAACAGGAACGCATTCATTTTCCAGTGGGTTCCAACGCTCCAGATCTCAAGTCTGGCTGCAGGAAGCCTTTACCTTCAGCCTCCTTTGGTAGAGAAAGAAAGCCAAGGTCTTTGGAGCCCAGCTGACCTGACTTGACTCCTCCCTCCTTTTCTTCCCCTACGTCGAATCCACCAGGAAGCGCAGTCAGCTCTACCTGAAAAACCGACCCCACATCTGTCTCCCTCGGTTCTACCACCCTGAGCTAAGTCAATATCACCATATCCCCACTTCCGCTCTTGTTCCTTTACCGCCCGTTCTCCACGCAGCGCTCAGACTGATCCAAAGAGAGCGCCAGTGAGATCTTGCCACTCCCCTGCTCAAAGCCCTCCTGCAGATCCTCATGGCACCCAGAGTGAAATCCAAACTCCTTCACATTGTTCCCAGGGCACTCCCCACACAGCCCCTGCCTCCCTCTGCCCCCGCTGTGATGGGTGCCCCTCCACTCCTCTGCGCTCCACAGCGTCAATTTCTTCCCCATCGCTGCCAGCCCAGTCCTATTCCTGCCCGCTTCTTAGTCTGGAACACACCCCATCCCCAGGCCCTTAAGTTACTGGGGGCAACGACCCGGGTCTTGTACACACCTCGTGCCCAGTGCCCAGCACAGGGCTTGTCCTAGCGTAGGCGGTCCCATGAATTTTGGTTGGGTGAATGCTGACTTCACCATCCCCTAGGGAAGCTCCTTGGGGTAAGTTCTCTCTGAGCCTGGATCCGCAAGCATGAAATGAAATGAGAGGATGCTACTTTGCCGAGGACAGCTCCGTCGTGAAGAGTCACTGAGATAACATGTCTCGTAAGCACACGACACAGAGTCAGGGCTCAAGAAACAGCAGCTATTGTCGGGTGGCAGCCGGTCAGGAAAAGAGAGAAAAACAAGTCTCTCCTCCCTGCTCTCCCACATACACACCCATCCTGCTTCCCTCCTGTCTTCAGTCTCTTGAATAAAGCTGGAAAACCTGACCTAGCAAAAATAATCCCCCTCAGTAAACTCTGGGGAGAGAACTATCTTCTGTATCAACAACACACCCTTGGCTCAGCCTCCAATGGACCAGCCCCAGGTTGGAGGTCTAGTTTGTTGTTGTTTTTTTTTCACCCCATCCAGATATTTACAGTGTAAACCTTGGATGACGGGGAGGGGCACGCAGCCCGTGCCAAGAAACCTCAGGAAGGAACTCACACTGGGTCTCCGCACAGTAATGCACACTGTTCTGGAATGGGAGTAGAATCTTCCATCGAAATGCTCTGTTGGCCACATGAGAGAAGAAAGGACTCTCCTCTGCAGTGAAGAGGACAGGCGGAGACCGAGCCCCTCCCTCCAAACTCTCACTGTCATGTGCTCTAACATTAAAAGACCCAAGTTCTAACTCTAACAGATAAAAGACCCAAGTTCTAACTCGAGCTCCTCAGTCACCTTCCTGCCTTGGTAGTAAAAGACAGGAGCGGTGTTGGATGTCCTGCCTCCTACTTCTAGGCTTCAGCTGAACGGGAACCTCTGATGGGTGACCCCCAACTGCCCCAAGGTTGGCATTCGATTTCAATACATGGGTATTGGTTGCCTCCTAGCTCCAACTTAAAATTGGGAAGATGTCCTCTGATACGTTTCACGTGTACATTTTACACAATGTGTACCTGCTGTTTTGCTCGTTTTCACTTCATGTCATTCCATACCAATATTTTCTTGTGCCAGCGGAATTCATGAAGTCATCAAATCTGGGGACCATAGCATAGCCAAATATACAAAAACTCACAGTCTGCCTAGCCAAATCCCAATAATTGGCTGTTTGGGTGGTTTCTTTTTGTTGCTGTAAGAAATCGCACTGTGTACAATTTGCCTTTGGAAATTTCCTCTTCTGGATTTCCCCCCCCCTCGGGATGCCAATTCCATTTCAGACCGCCTTCAGAACACATACATGAAAACCAAAGATCCAAAGGCAGGAATGATTTCTTCCGTGGAGAAGCAGACCTGTCCATTCACTCCCTGCTCAGTCCTGGAACTAGAGCCACCGGAAGAAGTCACTAATGGGACACTCGGCCCAGAATCTTCCTTTAAGCTTCAGGAGGCAGAGCTGAGAGCCCACAGAGTCTGACTTTCCAACTCAGAGCTGGGGACACATGGGTGCAGTTGTGTGAGCAGAGAAGATGGCCTTTTCTGGAAACCTCTTGGTCTCGGACCCTCCACGCCTCAGAACCTGACTCAAAACCGGAGCAGGCTACTTGGTCTCTAAACCAGTCTTTATCGTATTCTTTGGTACACACTGCCAGTTGCCTACCTAATGGCCATCCCTCCCCACTTCTTGCTTGCTAACAGAACTTTAGTTTATTCAGGTAGTTGGCAAAGACCCTTTCCCTGATATGAAAGGATCTTTGTCAGCCCCAGTCCCGTGCTTGAATTAGAATGGATCTAAACCAGTTATTGGTCTGGTGGTAAGCACATGACACAATTCTGGCTGGTGAGAAGAAAGGGTCAGTCCCCTGGGAAGGCATCCCCTTCTCAAATAACAGGACAGAGTTCCCTGAGGAGAGAAGGTCTTTGCTCCTTCTTCCTCCTTCCTGCTGGAATTCAGATGTGATACCTGGAGACGCAGCAGTCGCCTTGTGACCAGGAGGCAACAAGTATGAGGGTGAAAGCCAATTCACTATGGATGGTAGAGCAAGCAAACACTTGCCTCTAAAGTTTTTGGTCTGTGAAAAAAATTAATCTCTATTTGTTTAAGCTGCTAACAGCTTAAACAAATGTATGTGTTCTGAAGGCGATTGGGTTTTCTGATCCTTGCAGCCCAAAGTATACACAACTACATCTACCATGCACCTAGCACTCTGCTAAGCACCAATGGAATCATGAAAGAGATGGAGAACACACTTCTTTACCTCAGAAGCTGAGTCTATGCAGGGAGACGCTCATCCACAAAAACCCACAAATAACACTGTAGGACATATAAATAAGTGATCAAATGAGGGGGACTGAGAAAACTATTTTGATCAAGGTCTATAGGAAAGAGCTAGAATTAGAGGCGAGAGTAGTGTATCTGGGAGCAGTAAAGACCTAGATGGGTCCTAGAAAGGAAGGGGAGATATGGGCACATCTTAGGCTGAGGCCACATTCCAAGGACTTGGGAATAGCTCTTTCAGGAATTGGGCCGTGATCTGATACTCTCGGTGGAGAACCAATCCAGGAGAAAGTCATGGGAAAAGTTATGCTGGAGAAAGACTAACTGGATAATGAGGTGTAGACTGAGGCTGTGGCACCTACTGTGGGTGATAACAGTTGAAAGAGACACCGTACAAGAAGTACAATGAACGAAGGGGTGCCTGGGTGGCTCAGTCGTTAAGCGTCTGCCTTTGGTCATAAACTTGGGGTCCTGGGATTGAGCCCCATAGTGGGCTCCCTGCTCTGCGAGAAGCCTGCTTCTCCCTCTCCCACTCCCTCTTGCTTGTGTTCCCTCTCTTGCTGTGTGTCTCTCTCTCTGTCAAATAAATAAATAAAATCTTTTTAAAAAATAAAATAAAATTTAAGAGGTACGATGAAGGAAGAATTAACAGGATTTGGTCAGCGATTGAGCATGAAAAGGGGAGACGGATGAGTCAGGAATATGTCTAACTGCTGGCCAGGAAAGAGAGAGAGGGGGAGGGAGAGGGAGAGAGGAGGAGGGAGAAGGAGACGGACAAGAGGGAGTGAGGGTAGGAGAGAGAGAAATGAGAGTCCTCAACAGAGACCACAAAGTCAAGAAAAGGAGATGAGGCTTTTGGCTTTGATCTGGTAAGAAGAAAGTTGCCCAGGCAGATTAATGTGTCTACTAGAGAAAGCAGAAGCCCCAAATCTGGGATGGGGAAAGGAGGCAGAAGAGGCAGTGAAAAAGATAACATGATTTGTTGAAGACCAACGTTTCCCAAACCTCAGTCATCTGTATACTCCCTTCGACTCTGGCACCTGCCTAAAACCCACACTACTATCTACCTAATAATTTTTCTTTAAATAAACTTCTTAAAAAAAATACTTCGGGGCGCCTGGGTGGCTCAGTGGGTTAAAGCCTCTGCCTTCGGCTCAGGTCATGATCTCAGGGTCCTGGGATCGAGCCCCGCATCGGGCTCTCTGCTCGGCGGGGAGCCTGCTTCCCCTTCTCCCTCTGCCCGCCTCTCTGCCTACTCGTGATCTCTCTCTCTGTCAAATAAATAAATAAAATCTTTAAAAAAAAATACTTCAGCATGGTTCTAATCAATAATTGCCTTGAAGCCACCAGTTTTCATGTGCTACTTGTACCCTTCTAAAACGCAGTAAAAGAAATTTGTGACCATTGAAGTTAAGAACCCGTCCAGCCATATACCACCTGGAATTATCTCTTGGGCCACCAGTGGCCTGCCCCTCATCCTCGGGAAATCGCCAGCTCAGACAAAGCCCCTCTTCGACCTATTTCACGAGGGTAGGGCATTTCTAAGAGCCTACTCTCCGGGCAACGGACCTCTTGAATCTACTGCTTTTCCCTAGGTCAGCGATTTGCATTCTTTTCTGGGGAAATAAATCTTGACCCATCTGGGACAAGCAGTAGGGAAGAGAGAGATGGAGAGGGGAATATCTTGACCATCCGAGTGCCTGGGGAGATGGTGCTGAGACACCAGCCATCTTGGGCTTCACAAACTAGGTGAAGGGTCCCCTCCGTTGCAGTCTGGTCACAGTGAGGGGCCTCAAATCCCCTCACTCCGGCTCTAAGGAAAGTTTCCTATAACTTGAGCTAACCACTCCGTTGCCGCCTTCCTCCTCCCTTTCCTCCCCTCACCCCACCCCTACTCCCCTAGCCCCCTTCCAAATCGGAGCTGGGCTCAGCATAAGAGAAGCATGACTCATAGAAACCAAGGACTGCACTAGAGAGGTCAGCCTGCCAGGATTCCTCCCCAGCTGATGATGAGCAGACACAGCAGCTCGGTCCTCAGCCCACAGCAGACTCACTAGTCTGAAAGCTTGGGGCCCTCAGAGACCATAGGGTGACAAACATCCTCGGAGGGAAGGTCAGAACACCTGCAAATGGCAAAAAGCCAGTGCGAAGCAGGGACGCCTGGGTGGCTCATTCGGATAAGCGTCTGCCTTTAGCTCCGGTCATGATACCAGGGTCCCGGGATCAAGTCCCGCATCGGGAGCCCGCTTCTCCCTCTGCCTCTGCCTGCTGCTCCCCCTGCTTGTGAGCTCATGCACGCTCCTTCTCTCTCTGACAAATAAATAAATAAAGTCATAAAAAAAAAAAAAAAAGCTGGTGTGAAGGGAAGACCGTGTTCTTTCAATTGTGATGGGGTTCAAATCCGGCCTCCCTTGATGTCTTGTCCAAAAGCCTATTAGGCCCTAAGTGCCTGCCTTCAAGTGAAATTATCATAATAGTAATAGTACTACTAATAGATAATGGTTACAAGGAAATAACTATGTGCCAGGTACTGTACTAAGGCCTTTTCCTGTATTATCTTATTTCATTCGCACAAAGACCCTATAAGGCAAGTACGCTTACTGAATCCATTTAAGACATGAGGAAACTATGGATCAGAGAGGGGCAGCAAATCGCCCTGGGTCACACAGCATGTGGGACAGCCTGGATGTGAGCCTAGGCGTCTGGTTCCAGAGCTTCCATTCTTAACCGTTCTGCTCGTCTTACTCACGGCACCTTCTGAAGAATGTTGGCGTTCGATACAGCTGGACGGACCAGACACAAGTCCCTGACTCAGGGCAGAAAACCCATGGGTTGGCCAGCAGTCTGAGCTAGCTGCCAAACATGGGAGATAATGAATAATGGAATCAGTCACACACACACACCCCCACCCCGTGGAAGCCGAACAGGAGACAGGGAGAGGGTCGTCAGTCAATAAAGGGGGAGCAGAAGCAGACACACACACACAAGCACACGCACACGCACACAGGAGGCAGAAACCATGAGGCAGTCTGAGAGCCTTGAGTTAAGCAGAAGCTGTGAGAGAGAGTGGAGAAAAGAGGCAACTTAGGGTATCGGGGACAAGAGCTTCTGAACCAAAGAGCAGGGCAATTATAGGTCCATCACTTTGACTACCCACTTGCCACTCTCCTCATCTCCCTGATGCTGCGCGTCCATCTGGCAAATTGCCAAGCCTTTAATCAATCCAAAAGCCTATGCTTTCTGCCCCTCCCCCAAGACCGCTGAGCCCTGCTTGGAGAAAACACCCCACCCTTGCAGATGGGAAACACTCTCCATGCACGGTCTCGACCTCCACGGGGCCTTCAGTGTGGCCGGGCAACCTTTCTTTGAGTCCCCGCCGGGCCTCCTCTCCCGTTCTCTCCACGGTCATCCCCAAACTTCCAGCCTTGCCACATCCCCCTCACCTGATTTCACAGAAAAAAACCAGAAGCCATCAGGCAGGAACCTTCCACAGAGAAATCTACAAGCTCATTCACCACATCCATCCTCTTTCCTCCTTCCCTCCAATGACTCCTCCTGCCCGAGACTGACCTCCGCGCCTGCGCTCTGCATTCTGTCTCCTCTCGCCTCCTCGGGGCCCTCAAGCTTCGGTTGCCTCCTCTCCCCACTGTACCTCCCATCTCTCCCTCCCCACCGTCCGCTTTGTCTCCTTTGGCACTGAAGGATGCCCTCCCCCCACCCAGAACCCTCAGTCGTCTGTTCTCACTTCCCCTTCACAGAGAAACTTCTGGAAAGAGCTGTCTGCACCTGCTGTCTCCATTTCCTCACTCCCGCTCTTCAACCCAATGTAGTCTGACGTCCAGTTCTACCATTCCACTGAAGCTCTTGTCACCAACAGACTCCTCGTAGCTAAAGGCCATTGTCCATCTCCTCTCACATAAGCCTCTCCAAACCTCGCCTCCACTGGCCACCGCCATCTTGAAACATTCGCTCATCTGGGCCTCTGCGATGCCGTGCCCTTCCCCTGGTTTTCCCCCCGCCTCTCAGGCTGCTGCTCAGCCCCCCCAGTGTCTTCTTTTACCTCTGGCCATCCCACAGAAGCCGAGGCTTGCTCACATCCTTCTTTCCTTCTCCACAAATTCTCCCTGCAAAACTTCCTAAGGTTTCGGGGCGCCTGTGGGATGCAGTCGGTTAAGCGTCCGACTCTTCATTTCGGCTCAGGTCGTGATCTCGGGGTCACGGTCGCAGGCCCAGCGTGCGGCCTCGCTCCAGACATGCTTTATGTATTGTTTCCCTTAATCACTGTAAGGCAGGTAATAGTAATACCCTCATTTTACAGGTGGGGAAACTGAAGCCCAGAGAGGTTAAGGAACTGGTCCAAGGTCACACAGATGATCAGTGGCGGATCTGGGATTCAAACCCAGGCAGTCCGGTGTCAGAGCCACTGCTCTTAACCATCACGCTGTACCCTTCCAGCACCACTGCTCTCCAGTGGTAAAGGCCAGAAACTTAGGTATCCTTCTTGACTCCCGATTTTCCTGTACTGTCCACATATGTCTATTCAGGTTATCTATCTCCCTTCTGAACGTGCCTCACATCCATCCATTCCTCTCTAGTCCCATTCTAGCTCTCTTAACCAGTCACTAGCGCCTCTCACTTGGACCCATGCCAACCCACCTTCCATGCTGCTTCCACGGTGATGTCCCAACCAAATGGCAAACCACTCCAAAGTTCCCTGCTGCCCTCAGGATAATGTCCAAGCCCCTCCACATGGCATCCATGGCGTCCTTCATGGTCTAGCCTCTGCCTGCCTCTCTAGGCTCAGGCCTTCCCACCCCCCCACCCCCAACCTCCTAACATTCTGCAACTTTCCTTCTTTCTACCTGCCTTCACCTGGCTAACACTTCCTTATTCTTCAGTCCTCTGTCTAGATGAGGGGCTACTCCCAAGCCTCCCTTGACCCCCCACGTATAGCTCAGTTGCTATTCCTTTACTACCCTGAACTTATCCTTGTCAGAGGACTTCGCAGGCCCTGTATCATTTATGTGATCATTTTCTTCCCCCACTAGACTGTAAATTCTGTGAGGCCAGCCACGGTGTCTGCCTTGCTCACCTCTGTACCCGACCTAATCCTGACACCGTTTGGTGAATGCTGTGGATGTATGATTCATGCCCAAGCTCTCCCTCTTTCCTCTCCCTTCTGTAGGCCACACTCGGGGGGTCTGCAGAAGCGCCCTCACGAGGTGGAGACTCGGGACCAGCTGCCTAACCCAGGTCATGCGCTCAGAGGCCAAGGCCGAGTAACCTGGGATCCTTCCTTCCCAAGAAGTATGGTCAAGAGCGGGTGCTCCCTCCTCCCTCCATTTCCTGGACTTGCTTCGCATTACGAATTTCGGTTATCCCTTGGCTTTTAGAACCGGAGTCTAGTTATGTCTTAGTTACTGACTCTTTTAATAGCCTCGTGAGATCGATGGGAATGCAACGGAAATAACAATGATGACTCACTCACTCAGCCCATCTCTCCTCCCCTCACCACTCTGCACAAAATTCAGTCTCGCCACTGTCAACTCGAGTACCGCTCCAGAAGAAGTAGCAGCAGCTCCTTGATTATCTGAGAAATCATGCCCGGGAGGAGGAAAAGCCCAAGTGAGCCCACACGGAAGATGCCAGGCAGACCCTATGGTCAACCGCCACCTTGGGCTTCGAGCTCGTGAAAGACAGACCCTCGCAATGGGTAGAGCAGGATGGGCACTTCCAAGAAGAAAAGGGTCCTCACTGGGAACTAGGTGCCCAAAAGTCAAATAGGTCACTTCCAGGTTGAAATGCTTTAATGTCAGTGTGGGGCGCCACAGAGCTCTCCTTCCCTCTGCCACGGTAAGCAGCTAAGTTTAAGGTGATGGCTTCTCTGACCACCTGGGTTTTGAGGTGAAGAGCAAGGAGCAGGATTCCCAGCTCATTATAGACATGTGGCAAGAGCAAGGAATATACCACAGCACTGATAAGAAAGACAGTGATTTCTCAAAACCACGAAAAATATTTAGCGCCTTGGTAAACATGAGTTACTTGCAACGTTCTAGATCACGGTTTGAGTGGTGGGCTCAGGCACGGTTGTTATATTATTAAATTGCTAAGGCAGAGTAAAATACTTTGCCACAGGCTTGATGATCTCGGGACGCAACCAGCAATTCATGCTAGATGAATTATTGCATCCAGCATGATGCAAGAGTCTATAAGGATCTAGTCAAGGATGCAGGTTCTAAGAGGTGCTCAATCCTTTTGTGGGGCACCTGGGTGGCTTAGTCAGTTGGGCGTCTCCCTTCAGCTCAGGTCATGATCCCAGGGTCCCAGGATCGAGCCCCGCACTGGACTCCCTGCTCAGCGGGGAGCCTGCTTCTCCCTCTGCCGGCCGTTCCCCTTGCTTGTGCTCTCTCTCTCTCTCTCTCTGTCAAATGAATAAATAAAATCTCTTGTGCAGGCCCACGTCTGGGCCCTTCCTGGCCCAGCTCTGACTCTCTCCAGCCCCGTGGTTTCTCTCCCCCTGGTTTTCCACTCCTGATGACAGCACCTTCTTTCGAGTTTCTTAATCACCAAGAACATCGGTTCTGCTTGCAGGTTCTGCACAGATCCTCCTAGGGCTCTACCTGTCGCCACAGGAAGGTGCTATGGGTCCCCTGGTGCCCATCGACCTGTAACTCCTCGACCCTCCTGGAGGAAGGGTGCTCCCAACGGGAGAGGTTGGGGGTTTAAGGTTTAAGGTTTAAGGTCAAACAGAGCGGGATTTGAATCCCAACAATACGATTTACTTGCTACGTGAGCTTGGATAAGTCATTTTGCCTCTCTGAGCCTCAGCTCCTCCATCTTTCAAATAGGAACGGGAAGGCTCAGAACCGAAGGGGTTGTACAAGCACTCTACGAGTGACACTGAGACCAGAAAACACTGGCACACAGCAGCCACCCACCAACCACGGTGTCCCCGTCCCTTCTCGAGGTTCTCCTTTTCTCAAAATGGCAGCTCTCTGGAACTAGAAAGCTAATCTTGCTTTGTTTTTTTATCCCTCCTCTTGTTTTGGTTTTCCTCTCTGTCCTTCCAGTCCAAACTCCCCACCCCACTCCACCCCACTCCCCGCCCCCACCACCACACACGCGTACCACTGTCACACCATCACCACTCTTCCCGCCAGCCAATGCCTTCATTCAAACTTGTCTCTCCTTCACTGTCTCATTCAGGGGCCGTGCGGTGTTTCATTTTGCTTATTTTTGCTTCTTCGTTTGTTTTTAGAAGCGGCACCTTCTGGCAAACAAAGTCACCTGGAGATCTCCGATATTTAAAAAAAAAAAAAAAAAGATCTCCGATACATAAGACAGGAGCAGAATGGCTCACGGCTGCCCCTAAAAAATCTCAGAGCTTCCCGAGGACTCAGTGCCTCACACACTGAAAACGGCCAGGCTCTTGGCCCCTGCCAGGTCTATAGAATGTCAGGGCTGGCGGGCCCCTTCGAGGTCATCTGCCAATGCACCGCCCAAGTTTCCGGATGGAAAACAGGTCCGAGGATTTGGAGAGCTATTGGCTGCCAGGCCTGGAAAGAACCCCGTAGGTCACCCAGGCCCCGGGCTGACTGACAGGTGGCAGGCACAGAGCAGGGAGGGAGGCCTCCCGCTCCCATCTCTGGCCTTTGGGAACACAGCCTGCCTCTCACCATGCCCAGGAAGAAGCATCATGTCATCCAGCGCCAAGAGCCTGAGAACCACTTGGTAGGTGTGTGGCCTCAAGCGAATCACTTCCTCTATTTTTCTCTCCGTGAAACAAGGTAACGAGACCTACCCCATAAAAGCCGTCTGTAACTACAATACTTGTATCTCTGTAAACCACTCCTGGGGACACCTGGCTTTCAGAATCTCTAGGAGGGACACAGACAATGGTGGTGGGACGGAAGAGGGACCCCTCACACATTCTTCCCTTCCCTCCACAGAGGCCCAGTTCCTACTCAGGAGAAGCCTCTGGCCCCTGACAAATCCCCTAGGCTTTTCCTCACAAAGAGGAGGCAGCCCAGTCCCGCCGGTGAGGCTCAGGCTCGCCCCTCCCTGCCTCCCGCCCTCCTTTTGTTCCACTTGCCCTCAAGCACACATCCTGGCTGGCCTTTTCCGAGCGGTTTGGCGACTTTGAGCCCATTAGTACCTGTTTCCACCGCTGATGCAAAGTCCTGCCCTGAGGCCCTGGAAACACTGAGCTATGAAGCTTAGCTCAGTCCCAACTGACTCTGCCTGGAACCAACCGGTCAGTGGCCCAGCCTCATTCATTTCATTTCCAGTTTTCTCCAGCTCCCTCTCCCTCTCATGAGCTGCCCAGGGAATAGGCTGCGTGCTTAGCTAGCAATCATACTTAACCACAGACTGCAACCTTCGGACGGTGCACATTTAGCTTAATAAGTGTGCCACTCGCTATGGTTTTCACACTTCTCAAGGATGGAAGCCACCTGGACAGGGCACAAGGCTCACTGGTTGTTGCTGACCTCCTCCCGGGAGCAAAGGGGCTGCTACCCAGAGGGAGGCCCCGAAAGGGTGCAGCTCTTGTTGTTTTCCAACTAAAAATCTTTAGCAGAAGGTCCATTCCCATCAGAGACAAAAATTTTGACAGGGACATGCTAGAGAGTTTGGAGGAGCCCCAGGAATACTGCTGTCTGAGGTCTGAAAAGAACGGCCATGGTGGTGTGTGTGTGTGTGTGTGAACACGTGGGCATGCAGGTGTATGGGCATGTGTGTCCATGATCAAAGAGCTCTCCCCAGAAAAAAAACAGAGAAGTCCCTGCCACTTAAACCTTTACAAAACAGCAGGAGAGACACCCTTAAGAACACCCTTAAGCTGAGCCTCCTTTCAGTTGTCACTGAGATATGTCTTGTAAATTCCAAGGGATTCTGTGGTTTCAATGACAGTTAAGAATGGACACCACCCACCCATATGTTCAAGCCAGAAACCTAGCAACCATCCTTGAGTTATTCTCCTTACTCTCCTTATCCAACCCTGTCTGCTTCACTCCAAAATGTATCCCCAATCCCTCCATTTCTCCCCACTTTCACTGCCATCAGTGGGGTTCAAGTCACCATAGCTTTTTTTTTTAAGTCATCATTTCTTCTAACCCAGGCCAAGCCTCCTCAATGGTCTCCCCGGTCCACCCTTGCTGCCCCACAGTCCATTCTTTACACAGCAGTTGGGGGATTTTTTATTTTTTTCTGAAAATGTTAAGTCAGATGATATGCCCTATTTCCTGTCACAGCAATTATGGAAGCATGTGTTCAAAGGGAACTTCCACCAGCCTGGATCACTGAGTGACTGACTGATGGACAGAAGCCTCTCCCCTCCATCCACCTTGGACAGTTCCCGTGAGTGAGAATTCAAGACTGTTACTGCAGCATAACTTAGCCTATCCTGACTGATACACTGAATTCTTCCGTATTTCTCAGGCAGGCATTATGGCCTCAGGTGATTCCTAGAGAAATCGGGGGCCCCACTGTTCTAAGAGGGGAGGGGAGCTGGCTGAGTGAGGCATAGAGCTCAGAGGGTACCATGAACAGACGTGGGTCTGCATGCCTCGGGCAAGGGCACCACAGTGACGAAATAAGTCAAGCAGGCAGGTGGCTCAGCAGTTGAGCAATCTGTACCTCGACCAGGACTGGACAGGGCTTCAGTCCAGATGGGGAGAGGGGAGGAGGACTGGAGTACAAAGCAGGGTGACAGCGTAGAAATGGGGACTATGAATCAATATGGTGTGGGTGGGGGTGGCAAGGTAGGGGGTAGGAGAGGAAGGGAAGAGGAAACAACTTAGAGGTAACATATGGATCTCTAAGGGTTGCTCTTGGAGATGCCTAATCTCATATCAAAGTGGCAGCAAGGAGACCAAGGGACCAATGCAGGAAGGACCCCAGCTGCCGTCACAGCTTCTCCGGCTCCTGGATCTGCTGGAGCTGATGGGCTAGTCCCTGCTTCAGGCAGGGCTGGCTCAGTGGCTGGTATGGTGAACCAAGCCGGCCACAGTGAACCCACCTGGGGGGCAGCTGGGGAAAGCGGAGGTGGGACAAGGGAGGGGGGCTTGTGCCATCACAACAGCTGACAGGGACCCAGCACTTTTCACGTGCCAGGCGCTGCAGCAAGAACATCACGTGCACTCTGTCTCCATAATCTTTACACAAACCCCATAAAGTTAGTACTATTTTATCTCCACTTAGAGACATTAAGTAACTTGCCTAAGATCACACAGCTAGTAAATGTCAGAGCCCTGATTTAAAACAAGGACGAATCCTCCCTAACCTTCGCCTTGTAACCACTCTATTTTCTCTTCCTCCTATTCCTTGAATTTAGGTATTTGTTTTCCTTTCTCCTAGTTTCTCATTCCACCCCACTTCCTGCCACCTGCTCAATTCCTTCTCACACCCCTCTACTTGACATGAAGAAAAAATTGAGTACAACTTGACTTGCTAATCACTGTTCGTTTTTCTTCTTCTGTCATCCCCTTTGTGGCTTGATGTCTCAGCATTTCGGCTTTCTGTACGCTGACCACTGGCAGGCGACCCTTGCCTGTAACCACGGCGCACACCAGACACCTCTGGGACCTGTATATGACAGCGAGAAGCAGGAAGCCTTCCCCTCGCTGCAAAAGGAGACAGGGCAGCTCTCTGTGCATAGACAGCTCTGGGTCAAGGAATCAGGCACTTAGGAGCTCTAAACACTTCTGGAGGGAGCTTGATGGAGACAAACATTTGTAGAAAGGAGGCGAAGGTTTCCATGGGAGCATAAGGCTTTGAGGTTTGGGAAAGACTTGATGTGTCCGAGGGGACAGAATTCCTAGCACTGACTCCCTGTGATCACTTGAGACTATTTGGGATGGACCTTTCTAGAGAGTCAGCTCTGATGTCACAGAGAAGAAAGAGCATGGGATTGTTCTTAGAATGACGGGATTCTGACCTGGCTTCGCCACTAACTGACTGCCCAGCATTAGCCAAGCCATGATTACCTCTGTGATACTCAGTCGACTCATCTGTAAAGTAAAGACAAGTGTTCCTTCATAGAAAAGATTTGGTGAGGATCAAATAACTTAATGATGTTGCCAAGGCACCTCAAACTCAAGAACACTAACTCCCTCCTCAAAGCTGCCCTCCCTCCAGTGTTCTTCATCTCGGCAAAGACCACCCCTTCCAACACCATCACCATGGTCAGAAACCCTGTCAACTCCCTGACTGAAGGCTATCTCCAAAACCTCAGTTCCTTTGGCATCTGTGAATCGGCTCACTTTCTCTCCAGAGTCACCGTCACCACCCTCATCAAAGCCCTGATTTCTCTCTCAGGCCACAGTAATCCCCTCCTAACTGGCTCTGCTCTCGCCCACCCCCCTCCAGCCCACTCTCTGCACAGCAGTCGGAGTGGGCGTTTTGAAATCAAAATCAGATCATGGTACTTCTCTGCTTTGGTGACTTCTTAGGATAGAATCTTGGGACTTCTTCCACAGCCCACAAGACCCCATAGGATCGGTCACTCTCACGTGGCTCTCCTGTTCCCTTGTTCTTCAACACTTGCCTCCTTGTAGTTCACTGAACGCACCATGTTCCCTCCTGCCATAAAGCCTATGCACATGGGGGTTCTCCTTGCCTGCGATGCTTTTGCCAAACCCCCTCCAGCTCCAGGCACCTTCCTAAATATTGGTTTCTCCAGGAGAGATTTCTCTGATCTCCCGAGACTAGGTCACCTCTTCCTGTTATCCATTTTAAATGTGTTTGGGTGATTATCTGATTAATGTCTGCCTCTCCCACTAGATTCTTTGCTACCTCAAAGCAAAGGTCATGGTTATTTTTCATTCATCATGACACAGTGCCTGGCACAAGGTACACGTTTAATCTGTATTTGTTGAATGAATAAATGAATGTGGACGTCCTGGATAAATAGTAAAAAAAGCTGGGCAAAAATAAGTCAGTGTTGCAGAAATAGACAAACTGATCTTAAAATTCATGTGGAAATGCAAGGGACCCAGAATAGCCAAAGCAATCTTGAAAAAGAAAACCAAAGTTGGAGGAATAACACGTGCCAATTTCAACACTTACTACAAAGGTATAGTAGTCAAAAAAGTGGGGTAGTGGCATGAGTACACACACACAGATCAATGAAATAGAATTCAGAGTCCAGAAATAAATCCATACAGCGGTGGTCAATCAGCATTGCAGAAATGGACAAACTGATCAGAGTGTCAATACCATTCAATGGGGAAAGAATAATCTCTTCAGTGAAAGATGCTGGGACAACCTGCATATCCACATGCAAAAGAATGAAATTGGATCATTACCTCACACCATATATAAAAAAACAAGTCAAAATGGATCAAAGTCCTAAATGTAAGAACTCAACTATAAAACTTAGAAGGTAACATAAATATAAATCAGTGTCTTTGGATTAGAAACAATGGTTTCCTATATATGACACCAAAAGGATGAACAGCCAAAAAAAAAAAAATAAGTTGGAAATCATCAAAATTAAAAACTTTTGTACATCAAAAGAGATTATCAAGACCATGAAAAAGGCAACCCTTAGAATGGGAGAAAATATTTACAAATCACATGTCTGCCAAGAGAATCATGTCAAGAATACCTAAAGAATGATAACTCCACAGCAAAATAAACAATCCAATTCAAAAATGGGCATAAGACTTGAATAGAAGTTTCTTCAAAAAAGATATACAATGATTACTAAGCACATGAAAAGACACTCAACGTCGTTAGTCATTAGGGAAACGAGAGTCAAAACCATAATCAGATATCACTTTACACCCACTAGGATGGCTATCCAAAAAAAGAAGAGAAATATCAAGGATGTATAGAAACTGGATGTAGGAAAATAGTAAGAATATAGAGAGATTGGTACCCTCATCTACTGCTGGTGGGAATGTAGAATGGTGCATCCTCTGGGCGCCTGGGTGGCTCATTCCGTGTCTGCCTTCGGCTCAGGTCATGATCCCAGGGTCCTGGGTTCAAGCCTCGAATTCGGCTCCCTGCTCATCATGGAGTCTGCTTCTCCCTCTCCCTGTGCCCCTCCTCCCTGCTCATGCACTTGTGCTCTCTCGCTCTTGCTCTCTCTCTCTTAAAGAAATGAAATCTTTAAAAAAATTTAAAAATAAATAAAATTGTACATCCTCTGTGAAAAAGAGGCTGGCAGTTCTTCAAAAGGCTAAACATAGTTACCATATGACCCAGCAATTCCATTTCTAGGTTTATACCCAAGAGAAATGAAAGCACATGTTGATGCAAAATTTTGAGCATGAGGGTTCATAGCAGCATTATTCATAATGGCCAAAAGATGGAAAAGCCCAAATGTCCTTCATATACAGTACGAGTGGCTAAACCAACGGTGGTATAGCCCTACAGTGGACACATGCGAAAATATGGATGAGCCTTGAAAATCTCACGCTAGATGAAAGAAGCAAGACACTGAAGACCACATATCATATGATTCCATTTACATGACTTGTCCAGAATAGGCACATCTATGGAAACAGAAAGTAGATTAGGGATACTAGAGGCTAAGGGGGGATGAGGAATGAGGAGGTAATGGTTAAGGGGGAATGAAAATGTCCTAAAATCGATCGTACTGGCGGTTGCCCAACTCTATGAATATACTAAAAGCTGCTGCATTGTACACTCGAAATTGGGGAATTGTATAGTATGTGAATGATATCTCAAGAAAGCTGTTATTCTTGGACTATTACGCCTCCATCAGAAAGGATGAATACCCGGCTTTTGTATCAACATGGACCGAACTGGAGGAGATTATGCTGAGTGAAATAAGTCAAGCAGAGAGAGTCAATTATCATATGGTTTCACTTACTTGTGGAGCATAAGGAATAGCATGGAAGACATTAGGATAAGGAAAGGAAAAATGAATTGGGGGAAATCGGAGGAGGAGACGAAGCCTGAGAGACTATGGACTCTGAGAAACAAACTGAGGGTTTGTTCCCCACAGAGAAACCCACTGAGGGGTGGGGTGATGGGTTAGCCTGGTGGTGGGTACTAAGGAGGGCACGTGGGGCACCTGGGTGGCTCAGTTGGTTGGGCAACTGCCTTTGGCTCAGGTCATGATCTTAGGGTCCTGGGATCGAGCCCCACGTCAGGCTCCCTGCTCAGTGGGGAGTCTGCTTCTCCCTCTCCCTCTGCTGCTCCCCTTGCCTAGGCTCTCTCGCTCTCTCTGTCAAATAAATAAATAAATAAAATCTTAAAAAAAAAAAGGGAGGGCACGTATTGCATGGAGCACTGGGTGTGGTGCATAAACAATGAATCTTGGAACACTGAAAGAATAGAATAGAATTAGAATAGAATAGAAAATAAAATAAAATAAAATAAAATAAAATAAAATAGAAAGCTGTTATTTTAAAACAGGTGTGAACATGGAAAGTGAGTTCTCAAGTTCGAGAATGAGCTGCTCATACAAAGATCTGGGGGACGTGTGTTCCAGCAAGAAGGATCCTGAGGCATGAATGAGTTTGGTTAGGAAGAGAGATCAGGCCAGCGCAGCTAGTTGAAGTGAGCCTGGATGAAAGTGGGGAGAGTCAGAGTCTGAGAGCTTGGCTAGAGAGACAGCCTTGCATTTCACAATAAGGAATGTGGGATCTACTCTGAGCATAATGAAGAGACACAAGAAGCTTTGGAGCAGGAGAGTGACATACGACACTAGCCCAAGCAAGTCACATGGCCACAGCTAATGGCAAGAGGGTGAGGAGGTGCAGTTGTGTCGTGTACCTGAAGAAAGAGAGCCAGAACTATTTGGGTTTGTTTTTTTTTTTTTAAGATTTTATTTATTTATTTGACAGAAAGAGAGAGAGAGAGCGCACACAAGCAGGGGGAGGGGCAGAGGCAGAGGGGGAAGCAGACTCCCCACTGACCAAGGAGCCCACCATGGGACTCGAACCCAGGACCCTGAGATCATGACTTCAGCCAAAGGCAGGCGCTTAACCCACTTAGCCATCCAGGCGCCCCCGGAACTACTTGGATAGAAGTACTAATGACAGCCACGTGTTCATGTGTCCACAGGCACACAGGATCTTGAATGTAGTTTCAGTTCCTAGAGCAGGATTGAGATCCCACACTGGGTTGGTTCTCCAGCATCTGTTTTGCCTTAGAGCAGGGATTCTTAACCTGGGGGCCCACAGACACCCAAGAGCTACATGCAGACAGTTCAGGAGGCCTGTGGGGAAAAAAAATTACCTCTTTATTTCCATCAACCTCTAATTGAAAGGATGAGTGTAGGTGACAAGCCGCAGAGGTGTTAGTAGTACTTGTGACTTTATCAGTAAATGAAATCACAGAGATTTACAGGGGCGCCTGGGTGGCTCAGTCGGTTAAGCGTCTGCCTTTGGCTCAGGTCATGATCTCAGGGTCCTGGGATCGAGCCCCACATTGGGGAGTCTGCTTCTCCCTCTCCCTCTGATCCTCCCCTCGCTTGCGCTCTTTCTCTATCTCACTCACTCTCTCTCAAATAAATAAGATCTTTAAAAAAAAAAATCACAGAGATTTCGTACCATATGACTACTGTTGCAGGGATCAACATTTCACTTGCACTCCTTGAAAATTACAATAACCATGAGAATTGCTGTTAGATCTTGTCATTTAAAAGGTACTAGCAAAGCACGCAAATTACCATAGCGCAATTCCAATGACATTTTGGTGACTGTATTCCAGTACAGCTGTTTTCCTTTGTAAGTCTACCTCATTATTAAAAATAATGTTCTGGAAAAGATCAGGAACGCCAACGTCCCTCAGGGTTCACTTTCACATCAGGTCCCTGCCCTGTCTTCTTTCAACTCGCCCTGTGTTGCTTCCATGGCTGGTCTGCCAAGCCTCATGGTCAACTCTTAATCCATGACAGTAGATTGGAAGCACATTCTGAAGACTAGTGGGTACCACAGGACACTTGGGGGCTACTGAATGCCACTGCCGGTAAATGACCCAGGCTCTCTTATGTGTCACCATGTGGCAGAAATGTTGGCTTGATGTAGCCCGCCCCCGTTGACTGGTGCCTTGCTGGGGCCGATCTCTTCACCTCTCTGGGCCTCAGTTTCCCCATCTGTGCTATGAAGGGTTTGGCCCAGATGGTCTTAGGGCCTGTCCAGCCTGAGTTCCTGTCTCTGCCCTATCTTCTTCCATGCCATCTCTAGACGGAGGCCCGGGAGCACTAGGCACCCCTTGCCCTTGGCACCAGGTTTGAGAGGCCTCCCAGTGATTCCCTGCAACGTGGTAGAGAGGGAAAGGTGCTTTCCCCAACCCCCCAAATGCCACCCACAGACTTCTCTCCTTGCTTTGCCCATACAGCTCCCTCCATCCAGAACAGTCTCCCTGTGTCTTTCAAGGACACAACCTCAAGCAGGGCTTCATGACAAAGCTCCGAACTCCCTTGGCACCAGGCATGAGGCACCTTTGACTGTATACCTCATACGTATACCTGCTGTCCCCAACTACAGTGTGAACTTCTCCAGGCAGGACCCGGCTTTTATTCTGTTCAGCTTCCCCAGGGCCCAGCCCTGTTCCTTTATCAGTGGGCTTCAAGGTGAAGATAGATAGTGGCTGCTGTCATCACTCAGTATGGTCCCAGGGCTTGAGTGGGCGCTAAGGAACGAAGCCCCCTGGAATCAAATCCCAGCTCTGAGACTTACTAACTAGGTTATTTTTTTCCCAGTGATCCCACCTCTGTGCCTCAACGTCTTCACCTATAAAATTGGGAAATAGTGCCCAGTTCATGTAAAGGTTAGGGAGCGAATACCCATAGAGTGCTGGATGCTTAAAACCACGAGTTAAAATTTTTGTGTAAAAATATTTACCATGCGCCAAGTTTGTAATCTTCATGAGCTACCTACGAAGTCGGGTGGTATTAGGGAAACCGATGCCAACCGATGTCAGGCTATTTGTACCGAGTGAGAAAGCAAGCGAACGGCAGAGTGAGGATTCAAACCCAGGGTGAGCGGTCCCCAGGGTCCACGCACTTAACAACTCTGCTAACAACGCTGTCTCGAAATAGGAAGCGTTATTGTCTCTCTTCCACCAGCTCAGAGCAGCCATAAGTGCAGAGGGAACTAGGTCAAGTGGCAGGCTGCCTTCCTCTAGCTTGCTTTTTGCTGCTCCCAGGTGCCTGTGAGCTGCAAGACACACGTTTTTGTTTCCTCTTCCCTCCGGTTGACTTTCACAGTCTGACCCTGCTGAGTCCCCACCTCCCCCCACCATCCTGCCCTTGTATGCCCATCTGTGTTGCCCACCCAGTGGTCAGCAAGACAGTGAGGGAGACGAAGGACGAAGAGTCCATCTGCTCCTTGTGGACAGACTGCTTCATGTGAGAAAAACTTGCCCACACATTTTCGGATTTTCATGGATTTCCCTCTCTTGGCTGTAACATCCGGTACTGTCGAGAGGACAAATAAGTTAATCTGGGTCTCCAAGAGTGAGTCCTCTGAGCCATTAACATTCCCAGCCCAGTATCCCTGGCAGAATTATAGAGTGCTTGAACTGCAAGAAGCCTGAGGGATGTCCAAGTCTATCGTCACACAGAGGGAGGAATCAGGACTCAGGAAAAGGAAGGGACAGGTCAAGGGTACATAGTAAGTGGTAAATAAATGTCTGTAGCAAAAGTGAACAACTAATGATCCATATGCTTGAGAGGTGTGGGGACTATCTGAGATCACGGGACCCAGTTGTTCCGTGTCCTGAGAGCTTCATGCAAACCCCACACTCTGAACTCAGTAACACTCTTTGAGGGGGTAACATTTCAAAATACAAATGTCAGGACCCAACCGCAAAGATTCTAATTTAATTTGCCTCAGAGGTGAAGCCCACAGATTGGTGTGTGTGTGTGTGTGTGTGTGTGTGTGTGTGTGTGTGTGTGTATGTGTGTGTGTGTATTTTTTATTTATAAGTTCCCAAGATGATTCTAATGAGCAGCCAAGGGTGAGACCCACTGTTCTCAACCGATGTTTCTCGAGCTTAGCTGCACCCTAAAATCCTGTAGAACAGGCTTCTCTCTCACACACACACACGCCAATGCCTGGGCTTCACCCCCAGAGATTCTGATTAATTGGTCTGAAGTGGGGCCCAGGCATCAGTGTTTTGTTTTTTTCCAAAATGTGCCAGATGATTCTAGAACACAGCCAAGGTTCAAAACCAATATCCATTACCCGACGGAGGGTAATTGAAAAGAAATAACTCTTAGTTTCTCTACCTTGTAAGCTCCATGAGGACAAAGAGTTTTTTGCCCATCTGGTTAACTGCTGCATTCCTAGCACCTAAAACAGTGCATGGTACATAATAGGTGCTCAGAAATTATTTATCAAATGAACGAATGGTTTCATAGACTTTATAGCCTTCCCACTTGCCACCACGGGCAAGTCAATTACAATCTCTCTGGGTCTATTTTGTTCATTTCTCAAATAGGAGTAATAACTCACAGGGCTGTCACGAGGACCATATGAAATAACATATGTAAAAGTGCTTCGAAAATTAGGAAATGCAAAAATGCTAGTTAATTTCACAGAGAACATTTCAATTTCCTGCCTTCTCTCCCTGGCTCCTCCAAGAAATCTTAACTGTCATTTCAGTCCCACCAGATTGAGTCCTGCTGGATCTCCTGGGTCCCGCTAGAAAGCCTCCCATCTGATCCTATCCAGACCTCAGCTTCTCCTTGATGGTGGTAAAAACACACTCCTCCTGCTCCTGGCCTTCAGTACGACCTACTCCCCGTTCATTGTCACTGGGAACGTGCACAGAGGTTCAAATTCTAGATCCACAACTCACCCCACGGTTCTTGATCTAATGAGTTACTCTTCTCGGAGCCCGTTTCCTCGCTGAGAAAATGGGGATAATAACGGTAACTATATCCCAGGACTGTTGTGAGCAATAACGAGTTAATGATTCACATATTGCCTGGCACACAGTGAGCTCTTAAAAAGAATATTAAAAGCCATGGCTTTTTGTCTAAACGTTCTTTAATTTAAAAAAAGGGGGGGCACAGGGAGGGTCATCTCAATGCTAAAGTAAAGTGAAGTAATCTGTGACATTTGTCACATTTTCTGGTATCTGGAGTTGATTTGGCTGGTCAAATGGAAGTGCGAAAACATGCTATTCCTTCTTCCTGTTAGTCAGTCAGCAAACACGTATTGAGCACTTACTGCATACCAGGGCACTGAGGGAGCACAAACATGGATAGGATACAGCCCCCATCCTTGAGGAGTCTGGCGAGGGAGCTGAGCTCTTTTTTTTAAGATTTTATTTGTTTATTTGAGAGAAAGAGAGACACAGAGAGAATGAGCAGGGTGGAGGGGCAGCGGGAGAGGGAGAAGCAGACTCCCCGCTGAGCAAGGAGCTCAACGCGGGACTCGATCCCAGGACCTCGGAATCACGAACCGAGCTGAAGGAAGATGCTTAACCAACAGAGCCACCCAGGCGTCCTGGGACCTGAGCTCTTAAGAGAAAGTTCCTAGCCTGGGCACCACTGTCAGCAGGATATCCTGATTGCAAGCAAAAATGTCTGGGAGCCCATAAACCATCCCTCGTGTGTTCTGAGCTTCAGAGTGTTGCTGACGTCAGAAGTTACAAAACAGCCGGGGGCATTAACTAGTACAACAGATTTATTAGATACCATGGAAATGTTAAAATCAATACAAACGCCTATCTCCTACAAGGTCACTCGGTCATTCAACAAGCGTTTGCAGTGTGCCTACTTCCAAAGGAGGTGCTGGGGAAAGAGGGATGAGTCAGCCACTCTCCCTGTTCCCAAGGATGCTAATTCATAACATTTGGGGGGTGATTTTTGGTTTAGAAAGCCTTTCATATACAGGATTTCATCTGATTCTCCCGATGAATAGAAAACAGAGGCTCAAGGGGCGCCTGGGTGGCTCAGTCGATTGAGCATCTGCCTCTGGCTCAGGTCATGATCCCGGGGTTCTGGGATCCGAGCCCCATGTCAGGCCCCCTGCTCAGCAGGGGAGTCTGCTTCTCTCCCTCCCTCTGCCTCCTCCCCCTGTCCCGCTGTTCTCTCAAATAAATAAATAAAATCTTAAAAAAGGAAACAGAGGCTCAAAGATTGGAATTGGGCTTATACCTCGGGCAAAATAAGTGAGCTAAGACGGGCTCATGATCTTTCTCTCTTCGAAGGCCCTAGCCCACAACAACCTAATGTAACTCCGATTTCCCTCGCGGTGGAGGAAATTCTTCAAACTCGTCGAAACTTATCAGGATCCACAGGCCACCATAGGTCTATCTTGTTTCCAAACCCCCACAATCTTTAAGGCAGGCTTTTAAACTCTTCCAGGAAGAAAGGTCCCTTCTAGCTTCCAGTTCATCTTAAGCCCAGGGATGGCCAGGCTGCTCCGGCAAGGTCCAAAAAAGGGGGTCCTGTTACTTTCAAGAGGCGGTAAAGGGAAGGAAAGAAAAATGAATTCAAGAAGAAGGGTCAATACATACTTGGCAGTCTTTGCCTCAACCATCTCCTCCCCGGCTGGGCCACCTGAAGGAACCAAGGGCCGCAAAAGGGAAAGAGGCACAGCAGAGACACAGCAGAGGGGTCAGAGAGGGCCCTAAAGGGGAGGGACTGTGGAATGTGAGTCTAGACGGATGAACAGGAGCTTTCTGGAAGACAAGAGAGAAGAGGGCTATGAAAGCCCCGCCCCCCCAACTGCTGTAATCTGTCCTTTTCACATAGGACCCCACAGCCTGCCGTGGGGCTGTCTCCTTCCACACTGTCTTCCCAACTAAATGTTAAGATTCAAGAAGAAAGGTAGTAAGTCTCATTGACTCGGTGTTATTCATTCCTGGCCCCGGGTCCGGCGCGGTGTTAGTGCCGTGAGCTCGTGGGCTCGGGAGGAATTAGCCCTTGAAGCGAGCTCTAAATCACGAGATCAGAGATAAACTGCTTTCCTTTAGGAAAAAACCCGAAAATTAAAGAGGAAACTATTCCAGCTATGCCCAAACCCGCCATCGAAAAGCACAGCTCGACCACTTGCAATGGGTTTCTCAACAGATAACTGAAGGGTGAGGTGACAGGCCGCATTTGCCCCTCCGGCTCCCAGAAGCAGCAAGCCCTCCCGACAGACAATCCTCTGCGGGAGAGCAGACATTTAGCCCGGAGCTGCAGCCCGTGCATCTGGAGGGTAGACGTTTTGTCACCAGAGAGAGAAACTCTGCCAGAAGGGATGCGGCAGGGGAGGGGCTGGCAGCAGATGGGGTGAGTTAAAGAGGGTGGGGGTTCGGGGGGCGGTGTCTACAAATTCCCCGAGAACAAGGTCTAGCTCTTGCATGTACCTGTACGCCCGGGGCCCGGCCTGGCCCTGGGCACCATGGGACTGCCTGTAACTTTACCCGACTTGTATGATTAACAGGGCACCCTGCCAAGGAGTCCCAAGTTAGGGACCAACCCCAGCCCAGCCCAGTGCCCCGTCTGAGGGCACGTGGAGAAAGGGCACCTTTATTAATTACTATGCCCGGGGAGGGCAACTTTTAAAAACTGTTCCACCCAGGGCCGCCTGGGTGGCTCAGTCGTTAAGCGTCTGCCTTCAGCTCGGGTCATGATCCGGGGGTCCCGGGATGGAGCCCTGCATCGGGTTCCCTGCTCGGTGGGAAGCCTGCTTCTCCCTCTCCCCCTCTCCCTGCTTGTGTTCCCTCTTGCTGTGTCTCTCTCTGTCAAATAAATAAAACCTTTTTAGAAAGAAAATCAAAAAAGTAAATAAATAAAACTATTCCACCCAGAGGATGCTCTCGTTTTCAACAGTTAGAAACAGAGCAAATGACTTGTTCCAACTGCTATGCGCAGAGAATGGGCCTTTGTTCCTAAAAAGTGGGGGAGGTTCCTGTAGGTTCCACCAGAAGCGGGTGGGTTTTTCTCAGTGGTCCATCCAGAGGGGGCCGCCTTTAGGCCATCCCTTTACCTGGAGGGGTGACCAATTTGCCATATGTGCCACCAGCTCCCCCTGGCATCTAACAGGAGTCCAGTACGTGTTCGCTGGGATGGAGAGAGTCCTCGCCTTCATGATCTCTTCCTCCTCCCTCACCACCTACCTCCCCCCAACGTGCATCAGAGAGTTTTGAAACTACAGGCACCAAATGGAAAACTTCCATGTAAGTCAATAATGCTTCTTTCCTAAATCTACCAGTTTCATTAACTCGGAATTATGGGGGGAAAAAAGAGTTCACTATGCTATTTCACAATGGGGAGTAAATTTATGTAACTCGTTATTCCAAGAGGTAATGCAGGCTAGAAATTGGAATACGGTGACGCTCTGCTCTCCGGAATCCTCAAGATATAAGTCTCTCTTAATGGCAAAGTTCCGGGGAGCTGGGGCTTCCGCACTTTTTGGTACTGAATTGTTTCTTCAGTTTTCACCATTTTGAGTGGAACTCTTCCTGAAAACACACTCCTCAGCCTTCTTACACGGATTCCTCGGAAGAGGCTACTGCCTCTTCTTTCTTTTTTTCCTTTTTTAAGATTTTATTTATTTATTAGAGAGAGTGTGCAAGACAGCATGAGCAGAAGGGGCAGAGGGAGAGGGAGAGAGAGAATCTCAAGCAGACCCCACGCTGAGCGTGGAGCCCAACTCGGGGCTTGATCCAAGGACACTGAGATCATGACCTGAGCTGAAACCAAGAATTGGAGGCTTCACTGGCCGCACCACCCAGGCGCCCAACTGCTGCCTCTTCTGAATGCCTTGTTTGCCATCCTTGGCATCAGTCACTGCTTGGGAGGTAAACTAGAGGACTTGCCTTTAGCACCCTTCCCCTCTGATCCCAGCAGGGAGAGGCATACTATAAGTGCCCCATGATTCTCTCTCCCTTATCCCTCTTGCCCAGCCATTTCCCTGGGGGCTGCCATTTCCCAGCCTAAGTGGTTGCCCCAGGACCCCAAAAGAGCCATAGGAGAGGTTCTGCCCTGGGAGTCACTGCAGTCACCAACCCTGGAGATGCCTTTGGACCAGTCCTCTTCCTTTCTCTGGGCAGCTGTTGGCCTAGACGCACTTCCTAGAACTCTATTTCGATTGGGATCGTGAAGGGGGGGGGGGGGACTTGAAGATGAATACTTTTTCCTGTAAATTGCATTTGTTGAAGTAGAGAATAGGTTTTAAAGATGCTAAATGCAGAAGTAAGTAAATAAATAAATGTGCTAAACACATCCCTACAGCGGTTCTCACCGTTATGCGCTATTATTAACGCAATGGTCTACCTGTGCAAAGAGATTGTGTGCCATATCAGAAAATGTTGAAAAGCATGGAATCAGATCTAGACATTGATTCAGAGGCAACCATTTCAACTCCTCTTTGTGACTTGGCGTACACGTCGTATTTGTCACTCTGGCGTAGCGTAGTTTGGAACCCTAAATATCAAAAAGTGGAAGTTTCTCTCCTCTTCCCTGCACTCCAACAGTCCTGTGTGTAGGAGACTATATTCTCTTGCAAAGAGAAGTAACTTCAGGTTGACCTAACGTAGGGATCCAACTCAGTAACATCATGTGTCATATTAAGTGGCTGCAACATTAAAAAACAAAAGTACCATTCTTATCTAAAATGTTAGTGTTTTGGGGGCGCTTGGGTGGCTCAGTCAGTGAAGAGTCTGCCTTCGTCTCAGGTCACGATCCCAGGATCGAGTCTCGTCGCATCGGGCTCCCTGCTCATAGGGAAGCCCGTTTCTCTCTCTCCCTCTGCCCCTCTGCTCTGCGTGTGCTCTTTCTCTTGCTCTATCTCAAATAAATAAAATCTTTATAAGTAAATAAAAATAATAAAAATAAAAGTAAAAAGTAAAATGTTAGTGGTTTGGGGGGCACCTGGTTGGCTCAGTCGGTTAGGCATCGGCCTTCAGCTCGGGTCACAATTCCAGCAGGGAGCCCCACATCAGGCTCCTTGCTTCGAGGGACCCTGCTTCTCCCTCTGCCTGCTGCTCCCCCTGCTTGTGTGTGCACGCACACTCTCTCTCTGTCAAATAAATAAATAAAATCTTTAATAAAAATAAAATAAAATGTCAGTGGTTTTTGATGACATGTTAATAACCACAAAAGGCATAATAAAACAGGATTTACTTTACCTTAACATAATTTACTCTTTTTATTAATAAAACAAATGGCTTCATTCTTAAAATTCATTTTGTTCTCTTATAAAGTTAAATATACATATTACCTAAAGGTATTTTTTTTAACTGCTTACCACTAATTCATCCGTGAGACCATTTTCTGTCACTTAATTTAATCTAAACCTGCATTATAGTTCATGCTCTTTATCCATAAATATATTGCAATTTTTTGAGGACTATGTGGTCAAATAAATTTGGGAAGCTCTGGCCTGGTCTCTTCCAATTTGTTTGTGTTTTTTTTTTTTAAAGATTTTATTTATTTATTTGACAGAGAGCAATCACAAGTAGGCAGAGAGGCAGGCAAAGAGAGAGGAGGAAGCAGGCTCCCCGCTGAGCAGAGAGTCGGATGCGGGGCTCTATCCCAGGACCTTGAGATCATGACTTGAACCTAAGGCAGAGGCTTTAACCCACTTAGCCACCCAGGCACCCCATACCACCACGGGATCTTTTACAAATCCTAGTTCCTGGGCCTCATCACCCAGAAATTCTGGCTCTCCTGGTATGGGCTGGGGTTACGCATCAGTAATGTGTTTAAGCTCCTCAAGTAATTTGGATTTGTAGCCAGGGTCTGTATTTCTGGCTACCATTAAAAAATGGGAGGAAAATGCAATCAGCCAGTCTACCCAGGGAGATGACTGAAGTTCCTGGTGGTTTGAGCATGTTGTAGACACTACCGAGGTGTATCCATGACCTTGAGGCTGCCTGGTCATGAGATCAGGGCTTACTCACTCCATATCCATGCTGGTTAAGAGTCAGGCCTGTTGGACCCTCGGGGAAACTGCCAAATACATCACTGAAACCACCTTAGGCCCCACAAGTTTCTCGTGAGAAGGTGTTTATTCACCCATAAAGCAAGCTGGTTCTGCATAACTGGTGAGTAAAGCCAGGAGCCACGAAGACATCCCCAGGGGAGAGGGGAACCTAGCCGGCAGGACGCTTGGATAAACAGCTCTGCCCAAGGCAGGCGGCACCGCCTAACTGCGCGGCCCGCATCCGTCCTCCCTGCTTCGTTAGAACCCCTCACAGGCGTCCCAGCCTGGCGGGTCCTGTGGTCAGCCAGCGCCACAGATACTCAGTGACAACAGCTCATAGCTGCCAGGACTCTCGGTTGGTGTCTCGGCTTCGGTTCCAAAGAATGTTTTCCCCCTTGGCTGGCAAGGCAGGGAACAGATGTCAGTGGGGGAGAATGAAGGGAGGGGTCAGAGGAAAGGAAAATCCGAGGGTTGGGAGAGATGAGCTGACAGCCTCAAAAGCTAGATGCTGCTCCTCCGTGGGCACACAGGCATTCTTTACATATTCTGGAAAAGGGAAGAATGGCTGCAGTTCCGAGCTGTCTAGGAAACATTCTTATTATAACTTCATCTTGACAGCACCCCCATCCATGGATTTCAAACCACTTCATGGAACGTTAGCTCCGCAAGTTGGTATTTAGCGAGCGTGCGTGTGTGATCGTGGTATAGGCACCAGGCAATTTACCTACGTTATTTTGGATCCTCACGACAACCCTCGGAACTGGGTAGCATTAACCCCCTTTTACAGATGAGGGAGCGGGGCTCAGAGACACCAGAGTCAGCTGGTAAGGGTGAGGCAAATGGGACTCCAACCCACAGGGACTGCTTCCAAATCCCAAGATTCTCTTCCTTAACATGTCACTCGTTGGGTTTTTTTTTTTTTTCCTGCTTATTAAAAGTAATACACATCTGGGACGCCTGGGTGGCTCAGTGGGTTAAGCGTCTGCCTTCGGCTCAGGTCACGATCCCAGGATCCTGGGATGGAGCCCCTCATCAGCCTCCCTGCTCAGCAGGGAGCCCGCTTCTCCCTCTGCCTCTGCTCCCTCCCCCTGCTTGTGTTCTTTCTCTCTCTCTGACAAATAAATAAATATAATCTTTTTAAAAACATTAACACATGTTCATTTAGGACATTTGAGAAAATGTGGAAAGGTCTAAGAAAAAAATAACACCCACTCCCCCATAATCTTATAAAGATAACCACTACTCCTGTTGTCATCATCGTTATTACGCTGAGATAAGCATTGTCAACATGAGAGCATATGTCCCGCCAGTTTCTTTTCCATATACATGTGCTTTGCTTTGGATAATACCGTACATGAGACTATGCCCAGCCTTTCCATTTAGCATTATCGCCATACACTTGGGGGTTTTTGTTTATTTTTTTAAGATTTATTTATTTAGGGGCACCTGGGTGGCTCAGTTGGTTAAGCATCTGCCTTCAGCTCAGCTCATGATCCCAGGGTCCTGGGATCGAGCCCTGCATTGGGCTCCCTGCTCAGTGGGGATCCTGCTTCTCCCTCTGCCTGCTGCTCCCCCTGCTTGTGCTCTCTCTCGCTCTCTATCTCTGTCAAATAAATAAAAATCGTTCTTAAAAAATATTTATTTCTTTATTTTAGAGAGAGAGCACACGCACACATGCAAGTTGTGGGAAGGACAGAGGCAAGAGGGAGAGAGAGAATCATAAGCGGACTCACTACTGAGTGCGGAGCCCACTTGGGGCTCGATCCCATGGCCATGAGATCATGACCAGAGCGGAAACCAAGAGTCCAATGCTTAACCGACTGCCCCAGCCAGGGCCCCATCGCTATACATTTGTTTTAGGTCTGATTTTTCTTAGCTATCTAGTATTCTATCATACAGACCTGTCCAAGTTCAGATAACCATGCCTCTATCGTTGAATGTTTAAGTTACCTTCATTTTTTTTTTTTTTTCAGTTAATAGAAAGAGCCAACAGATGCAGGGAGCATCCGCAAACATTTTCCCCAGAATATCTGAGAGCACAAGGTCCCGGAAGTGGAGTTACCGGATCAGAAGGGATAAGAGTACGAGCTGCCAGCGTGGGAACTGCTGACAGCTGTGATACATGCCCTCCTCCCAGAGCAGAGAGAGCCCGAGGTCTGTTAATAAGGGAGATCGCGCTCCCTCCCCTCCCCGCGGGGCCTGCTAGCTAGGGAGGATAGTATGAGTCTGGCTATTTTGAAGATATTTGGAGTCTGACTATAAATTGCCCGGCAGTTAATTACGCTTGTTCTCCGGAGCAAATTTCAGTCAAAATAAAAACAGCTGAATCATTCGTTTTTACCTCACCTCCTCTTTGAGTCCACTTCCCAAAGAAAAAAGTATTCTTCTGATTTTCCCCCTAGATGAATCACAGGCCATTCTTAAGAACCTATGCTATTTAGAAAGAAAAACTAAAAGATACAGTCAAACCTCCCGTGTCCCCACTCACAAAAAAAGAAGAGGCCACAGAGACTCTGGACCTTTCTCCCTCTTTCCTTCTCACTGCGGCTGGGAGCCCCTCCTGGCCTGGACTTCTTAGGGGGGGACCCAGGATCTGGCTCTGTGAAGCAGGGATCATCTGCCCAACGACAGTGAAAACTTGAATGCAGATCAAGAAAATCCACAGTCACTCTTAGAACTTAACCTTCCCAAGACTCTCTAGTATCCAGTTCCTTGGCCAGCAAACGGGATGTGAGGCCTTCCCCACCCCCCTCCCCACTGAGGGCTCATTCTGAGTTAAGACTCGCCTTGCACCCTTCTCCTCCTGAATCACTTGAGCTCCTTCCCTTCCCCGGCCCTCTCCCATCTCCACGGCCTTGCACTGGCTATTTCCTGCACCAGGAATTCCCTCCTCCGCCTTCTTCAACTGGCCGGTTCCAGCTCACCCTTCAGAACTCAGACATCACATCGTCCTGGAAGCTTTTACAAGCCTCCAAGCTGAGTCAGGTGCACCTCCTCGGCCCTTGACCCGAGGCTTGCCTCCGCAGCACTACAACGGTTCAGTGTTCTCCATGCCGGACTGCAGGGCTGCATTCCGGTTAGGCCGCATGTTCCCCCAAACCAGCACGGGGCTAAGCCCAGAATCAGGTGCTCAGTAAATATGTGATGGCTCGGGGTGCCTGGGTGGCTCAGGTCAGAAACCCAGGGTCCTGGGATAGAGCCCTGTATCATGGTCCCTGCTCAGCGGGGAGTCTGCACATCCTTCTCCTTCTGCCTCCCCCCCCCCGTTCATTCTCTCTCTCTCTCCCCTCCTCAAATAAATATTTTTTAAAAATAAATAAGTAAATATGTGATGGCTAGAAAAAGGGATGAACTGAACTTAATAGGCATTTATTAAGTGCCTGTTAGATGGTGAACGCTTTTTAGGGGCTAGAGAAACAGCCGTAAAAACAGATGAAGATCTTGGGGCCCCTGGGTGATTTCGGCTCAGGTCCTGGCCTCAAAGTCGTGAGATTGAGCCCCGCGTCGGGCTCTGAGCTCAGCAGGGAGTTGACTAAAGTTTCTCTCTCCCTCTGCCCCTCCCACACGCATATGTGCTCTCTCTCTCTCTCTCTCTCTCTGAAATAATTTTTTTTTTAAAGCGGGTGAAGATCTCTGCCCCCGAGGGGCTCACTTTCTATCAAGGAGCTTACACTTTAGAGAGGAAGGAACAGAGCGCTGCCCGATTGCTCAAACCTCCCAAGTGAAAAGACTGATGCCTAGTGGTCTTGATGCACGTTCACACCCACCGCCTCGCACACAGGGCACCCTGCTGCAAGCCTACCGCTGCAAACACTTAGTTAACACCTCCTGTTTGTGGCGTCATTAACGTCGCATTGTCCATTCGGATATGACCATCCTGGGCGCTCTCACTTGAAAACTTCAGTGAGAGCTGGTTGGAGTGAAATCATGGAGTTCTGTGGAGCAGGAAAGAGCTGATAGTTTGAACCATCAAGGTGAGGCTAGTGGCTTCCAACGGAAGAGAAGATGATTCTAGAAGGCCATGGTGTTACCACAAGTCTGGGAGTCTGCAGATCCACCAAGTGTTGTCCACCTACTGAATAAGCACTACTCCGCGAACGTGGAAAGATAGGTCACCAACTTGAAATCTACGAATTTATGCAAAAGCACTGCCGAATTCCCAGTAGCGGTCTGTCACTGCTTGGTTTTATTTTTTTTTTACCACAGGGGATTCTAAAAGACCAAGTTCCATCCTGGACCCCAATCCAGACTGAATAGAAAATCCTCTGGGGTGTGAGCTGGGGTCCTGGTTCTGGCTATCAGCTCTCCCCCACCTGGAGGAGGAAAGGACGTGAGGCCCTGGCACCACATGCTGGTGTGGCAGGAAATAAGCCGGTACCCACGCCTGCAGGGGGAGCTCTTTTTTTTTTTTTTTTTTTTAATTGAGACTGACAGAGAGAGAGGGGAAGGACAGGAGGGACAGAGAGAGAGAGAGAGAGAGCATCTTAGGTAGAAGCCACACTGAGTGTGAAGCCCAATGCGGGGCTCGATCTCACAACCCTGAGATCATGACCTGAGCCGAAATCAAGAGTCAGAAGCTTCATCCACCGAGCCACCCAGGCGCCCCCAGTGCGAGCTCTTTGAAGAGAAAGACTGGGTCTTATTTGTCCCAGAGTCTTAGCACTCAGCACAAGGGTGAGAGGGGGAAATGTGATGGGACCCAGACAAAGCTGCGTCTTCTATGCAAGGCTGCAAGGTAATGATCTGAGGATAAGGTGATTTGAGGCCTCCAGAAAGGGTAGATAGAGCAGCAAAGCGAGTAAGCCTGTTAAGCTTTTAAGCTTTGAAGAATAATAAATCCATACCTTGGAAACGTGTATGCTAAATACATTTTTGGTAATAATTTTACTTTCTCATTCCTTGGTTTTTAATAAAAGTGCCTCTGGAAATGCCAACCCGTCTCTGCTATAATAACAGAAAATAGTCCTGAGGTGGGTGTGTGACAAGGAGTGTCCACAATTGGGTTAAAAGCTGTAAGGGAAAACAGCAAGTATAAAGAGGACAGAAGGACCCCGCTGGAAAGGTGACCTTCAGAAGACCGTGTCGGGGTCATGGGCCCGGCTGCCCCTTCCCACCTGAAGGGTCTTTTTCTAAGTTGTTTCGCACTCAAAGCTTAAAGGAGACTATGTTTTAACGAGGGAGCCTGTTGCCTCACATCTATCGCCTACGTGATGCAAGGCTGACCTTCCTTCCTCCTCTCCACCTCCAGCTCACCCACCGAGTCCCAACTACAGAAAACACAGGGAGCCCGTTCTTTAGAACATCCCTCAGTTGGCAAAAGTAGCAGGACTCATTCATTATCCTGGACAAGTTCCAGCTGGAAAAACTGCCAGGGCGGTGACTCTCGGGAACAACTGATTTTGAACTTAGCACAGAGCACCGGCTTCAGTGTCAGGAGGCCTGGCTTCTAGATCAAGGCTTCCTGCCATTTACCTGCTGTGCGACCTAGCGGGTGCCACATTCCTCAAAGGGGAGATTAAGTACACGTTCAGGCCCCCAGCAACAGGAGGACAAAAGAGAGAATGAAAAAAATCTATAAGCCATTTTAATTTCAACATACCTGTGGAACTCCGAGTAACCTCAAAAAATCACGCTTTATTTTTTTAAGCAGGCCCCACGTCCGTCCAATGTGGGGCTCGGCTTCACAACGTGAGATCAAGACCTGAGCCGAGATCAGGAGTAGGGCACACAACTGACTGAGCCACCCAGGCGCCCCCCCCAAATAACATTTTATCATTTTATCGGAAGGTTTAGCATTGCTTTCATTTGGAATTACATGTGGGGAGACACTATAATTTTTTCAGCACTTAGGGCTACCAATGGGCTTGATCCAGCTGGGTACCTTTGGACAAGTCCCTTCCTTTTTCTGGGCCTCAGCTGTCAAGTGTTGGGACACCCACCACGGTAAATGACCGAGTTTTTGGTGCCACATGGTATAAACCCACACCCACTCCACCCAAACCGGAGAAGTGCATGCCAGACGATGCAAATTCACCCCTCTCCTCCTGACACCTAATCAACTGCATACAGGCCAAAGTTGAGCCCAAAAGCCACAACTTAAATCTTCTCCTCTTACTCCGCTATTCCGTCATCCTGCCGTTTTTATCACCTTAGCTGCTCATGTATCTACAAAAAGGGAGAAGATTAAATTTCTTGTTTCTGAAGTGGAGGAAATTCTAGTGGATATTTTGGTGTCCAAATTTCCAGGGAAGACATTTTCAACACATGGAAGTGCCACGTGGGCAGACCAGGAATGTCAGGCTATTTAAAAGAAAATGGGCTTGCTTGCTCGCCAGCCCCACTCTGTGAAGCCACTGTCCCAAGGGTCTCTGGGGGTGACAGGTAGGACAGAGACAAAGTGAGCTCTGGCAAAGTGCCTGTTCAAGTCCCCTAGGTTCCCCCTGCTCCATCCAACATAAGCAGCTCATATCCCCGCCTCAGTAGCGGCGACGGTCAAGTTCAGGGTCCATGACACCTCATCGAACGGGAAATCTGGCTGCAGTCTAAAGGTGCAGCTCTCATTTTTCTCATCTCCATGTAGATTTACAACCGTCTCCCTAGCCCTGGAATGATGATTTAAACATAAATAAACCAGCTGTCCTTTCTGATTTGGAGCCAAAGTTGCCACAAAGCCGGAAAACCAAGAGGCAGGAATTTTACATAAAGATGAAGAGGGGAGTTTCCACCATCAACCCAACTGGCTGTATTCAAGCCAAAATAATTGCAAGAGGGAACAGAGCATCTTTCCCGTTGCAAGTTCACAGGCTAGTGTAACACGAGAGCTCCCCAGCGTTATTAAACATACCTCGATGTATCTAGTGCTTTGGTGACTTCCTTGCTCGCTCAGGAGATATTATACCCCTAGGCCGATAGGCTGATTGCTTTTGTAATGATCATCTAAGCACCTACAAACATTAACTAGATCTCTGAGCTAGGAACTGGAAAGCTTGGATTGACTCAGCACACGGCAGCAGGCATGGAGCTATTTCCCTCCGGCTTCGACCATGCCATTCTCGAGGTGAAGACCCGAATGCAATAAAACAGGTCACGTTCAAAGCCAGTTGCGAGGGGAGATGCCAGTTACAGGCAGGGCCATGCCAAGGGTGTGGCAAGAGCCACAGATCCATAACCCCGAGGAGCCTGGTGCGATCCTTCAGCACGCCCTCTCCTCTCCTCCTTTCACCCTCCCATCCCCCACCTTGGGCAGGTTACAAGAGCTTCTCGGGCAGTCTCAAAGGGGTTCAAGTTACCGAAGAACAGCCTGCGGTGGAGGAGGTGGTGTTGCCAAGCAACCGGCCCAGCCCAGTCCCACCCTTGTAACCTTGAAGATGGTGGGGCTGTGACCCCTGGCTGTAGAGAGGAGCACCTCGGACTCCCTCAGCATCCACTTTCTCCTCCTCCATCTCTCTCTCCTCTCCCTGCCCCCCCCCCACTACCTCCCAGCACCCCGGTAGAAGCAGGCGCTCTGGTCTCCGCAAGCCTGAAGGCTCCGGGCCAGTCTGACTTGCCATTGCTCCCGTAGGTGGCGGCCAAGCTGTCCCTTGCAGGGAGGCTACAAGCTGCTGGCCTGTCAGGTGTCATTCACTCCGGTTATGTGGCTTCCAAACCTTCTTCCCTCCCACCCAGGTCTTGCCTGCCCCCATGGTCAAAGAAATAGCTAAAGGAAGAATGCGGGGAGGGGGGGGCGGGAATCCAGCCAGATGGAGGATACATAGGGTAAAATGCTGACAGGGGAGTGCTGACCACCGGCAAGATGGTCAGTAAAGGAGTAGGAGCTAGGAGAAAAGGCGCTGGGAAGAAAAAAAGAACACGACCTGACAACGGTAAAAATTTTAAAAAGTGGGGGTGGATATTTATTTGGGGTCAAAATATAATATGTAGCCTGCTGAACACCCTGTTGGAGCTTATACCTGAGCAATGACGGGCTGGCCAGATGGCGCACTGACTGTGCTCCCCAACTCTCCTTGCATTTGGCACTTAACGCTCAGATCATTGCCGAGAAGGCCTAATTTAAGTGATACGCACTCAGAGCACCTGAAGAGAAAAGTGTGCCATGGGATCCTCGAGGGGAATCTAGGGTAGGGGCATTAGACCAAGAAATGGAAAGCCAGAACTTCTCGCCAAATTAAGGGAGCTGGGCTCCATTGGTGCAGAGACCCCTCAGAATCAAGGACGCTCTCAGAGGCAAGTGGACACACCAGAGACGAGAGACGGCCACTCTCCCAGCTCCCTCGAACTTCAAAGAAACCAAACCAACGCCATTTCTCCTCAGAATTGCTCCCTTCCTTGAAAAGATATCCCCTGTGCAAAGCCATCTCCTTCTAAACCAGCAGATTACTGGAGGGGGAGGGCTAGGTCCCAAGGTGACTTGGTGAACCATGCCTTCCCTCAGGTGGAAAGGGCTCAGTGGAAAGGATGCAGTGGACGGAAAGGTCCAAGTTGGTAAAGTAGAGCCTCCTATCTGTCCTTATCTTACCCTGCTGAACTCACTAGGTGGCTCTCTGTAAGCTGTGCGGGCATTGTGAAAACTACTCCCCGAGCTGACTTATCAAATTTCTCCTAGGCTAATCCTGGTAGTCAGTGGGACCCTGGCAAAAAAAAAAAAAAAAAAAAGGAAAGAAAGAGAGAGAGGGAGGAAGAAGAGAAAAGAAGAAAAGAAAAAAAGAAGAGAAAAATCAACAATGACCATCTTACCCTCTTTGTCAACTGAGAACTAACCAGTCCTAGGGCCCCAGCTCTCTCCGTCCCCTGCCACACAGAGGTTTCTCGTCCCATATCTACATTCCATCTGGCAGTCATCTTCCACCTTCCTGCTCACCCAGGACCCTGTTCATTTTTCTCCACTCGTGAGTGGAGATGGAGTGGAGATGACCTCCACCATCTACCTCAGAAGTCCCAGGCCTCTCTCAAGAGGGGTCGCAGGGCCTGACTCCTGTCCTGCTGGAAAAGGTCAGGGCAAGATGGTGCCTGCAACTGAGAGGGGCCGGCCCAGCCAATCCTTCCCCAAGGCAGCTGGAGTCTTGCACTCAAAAGTCAGCCCGCGGCCACCTTCTGCCTCCATCTGAAACTTTCTGGTCACATTGTGCCTTTCTGGTGGTGCCAGTTGGCCTTGGCACCCGGCATGCCCCAGCTGTGGTCAGCATTTCCAGCACATTCAGTCCCCTGGGCTTTCAGCACAAGTTCCACACTCTAAGGGAGCAGTGCATTTCCACGGAGTGAGGATTCCCCATTCAAAGTACCCGAGTCCAAAGTAATAAGGGTCAAAGGTTCGCGCTGCCCTGCCACCATCTCACGGGTCCTGCGTCCTCAGCCAGGGCACCACTGGGTTTCTCAGGCATGGCTAATTCTAAACGAATCACGAAACTGATGACAGTCACTTTAAGCGCTCCTCTCAAGCGAATCTGTGCGGCCTGAGACCCTAGGCGTACGGGTCAGCGAAGCCGGAGGCAGTCCCTCCTTTCCCCCACACCCCTCCGGCCACTCCTGGCGCAGCGACCCCGAAAGAAGCGCCGGGAGAAGCAGGCGGGAGCGCGCTCCGACACTCCTGTGAGTGAGAGCCGCGAACGCGCTGCGGCGCGAAGTTGCACAGGTTTAAATTCAGCGGGCACCGCCGCTAAGCTCTCGCGGCCGCGTAGGTGGCCCGCGGGCCGGGTGCGCTTTCCGAAGCGGCCGAGCTCCGAGACCGGAGCAAAGACGCCGGCGGCGCGGCCATTTGGTTCCCGACGCCGCGGAGACGGGGACGCCCCGGGCCCGGGGACGGCGCCGAAGCCGTCCCGGACCCCGCGGCTCCCAGGAACCCCGCAGGCTCCCGGCCCCACCCCCGCCTTCCTCCCCTAGGTCCCCAGAAAGCGGCCGCGCACCGCAGGGCCGGGCGCCCCGAAGGCGCCGGGTCCCTGGGGACGGCGCGGCCGGCTCCGGGAGCAGGAAGTTCCAGAGGGAGAGCGGCGGGTGGGGAGTCAGAGAAACGGGATCCCCTCACCCCCGGAGGGGCAGGGGAGGAAGGGAGGAGGAGGAGGGGCAGGGAGAGCCGGGGAGGAGTGGGCGCCGAGCCGGGAGCCCACGGGCGCCCCCAGAGGCGGGGCAGACGCGGGGCCGCGAGCCGCCCGGGCGCGGTTTTTACCTAGCTCTTCGTCGTCGTCCTCCGGGCCAAGCAGGCGGCAGGGCAGGCGGCGGCGGAGGCGCACGGTGCGCCGGCACAGGCTGTCGGTGCGGCGCCCCAGGGCCAGCAGGTGCCCCTCGAGGTCCTCGAGCAGAGCCAGCGAGTGGCCGCAGAGGTCGGCGAGCTGCCGGAGCAGGCTGAGCGCGGCCAGGTGGCTCACGTCGCGGAGCTCCGCGAGCGGCTGCGGCGGGCTGCGCGGGCACAGGCGCTGGGGCACCACCGTGCGCCTGTAGAACGGCATTCCGGGCGCGGGCGCGGGGAAGCAGCCCGGCGGCGCGGCCGGCTCCCCCGGAGCGGCGCCCCTGGCCCGAGCGCCCCTGAGCGGCGGCCCCAGCTCCGGGTGTAGCAGGCCCCGGGCGCGGGCCCGCTAGCGGGCGGG
>CM053612.1:55293930-55307558 GCA_028646535.1 Procyon lotor
GTGTGTGTGTGTGTGTGTGTGTGTGATGTTCGGTACAGTCTGTGTGTGGGGTGTGTGTGTGTGTGTGTGTGTGTGTGTGTGTGTGAGATGTTCGGTACAGTCTGTGTGTGGGGTGTGTGTGTGTGTGTGTGATGTTCGGTACAGTCTGTGTGCCCGCGTCCTCCTGCGGAGCTCGAGTCTCAGTACTGATGGTTAAAAGTTGTGTTCTGCTTTGTTTCTGCAACTGAAACTTTTCGTTAATAATAAAAATTCAAGCGCACCCGCGCCCACACCAGCAAGTAACCGGTGGAGACACACCAAATAGTCTGATTTCATTCATCTAGCTTTCCTTTCCCAAACATGGACTGGGCGCCACGCACGAGCTGGACTAGGCTGTGAGTACAGCTTTCTAGCACCCGGGAGCTTGGAAACGAGGAGGAAAGAACCAATTATCTTACTGGACTGTCAGGAGGGCAGTGCCCTCTGGGTACTCTCATGGTGCCTGGACTGCTGTAAAGACTCTGGAATGAATGAATGAATGGACAGAAAGAAACCCATTCTCTGGAACAATACATTCAGTTCAGATGGAGAGATGCTGCACCATATTTTATGCAGGAAGAGGGCCCCCCATCTCTGGGGGATGGCCACCTCCATCTCCGGCCCCACTGGGCTCCTGAGAGGCCTGGGGAACAGACTGGGGGAGGTATGCTTCCGGTGCAGGAAACCCTGTAGTCACGTCCTGATTTCTCTCTGTTGTGGAAGTTAGAAAAGAGGGAGACACTGACGGATGTCCTCAGAAAAGCAGAGTGCCTAAGTGTGTGTGTGTCCCTGTGCACTTGGGAGTTTCCACTCTGACCACTTCATTTCAACACACTGAGCTTCCATCTGATTCTGCTCTAAGCCACTTTGACTTCGGTGTGGTTCCACTTCTTCCTTCTGGTAATTCTCTCATCTCTCCTCCTAAAAACGCTCCCATCCTTATAATCCTTTCTAATCCACGAGTAAAACACCTTGAACAGACTATGTGTGTCTGCACGAATGATCCTGAGCGTGGCCTGTTTGCATTCCTTCCTTTACAGAATTGTCCCTTAAGCAGCCCAAGAAGGCTCTACAACCAGTTCAGAGTAATCTGATTACCCTTCTCAGCAAATATCTGTTCCCTGTTCCATAAATTGGAACACAGATAGAAAAAAGTTGGGTTCTCTTACAATAAGAAACTAGATGGACAAAAGATCGCTTCTCTTCTGAGCTGTTAAATCCGACTGCAGAACAGAGACCCAAAAGTCTGTATTTGGCAAACTCAAACCTGAGCCAAGAGAATGACTGGCAGGAAGTAGGGACTTGGCCGAACTCTCCAGGGATACTTGTCCTTGACCTATGGGCTGTTTAGACTGATCTTCATTTGGGAGAAAAAGAAATGAGGTATGAACAGATTGAAAGGGACTGTGTGGGCAGAGCTTCCTTGCTTGAGGGTGGCAGGCCTCGACTGGGCCTGATGTCTGAGCTGACCTCACAACTTTGATTCCTGAAGCTGATGAATCTTTCTGTAATAACCAGCTCAACTCCAAGCAAATCAGCGTTAGCCCCGCACCCTCCCCGCCTCCCCCAGCCAAGTCTGTTCATTCGGGCCTCTTCAATGTGCCGGCCCTGGCTTTCATCAAGGAAACATCAAGGCCTTACAATGGGGCCACCTCAGAACAGAGCCCCTCCTCCCTTCCCAGGACCAGAGCTGGACTGCACGTACTATGGAAAAAGTCCAGGGAATGTAAGTGTTCACCTTCCTCCTTATCTCCAGTCTCTTCCCAATGGAGAAACAGAGACCTTGAGTGAGAGGCAGGTCTGGATGTAGAGAGCGCCACCCCCCCACCCCCGGGAAGGAGCACAGGGGCCCAGCTCCTGTCTGTGGATGGAGAGCTGGGGTTCTAGAAGTGCCACATTCCAGCCCGTCCCATACTCCCAAATCACCCTCCAGCACGGGATTCCCACAATCACCCTTGTTGAAGAGTAATCATAATGCTTCTATAATAAGATCATCTTCTCCAGTTAGACTGTTAGCTCTATGGGGGCAAGAACCAAGTCTGCCTCGCCCACTTCCGTACGCCCAGTGCCAAGGCCAGTGACCGGCACACAGTAGGTGTTCAGAAAATGTATGTTGATGAATGAATAAACAAAGCTGGATTATAAGAAGAGCCCAATATGAAGAGCTTTACTAAAGGATCTCACCTGGCCCAAGGGTCCGTAGAGAGTCACTGTGGACCCTGGAGCAGAACACTGCCTGAGGTGGGGAAGGAGATGCTCGAGAACTTTTCATCCGGAGGCAGCGGGAAGAGGCAAATGTGGAGGACAAGACTGCTGTGTCCCACCTGCCTGCACATCCCCAGAGCCAAGGAGCCAGAAAGTGTTCTGTGAATTCAACGTTTGACTTGATTTGCCTATAAACCTTGGCACTGCATGTTCCGAAGGAGAGAGAAGGAAGGTGCCAAGGGGAGAGAGGAGAGGCCCCTAACCACCAAGCCAGGCCTGAAAGTGCTGGGGACTTCCGACCCACCCACCGACTCCCAGACTCCGGACCTTATAGCTATTCATCTGTCGGGTGCTCAGAGTTCCAAACTGAGCCTAAGCTGGGCCCACTTGCACAACTGGACACGGGTCTGGCCTCGAAGCAGTGGCTGGAAAAAGAGTGGCTGGAGAGGGAGGAGGGAAATGGGAGAGTAGACGGCCCCCAACCATCAAGGCCCCTGCTTTCCTTCCCACCCTCTGTCCTGCCTAACTAGCTGCTGCTAAGAACCTAGGATTTTAATAAAAACTGGATTTTGAGGGGCACCTGGGTGGCTCAGTCGGTTAAGTGTCTGCCTTCAGCTCAGGTCATGATCCCAGATTCCCAGGATCAAGCCCCACGTTGGGCTCCTCGCTCAGTGGGGAGTCTGCTTCTCCCTCTGCCCTTCCCCCTGCTCATGCTCTCTCCCTGTCTCTCTCAAATAAATACATATAATCTTTTTATTTTATTTTTTTTAAGACTTTTATTTATTTGACAGAGAGAAACACAGGGAGAGAGGGAACACAAGCAGAGGGAATGGTAGTGGAGAAGCAGGCTTCCCGTCGAACAGGGAGCCCGATGCGGGGCTCGATCCCAGGACCCTGGGATCATGACCTGGGCCGAAGGCAGACGCTTAATGACTGAGCCACCCAGGCGCCCCCATACAATCTTTTTAAAAATATTTTTAAAAGCTGGAGTTTGCAGGCGTAAATAAGTAACATTGGCTATGCCATTTCTCGTCCTCCAAGTGGACAATCTGCACAGCAGCAAAATGAAAATTCGTGAGCAGACATGACGCCTTCCCAGTTTCCCAGCACGGCCCTCTGTCTTGTTTCAGGATGAGAATCAAGAAAGGTGCCCCCATGTTGCTACCTCTCAAATTTGCCCAAACGGTAGCATCTTAGAAGCCAAGCAGCAATGCCATTTTTTTTTCCTTGACCTTCCTCTTATAGTCAAGCAATTGTTTTATCTAAGTTGTAGTTTCTTTTTTCTTTTTTCTTTTTTTTTAAGCAGCCTCCACACCCAATGTGGGGCTTGAACTCACAATCCTGAGAGCTAGAGTCACAGGCTCTACCAACTGAGACAGCCAGGGGCCCTGTTTTATCTAAGTTGTAAGAACGTCCATTCCACCCTCAACGCCCTCTTGCCATGAGACTCAATGCAGATGCTTTCCTTATGAATGAAAAAAATATATATATACAGCCAGCAGGGGGATAAAAAGGCTGCTCGTCAGTCCCAACGTTAATATTGTCTTGTTCCCTGGTGCTAAATGTCTGCACTGAGAGAAACTGACAAGAATCGGCAAATACTAGATTGACTTCTTTTTTTTTTTTTTAATGTCATTTATCCTTTTCGGTATTTTACCGCTTGGCTCTACAGTTAAGAATACGAGTCACCTACCTCCTCAGACAGGTCCTAAGAAAGTAGCCGGAGAAAACAAACTGGTGGCTTTTAGCTTTTCAATCAGAAGGGATCGCGGGATGCAATCAACAATGCAGATAAAACTCGGGCTTATCAGCTCCTTACTCGGAACAGAGTGGGACCAGTCAGTGCCTCCGGCGGGTGCCTCAATTTGAGAGGAGAGAGCAGGCTTCTGCCCTTGAGGCAGCCTTCAGAGTGGGGAGGGGTATGCCCCAGAGCTGGGCCTCCAGGGATGCCCTGGAGACTTACACAGCCATCAATCACCTCCTAGGGCAATAGGCGTGTAAGCCGAAGACGGCTCAAGGTCCTAAAATAAATTCCTTTCAGCCCAGACTCAATGCTTCACAGACGCGCAGGGCAAACCCTTCAAGAATTCCATGAGGAAATAAACCTTTATTTCAAAAATAAACTTTGATGTTGTTTGAACTTTGGCCCTGACTCCGAGCCCCGGCTGAAACGGCGAGAAGAGATTTGTGGTATTTTGAAAGAAACTACAGGAGATTTCAGCAGAACATGAACAGATTCTTTTTCAGCCCCTCATCGTCACGTTGGATGCGGATTCCTCCCCCCGCCACCACCAGTCTGCCACCCCCTACCCCACCACCATGCTTTCCCTCATTCCCTTCCTATCTTGTTTGCATGAGACTATAATTAGGGACATTCAAATGTTGCGATGTCCGATGGGTAACCGTATTCTAACATGCTTGCTTTCCCGGGGAGAAATCATTCTGGGACACTCCCTGACTCTCCTCCTCCTGACCCGACAACCACCACCCCTCCCCTGCAAATTCCTGTCTCCCCACAAAATCCTAAAGCAGTAAGGGAAAGTCCTTAATCTCTCCAGGACATGCTGTGTCCACCGCACGATGACAGGAACCTGAATTAAGGAATGTTTCGGCTTTGGTTGAACATGGGGTCCACCTTCCCTCTCTCCTAGGAAGAAACGCAGCCCAGCAGAGTGGTCACAGCCGAACGCAGGCTGTGCGGGACCCACCAGTACGCATTCAAGTCACCAGCTCCCCAACTGTGCGTCTTGGGCAAGTCACTTAACACTGGCTGTGCCTCGATTTCCACATCCATAAAATGGACAAGATCAATATTCCATCGATGTGCATGAGTATGGCTGTATCGATTATCTCCAGGTGTCCATTCTGTTTGACCGGGACCCATGCCCTTCTGGCTATTCTATATTGACCTTGCGGGATTGCTCCGAGCATTATGTGAGATAACGTACAGAAAGTGCTGGGCACAGACGAGACACTCAAGAAACGTTATCAGCAGTATACATAGTCGTTTCCTGACTATAAAAAGGGAGGCACGTTTTTTTCCTCTCTCCTCTATTCTGAGTTACCATAGCCTCACGCCCTGGCATCAAAGTTTCTGTAATGACGAAGAATATATTATGGTTAGGAACAGTTGAAATCCTGTCTCTTACCCAATTGCCTTTTAACTGCCCGAACGCTTCCTGACATTCAGGTGTGTCAACTTCTTTATCAAGCCCGTTCTCAGCCAATAAATGAGTAAGGGATTTATTGGATTAAACTGGGTTACAAACGTGTAGCAATAACCAATGCCAGCCCTCACCTGCTGCTTTTTGTATGCGTTACTCCATTTCCCAATCATCGCAGCTATATCTTAAATAAGTAGGAGTCTACTATTGCTAACTATCTAGCCCCAGATCATCACTTCGAGCAATCGAAATGGACATTGGCTTGGCTTCTTAGTAAGCCCAGTTCCTGGAGTTACCTCAAGAAGTCTCCAAACAGGGCGCCTGGGTGGCTCAGTGGGTTAAAGCCTCTGCCTTCGGCTCGGGTCATGATCTCAGGGTCCTGGGATCGAGCCCCGCATCGGGCTCTCTGCTCAGCAGGGAGCCTGCTTCCCCCTCTCTCTCTTCCCCCTCTCTCTCTGCCTGCCTCTCTGCCTACTCGTGATCTCTCCGTGTCAAATAAATAAATAAAATCTTTAAAAAAAAAAAAGAAGTCTCCAAACATCCCAGGTGAATTTCCATATTTACATTAAGAATGGTCATCTCAGGGGCGCCTGGGTGGCTCAGTCGTTAAGCCTCTGCCTTTGGCTCAGGTCATGATCTCAGGGTCCTCAGATGGAGCCCGGCATCAGGCTCTCTGCTCAGCGGGGAGCCTGCTTCCCCCCCTCCCCCTACTTGTGATCCCTCCCTCTCTGTCAAATAAATAAATAAAATCTTTTTAAAAAATGGCCACCTCAGGGGTGCCTGGGTGGTGCAGTCGGTTAAGCGGCCAACTTTTACTTCGGCTGGGGTTATGATCTCTGGGTGGTGGGATCAAGCCCTCAGTCAGGCTCAGCGCTCAGCTCAGAGTCTGCTTCAGACTCTCTCCCCTCTCCCTCTGCCCTTTTCCTGCTCGAGCATGCTTGCGTGCTCTCTCGCCCTCAAATACATAAATCTTTTTTTTTTTTAAGATTTTATTTATTTGACAGCGAGAAACACAGCGAGAGAGGGAACACAAGCAGAAGGAATGGTAGCGGGAGAAGCAGGCTTCCTGCCGAGCAGGGAGCCTGATGTGGGGCTCGATCCCAGGACCCTGGGATCATGACCTGAGCCGAAGGCAGACGCTTAACGACTGAGCCACCCAGGCGCCCCCATAAATCGTTTTTAAAATAAGATTCTCTGGGACACCTGGGTGGCTCAGTGGGTTACGCATCTGCCTTCGGCTCAGTCATGATCCCAGGGTCCTAGGACTGAACTCCATGTAGGGCTTTCTGCTCAGCGGGGAGTCCGCTTCTCCCTCTCCCCCTGCCGCTTCCCCTGCTTGTGCTTGCGCACGCATACGCGCTCGCTCGCTCGCTCACTCGCTGTCAAATAAAATAAGTAAAACCTTTAAAGAAAATTTTAAAAAAGATTCTCTCTCCCTCTGTCCTCCCTCTAAAAAACCTGCTATCTCATCACTACATTCAATTGCAAGATCGTACATTCCAAACAAAGTAGTAGTTGACCCTTAAACAATGCAGGGGTTAGGCTTCTGAGCCCCCAGGCAGTTAAAAATCTGTGTATAATTTTTAACTCCTCCAAAACTTAACTAATAGCCTCCTCTTGACCAGAAGCCTTAACAATAACATAAACAGTCGGTTCATCCATATTTTGTATGCTGCATGTATTATGTATTGTCTTCTTGTAATAAAGTAAGTTAGAGAAAAGAAAATGTTATTTTAAGACCATAAGGAAGAGAAAATATATTTATACAACTGTGCTGTACTTATGGAAAAATAATTGTAAGTAGACCCATGCAGTTCAAACACGTGTTCAGGTTTCAACCGTATATACCACAATCACGTAAACCAATTATATACATCCTATTGGTTCTGCTTCTCTGTCTGAACCGTGACTGATACAGACCACTGCCTCTCACTCCTGAGGGCCTCGCCGCCACTATTTTTCTTGAAACCATCACAAATAATCTCAACATGGCTTTTATCTATTTATGCCGGTCACCCTAAGACTCCCAGGTCATTCTTCTCTTTGAGTGTAGCCAGACAGCTCCGTCTATCGCTTTTATGACTCTGTGTCCCTCCTCCCCAACTTCTGAAACCCTTCCACCATTTGTAGAATTCGTGGACAGTTATCAAATTCCCCTATATCTGCAGCCACATCTTTGTATATCCCCTCATCTTATCCCTTAACTGAAATCAAACTCCGAGGTCCTTAGTGTCCCGAAACCCTCTTAAACGGTGCTGTCTTCTCTCCCACACCTCTAGCATCACAGGGCCCGGAAGTGGGAGGTGTCCTCGTCACTTCCAGAACATTCCCTCCCTCCTGGAAAACAACCCTCAGCTTTGAATCTCCCATCCTCAGATTGTATCATTCGCTTTTTGTCCTCAGGGAGATGACTGAGTCCTGGATCACTCATATTTACTCCTTGAAGACTTCAAAGATTTTTTAAAATTTTTATTTATTTGACAGAGTGAAGATCTGTCTCTTCTAGTAGTGATAGATAGTGAAGATCTATCTCTGACAGAGAGAGAGAGAGATCACAAGTAGGCAGAGAGGCAGGCAGAGGCAGGCTCCCTGCTGAGCAGAGAGCCCGATGCGGGGCCCGATCCCAGAACCCTGAGCCCATGACCTGAGCCGAAGGCAGAGGCTTTAACCCACTGAGTCACCCAGGCGCCCCAACTCCTTGAAGATTTTAGCACCTGGTTCACTGTAACTCCCTATAGTACTATTCCTGTCGTAATTCTTGGTCAGTTCAGTCTCCAGATAGATGACCTCTCGTCTCTCAGTTCCTTGACCTCCTCTCCCCTAAATATCATGCCTTCCACGCTATTTTATCCACTACCCCACTAACCCACATGGCCATACCACTGAACTTATAATTACTAACACAAAACAAAATAAAAAAACTACTCCTGAATAGGAGAATAAAAAAAGAAACTTCTTTTCTCAACTTCAGGCATCCCAGTTTTCAACTAACACTTTCTCCTTTCTAATTCTAAAATAAACAATGTTTATTGTGCCTCTACCCTAACTTTGGCCCCACTCATTAAACCTCCTACTCCCACTTCCCTTCATGTCCTCACTTCCCCCACTGCCCAGCTTAAGTTTCATGGTCAATCATTGTATTAATTCCACTACATGTGCTCTCAGTGATTTGAGATGTTCTTTTCTAATAAATATTTAATGCTATAAATTTCCTGCTAAGCACTGCTTTTGCTACATCCCACAAATTTCAATATGTTTTCTTTTCATTTTTATTTAATTAAAAATATTATTAAATTTGCTTCAAGAACTGCCTTTGACCCCTGGGTTATTTAGAAGTATAGTTTTCAAGTTCCAAAAACTTGGGGATTTTCCAGATCTCTTTCTGGTAGTAATTTCTAGTTTAATTCCAATATGGTCTGATTTGTATGATTTCTACTATTTTAATTTTGTCAAGTGTTGCTCATGGCCCAGAATACGGTCTAACTTCATGATTGTTCCGTGTGCACTTAAGATTTGTATTGTGTTGGGGCGCCCGGGTGGCTCACTTGGTTAAGTGTCTGCCTTCGGCTCAGGTCATGATCCCAGAGTCCTGGGATCGAGTCCTGTGTTGGGCTCCCTGCTCAACGGGAAGCCTGCTTATCCTTCTCCCTCTCCCACTCCCCCTGCTTGTGTTTCCTCTCTAGCTGTCTCTCTCTGTCAAATAAATAAGTAAAATCTTAAATTAAAAAAAAAAATGATTTATCTTGTGTTGCGTGGAGTATTCTCTAAGCGTCAGTTGGATCAAGTTGGTTGCTAGTGTTCTTCATGTTATCTGTATCTTCACCGGCTTTCTGCCTATGTTTTACCTTTTAAGGAACTAGTAGATTGCTTTCCACAGCAACTACACCATTTCACAAGCCCACCAGCAATGTATGAGTGTCCAATTTCATTGTATGCTTGCCAACACTTGTTATTTTCTGTTTGTTTTTTCTATGATAGCCATCCTGGCAGGCGTGAAATGGGATCTCATTGTGATTTTGATTTGCATTTCCCTAATAACTAACAATGTTGAGCATCTTTCCATATATTTATCTGGCCACATGTATATCCTCTTTGGAGAAATGTCTTTTCAAGTGTTTTCCCCATGTTTAATAGGGCCGTCTTTTCACTGTTGAGTTACAGGAGTTCTTTGTATACTCTGGATATTAAACCCTTATCAGATATAAGATTTGCAAATATTTTCTTCCATTCTATAGGTTTTCTTTTCACTTTCTTAAAATATTCTTTGATGCTCAAAAATTGTAATTTTGGTCAAGTCCAATTTATTTTCCCTCTTGTTGCCCAAGTTTCTGATGCCATATATAAGAATGCATTGCAAATCTAAGATCATGAAGATTGATTGTTATGTTTTCTTCTAAGATTTTTATAATTTTAGCACTTACATTTAGGTCTTTGATCCATTTGGAGTTAATTTTTGTATATGGTATGAGTAGGGGTCAAACTTCATTCTTTTGCATGTGGATATCTAATTTTCCCATTACCATTTGTTAGAGTCTTCATTTCCCCATTGAATGGTCTTGACACCCTTGTTGAAAATCAGTTAATCATAGGTATGTCAGTTTATATCTGGACTCCCAATTCTATTCTATTTTTCTATACATCTATCCTTACGCCAGGATTTCATTGCTTAATTATAGCTTTGTAGCTATAGCTATTATAGCTATAGCTTAATGATTATATTTATAACTATATATAATTATTTATATTATATAACATACAATAATATAACATATAATTATAAATATTTATATTATATAATAAATATAATAATATTATATTAAATATTATAGCTATATTAATTATAGCTTTGTAATAAGCTTTGAAATTGGAAACTGAGTCCTCCAACCTTATTTCTTTTAAAGATTGTTTTGGTTATTTGGAGTCTTTTGCAGTTCCATAGGAATTAGAGGATTGGCTTTTCCATTTCTACAAAAAAGTCAGTGGAATTTTGATAGAAATTGCATTCAATCTTAAGATTGCTTTAGAAAGTACTGGCATCTTAACAATATTAAGTCCTCCAATCCATGAACATAAGATGTGTTTCCATTTATTTGGGTCATAGTTAATTTATTTCAGGAATGTTTTGTAGTTTTCAGTGTATAAGTATTTAACCTCCTTGGTTAATTTATTCCTAGATGTTTTATTCTATTAGATGCTATTTTAAGTGGAATTGTTTTCTTAATTTCCCTTTTGGATTTTTCATTTTTGGTATAGAAACACAACTAGGGGTCCCTGGGTGGCTCAGTTGGTTAAGCAACTGCCTTCGGCTCAGGTCATGATCCTAGAGTCCCAGGATCAAGTCCCACATCAGGCTCCTTGCTCCACGGGTAGCCTGCTTCTCCCGCTGACCTCTCCCCTCTCATGCTCTCTCTCTCTCTCCCCCCCCTGCTTCAGATAAATAAAATAAAAATAAATCTTTAAAAAAAAAAGAAACACAACTAGTTTTTGATTGTTGATTTTGTATCTTGCATCTTTTCTGAATTTATTAGCTCTAGCAGCTTTTTTAAAGATTCTTTGGGATTTTCTTTATATAGGGTCATGTCATCTGGGACTAGAAATAGTTCACTTCTTCTTTTCTGATTTGTATATTTTTTATTTATTCTTCTACCTAATTGCTCTGGCTAGAATTTACACTATAATGTTAAATAGCAGTGGTGAATGTGGACATTCTTGTCTTTTTTTTATTAAATATTTTATTTATTTGTCAGAGAGAGAGAGGGAAGGAGGGAGAGCACGAGCACAGGGAGGGGCAGAAGGAGAAGCAGGCTCCACACTGAGCAAAGAGCTTGATGCAGGACTCAATGCCAGGACCCTGGGATCATGACCTGAGCCAAAGACAGATGACCAACGACTGAGCCACCCAGGTGTCCCTGGACATTTTTATCTTGTTCTTGATCTTAGGGAGAAAGCTTCCAGTGTTTCACCATGAATCTGATGTTAGCTATGTGTTAAAAGGTTGTGTAACCCACATTTTTTATTCAACACTGTATCATAAACAGGTTTCCAAAAAGCAAAAATATTTTTGTGTTTAATGTATCCAAGAAAAAAATGATAAGTTTGAGAATTACCAAGTAAACTCAAAGATAGATTAGAAAAATATTCAGAATGAAATTCAGAGGGACATAAATATAGAAAACACAGAAGAAAGTGTAAAAGACAAAGGGATATAGTACAAAAGTCTAATCTTTTTGTAATTGGATTCCTAGAAGGAGAAATGATGTGGCAGAAGCAGTGTTTGTAGAAATAAATTTCTAAAATTGAGAAAAGATATCCAGACATAGGTTCCAGAATCCCTAGGGCTTCAGGCAATAGAAATCAAAAGAAAAACAAATTTTGGCAATTTATAGTAAAACTGCTAGAAATGAGGGTGGGGTGGCACCTGGGTGGCTCAGTCGGTTAAGTATCTGCCTCCGGCTCAAGTCATGATGCCAGGATCCTGGAATTGAGCCCCGATTCGGGCTCCCTCCTCAGCGGGACTCAGTGGGGAGCCTGCTTCTCCCTCTCCCACTCTCCCTGCTTGTATTCCCTCTCTCGCTGTCTCTTTCTGTCTGTGAAATAAATAGATAAAATCTTTTTCTAAAAAGATTTAAAAAAAAATAAATGAGATAAAGAGAGAAATTCCTAAAAACATAGAGAGAAACAGCATGGTAATTTAATAAAGTATTAAAACTAGAATTATTATATGATCCAGGAATTCCACTTCTGGATATATACCCAGAAAAAAAATTTAAGATTTTATTTATTTATTTGAGAAAGAGAGAGAGATTGAGAGAGAGAGAGAGAACAAGCAGGGGGAACAGCAGAGGGAGAGGGAGAAACAGACTGCCCACTGAGCAGGGAGCCCGACATGGGGCTCGATCCCAGGACCCTGGGATCATGACCTGAGCTGAATGCAGATGCTTAACAACTGAGCCACCCAGGCGTCCCTATACTGTGTCCTTCTCATGCTACCATCTCTCTGGCTTTCCCTCTTCTGCCTCCCTCTTCCACTTTTAAGGATGCTTGTGATTATACTGTACCTACCCAGATAATCCAAAGTAATCTCTGTATCTTAAAGTCAGCCACTTAACAATTTTAATTCCATCTGCTACCTCAGTTCACTTTAGCCACATGGCCAGACACTGTCACGAATTCCCCAGATTAGAACCTGGACGTATTTACCGGGCCACCAGTTTGTCTACCACACAACCAGACCCACAGTCCTGTATATGGTAAGATTCCATGTACATAAAGTTTTTTATTTAAGAGGAAGGAGGCAAGATGGCGAATGAGTAGGGGTCACCGTTGCCACCAGTTCCCTGAATTGAGCTGGATATCTGCCAAACCATCCTGAACACCCACGAAATCAGCATGAGGTATAAGACTATCTATCTGGATCTCTACACAAGAAAAACTCCACTGTGGGTGAGTCGTGGCTTCCAACTGCTCCAGATTTTCCTCAAGTTAATCTTGCCTGAGTCGTGGTTGATATTTTGGACTCTGTACATTCCCTCAGCCATCCCTCAAGAGAATGACTAGGAGGAGGAACTCCCAACAAAGAAAAGAACCAGAGACAATGGCCTCTGCCACAGACTTAATGGATATGAATATAAGGAAGATGTCAGAAAAAGACTTCAGAATAACATTTATAAAATTGCTATTTAGGCCTAAAAAAGTATTAGCAACAATATAGAATCTCTAAGGGCAGAATGTAGAGCTGGTTTCACTGAAATTAAAAATGTTAAGAAGGAGGGACGCCTGGGTGGCCCAGTTGGTTAAGCAGCTCAGGTCATGATCCCAGTGTCCTGGGATCGAGTCCCACATTGGTTTCCTTGCTCAGCAGGGAGCCTGCTTCTCCCTCTGCCTCTGCTTGCCTCTCTGCCTGCTTGTACTCTCTCTCTGACAAATAAATAAATAAAATCTTTTAAAAAAATTTTTAAAAAATGTTATGAAGGAGATGCCATCTAAACTGGATACTCTGAATGCCAGGGTAAAAGAGAAAGAAGAACGAATTAGTGATCTAGAAGATAAGCTGATAGAAAGGAAGGAAGTCAAGAAGGATAGGGATGAACAACTACAAGCCCACAAGATCAGACTTGGAAAGACAAATGACAACATGAAACAGTCCAAAGTCAGAATTACTGGGATCCCTGAGGAGGTGGAGAGAGAGGACTAGAATGTATACTTGATCAAATCAAAGCTGAGAACTTCCCTAATCTGGTG
>CM053612.1:55325790-55339114 GCA_028646535.1 Procyon lotor
CCTGAAGAAATAAAAACAATTATAAGACAATATTATGAGCAATTATATGCCAAAACATTAGGCAATGTGGAAGAAATTGATGCATTCCTAGAAACATAAACTATCCGAACTGAAACAGAAGAAATAGAAAACCTGAACAGACCAATAACCAGCAAAGAAATTGAAGCAGTAATCAAAAATCTCCCCACAAACAAGAATCCAGGGCCAGATGGCCTCCCAGCAGAATTTTACCAAAGATTTAATGAAGAATTAATACCTATTCTTCTGAAACTGTTTCAAAAAATAGAAATGGAAGGAAAACTTCAAAACTCATTCAATGTGGCCAGCATTACCTTGATCCCAAACCCAGAAAAGACCCCACCAAAAAGGAGAATTACAGACCAATATCCCTGATGAACATGGATGCAAAATAATATCTCACCAAGATATTAGCCAATAGGACCCAACAGTACATTTAAAGGATTATTCACCATGACCAAGTGGGATTTATTCCTGGGCTGCAAGGGTAGTTCAATAACTACAAATCAATCATTGTAATACACTACATTAATAAAAGAAAAGACATAAACCATATGATCCTTTTAATAGGTGCAGTAAAAGCATTTGACAAAATACAGCATCCTTTTTTGATTAAAACTCTTCACAATGTAGGGATAGAGGGAACATAACTCAATATTATAAAAGCCATATACAAAAAACGCACAGTGAATATTATCCTCAGTGGAGGAAAACTGAGCACTTTTCCCCCCAGGTCAGGAACACGACAGGGATGTCCACTCTCACCACTGTTGTATAACATCGTACTGGAAGTCCTAGCCTCAGCACTCAGACAACAAAAAGAAATAAAAGGCATCCAAATTGGCAAAGAAGAAATCAAATTTTCACTTTTCACAGATGACATGATACTCTAGGTAGAAAACCTGAAAGATTCCAACCCAAAATCGCTAGAACTGATATAGGAATTCAAAAAAGTCACAGGATATAAAATCAATGAACAGAAGTCCATTGCATTTCTGTACACTAACAATAAGGCAGAAGAAAGAGAAATCAAGGAATTGATCCCATTTACAATTGCACCAAAAACCATAAGATACCTAGGAATAAACCTAACTAAAGTAATAAAGTACTCTGAAAAACAAAGAACACTTGTGAAAGAAGTTGAGGAAGACACAAAGAACAGAAAAACATTCCACGCTCATGAACTGGAAGAAAAAATATTGTTAAAATGTCTATGCTATGCAAAGTAATCTACATATCAATACAGTTCTTATCAAAATACCATCAACATTTTTCACAGAGCTAGAACAAACAATCCTAAAATTTGTAGGGAACCAGAAAAGACCCTGAATAGCCAAAGGAATGTGAAAAGGAAAACCGAAGCTGGAGGCATCACAATTCCGGACTTCAAACTATATTACAAAGCTGTATTCATCAAGACAGTATGGTACTGGCACAAAAACAGATCCACAGATCAATGGAACAAAGTCAAGAGCCCAGAAATAGACCCTCAACTCTCAGGTCAACTAATCTTCGACAAAGCAGGAAAGAATATCCAATGGAAAAAAAGACAATCTCTTCAACAAATGATGTTGGGAAAATTGGACAGCCATATACAGAAGAATTAAACTGGATGACTTTCTTACACCAAACACAAAAATAAATTCAAAATGGATGAGAGACCTAAATGTGAGACAGGAATCCTTCGAAATCCTAGAGGAGAACACAGGCAGCAACTTCTCTGACCTCCACCACAGCAACTCCTTGTTAGACACATCTACAAAGGCAAGAGAAACAAAAGCAAAAATGCACTATTGTGACTTCATCAAGATAAAAAGCTTTTGCACAACAAAGGAAACAGTCAACAAAACTAAAAGGCAACCTGCAGAATGGGAGAAGGATATTTGCAAATGACAGCAGATAAAGGGCATTATCCAAAATCTATAAAGAACTCATCAAACTCAACACCCCCAAAAAAATCCAGTCAAGAAATGGGCAGAAGGGGCGCCTGGGTGGTTCAGCGGGTTAAAGCCTCTGCCTTCAGCTCGGGTCATGATCTCGGGGTCCTGGGATCGAGCCCCACATCGGGCTCTCTGCTCAGCAGGGAGCCTGCTTCCCCCTCTCTCTCTGCCTGCCTCTCTGCCTACCTGTGATCTCTCTCTCTGTCAAATAAATAAATAAATAAAATCTTTAAAAAAAAAAGAAATGGGCAGAAGACACGAACAGACATTTCTCCAAAGAAGACATACAAATGGGCAATAGACACATGAAAAAATGCTGAACATCACTTGGCATTAGGGAAATGCAAATCAAAACCACAATGAGATACCACCTCGCAGAGGTTAAAATGGCTAAAATTAGCAAGTCAGGAAACAACAGATGTTGGGGAGGATGCAGAGAAAGGGGAACCCTCTTACAGTGCTGATGGGAATGCAAACTGATGCAACCACTCTGGAAAACAGTATGGAGGTTCCTCCAAAATTTAAAAACAGAGCTACCCTATGACCCAGCAATTGCACTACTAGGTATTTATCCAAAAGATACAAATATAGTGACTCGAAGGGGCACCTGCACCCCAATGTTTATAGCAATGTCCACAAGAGCCAAACTATGGAAAGAGCCCAGATGTCCACTGATAGATTGATGGATAAAGAACAGGTGGTAAATATGTATAGTAGAATACTACTCAGCCATCAAAAAAATGAAATCTTACCATTTGTAACAATATAGATGGAACTAGAGGGTATTATGCTAAGTGAAATAACTCAATCAGACAGATTGACATATACCATATGTCAAAGACAGATACCATATGACTTCATCATATGTGGAATTTAAGAAACAAAACAGATGAACATAGGGGAAAGGAAGGAAAAATAAAATAAGACAAAAACAGAGAGGGAGACAAACCATAAGAGTCTCTTAACTGTAAGGAACAAACTGAGTGTTGCTGGAAGGGAGGTGGGTGGGGGGATGGGGTAACTGGGTGATGGGCATTAAGGAGGGCACGTGATGTAATGAGCACTGGGTGTTATATGCAAGTGATGAAACACTAAATTTGACCTCTGAAACTAATAATACAGTTTATGTTAATTAAATTGAATTTAAATTTTAAAAATTTTAAAAGAAGGTACATTAAGAAAAAATAAATAAACTCTCCACACGGTTCTCATTTTTATTACCTAAAAAAAGTAAAAGAAAAAAATACTTTCTCAGGCACACAAAATTTGAGGGAATTTGTTACAGCAAACCTACCTTTCAAGAAATGTTAAAAGTTCTTCAGAGAGGGGCACCTCTCTGGTGGCTGTGGGTTAAGCCTCTGCCATCAGCTCAGGTCATGATCTCCGGGTCTTGGGATCGAGCCCCACATTGGGCTCCCTGCTCAGCAGGGAGCCTGCTTCCCCCTCTCTCTCTGCCTGCCTCTCTGACTTGTGATATCTCTCTGTGTCAAATAAATAAATAAATAAATTTTTTTTAAAGTTCTTCAGAGAGAAGGAAAATCATATAGGTCAGAAACAGAGCTATATAAAGAAAGGTAGAAAATGACTAAGTAAAAGTATAATAAAACTTTTCTTTCTCTTAATTGATCAACAGATAACAGTTTGTTCACAATGAATAAGAGCAACAATGTATTTGATTATATGCACATCCACACACATATATACTTACATATTAGGAAATGAATGACAGCAATGATACAAGCAATGATACAAGGGACAGGAGGGAGAATTAAGAATATTAATTAGGGGTGCCTGGGTGGCTCAGTTGGTTAAGCAACTGACTTCTCAGGCTCAGGTCATGATCCTGGACATCCCAGGATCGAGTCCCACATCAGGCTCCCTGCTCCGTGGGGAGCCTGCTTCTCCCTCTGACCTCTCCCCTCTCATGCTCTCTCTCTATCTCTCTTCAAATAAATAAAAATAAATATTTAAAAAAGAATATTAATTAGTATTATGTACTTGCACTACCCATGAAACTGTATAGTGATATTTGAAAATGGACTTGGATTAGTTGCGAACGTATATTACAAACTCTCGGGCAGCCACTAGAAAATGTTTTGGGTTTTTTTTTAAGATTTCATTTATTTATTTGACAGAGAGAAACAGTGAGAGAGGGAACACAAGCAGGGGGAGTGGGAGAGGGAGAAGCAGGCTCCTTGCAGAGCAGGGAGCCTGATGGAGGGCTTGGGATCATGACCTGAGCCAAAGGCAGATGCTTAATGACTGAGCCACCCAGGCGCCCCACTAGAAAATGTTTTAAAGGAAGTGTAATTGATATGCTAAATAAAGGAGAGAAAATTGAACCATGAAATGTTCAAATAAAACCACAAAAGGTAGAAAAAGTGTCGAAGACCAAAATAGGAACAGAACAAGGGCAAGAAAGAGAAAACAGTAACAGATAAGGTAGCTATTAATTCAACTACATCAGTAGTCACTTGAAATGGCAAAAGTCTAAATACACAAATTAAAAGACAGAGTTTGTCAGAGTGGATCAGAAAGCAAGACTCAACTATGTTGTCATAAGAAACAACAAAAGACAACTATGTTGTCTATAAGAAACCCACGTTAGGGGCTCCTGAGTGGCTCAGTCGATTAAGCATCTCCCTTCGGCTCAGGTTGTGTGACCCCAGGGATCGAGCCCTGCGGGGACTACCTGCTCAGCGCGGAGCCTGCTTCTCCTTCTCCCTCTACTGCTCCCCCTGCTTGTGTCCCCTCTCTCACTGTCTGTCTGCCAAATAAATATATAAAATCTTGAAAAAGAAAGAAAAAAGTCCTGCTTTAGTTTTACCCCACCAGCAAAGCTGAGATGTGCAGAGACGTAGGGATAGCTAGGAACAAGGTAGAAAAGCAGAGACCACCGTAACGGCAGCACAGCAGCAGTGATCATGGTTCACAGTGACCTGCTTTGCAGACCAGCCCAGCAGATTTGGCCACTGACAAAACCAAAAACAAGCACAGCCACCTCAAGTCCCCGCCCCCCTCCCCAGATTTCACCCAATTTTGCCCCCACAGGTGTTCCCCTTCACTAGCACCAGCAGCCTGAATTTCTCCCTGCTCTCTCGCGCCTCCAATCCCTACTGGAGTGTGGGAACCACCCCCGCAGGCAGCCCAGGCCTCTGTGACTGCACTGGTGCAAGATGCCAACCTGGATTCCCACAGCTGGCCGCCACCACTACAAGTGCATTGGAGACTAGCCCCTTAAGTTGTGCACTTGTGCACCACTGGCCTGATGCCGCCCTTCAATGGCCTCCACCACCATGCACCATGCACACTTGGAGTAAGACCAGGCAGCCAAGGGAGAGCACATCAACAGCCAGGGCCTCCGCAGCTGCCAATGAGCCCCCCACCACCTGTGTGTCTGCAACCAGCCCCTGCCACCGTACAGGCACACGCATTTGGCCCTGGTAAGCAAGTGTGTGCAGATTGCTGGCTCTAGCCACCACCGCTACCCACCCTGGTCCCCAGCCACCAGGCTTGGGGGCACCACTGAGGACACCAACACCTCTTGCAGCCACTAGAGAGTCTCCCCTGTCCCTGCCAAGGACTGCATAGGTGATGCTATAAAGTCCAGTGGCGGGAGCTGAAGAGACATCACACCCACGTCATGTCACCAAATGTGTCACCACATGCTCCCACACTTAGCACCCTGAACCACTAGACCTGGGATCACAGAGTGTTCCAGCATGCCCTCATCCACAGTTGAAAGACTTCCCTTTCTGAAATCAGTCCATAAAGTCTGGAAGACGTGACTACTTTTTCAAATGTGCAGATGCACATGTAACACTATGGGGATTGTGAAGAATCAGTCAAATATGACATCACCAAAGGAAAATGGTAAACTCCAGTAACTGCCCCCCCCCCAAAAAATGGAGATTCAAGAATTTTCTGACAATGAATTCAAAAGAACCATTACAAAATTGTTCAGAAAGCTACAAGAGAACACAGATAAGTAATTTAACGACATCGGAAAATAATACAAGAGCAAAATGAGAAGTTCAACAAAGAGAAAATTTTTTTTTTAGAAAAAAGAACTAAGCAGAAATTTGGGAGTGTTCTGTTACTGATTTCTAGTTTAATCCCACCGTGGTCTGAGAGCAGACATTACGTGATTTCTATTATTTTAAATTTGTTAAGTTGTGTTTTAGGGCCCAGAATATGATCTATCTTGGCCAATATTCCCTGCGCGTTTGACAAGAATGTGTAATCTGCTCTTGTTGGATGAAGTAGTCTGTAGATGACAATTATATCCAGTTGATTGCTGGTGCTGTTGAGTTCAACTCTGTCCTTACTAATGTTCTCCCTGCTGCATCTGTCCATTTCTGATAGAGAGACGTTGAAGTCTAGACTATAATTGTGGATTCATCTATTTCTCATTGCAGTTCTATCAGATTTTGCCTCACAAATTTTGGGTTTTTACACACCCTCCAGTTTTTATTGAGAAAAAATTGACATATAACATTGAATAAAGTTAAGGTGTACAATGTGTCAATTTGATACAGTTTTATTATTGCAAAATGTTTACCACCATAACCTGAACTAACATCTCCATCGTGTCACATAATTACCGTTTTTTGGTGGCAAGAACATTTAAGATCTATTCTCTTAGCCTGTTTCAATTACATAATACAATATTAACTACAATCACCATGCTTAATATCAGATCCCCAGAACTTATTCTTCTCATAACTGGAAGTTTTTAACCTCTTGGTCAACAGATATACACTCTAAGCATCTTACAATTTTGTTAATTATACCTCAATAAAGCTGAAAAAACTCAACAATAAAAACAACCTAATTTAAAAATGGATGAAAGGCCTGAGCAGACACCTTACTAAAGATATAAAGGGTCAGTAAGCATGTCAACATCATCAGGGAATTGCAAATTAAAACAACTATGAGAAATCATAACACACCTATTAGAACGGCCAAAAGGCAACACACTGACAACACTAGATGCTGACAAAAATGTGGAGCAATGGGAACTCTCATTCACTGCTGGTGGGAATGCAAAATGGTACAGCCAAACTGGGAGACCAGCTAAACATACTCTCACCATAATTTTGGAAAAGGGAAAGCTATGGAGAGAGAAGAAAAAAAAAAAAAACACTGATTGCCAGGAATTAGGGAGTAGGGAGAGATGAGTAGACAAAGCACAAGAAGTTTTCAGGACAATGAAACTTTTATGTATGATACTATAATGGTGGATACGTGTTATTCCACATATGTCAAAACCTATAGAATATACAACAAGAGTGAATCCTAAAGTAAACTATGGACTTTGGGTGATAATCATGTGCCAATGCAGGTTCATCAGTTTCAGCAAATAACCACCGTAGTGTAAGGATGTCCAAGGTGAGAGACCTTATGCAAGCCTATGGACAGGAGATATATGGGAACTCTTATGTTTGATTTTAGCATGTGAACCTAAAACCGCTCTAAAAATCATTTATAATTTTTTAAATGGGAAGGGACTTGAATAGACATTTCTCCAAAGAAGATATACAAACAGCCAACAATATTAAAAAGATCCTCAACATCACTGATCATCAGGGAAATGCAAGTCAAAACCTCACACTTGCTAGAATGGCTACTATGAAAAAGAAAACAAAACATACAATAACAAATGTTGGCGAGGGTATGGAGAAATTGGAACCCTTGTGCACTGGTGGCAGGAATACAAAATGGTGCAGCCACTATGGAAAACAGTAGGGAGCATCCACAAAATATTAAAAACACAATTAGCACATGATCCAGCAACCCCAATTCTGAGATTATATATACAACATAATTGAAAACAGGATCTTGAAGAGATATTTGCACACTCACGTTCATTGTGAAATTTCTCATAATAATCAAGAGATGGATGCCTACCTCTAAATGTCCATCAGTGGGTGAATAAAGAAAATGCTGTCTACACATACAATGGAATGTTAATCAGCACTTTAAAAAGAAGGAAATCCTGTCATATGCTATAATATGGGTAAACTTTGAGGTTGTAATGGTAAATGAAATAAACCAGTCTCAAAAAGATAAATATTGCATAGTTCCACTTACATAAGGTATCTAAAGTAGTAAAATTCTTAGAAATAGAAAACTGAATGGTGGTTGCTAAGATTCAGGCAGAGGAAGGGAGTTCTTTAATGGATACAGAGTTTCAGTTTTGCAAGATGAAAAAGTTCTAGAGGTCTGTTGTACGAGGGGGTGCAAATAGTTAACACTACTCTACTGTAAACTTAAAGATGGTTAATATGGCAAATTTTGTTTTTCTTTTACTACAAAAAAAAAAAAAGAAAAAAGTTCTATCTAGAACAACTAGGCAAGAAAAAGAACCAAACCATCCAAACTGGAGGGGTGCCTGGGTGGCTCAGTGGGTTAAAGCCTCTGCCTTCGACTCAGGTCATGATCTCAGGGTCCTGGGATTGAGCCCCACATCGGGCTCTCTGTTCAGCAGGGAGCCTGCTTCCCCTCTCTCTCTGCCTGCCTCTCTGCCTACTTGTGATCTCCCTCTGTGTCAAATAAATAAATAAAATCCTTAAAAAAATTCTCAAAAAAAAAAAAAAAATCCAAACTGGAAAGAGAGAAGTCAAATTAGCTCTATTTACAGAACCTGAAGGAATCTTGTCTGACGACTGTTTATCCATGTGGGCTACCATACAGAACTCAGGTTGGTGACCAGGGACCAGAAAAGTGGGATGAGTGGCTGCAGCAGTGCTGGGAACCCCTTCCTGTGTGACCCTCTCCACCTTCCCTTTCCCCATCCAAAAAGAGTTAAAGGGAGGTCAGAGTCTGTGGAAATGGCCAAACTACATACTCCATTAGAAAACCAGGAAAGTATCTTTCTAAAAAGAAATAAAAACTTAAGAGAGAAATGAGTGGAAAAAAGTACAAAATAACGCTTGTACTTTAGTGTTTTTAAAAATAAAAGACAGTACAACACGCAGGCTGGTAAAAACTCATTCCTTTGTCCCACACCACTTCTCCAAAACATAGCCTCCTTTCTCTTAGAAGCCAAAAAATTCCTCTCCAAGACTGGAGTGTTCCTTCTCCTTGGTCCACTCTCCTCTGAAGTTCCCATTCCGAACTGAAGACCTCTAGGGGGCCAAGTGAATGGAGGAGGGAATACGGCCCCACTTTGGCAGGTGCTGTGGCACCTGCCACTGTCGCTGCTAATGAGCTAGGTGGTAAGAGAACGGAGGTTGAGGCCCACTTCCCCCAGAGGAGATTAATTTTGCGGGGTTACCATGGAGACCACAGCAGTGGTGATGAGAAAATGGGCAAGTGGGGGAGAGGAGGTGTGACCACTAAGGGCCTCCCTTCCTCCCCTGTGCGGGGGTTGAGTGTCTCCAGATCTGCATGTCTGAGAAACTTTTAAGTGTCTTCCTTCCCAGATGCCCCATTTGCTTGGGTGGGTAGGGCAGCTCTGGGGAAAACCCTGGCGAAGCCTCCTTCGATCACTTGGCAGTAGGAGGGGACAGTAGGTATCTTCTCCACTCCACCAGAGTAAGGCATGAGTCACAAGGGGGATGGAAAGAGACCTTCTGTTTCAGTGGGGGGCAATTTAAAATTGAGGTCATAGAAAATTCAGAGCTTAAGGCCTCTAGGTGAGCAAATGAAACAGATACATCCCTACTCAGGACTTCACAGGCTGGCAGCACTCCACCCCTGCCCTTCCTTCTACCCTGCCAAAGGGAGGGGCTCCATATTCCTCAGTGAGTCCCTCCCCCTGATCTCCCCACTCTAGGGTCAGGCCAGACCTCCCATTGGGAGGTTTAGTTACATCTGTCATAAAGGTCCAGTGTCCTCTAGGGAGTGGTCAGCTACCAGAATCACCCCCTACAAACCCTAGAGAATCACAGGTTTAGGTTAGTCAGCATGAACTTTGGAAACTTGGAGAGTCTGGTGGAGTTAAACCAAGCCATTATCCCCCACCTTGTGGCTGACAGCAAAGAGTCAATGTAAGGGGCAGAGGCCCATTCAAAGTCCAGTAAATAGCGGGGGGTGGAGGGGAAGAGATCCCCCTCTCATGAACCAGGTCCAGGCATTGGTGGGAGTAGGGTATGCAATTATTGGTGGAGTCTTTTCTTAGGGGGGATGGTACCCCAGTATCCACTTGGCAGATCCCAGTGAGATGACTGCTCAACCCAAAGAAAGAATGGGCAGAAAGAACAGAAAGAAGAGTGAAGTGGGATAAGTTTACAATACTGGCTTAACTATAGAAATGTGAGTTCAGGGTTTGGGGACAATGGTGCAGAGATGAGGCATGGTGATATAGCAGGTCCTCAGGGCTGCCATCCCCATCGAGTCCTTTGTCCTATGACGAGCCACCACTTCTTCCATCCCCATCCAAGCTGTCCAGAGGAGTAGGAGGCATCCACCAAGTTCCATAGCTGCAAGTTTTTCACTGGCTGAAATACGTTTGCTTCTTTGTTGTCTCTCTTCATTGTCCCAAGTTTGGCATTGGAAGTGGTCTCCATGGTACCATGCCATCAGGAAGGAGTGATAGGGCTGTGTTCACAGAGAGAAAAATTCTCCTTTGCCAGTGTCTGAGCCCCCTTTCCCGGCAGGCTATCTCCAGCCTAGGAGGACAGCCAGAAGCTGCCAATTTGTTGAGGAAGTCAGTGGAGAATGGGATTTTTCTCGGTTCAGGGTCTGGCTGCCAAATGACAGCATGCCTGAAACATCCCTTCCCTGGCTGTCCTGGGCCTTTCTTCCATCCTCCACTGCCAGGGAGAAAACGTGGACTGGCCAAAGTGGATGAAGAGCTTGAAAGACTCTTTGGCCTTAGATGAAAGTGGCTATCTAAATATGTGGTCCTATCCCTTCCAAAGCATAACCAGTCTCTACTGATACTTGTTCCTATCCAGCTTCTAAAGTCCAGAACCCACCCAAAGGTACTCACCTTTCCTGGCTCTATGGCCTGGATTTGATTCACTTCTCTCTTATAACCTGCTCCCTCATTTTCCTCTCTCCTTCCTCTTGAATCCCAGAAGGCTTACAGGGTGGGAATCCAAGGAACTTTCTCTTGGCTTTGGCCCCTTTCTGTTGCTTTGCTCCAAAGCTAGAATGGGGCAGTCAACCCTCTGTTTTTCCAGCCCTCTGTCCCTTCACTCCATTTATTCTGACCTGAACAGTCAATTTTACTGTTTCCCTGTATTTCAACCTTTTTTTTCTCTTTTTTTTTTCCTTTTTTTCCTCTCTCCCTTTTTTTTTTAAAGATTTTATTTATTTGACAGCGAGAAACACAGTGAGAGAGGGAACACAAGCAGAGGGAATGGTAGTGAAAGAAGCAGGCTTCCCGCGGAGCAGGGAGCCCGATGCGGGGCTCGATCCCAGGACCCCGGGATCTGACCAGGGCCGAAGGCAGACGCTTAACAACTGAGCCACCCAGGCGCCCTGTATTTCAACCTTTTAACCTCCATCTACCTCTTTGCCATCTCTCATTTTTGTCTCTCTCCTGCTCTGCCAGTATGAAGAATGAGAGAGGCTTTCAGAATGCAAGTTCTGAGGCGCCTGGGTGGCTCAGTCATTAAGCGTCTGCCTTCGGCTCAGGTCATGATCCCGGAGTCCTGGGATCGAGCCCCGCATCAGGCTCCTTGTTTGGCAGGAAGCCTGCTTCTCCCGCTACCATTCCCTCTGCTTGTGTTCCCTCTCTTGCTGTGTTTCTGTCTGTCAAATAAATAAAAATCTTAAAAAAAAAAAAAAAAAAAAAGAATGCAAGTTCTGTTCAGATGAAATGGAAAGGCAGGATCAATGGGTCAGACTCAGACTTGTTTGGCTCCTTTGGTGTGATGCCCAGAGGTAGTTACTTCTGGAAGTTCAGAAGGGTACAATGGGTTGTATTAGGAAGTACGATAAGTATACCATTGAGTGCTCTTATCTACCTGTCTTGGTGGTACATAGGAACACACATGCACATGGGAAATCATTTAAAAATCCAATGCTGGCCCCCAAAGAATTAAGCTTATTGCTCATGGGAGGCAGGCAAAGCTAGTGTTATGTGTTATATTAGAAGAATACGGGTCTTTCTTCCCCAAAATGAGGAATCTCTTTAATGCCCCCATAGGAACTACTTTTTTTTAAAGATTTTATTTGACAGAGAGAGAGAGAACACAAGTAAGGGGAGAGCAGAGGGATAGGGAGAAGCAGGCTCCCCACTGAGCAAGGAGCCCAATACGGGACTCGATCCCAGGACCCTGAGATCATGACCTGAGTCAAAGGCAGACGTTTAACCGACTGAACCATCCAGGTGCACCCCCTGCTTTTTTTAAAAAAGATTTTATTTATTTGACAGAGAGAGAGAGAGAGAGGGAGAACTCCTTTGAAAAGTTAATGCAAACCTTTGAAAGAAAGGAATAAGGAAAATAGATTTATATGCCCATATGACTACTGGAATCTTGCAGATAGGCACAATTTTTTTCAGCCTATCTTCCCTGACAGAGGCTGCACTAGTTCCAAATTGAACGCAATGAAGGACTGAAGCCACATATCTTTCAGCAGGTATTTTTAGTTACCATGGAAAAACAAGTCTCTCCACTATTGGAGTATGTATTGATCTCTAGAAGTCTGTACAGGGAGCGAAATATACACACATATTTAATATTTATGTAGCTGCTCAGGAAAACCTATCTAATATCACTGGGTTATTAATTTGTTTTGTTTTGAGAGGAATGGAAATACATGTTAGTTTTTATAAATTTGCAGGGAAAGAGACTCTGCAGGGTGAGAGAAAGATCCTGGGATCTCCCCGTGTCGGGCTCTGTGCTCAGTTGGGAGTCTGCTTGTGGATTCTCTCTCTCCCTCTCTCTCTCTGCCTGTCCCCCACCCCCGCCCACTCGTGTGTGCGCTCTCTCTCTCCCTCTTTCTCTCTCTCTCTCAAATAAATAAGTTAAAAAAAAAAAAACACACTGAAAGTCCCCATCAACAAATTCCATGCCTGGCAGCTTCATCCTGTGCTCGTCTACACACCAGCAGATGCCACATTTGTGGCCAAGAGAAGGCTTGTACTACTTTCTTTTATAGACTCCTTTGTGGGTACAGCTGGGTGGGTACACAGCGGGGGGCACCATCTGTAGGAGGGCATCCCTATGTCCGCAGCAGGGGCCCTGCTCAGGTTCCTGTCTCATTCCGGGTGCAGAGATGGCCAAGGGGAGGGGGGTTGGCAGTGTTGCAAGCTCCCCACAGTAACTTAAACTGGGCCAGCTTCTTCCGCCGCCAGTCTTCTTCACTGCCTAGGCCTTCAGCTCAGAGATGCAGGTGTGTTGAGGACAGTAGATCTTGGGGGAGTAGGTCCCCACCGCCTTCTCAGAGGGGGTTGGCTCCTCAAGCTC
>CM053612.1:55339214-55353650 GCA_028646535.1 Procyon lotor
CAGTCATGCAGCCACTGCAGCCCAGGGGGCTGGGGAAAGGGGTGGGAGGGCACGTGGAGGGGGCTTATTGATTGCAGGGGGAAATGGGAGATGTGGGTCAAGGGCACAAAGTTTCAGTTATGCAGGATGAATGGATTCTGGAAATCTAATGTACAGCCCAGTAACAATAATACTGGATTGCGGACAACATGGTTGGACCTAGAGGGTATGACGCTAAGTGAAGTAAGTCAGACAGAGAAAAACAAATACCACATGATTTCACACATATGTGGAATCTAAAAAAGAAAACAAATGAAAAAAAAATACCAGAAACAAACTAAAAAATACAGAGAACTGGTGGTTGCCAGAGGGGAGGGTGGGGGCAGGGCATAGGTAAAACTGGTGAAGGAGATTAGGAGGTACAAACTTTCTATAAAATAAGCAAGTCATGGGGATGAAAAGTACAGCATAGGAAATATAGTCAATAATAGCGTAATAAAAAATAAATAAATTTAAAAAAAAATTTAAAAAAAAAAAGGGACGCCTGGGTGGCTCAGTTGGTTGAGCAGCTGCCTTCGGCTCGGGTCATGATCCCAGGGTCCTGGGATCGAGTCCCATATCGGGCTCCTTGCTCGGCAGGGAGCCTGCTTCACCCTCTGTCTCTGCCTGCTTGTGTTCTCTCTCTCTGACAAATAAATAAATAAAATCTTTTAAAAAAATAAAATAAAAATAATAGCGTAATAATTTTGTATGACAATAGATGGTAACTACACATTGTGGCAAGCATTTCACAATGTACATTATGAAATGTATCTTGTGTACCTAAACTAATAGAATAGTGTATGACAACTATACTTCAATTTTAAAAATAATAATACTGTATTGTATAATTGAAATTTGCTCAGTTGGCCTTAAGTGTTCTCACCACAAAAAAATCATAACTGTGTGAGGTGATGGAGATGTTAAGTTGCATGATTATGCTAATCATTTCACAATGTACACATATATCAAAATATCATGTTGTACATCTTAAATATATACAATTTTTATTTATCAATTATACCTCAATAAAGCTGAAAAAAAAAGGTACTGGAACAACTAGATATACACATGCAAAAGAATGAAGTTGGACCTCTATGTAATATCATACAGATAAATTAACTCAAATCAACAATCTAAATGTAAGAGTTAAAACTATAAAAAATCTTAGAAGAAACTGTAGGGGTAAATATTCATGATTTGGGATTTGACAGTGGATTTTTAACTATGACACTAGAAGTACAGGAAAGAAAGAAAAAATAGATAAATAGAACTTCATCAAAAGTAAAAACATTTGTGCATCAAAGATATCAAGAAAATGAAAAGATAACCCAGAGAATGGGGAAAACATTTGCAAATCATATATTTGATAAAGATCTAATATCCAAAATACCCAAACTCTCACAACTCAACAACGAACAACCCACTCTTTAAAATGCACAAAGCAGGGCGCCTGGGTGGCTCAGTGAGTTGAAGCCTCTGCCTTCGGCTCAGGTCATGATCTCAGGGTCCTGGGATCGAGCCCCACATCGGGGTCTCTGCTCAGCGGGGAGCCTGCTTCCCCCTCTATCTCTTCCTGCCTCTCTGCCTACTTGTGATCTTTCTCTGTGTCAAATAAATAAATAAAATCTTTAAAAAAAATAATAAAATGCACAAAGGGTTTCAATAGTCATTTCTCCAAAGAATATACACAACTAGGGGCGCCTGGGTGGCTCAGTGGGTTAAAGCCTCTGCCTTCGGCCCAGGTCATGATCTCAGGGTCCTGGGATCGAGCCCCGCATCAGGCTCTCTACTCAGCAGGGAGCCTGCTTCCCCCTCTCTCTCTGCCTGCCTCTCTGCCTACTTGTGATCTCTCTCTCTCTCTCTCTCTCTCTGTCAAATAAATAAATAAAGTCTTTTAAAAAAATAGAAGATACACAACTAGCAAACAAGCTCATGAAAAGATACACAAGACTCTTACTCATTAGGAAAACACAATACAACAATGAGATACTACTTTACACCTACCAGGATGGCTACAGCTGGTGGGAATATAAAATGATTCAGCCACTGTGGAAAACATTTTGGCAGTTTCTCAAAAAATTAAGCATATGGAGTTCCCATGTGACCCAGGAATTCCACTCCAAGTTATATACTGAAAGGAACTGAAATCAGGTATTCAAAGAAATACTGCATAGCAACACAATTTCGATAGCCAAAAGGTAGAAACAACTCAAATGTCCATCAACTGTTGAATGGATAACCAAATATTGGTATACACATACAATGAAATATTATTCAGCCTTAAAAATGTATGAAGTACGGGCGCCTGGATGGCTCAGTCAGTTAAGCATCTGCCTTCAGCTGAGATCATGATCCCAGGATCCTGGGATCAAAGTCCCACATCGGGCTCCCTACTCAGCAGAGTCTGTTTCTTCCTCTGTCTTCCCTCTCATGGTCTCTTTCTCTCTCTCTCTAATAAATAAATAAAATCTTTATTAAAAAATGTGTGAAGTATTGACACAACATTAATGGATCTCAAAAACATTATGCTAAGTGAAAGAAGCCAGACACAAAGGTCACATAATGTGTGATCTGATTCAGATGGAATTTCCAGAATAGGTAAATCCATAGAGATAGAAAATAGTGAGCTCCAGGACCTGTTGGGAGGTGGATGGGAAGTAATTTTCTGATAAGTACAGATAGTTTTGGGGGGTGGGGGGTGAGGAAAATGTTTTCAAACTAGATAGAAGTGATACACAATATTGTGACAGTGCTGTGACTAAACTGTTCACTTTTAAGTGGTTAATATTATGTTAAATTTCATCTAAAAAAGTTTTAAAAATTAGTTGGCAATACTTGTGTGGGTCTATTTCTGGAGTCTCTTACTGTTCCACTGTTTTAGATCTACCCCTTCACTAATGACACTGCCTTAATTATTGTAGTGTTATAGTAAGTCTCCAACTTTATTCTTTTTAAAACTGTTTTAATGACTTTAGTTCCTTTGACCTTTAGTATAAATTTTAGAATCATGTTGTCTTTATCCACAAAAAAATCCTGCTGCCTCTTTAGTTGTATTGCATTAAATCTATAGAATTCAGGAGGAAGGTTGCTTGGGTGGCTCAGTCAGTTAGGTGTCCGACTCTTGATTTCAGCTCAGGTCATGATCTCAGGGTCATGAGATCAAGCCCCATGTCCAGGTCCATGCTGGACATGGAACCTGCTTAAATATTCTCTCTCCCTCTCCCTCTGCCACTCTGCACACATACACTCTCTTTCTCTCACTAAAAAAAAAAAAGAAGAAGAAGAATCAGGAAGAATTAATGTATTTATGAAGAGTTCAAACCCATGAACATGGTATATTTGTGTTTATTCCATTTAACAAGGTGTTCTTGGATTTCTTTAATCATTGTTCTGTAGTTTTCAGAATATAGATCCAGTACATGTTTTGTTATATTCATGCATAGGTATTTCATTTTTGGGACCTATTATAAGTTATATTGGTTTCAAAATTTTTGGTTTTCGTTTATACATTTATTGTATATATAAATACAATTAATTTTTGTGTACTGACCAGGTATCCTTTGATCTTCCTAGACTCATTTATTAATTAGTTCTAGGAATTTTTTTGTAGATACCTTGGAATTTTCTATATAAATAATCATGTCATCTGCAAACATAAGCAGTTTTATTTCCTCTTTTCCTATCTGGATACCTTTTGTTTCTTTTTCTTGAGTTATTACACTAGGTAGGACTTCTACTATAATTTCAAATAGGAGTGGCAAGAGTAAACATCCTTATCTTGTTCCTAAACTTCAGGGGGAAAGCATTTTATTGTTTACTATTAAGTATGATGTGAGCCAGGGGCGCCTGGGTGGCTCAGTCGTTAAGTGTCTGCCTTCGGCCCAGGTCAGATCCCAGGGTCCTAGGATCGAGCCCCACATCGGGCTCTCCGCTCTGCGGGAAGCCTGCTTCTCCCGCTACCAGTCCCTCTGCTTGTGTTCCCTCTCTCGCTGTGTTTCTCTCTGTCAAATAAATAAAATCTTTTAAAAAAAAAAAAAAAAAGTATGATGTGAGCTGTAGGATTTTTCTTTTTTTTTTTTCTTTAAGATTTTATTTATTTGACAGAGAGAAACAGCGAGAGAGGGAAAACAAGCAGAGGGAATGGTAGCGGGAGAAGCAGGCTCCCTGCTGAGCAGAGAGCCTGATGTGGGGCTTGTTCCCAGGGCTCTGGGATCATGACCTGGGCCGAAGGCAGACGCTTAATGACTGAGCCACCCAGGCGCCCTTCCAGGATTTTTCTTGTAGATGTCTTTTATCAGCTTGAAGAAGTCCTGTTCTATTCTTAGTTTGCTGAGATTTTTTTTTTATCTTGAGTGTATGTTAAATTTTGTCAGACTTTTTCCACATCAATTGCTATAATTATGTGTTTTTTCTTTTATTGACGATATAATGGATTAAATTAACTAATTTTAACTGCATTTCTGGGATAAACCTCACATGAACTATATATTTTTCTTTTTGGACATCGCTAGATTCAATTTGCTAAGTTTTAAATGATTTTTGCATTTATGTTCATGAAGTTTATCAATCTGTAGTTTCTTACTTGAGTCTTTTTGTACTGTTAAACACAGTATCTTTGGTTTTGTTATCAAGGTAATGGTAGTCTCATAAAATCAGTTGGGAAGTGTTCCTTCCTATTCAATTTTTGGGAAGAGATATTATAGAATTGGTGTTAATTCTTCTTTAAATGCAGAGTGGAATTTACCAGTGAAACCTGGGCCTGGAGGTATCTCTTTTTTAGAAGGTAATTAATGATAAGTTCAATTTCTTTCAAGAACTATTTAAGTTATCTATTTCATATTGGTTGAGTTTTGTTAATCTGTGACTTTAAAAGAATTGGTTCATTTTGTCTAAGTTGTTAAATTTACATTGAATTGTTTGTTATACAATCTTTTTCCCTATTTGTCTTTATATTTTCTATATTGCAGAGATTTAGAAATATTCCAGTAAGGTGAATTTTTTTATGATGTGCATTTCTTTTTTGTTATTTAGCATGTCCCCAGCTCCTAGGAGATAACGTGTAAAACCTTGTGATTTTCCAAGAGATAGGAGTGTCTTTGTTATTCACGTCGGACCCCACAGACCACATCTAGTAATTTATGTTAACAAGGTGATTCCTGCTGGGCCCTAGATTGTTTATGCTAATAAGATGGCTCAGAATGGGGGATGGCCAGCTAGAAAAACAACCATGTGACTAGAGGGTTAGGGCTTTGAGCCTTGTGATATCAACCCAGTCACCAGAGAAAGAAGGGGCTAGAGACTGATCTCAACCACATGACCAATGATTTAATTTATCATGCCTACATAATTAAACCCCAGTAAAAACTTGGGACACCAAAACTCAGGTGAGATTCCCTGATTGACAACATTCTGTGTATTGTCATACATTGATGTGCCGGGAGGGTAAAACATCACTGAAGGAGACAGAAGCTTAGTGTTTAGGACCTTCCCATATCTCACTTTATGCATCCCTCCCTTTGGCTGGTTCTGATTTTTATCCTTTTGTTGTAATAAAGCTGAAGTCACAAATACAGTGCTTTCCTGCATTGTGTTAGTTATTCTAGCACATTACTGAACCTGAAGGGATAGTGGGGACCCCTGAATTTGTAGCCAGGTGGTCAGAAGTGAGGGTGACCTGAGAACCCCCAAACCTGTAGCTAGTGTCTGAAGTGAGAGCAGTTTTATGGAGAACTATGCACTTCGCCTGTTAAGTCTAGGTAACTGGTATCAGAAAAAAAAATAAGACTTATTGAAACAATTCTGAATCACTAACATTTGTGATTTGGGAAGAAAAAAGGTGAAAGGGTAGGAGAATGAGGAGCCTTTGATTCCTGGATGGCTTTCTTTTCTTTCTTTTTTTTTTTTTTTTTTTTAAACCTGGATGGCTTTTTTTTTTAAGATTTTATTTATTTATTTGACAGAGAGAGACAAAGTGAGAGAGAGAACACAGGCAGGGAGAGTGGGAGAAGGGGAAGCAGGCTTCCTGCTGAGCAGGGAGCCCGATGTGGGTTTCGATGTGGGGCTCGATGCGGGGCTCGATGCAGGGCTCTATCCCAGGACCCTGGTATCACAACCTGAGCTGAAGGCAGATGCTTAATGACTGAGCCACCCAAGTGCCCCCCTCCTGGATGGCTTTTAAGGAAGGCATGTGTTGTGATGAACACTGGGTATTATAGGCAACTAATGTATCATTGAACACTACATCAAAAACTAATGATATACTATAGACTCGCTAACTGAACATAAAAAAACAAAACAAAAACACTTGGATGGCTTTCTATTTCTATTCTCTCTATTTCTATTTCTATATAGTAGGAAACTGTAGCTGCACTGTTACTGGTTACTAAAGGTAAAAATCACCAGTGGAATCCAGATATTATAGACCCAACTCTCAAGGTGTTGGCTGACTAGATACATAAAGAAATGCACTGTGGAAGGAGCCAAGGTGCTCTTCAGTAGATGGATGGATAAAGATGTGGTCCATCTATATACAATGGAATAGTACTCAGCCATCAGCAAGGATGAATACCCACCATTTGCATCGATGTGGATGGGACTGGAGGGGATTATGTTAAGTGAAATAAGTTAACCAGAGAAAGACAAGTATATGGCTTCACTCATATGTGGAACATGAGGAATAGCATGGAGGCCCACAGGGGAAGGGAAGGAAAACTGAATGAGAAGAAATCGGAGAGGGAGACAAACCATGAGTCTCTGGACTCCAGAAACCAAACTGAGGGTTACAGAGGGGAGGGGGGATGGGACAACCGTGTGATGGGTATGTGGTGATGAACACTGGGTGTCATACACAACTAATGAATCATCGAACACTACATCAAAAACTAACGATGTACTATATGTTGGCTAACTGAACATTAAAAAAAGAAACGCAGAATAATAAGAAATACACTAAATATATAATTTGTTATTGTTTTCTGTAATAATTAAAATGAAAGTAAAAGACAGTGCTAACGTAGATCCTAACACTGGGCCACGCTCAGATTTTGGTCAGTTTAAGCTATGACGTTAGATTCAGAGCTGCCCCTAAAAGGAAAAATTGTATTGAGACAACACACAGTTCATCTATGACCTTATTCACCAATAAGATAATCCAGGGAGGGGAGGCAAAACCAAAAAACTACTGAAAACAGGGGATATAGTATCAAAGAGGTGTCTAATTTTGTGGATCGGTGTTATCAGCTTCATGAAGAACATTTACTAAAACAGAAGGTGTATTGTGACTAATTTAGGGGCAGTATATTTGGTTTTGAAGCTGTAGAGAGAAAATGCATGCTTTGGTTTATACAGGACTCACAGATCATACTAAACAATCACACACAGTTAGTTATATGTGATCTAGACACAGCAGATTATTTCCAAGGAAACAGCCTAGCGGACTACTATAAGGTTTATTTTCCTTGCGGGGGAAAAAACGATTTATCTTCTCTTCCTGTAAATGTCAAGTGGAACATCCCAGATGTGGTGGCTAATGTACTTCATATGCAAGCCATGGTGAATTGGCTTTATGACGATTAGGAGATTCATCCACTGAATAGTCCCCTTACAGTATATTAATCAGAGTTCTCCAAAGAAACAGAACAAATAAGATGTATGCATATGCAGAGGAAGAAAGAAGATAGGGACAGAGGTGTGTGTGTGTGTGTGAGAGAGAGAGAGAGAAAGAGAGAGAGAGAGAGATTTTTAAGGAATTGGCCTATGTGATTGCAGGCTCGAAGACTGGAGACCAAGGGAAAAGTTAACATTGCAGCAGCTTAAGTCTGAAAGCATTCTGGAGGCAGAATTCCCTCTTTTCTCTTAAGTCTTTTTCTCTTAAGGCCTTCAACTGGCTGGATGAGAACCATACACGATATAAAGGATAACCTGCTTTATTCAAAGTCTACTGATTTAAATGTTAATCTCATCTAAAATACCTTTACAATACATCTTGACTTGTATTTGACCAAATATGTGAGCACCACAGCCTAGTCAGGGTTGACACATAAAATTAACCATCATATATCCAGCCCTTGTTGATTTGACACCAATACGGATCTCCTTAAACCATATTTAATCTCCAAATAAAGACACTAACAAGGTCATACTTCTGCCTAACATGATACAACTGTCCTGAGTACAACCAAAAATACACTAACCCTTTGCCTAGAAGAGGAAGTATAGTTCTTGAGGGATGGTCACTCTTCTTGATATCCTGTAACTTAAATATTATGATGTTAAGTTAACAATACTTAGGGGTGGGGTAGGGGAATTGGGTGAAGGTGGTCAAAAGGTACAAACTTCTAGTTCTAAGAGAAATAAGTTCTGAGGGTGTAATGTACAGCATGGTGACTAAAGTTAACAATACAACAATGTGTTGTGTATTTGAAAGTTGCTAAGAGAGTATATCTTAAAGATTCTCACCACAGGAAAGAAATGTGTAACTATGTGAGGTGATGGATGTTAACTAAACCTATTGTGATAATCAGTTCACAGTATATACATATATCGGGGCATTATGTTATATGCCTGAAACTTATACAATGTTATATGTCAATTATATCTTAATAGAACTGGAAAAAATAATCAAGTTAACAATACTTAAATACTATGTTGTAAAGTCAATATATCTTGTTATATGATAAGAGGAAAAGAGGGGGAAATTACATATATTTAAAGAGTTTTTTTCTTCCAAATTTTTATCTAAATTCTAGTTAATTATGTTATGTTGGATTTACGATTAGAATTTAGTGATTCATCACATATAATACCCAATGCTCATCATAACAAGTGCGCTCTTTAATAACCATCACCATCTAGCCCATTCCCCAACCCACTTCCCTCCATCAGCCGTCAGTTTGTTCTCTACCCTTAAGAATCTCTTTTATGGTTTGCCTCCCTCTTTTTTTTTTTCCCACTCCCATATGTTCATCTGTTCTGTTTCCTAAATTCCACATTAGTGAAATCATATGGTATTTGTCTTTCTCTGACTGACTTATTTCACTTAGCATCATACACTCTAGCTCCATTCACATCATTGCAAATGGCAAGATTTCATTCTTTTCTGTTGGCTGAGTAATATTCCATTGTAATATTCCAGTAATATTCCAATACCACCTCTTTATCGATTCATCAGTCAACGGACACTTGGGATCTTTCCATAGTTTGGTTATTGTTGATAATGCTGCTATAAACATCAGGGTGCCTGTACCCCTTCAAATCTGTATTTTTGTATCCTTTGAGTAAATACCTAGTAGCTCAACTGCTGGATTGTAGGGTAGCTCTATTTTCAATTTTTGAGGAACCTCCATACTGTTTTCCAGAGTGGCTGCACCAGTTTGCATTCCCACCAAAAGTATAAGAGGGTTCCCCTTTCTCTGCATCCTCACCAACATCTGTTGTTTCCTGTGTTGTTAATTTTAGCCATTCTTACAGGTGTGAGGTGGTCTCTCATCATGGTTTTGATTTATATTTCCCTGATGATGAGTAATGTTGAGCATCTTTTCATGTGTCTGTTGGCCATCTGGATGTCTTCTTTGGAAAATTTTCTATTCATGTCTTCTGCCCATTTCTTAACTGGATTATTTGGGTTTTGGGTGTTGACCTTGATAAGTTCTTTAAATATTTTGGATGCTCTTTATCGAATAAGTCATTTGCAAGTGTCTTCTCCCATTCCACATGTTGCCTTTTAGTTTTGTTGTTGCTTCCTGTGCCATGAAGATTTTTGTTGTTGTTGTTCACTATACGGAAGCTTTTTATTTTAACGAAGTCGTAATATTTCATTTTTGCTTTTGTTTCTCTTGCCTCCAGAGACACATCTAGTAAGAAGTTGCTATGGCCAGGGTCAAAGAAATTACTGCCTGTGTTCTCTTCTAGGATTCTGATGGTTTCCTATCTCACATTTAGGTCTTTCATCCATTTTGAGCTTATTTTTGTGTATGCTGTAAGAAAGTCGTCCAGTTTCATTCTTCTGTGTGTTGCTGTCCAGTTTTCCCAACACCATTTATTAGAGATTGTCTCTTTTTCCATTGGATAGTATTTCCTGCTTTGTTGAAGATTAGTTGACCATATAGTTGTGGGTCCATTTCTGGGTTTTCTATTCTGTTTCATTGATTTATGTGTCTGTTCTTGTGCCAGTGCCATACTGTTTGATGACTACAGCTTTGTAACGTAGCTTAGGGTCCGGAGTCATGATGCCTCCAGCTTTGCTTTTTTTTTTTCCTCAGGATTTCTTTGGGTATTTGGGGTCTTTTGTGGTTCCATACAAATTTTAGGATTGTTCTAGTTCTGTGAAAAGTGCCATTGGTATTTTGATAGGGATTGCATTGAATGTGTAGATTGCTTTGTGTGGTACAGACATTTTAACAGTATTTTTTCTTCCAATCCATGAGCATTCATTGGATTTCCGTTTTCTTCTGTTGGCTTCAATTTCTTTCATCAGTGTTTTATAGTTTTCAGAGTACAGGTTTTTCACCTCTTTGGTTAGGTTTATTTTTAGGTATCTTACTCCTTTGGTTGCAAATAGAAATGGGATGTTTCCTTAATTTTTCCTTTTGATGCTTCATTATTGGTGTATAAAATGCAACCGTTTTCTGTACATTGATTTTGTATCCTGAGAATTTACTGAACTCAAGTATTGGTTTAGCAGCTTTTTCATGGAAACCTTTGGGTTTTCTTTAAGATTTTATTTATTGGGGGCCCCTGGGTGGCTCAGTGGGTTAAAGCCTCTGCCTTCTGCTCAGGTCATGATCTCAGGGTCCTGGGATTGAGCCCCGCATCGGGCTCTCTGCTCAGCAGGGAGCCTGCTGCCCCTCTCTCTCTGCCTGCCTCTCTGCCTACTTGTGATATCTCTCTCTCTCTCTCTTTCTGTCAAATAAAATCTTTTTTTTAAGATTCTATTTATTTATTTGAGAGAGAGAGCGTGCACAATCAAGGGGAGGGGGGAGAGGGACAAGTAGACTCCTTGCTGAGTGCAGAGTCCCACACAAGGCTTGATCCCAGGACCTTGAGTTCATGACCTCAACTGAAGTCAGATGCTTAACTGAGTCACCCAGGTGCCCCTCTGGTTTTCTATATATAGTATCATATCATCTGCAAATAACGAAAGCTTTACTTCTTCCTTACCAATTTGGATGCTTTCTATTTCTTTTTGTTGTCTGACTGGTGTGGCTAGGACTTCCGGTACTATGTTGAACAAAAGTGGTGAGCATGGACATCCTTGTCTTGTTTCTGAACTTAGGGGAAAAGTTCTCAGATATTCCCCATTAAGGATAATGTTAGCTGTGGGTTTTTCATATATGGCCTTTATCACATTCATGTATGTTCCCTCTAAACATACTTTGTTGAGGGTTTTTATCACGAGTGGATGTTGTACTTTGTCAAACGCTTTTTTTCTACATCTATTGAAATGGTCACATGGTTCTTATCTTTTCTCCTATTGGTGTGATGTATTACATTGATTTGTGAATATTGGACCATTCTTGCAACCCAGGAATAAATTCTACTTGATTGTGATGAATGATTTATTTAATGTATTGCTCAATTCGGTTTGCTAGTATTTTATTGAGAATTTCTGCATCCATGTTCATTAGGAATATTGACCTGTAGTTCTCTTTTATGGTGTCATCTTTATCTGGTTTTAGTACCAGGGTAATTCTGGACTCATAGAATTAATTTGGAAGTTTTCCTTCCTTTTTGGAATAATTTGAGAATAGGTATTAACTCTTCTTTAAATGTTTATTATAATTTGCCTGTGAGGCCTTCTGCTCCTGAACTTTTGTTTGTTGGGAATTTTTTTTAATTTTATTTATTTATTTGACAGAGACATCACAAGTAGGCAGAAAGGCAGGCAGAGAGAGAGGGGGAAGCAGGCTCCCCGCTGAGCAGAGAGCCTGATGTGGGGCTTGATCCCAGAACCCTGAGATCATGACCTGAGCTGAAAGCAGAGGCTTTAACCCACTGAGCCACCCAGGCACCCTGTTGGGAATTTTTTGATTACTGGCTCATTTTTTTTTTAAGATTTTATTTATTTATCTGACAGAGAGAAAGAGATCACAAGTAGGCAGAGAAGCAGGCAGAGGGAAAGCGGGAAGCAGGCTCCCCGCCAAGCAGAGAGCCCAATGCGGGGCTCAATCCCAGGACCCCGGGACCACGAACTGAACCGAAGGCAGAGGCTTTAACCCACTGAGCCACCCAGGCACCCCTACTGACTCAATTTCTTTCCAGGTTATCAGTCTGTTCTAATTTTATATTTCCTCTTGTTTCAGTTTTGCTACTTTATATGTCTCTGGGAATTAATCCATTTCTTCTAAGTTGTTCATTTTTTGGCATATGGGTTTTCATAATATTCTCTTTTATTTCTGTGATGTCGGTCATTTCTGCTCTCTCATTGTGATTTTATTTATTTGAGTCCTTTCTCCTTTTTTCATGTTGAGTTTTTCCAAGAACAAATTCCTAGTTTCATTGATCATTTCTATTTTTTTTTCACTTTGTATATCATTTATTTCCACTCTAATCTTTATTATTTCATTCCGTCTCCTGGTTTTAGATTGTTTGTTGTTCTTTTTCCTAACTCCTTTAGTTAAACAACAAATTATGTTGTTTGAGATTTCTCTTGCTTCTTGAGGTAGGTCTGTATTGCTATAAACTTCACCCTTAGAACTGCTTTTGCTATATCCAAGAGGTTTTGGACCATTGTGTTTTCTTTTTCATTTGTTTCATATACTTTCTTAAGTCTTCATTGATCTCCTGGTTGACCCATTCATTGTTTAGTAGCATGTTATTTAACTTCCAAGTATATCTTGTCTATACAGACATTTTACTGTGGTTGACTGCTAGTTTCATAGCATTGAGGTCAGGAAATATGCATGGTATGATTTCAATCTTTGTGAATTTGTTAAGGTTGTTTTATGGCCTAATATGTGATCTATTCTGAAGAATGTTCCATGTGCACTTGAAAAGAATTCATATTCTCATTTTAGGAGGGAATGTTTTGACTATGTCTGTTATATCCATCTATTCCAATGTGTCATTCAAAGCCATTATTTCCTTCTTGTTCTCTTTGGATGATCTACTCATTGTGTAAGTGGGATATTAAAGTTCTTACTACTATAAATTGTTATCAATTAGTTCACTTACGTTTCTTACTGTTTTGCTTATTTAGGTGCTCAATATATATTGAGTTGATTGTTCTCTTCAACAGCTGGAAATATTGCACTATCTAAAACATTGAATCTGTACTTTTATGGCTGGGGTTTGTTGACACCTCGATGGCTCTTGATGGCTCTAAAAAGTTGTGGGGGTTTTTTTGGTTTCTTAGATAACCTAGAGATTAAAACTTGATCAAAGGCTTTATTAAATTTGTACTTCCGCCAAAAAAAAAAAAAGTATCTACTTTTGACCTGTTAGACAACAATACAAACATAGTACAGAATTTCAATACGCCACTCTGAGCAATGGATAGATCATACAGACAGTAAAAAACAAAATTATAATCCTTAAATTCAGAAAAAAATAATTAATTTTTTATATCAATATTGAACCTGAACTCTGGAGAGTTAAGTATCAATATCCATTCATGATGTACATTCCAAAAAAAATTTTTTTAATTCAATTATTGAGATAGAATTTACATCAAGGTCTAGGAGTCCTTACAAACTCATACTATTAGGGAACCACCACCACAACCAAACTATAAAAATTTTCATCGGCTGCCAAAACCATCATGCTCTGAAAGTTAAACCCCTTCTTTCAACACCCAGACACGGGCAACTACCAATCTATTGTCCGTCCCTATGGTTTGGACTTCACAAGAATGTCACCAAAATGGAATCCTGTGGTGGAGCCTGAGTGGCTCAGCCGGTTAAGTGTCTGATACTTGGTTTCCCCTTGGTTATCCCCACTGAGATAACAACCTCATGTGTGGTAGGATGCAGCCCTACAATGCGCTATGCGCTCAGTGGGGAGTCTGCCTCAAGATTCTCTCCCTCTACACCTCCCCCATTCATGCATGACTACTCTCTCTCTCCCCCCAAAACAAACAAATAAACCTTTTTAAAAAATGGAGTCCTGAGATATGTAGACTTTTGCACTTGGTATCCTTCACAGAAAGGACCACACACATATGGTACGTCTAGAGGTGGCATGTACTGCTTATCTGGGTAGTAGTTACATGGCTTGATCACTTCCTATCCATTTGTCAAATTGCAGGCTTTCTACAATTCTGTATACATACAGTGTTTCATAAATATAACTAATACTTTTCCTGTAATTTGTCATATCTTTGTAAAGGTTACATACTAAATAGCGACTGTTACCCTTTAAAAGAAAATGGAAAAATCAAGACAGCAATCACCTCGAGAGAACTGAGGAGAAGCGACTGGC
>CM053612.1:55354150-55387968 GCA_028646535.1 Procyon lotor
AGGAAAATTTGGTTGTGGATTTCCTCTTTGAAGGAGGAAATGGGGCTGAAACCAGACAGGGAAACCTCAGGAGCCTTGGAGGATATAGACAGCGTTCTCTTCTGTTACCTGGGGAGTTTACAGACATTAACTTGATAATCATTTGTTAAAAATATGCATACAGTTGTGACATTTTCTCTATCTATGTTACCTTTCACCATAAATGGGGAAAAAATAACACTAAGGGAAATAATGTAGTAGTATAAACATATAATAGTTACGTTATATCTAGAAGTAAAACTAAAATCATTTCCTTTATTTACAACAGGCCTCATTAGTAACCTCATTTCATTTATATTAATATCTTATGTTCAAAATTTCATAGATTTTACTAGAAATGATGGGAATGTTTACATAATTATAATATGTAAATCAATCTCAATTTTTTATAAGTATTCCACATTTGAGTGATATGTTTTCACTCAGAATCTAATTGTGAGTTTGTGCTGAAAACCCACAAGATGTTGCACTATGGTTACAGTTTATCAGAGATTTCTACCTTCCCCATCCACTTCCTCTCAGTGGTGGAGGACCAAGAACCCGAGAGCAAGAAATGAAGGCCAAAAATCCAAAACAAAGGACCTGTGTGTAATACGCTGATTTGTCCAGCTGAGGGCAGTGCCGTTCAAGGCTGTTTGTTGGGAAGTAAGGGGTGGACGCCACGCCTTTGGAGTTGCTCCCGATCTTTTTAATTAGCCCATTAGCCACTGGACTGAAGGGGTTATTCGTGCCAATAAAGGTGGTGGGGTGTGGTGATGGCGGTGCCCCTCATCTCCCTTGCCTGTTTGACACTTCCCTCTCAACACCAGCCTTCACCCCTGCTCCCCCATCAGCCACCCTTTGCTTCCTCTTCTCCCTAGACAGAAACTGAGAGCAATGTGTTAGACTAGGCGTGGGGCACTGACAGGCAGAAGAAACAGCAGGGAGGTATGGGCAGCCCTTCAGGGCCTTATTGTTGGTAAGGAACAAAGCTTAGAAGAATATTCCTGAAAAGTTAGACCTCACCCCAGGAGTTTCCCCTGCTTTTGTTTCTAGTCTCGCTTTCCCCCAAAGTGGCCCAAGTTTGGGCTCCACACTGCTTTGTGGCGTTGAGAGGGTCAGTAGAAAGAATGTCACGGTTGTTTATTCATTGACCGATGAAATGGAACGAAATGATTCTCTCGGGCCACCGCCTCTGCCTAAAGATACATAATATTTCCCATTCTAAATACTGCCCATTCTCTTGACACCTTTATTTAAAAGTCCAGCTACCCTAATTCACCTCTCTTACTTAAGGATGGGCCTGAAGCAGAAATAGAGGAAACATTTATGTCAAAACTTTACCTTAAATGATTAAATATTTAAAGGGTCTTTTCAGATTCTTCTTAGGGCATTTCCATCTCTTTAAATGACATTTTCGGGGCGCCTGGGTGGCTCAGTGGGTTAAAGCCTCTGCTTTCGGCTCAGGTCATGATCTCAGAGCCCTGGAATCAAGCCCCGCATTGGGCTCTCTGCTCAGTGGGGAGCCTGCTCCCCCACCCCCAGCCTGCTTGCAATTTCTCTCTGTGTATGAAATAAATAAAATCTTTAAAAAAAAAAATATTTAAATGACACTTTCTTTTCCTTTCTTTTTTTTTCTTTTTAAAAGTTTATTTTTATTTATGGGGCATCTGGGTGGCATCTGCTTTTGGCTCAGGTCGTGATCTCAGGGTCCTGGGGTCGAACCCCAAATCGGGCTCCCTGTTTAGCAGGGGGCTGGCTGCTTCTTCCTCTCCCGCTCCCCCGGCTTGTGTTTCCTCTCTCACTGTGTCTCCCTTTGTCAAATAAATAAATAAAATCTTAAAAAAAAAAAAAAAGTTGCTGCACCCTTCCACCCTGTCCAGAGGACCTGTGGTGTACTGGGGTCACCCCAGATGGCTGATCTAACAGGCTCAGAAGAAGGCAAACTTGGGCAAGCACTAGATGAGGAATCATGAGACCTGGCTCTCCGAATCTATGGAAAATCACTTCCCTTTTCTGAAGCACCATTTCTCCATCAGTGAAAAAAGGAAGTTGGCCTGGAACAGCGCTTCTCAACCCGGGGTCCATGAACTTCCTGAAATTGTGTGCATCGTTGTGGGAGGCAATGTATGCAGGCTCCTGGGAGGGTGCACAAGGCTCTCTTCAGGTTCTCAAAGGGATCCTGTTACGGGCTGAATCACGTCACCTCAAAAATTCCTGTGTTGAAACCCTGACCTCCATTGTGACTGTATTTGGAGACAAGGCCTTTAGAAAGTTAAATGAGGGGGCCCCTGGGTGGCTCAGTCAGTTAAGCGTCTGCCTTCAGCTCAGGTCATGATCCCGGGGTCCTGGGATTGAGCCCCGCATCGGGCTCCTTGCTCAGCAGAGAGCCGCCTTCTCCCTCACCCTCTCCCCCTGCTTGTGTTCCCTCTCTCGCTGTCTCTCTCTCTGTCAATTAAATAAAAACATAAAATCTTTTTTAAAACATAGAAAGTTAAATGAGGTCATATGGGTGGGCCCCAATCTGATGGGACTGGTATCTTTATAAGAAGAGAAAGAGACACCAGAGATCTCTCTCTCCATAACATACAGAGAAGATGCCATGTGGTGACACAGCAAGCAGGTGGCCATCTGCAAGCCAAGAAGAGAGACTAACCAGGAACTGAATTTGCTGGCACCTTGATCTTGGACTTCTAGTATGTAGAACTATGAGAAAATAAATTATTTAAGCCACTTGACCTGTGGTATTATTTCGGTGGCCTGAAGAGACTAATACAGGACTCATAGCCCAAAATTTCAGACCCAATAGACCGACTGGTCCCCAGAAACCCATCCAGGACATTCACGTTTTACTGCAACATGCTTCTAGATATACAGGGATTCCTGGGTGGCTCAGTCAGTTAAGCATCTGCCTTTGGCTTAGGTCATGATCCCAGAGTCCTGGGATCAAGTCCTGCATCAGCCTGTTGCTCAGCAGGGAACCTCCTTCTCTCTCTGCCTGCAGCTCCCCCTACTTGTGCTCTCTCCTCTCTCTGACAAATAAGTAAAATCTCTAAGGAAAAAAAAAAAAAAAAAAAAAACCTTTCATACACATATTTTACATAGTTGTGATTATAGTGTATATACAAATTTATTTCCCTTTTATCTGCTCAGAACTGTGCAACTTATTTATGACAACATGCTTCCTTTCCCAATCGTTACATGGCACAGGTTTGGGTCTACATAAACCCATAGACCAGAGTTTAAATCCTGATCCACCACCTACAAGCTGTTTGACCTTGGAAAAGTTATCACGTGCTTATGCCTCGTCTATACAGTGGGGATACGGTTAGAATCTACCTCATGGTCGTGATGAGAATCAGACGAAATAATGTATATCAAGGGCCTGGCACAGAGTAAAGTTTCAACAAATACTAGTAGATCTTATTGTTGTCAATGAACATTTGTTATCAGTCTGCTTTGCCCTTATAAATCATACTACTGTGAACAAACTTCCTTGTACATAGAGAATTTTCTTTTTTTAAGATTTTTTTTATTTATTTGAGAGAGAGATCACCAGTGGGGTAGAGGGGCAGAGGGAGAAGCAGATTCTCCACTGAGCAGGGACCCCAACTTGGGGCTCGATCCCAGGACCCTTGGATAACGACCTGAGCCGAAGGCATATGCTTAACCAACTAAGCCACCCAGGAGCCTCGAGAATATTTTTCTTTTAAATTATTTTCTCAGGCTAAATTCCTGAGAGTGCTGTAACTTAGTCAACAGAGAATTATTTTGTTTAGGTGTCGATCTCTTGTGAATACATTAAAAAGCAAAATAAATCAATTTACTTATTTTTAGAAGTGCTTTATATTTAGTGTAGAACTCTTATGAACTCATAACTCACAGAGTTGTCTGTGTTGCTGATTTTGTACCCTGTGGGATTCTTTGGCAGGACAGCAATTTAAACAGAGCGCTTCACTCTTGGGTTCAGGATTTCCTTCCAACCTATTGAAACTCTCATTTGGACTCTTTCGATGGCAGTGCTTTCTCATTCTTATAATGGGGTGTCATGGGCATACAAACAATGACAGCCACATCACAAAACTGCCAGATGGCCAACAGCCACCACTGACCTGTCAAAAGTATGCTAATTTCAGAAGCATAAAAATGTGGAAAAAATGCATGTCTTAGAATCAATGAAACAGGGGCACCTGGGTGGCTCAGTGGGTTAAACCTCTGCCTTCGGCTCAGGTCATGGTCCCGGGGTCCTGGGATCAAGCCCTGCATCAGGCTCTCCTTAGCAAAGAGCCTGCTTCCCCCTCTCTCTCTGCCTGCCTCTCTGCCTACTTGTGATCTCTCTCTCTCAAATAAATAAATAAAAATCTTAAAAAAAAAAAAAAAAGAATCAATGAAATACGCTTACTCACAGCTACTGTGAATGCCACCTCTTCAGATAGATTTTTCCTAAACTACGTTCCCCAACATCCCTTGCACGCCTGTGACTTAGTTCTTACCAATAAGATGCTCCCGTGGCAGGCTTTGATTCGGAACTGACATGGGGACACAGCTGGGCTGAGGTCACTGCCTTTGCAGGCCTGGATGGCAGCAGAGGCAGTGTTTCTGAGATTAATCAGACTAATTAAGCAGTGTTGCTTCTGAGAGCTTTGCTTAGACCTTCTGTAGCTCTTCTAACATTTCTGCAGGGGATAAATCTCTTTCTGCCCCAACCAGTTAGAGCCCAACTGAGATCTCTTCTTTCCCTCCATCCTGGTTAGCAAACCCTGATTTTGTTTGCGGCAGCAACACATACCAGCTAGAGATCTGCATTGCCCAAGCTCCCTCAAAGAGTGATAACCACGTTGCCAAATCCTGGCTAGTGAGATGGAAGTAGAAGTTGGTGCATAGAACTTTGGGGAAAATTCCTCAGGAAGCAAGGTGACCTCAGTAATGTCCTGCCGCTGGGGTGCAGGGTGTCAGCTCCTCAAAGCTGGAGTTCTGTTTTCTTCTCGTTGTTAAGTGTGACCACAGGGCACATATTCAAGGCATATATTCACTTGGGCAAGTTGAAAATCACACCCGGAAATGCATTCGAATTATGATAAAGCAACAAATATATGAACCCTTAGACCTCCTGCTGTATACTGATAATCCCCCCCAGGAAGTGGAGAACACTCCTTCAGCTCTGTACACAGCTTTGTACATAGTGGCATTTTACCTGAATCCTGTTCGGCATGCATAAAGAGTCACTAGGTACAGGGGTGTCTGGGTGGCTCAGTCAGTTAAGTGTCTGCCTTCGGCTCAGGTCATGATCTCAGGGTCCTGGGATCGAGCCCCGCATGGACCCATGCATCGGGCTGCCTGGTCAGCAGGAAGTCTGCTTCTCCCTCTGCCCCAGCCCTGCTCGTGCTCTCTCGCATTCTCTCTCTCAAATAAATAAAATCTTAAAAAAAAAAAAAAAAAAAGGAGTCACTAGGTACAAATTGGCCAGATGCTTCTGTAGATGTTAGTGCAAGAAATGTTAACAAGCCAGAACTTGAATCTATATTTTAGATTCAGCTTTTATTACAAGTAGATTTTTTTTTTTGCTGTATAACCACTAATTTGGATTTTATCTTGTATTGTAAAGTTTGCCATTGATTAGCAGTTAATATTCATCATATGGAAAGCTCATATGCATAACTCAACAAGTGCTAATTTTCTTCTTGTTTGCCCTACATCCCTTTTCATACCCTCAGAGGCTGATTTTGTTTCTCACGATAGTCCTATTTCTTAGTGTTTTAAATTGGCACAATCCTAATTCATGAAGCTTTAAATTATTATTATAAATTTCTCTGAGGATTAAGTGCTCTTTATTCAACATTCTTTTCAACGTGTCACATTGGATATGTCATTCTTTGACATTATGTTCTGCTGAACCTAACAGTGAAATCTGAATATCATCTTTCCCGCCTAAAATTGACTGAATGCTTTTACAGATATATTTTGTAGCAAATAAACATGGATGAGAGAGCTGAATCAGTTGACCCATCTCCTTGATCATTACCTTTTCTCCTCTGCTGCGTTGAAGGCAGATGTGAAGGCTGGTGGTCAGGCAGCCATCCTGTGAACGTTAAATGTTCTAATATTGTGTGAGCAGAAATTCGAAAAGAGTCTGAATTTCTGAAAACATCATGAAGATACCATTTCAGCCCTTGAGTACCCATCTTGGGACTTTTCCTTAGATGGGAAAATATGTTTTTGTGTAACTTGTTTGGGCCAGTTTTTGGAGTTCCGATTATTGGAGCTAAGTTCAGATTCTAATTGATTTGGAATGTAGTACCTTAAAGTAGGAACTGCAAGGTACAAAATCTAAAGTTTTAGAATTGGCTCAGTGAGGAGGGTTAGGCTTGGAGCCATAATGGTAAAACTATGGCAGACTAGAAAGTTGTCACCCTTAGTTATTTGGTGGTGAAACATTTGGTCAAATAATGTTGCCTGTGGTAATTTAGAAAGTGGGCTCTGTACCAACCAAAGCTGTAGGACAGGGCAGTTAGGTTATTTTTAAAGCTATATACAGGGCGCCTGGGTGGCTTAGTTGGTTGGGTGTCCAACTCTTAATTTCGGCTCAGGTCATGATCTGAGGGCTGTGAGATTGAGCTCCACGTCAGGCTTCCGTGCTCAGCGTGCTTGAGATTCTCTCTCCCTCTACCCCTCCCCCCGCTCTCTCTCTCTCTCTCTCTCTCTCTCTGTCAAATAAATAAGTAAATCTTTTTTTTTTAAAGGTGTATGTGTTTTTTAACCTGTCTACACAGAAGGGTCAGTCGTCTGAGTAGTTACAGAGGAGAGACAGAGAGAAAGAGATGAAAGGAAGCTACCCTTGCCCCTACAGTGGCCATTATGGCCCTTGCACCATCATCTTAGGTCCTGGCCCCCACGTCGACAAGGCCGGAAGAGTTTCCCCCATTAGCCAAAGCTGAGGGAGCTGTCTTACCTCAAGACCTGCTATATAAGATGTGCTAAAAGGGAGTCCTTCAAGCTGAAACCAAGGGATGATTAACAGCTACGTGGAGCCATGTCAAAATGGAAGGATCTTTGGTAAAGGTAAATCCATGGCCACACAGGAGAACCTGTGTAGATGCACTACTTTGGGTGCATCTAAGGTGGCATCTGGAGAGGAAGGCTGAGAAGCTCATCTTGGAATGAGGGAGATCTGGGTTTGCTATATGCTGAAGGAGAGGAGAGGGAGAGAGAAGAAACTGAAGAGGCAAATGACAGAGGGCATCGTTCTGGAACAAGGCCTGGAGGAGGGGCTACAGGGTAGGAGCAAGGTGCCTGTCAGAGGAGACCGTTGGCGGGGAAGGGGGGCGACTCTTCCTCAGTCAGGACAAAAGGAAGTCAGGGAGAGGGAGACGGCATTCTGCGGAGGAGTGTGTTCCCCCAGCAGAGGAGGGAAAAACTTGTTGGTTGCAAACGTGAGCATTTGGAAGCCGACACAGTAAGTAGAAAGTGATCCAGGCCCAGCGGCCATCCAGGGAAAGGGAGTGTGGCCCCTCGAAGCGGCAGTTGAGGGCACGGTGACGTGGCTAAGCCTTCAGGTCCTGGCTTGGCAGAGAGGTGACTGAGGCCGGCCCGAGGCTGTCTGGGAAAACGAGGTTGGCTGGAGGGGCTGGAAGCCAAGCTGAAGGCAGAGTGACTTTGGCAGGAGGAAGAGAACTGAAAAAACCAGAGGTGGTACTCAGAAAAGAGGATTTCCAAGTTTAAATATTCGAAAATGAAACCTGAAACTTGGGTTGAGCGGAGAAGGCATCCTAGGTGTGATTAAACCCACAAGAGGCTGAATAAGAGCAGAGGTGGAAATTATTGAAATTGAAAGGAACAGTTCTATGGTGTCATTTATTCCCCCATCACATACCTAGGACCCAGAAGATGACAAAACTCGGGCCCGAAGATGTGAGGCATCAGGTCCAGAGAAATGGCGGGGTTGAGATTTGAACCCAGATCTGTGACTCTGTGACTTGCCGTCATGAAAGGGACATGGTGCTCTCCTGTCACCAACGGGGAATTGGAGTAAAACAGACAGCACGGAGGGAGGGCGATGTCCCCCAGGTGAGGGCAGGTGAAGGCAGAATTAAGCACAAAGTTAGTTTGGACAGTGGAAAAGGAATAAGGAAGGTTTCATCTGGGAGTGCCTGGGTGGCTTGGTCGGCTCAGATCATGATCTCAGGGTCCTGGGATCGAGTCCCGCGTCGGGCTCCCTGTTCACCAACAAGCCTGCTTCTCCCTCTCCCTCTGCCTGCAGCTCCCCCTGCTTGTGCTCTCTCTCTCTCTATCAAATAAATAAATAAATATTAAAAAAAAAAAAAAAAAAAGGTTTCATCAGTGCGAACCAGGTTCCTACACTTGGGACCTCATTTTTTTTTTTTTAATAGTTCGTTTTCTCTGGGGCCACTTTTCACAAAAGCGGTTCTTTGGAGGTTATCTGCGTGTAGCACATGAGAATTTGCAGAGCACTTTCACTTCGTCTCTCGGTGCCTTCCCGACAGTCTCTGAGGGTAGCTAGCATGATTGTGTTCACCTTCCTGGGGAGAAACAGAAGCTCCAAGACTGTGATTTGCCCGTGATCACACAGGAAGTGACACATGAAGCCTCACAGTCCAGGCACTGTGTTGAAAGTAGGATTTACAGCCCCGCCCCCGCCCCCCACCGCACCATCCCTGCAGTGTTGAAGAAATCTCTAGCTCTAGCACCTTCAGCCTGAATTGCCTGGGACCAGAAGGGGGTGGTCTAGGAAAATGAGGAGCCCTGCATGCCCGAAACCACATCTTTGCAGAGAACTACTGAGAATCTTCTAAAATGGCAGAAATACAGAAATAACGGCACAGCCTGTACCCTCAAAGAACGTGTCAGCATCAAGATGGAGAAAGAATTGTTTTTAAAATTGCAATCCAATATGCTAGCTTCTCTCCTATCCTGGTAGATGCTGAACTGTGGGAGCCCCAAGGAGAAACAATCACTACGCTGGGCTTTGGAGGCCAGCTTCTGGCAGGAAGCGCCTCCTGATGGATAAGAAGGCAACTGAGTTCGGGCATAGCAGATGGGAACGGCGTGCCCAGAACCACAGACAGGAGCATCTAGACCCGTTTGGTGAACAAACTTCGCAACGGGTTGCAAAACTGTGTCACTGTTAGGAAGCCAGGTCACAGGGGTGCCTGGGTGGCTCAGTCGGTTAAGTATCTGCCTTCGGCTCAGGTCATGATCCCAGGGTCCTGGGATCAAGCCCCACATCAGGCTCCCTGCTCTGCGGGAAGCCTGCTTCTCCCTCTGCCTCTGCCTGTGTGTGCATGCTCTCTCTCTCTCTCTCAAATAAATAAATAGGTCTTTAAAAAAAGAAGAAGAAGAAGCCAGGTCACAGGGACTTGTGTGGCAAGCTCAGAATATCAGTCTATTTACAGAGGGGAGAAGAATACTATAGAGTTTTGAACAGGGAGGTGACAGGTTTAGGTTTGTACTCTGAACAATCTTTTCCTTGGAGAGGCAAGTCTGGACCCAGGAAAATCAGAAAGGAAGCTGTTCACAGTGGGCCAGGTGAGAGACGCTAGCTTGAGCCACACGAGGAAAGCTAGAGAGGAGGAAACAGATCTGAGAACGGCTCACACATATATTTTGAGCGCTCATGCTGTCAGGGTCTCGGAATCATAGAAGATGCACCTGGTTAGTGGATATGGCCCAACAGCTCTCCATAAACGCCGGCCGGTGTATGCAGGCGAGTTCCTTCGAGCACCCCAATGCTTTTCCATTCTCCCTCAGTCTCCCTAGAATGCTTGTTCGTATACGCTGCTCCATGAAGTAGATGGTATTCTCCAATTGTGGATGAAGAAACCCAAAAGCTTCGTTTTAAGCATGTGGTTTCCCATGTAACTGTGTGTCCCAGCCCTTTGGCAGATTGAAAGGCATGTTTCTTCCTGTTATTAGTCCCAGACCATAAATCTAGATGTGGAAGAATATTACCCTTTTCTCCTGTTTTTCTTTTCTTTTTTTTAATTTTTTTAATTTATTTTGACAGGGAGAGACACAGCGAGAGAGGAAACACAAGCAGGGGGGAGTGGGAGAGGGAGAAACAGGCTTCCCACTGAGCAGGGAGCCTGCTGCGGGGCTCGATCCCAGGACCCTGGGATCACGACCTGAGCTGAAGGCAGACATTTAATGACTGAGCCATCCAGGCGCCCTTTGGTTTTCCCTTTTTTAAAGATTTCATTTATTAGAGAAAGAGAGAGAGCACAAGCGGGGGAGGGGGCAGGAGAGGCAGAGGGAGAGGGACAGACAGATTCCCCCCTGAGCAGGGAGCCAGACGCAGGGCTCCATCCCAGGACCCCGGGATCATGACCTGAGCCGAAGGCAGCCACTTAACCAAATGAGCCACCTGGGCGCCCCTCTCTCTTGTTTTTCTAAATCAACTCAATTTCGATTCTGCACCCCATCTCAGCAGAGTGTTGGGAAATTCTACCTGAGTCATTCTTGCAGTTCCTGCCTCCCTGAGACCAAGACTAGGTCTTGGAAACTTCCACAGTGCCAGACGTCTGAGGGAGCCCCATCTCGTCACCGATTATCGGTAGTCTGTAAATTGCCACTAAGCCTTTCATTGTCCCTGTCCGTGGTTGCTTCTGCGGGAAGCTGAGCAAATATGCCAGGCAGCTGGAGCGCTTGTGTTTCTGTGTGAACGGGGCGGGGGCGGGGGGAGCACTACCCTTTGGGGAATTACCACCTCCTCAGAGCACTGCTGGGAAGCAAGGTCCGGGGACCCACAGCGCTCTCTCTTCTCCCCTGACAGGCTACCTTCCCTGAGCTATCGAAGTAGTGAGGCAGCAAGTGGCAGAGCTGGCTTCATTTATTTTAGTGGGGTGTGGGTGAAAGGGGAAAAGTGCAAGAAGGAAAAATACACCCTTGAGCCTAAGGTGCCAGCAGAGACGAGCTAAGTAGCTGCTGAGTGGGTTTATGAAAACGGATATAATATCAGAGTCAAGTGATATAGGAGCTTAGGATTTAAAAAATAATTTGAGGGGTGCCTGGGTTGCTCAGTGGGTTAAAGCCTCTGCCTTGGGCTCAGGTCATGGTCCTGGGATCGAGCCCCGCCCCGCATCCGGCTCTCTGCTCAGCAGGGAGCCTGCTTCCCCCCCCCACCCCACCCCCCGCCTGCCTCTCTGCCTACTTGTGATCTCTCTCTCTCTCTGTCAAATAAGTAAATAAAATCTTTAAAAAAAATAATTTGAGGGCACCTGGGTGGCTCAGTTGGTTAAGCAGCTGCCTTCGGCCCAGGTCATGATCCCGGAGTCCTGGGATCGAGTCCCACATCGGGCTCCCAGCTCCACGGGGAGTCTGCTTCTCTCTCTGACCTTCACTCCTCTCATCCTCTCACTTTCTCTCTATCAAATAAATAAATAAAATCTTTAAAAAAAAAATAATTTGAAAATTCCAGCGTCCAATCTAACTTTAAGACACTTAAAATGGCCTCTAGCCCCGTATCACGTACTCACGGGGCAACCACTTTTGCTCCTAGGAGGGAGACCCTTTCCTTCCTACACTTGTGTGGTGGATGAAATAAGATGCCCGCATCCTACTCCCTAGAATTTGTCAATTTATGTTATATTACATGTCAGAGGGTAATTAAGGTTCGCCGACTTTGAGATGGGAAGATTCTCTTGGGTTATCTGGGTGGGCCAATACAATCACAAGGATTTCTCTCTCTCTCTTTTTTTTAAGATTTTATTTATTTGACACAGAGAGAGCGCCCACAAGCAGGGGGAGGGGCAGAGGCAGAGGGAGAGGGAGGAGCAGGCTCCCCGCTGAGCAGGGAGCTAGATGCGGGACTCATCCCAAGACCCCCGGGAAAATGACCTGAGATGAAGGCAGACGCTTAACCAACGGAGCCACCCAGGCGCCCCTCACGTGGATTTTTCTAAGTGGAAGAGGGAGCCGGAGTAAAGGAACTAGAGAGAGAGATGGCAGCCTGAAAAGGATTCAGCCTGACATTGCTGACTTTGAAGGTAAAGGAAGAGGTCATAAACCAAGGAATGTGGGGGGGGTTCTAGAAGCCCGGAACAGATTCTCCCTTAGACCCTCCAGGAAGGCCTCCTGCCAACCCTTGATTTTAGTCCAGTGGGAGGCATTTTGGACTTTTGGCCTCCAAAAGTGTAAGGTAAAATTGTGTCGTTTTAAGCCACTGAGTTTGTCATAATTTGTTACAGCAACAATAGGGAATGAGTACAATCTGACAGAGAAGGAAAAATCCAGCTTGTGAATTTCCCATCATTGTTTCCAGGGTAAGTGCTTCCTTCCCAGGGCTCTGAGGCAGCACTGGGCAAGACCAGTATCACGTTCACGTGCCTAGCTGGTAGATGGTGGGGTTAGAGCAGATGGCCCACCTCTAGCCCTGCCTACTTGGGCTTTAAAGAAACTGATGTCCTCAGGATGCCTGCGTGGTTCAGTCGGTCAAGCATCTGCCTTTGGCTCAGGTCGTGATCCTTGGGTCCTGGGATCGAGTCCCAAGTCGGGTTCCCTGCTCGGAGGAGAGCCTGCTTCACCCTCTCCCTCTGCTGCTGCCCCAGCTTATGCTCGCTCTCTCTCTCAGATACATAAATAAAATATTTTTAAAAAAATTTTTAAAGAAATCCATGTCCTCTTCTTTGCCCTCCAAGCCATCTAGAAGCCAAGTCTTTTTTTTTTTTTTTAAGATTTTATTTATTTATTTGACAGAGATCAGGAGCAGGCAGAGAGGCAGGCAGAGAGAGAGGGGGAAGCGGGCTCCCTGCTGAGCAGAGAGCCCGATGCAGGACTCGATCCCAGGACCCTGAGACCATGACCCGAGCTGAAGGCAGAGTAGAAGCCAAGTCTTGACCAAAGATGAGTGTTGACAGTTTTTAGATCTGCATACAGGTCCTCCTTCCAGCCAACAAGCTAAGGGGAAAAGCTACTCTACCTGTTTGTCTTTTTTAAGACAAGGGAACCCTTTCCCCAAAGCCAGCCAGCTGATTTCCCCTAATATAGCATACCCCAGAACTCAGTTGTCACACATGGTTATCCCTGCCTGCAAGGGAGTCTGGGAAAGTGAGTACCTGACATTGAAAGGGTTTTCTAGTGGAAAAGAAGGAGAGGAGCATGGCCGTCAGGCAGACAACGAGAAGAGGGCACCAGAGACCCGAGAGCATCCTATGCTGAATATCTTGCTTCCTCCCACGCCAGCTGGGGTACTTGGGTTCACGCCTTCCCACACTCCTGGTCAGGTGACCACCTAGATTACGGTAGAGCTGCAGCACACAAGGGAGCGAGCCTTGTGGCTAAAACACCACTCCAATGAAGGTTTAATGCCAAGCCTTAGAGAGTGTTGATGCCTCCTTTAACTTTTGGGCTCGTCGCGGAGGCTGGCATTCCTTAGAGGCAGGCGCAAAAGCTAGGGCATTTGCCGCACTTTAAATGTTTAAATGCGACCTGCAAAGTCGTACTTTCTACCTGTCGGTTAGCAGCAGGCGGCGGGGGGCGGATGCAATGAGGGCCAGAGGGCTTGTAAGAGATTGGCTTCTCAGACCTAGCCTGGACAGAAAATTCCAGGTAGGCACTGGCCAGGCTCTTTCTCTCTCCAGCACCTCTTGGGGACTGTTGCGGTGATTCAAGAATAAATGGGCCCTGTGGGAGACCAGGATGTTAGGAAACCTTAAGGGGCAAGACACAGACTAGGCAAGGAGACACGAACATCTCCCTTTCGGCCAGAAGCAGGCACAAATGTCACTCACACAGAGGAACCCAGCCGTCTGGTCCCCGGGGCCTGGGCAAGGTAAAGAGGATTTTTCCAGGACAGTCTTACCAAGGGGGACCATTCAAACCTCCCAGGGGATATAAACGGCCAGATCCCAGCTCAAAAGATAGATCCCTATGGTTGCTTGGGTGTGGAAGGGTGAAGAGCAGGGCAACCACGTCTTTGGAGGCAGCTAGCCCAGCCGAGGAGGACGATTTGCATTTGAATCTCAGCCCTGCCTTTTATTTGTTGTGTGATCTTTCCGAACCTAGTTTTACTTTCCTGAAAAATAATGATCTGGGGCGCCTGGGTGGCTCAGTCGTTAAGCGTTTGCCTTCAGCTCCGGTCTAGGATCGAGCCCCGCAACAGGCTCCCCCGCACAGCCGTCTCTCTCTGTCAAAATCTGGGAACCTAGGGAGATAGGAAAGCCCTAGATAAGGACCCCATAGGGAAAGGGAAGAGTATTCCTTTTTGGCATCCCCAACCTCAAAAGGGGCTCGGGTATCCTTTGTAAGGCCTCGGATCAGTTGGTTCGAGCCTTACGTTTAAGACTTGAGAAAAATAGGGGCGCCTGGGTGGCTCAGTGGGTTAAAGCCTCTGCCTTCGGCTCAGGTCATGATTTCAGGGTCCTGGGATCGAGCCCCGCATCAGGCTCTCAGCAGGGAGCTTGCTTCCCCCTTCTTTCTCTGCCTGCCTCTCTGCCTACTTGTGGTCTCTCTCTCTCTCTGTCAAATAACTAAATAAAATCTTAAAAAAAAAAAAAAAAAGGACTTGAGAAAAATACTTGGGCACCCAAAGCACTCGGCTTCTCCTACAGGCTCTCTCTGAGAGCCCCCAGAGTTGCTGACGACCCCCACTCGGGCCTCAACAGTCATGGCCAGGTTGCCCTAGCCTACTGGGCCAGGAGGGGCTGGAGGCCACTGACCACTGGGCCCAGCCCAAGGGCTTTCCCTTTAAAAAAAAAAAAAATCAAATTGGGACACCTGAGTTGGGTGGGCGACTGCCTTCCGCTCAGGTCATGATCCTGGAGTCCCAGGATCGAGTCCGCATCAGGCTCCCTGCTCAGCGGGGAGTCTGCTTCTCCCTCTGACTTCTTCCCTCCCATGCTCTCTCTCTCTCTCAAATAAATAAATAAATAAATAAAATTAACTGAACCGCACCTCCTCTTTCTTCCTCGCAAGTCCTGGCAGCTCTCTGCTGGCTCCCTATTTCCACGCCCTAGCCTTGGAACTGTAGTCTCCATCTGGGGCCTGAGGCTCTTGAACATCCGTGGCTCCCTCATGCTTTTCTGCTTTCTCTCGGCACCTCCCCCTTGCCCAGCATCCCCCCCACCAATCCCCCCCACGCCCCCCACTCCCCCCGGGCAGCTAGTGTTCCTGGCACTTTTCACATCCGTTATTATCCCCCCCGGAAGGTCAAGAGGGTTAATAATTGATGTCAACATTGTGAACTTTGTTGCCACTCTTCAAGATAATATTCATTACCAGCTGCGTTTGAAATGCGCATCTCCTCAGCACTAGGTCTAGTGGTTTTCCACTCTTGCTCTGCATTACAATTACCTGGAGAGCTCTTGAAAGCCACCCCTACCCAGACACCGTCCCCAGCCTAATTAAATGAGAAGCACAGCGCAGTCATTACCCTCCATCAGGCATAATTACCTCTCCACGCCTTTGTAAGCAGTAGGTCCCAGTCCTTGACCCACAAAAAGAATTAGTAGGAGAGCTCGTCGATATCCAGCCCCATCCCTGCCATGCTGAGGAGGGTCTGACGATCCCGCAGGATCTTTTTAAAATTTCAAGGAGTTGTTTCTTCCCGTACTCTACTCCTGTCTCCACCCCCATTCTTTCCAAAAGCGCGTTTTTCACGAGTCATCACTTCTCAAAATATGTTCTATACTGATGGCAGGGGAGTTGTGGAAAACCGAATGGTTCCCAAAGAGCCGTCCAGTCCTAAACCCTGGAACCTGTGAATGTTATCTTACGTTCTTTCTTGGAAATGGGGTCTTTACGACGTAATTAAGTTCCAAACTTTGAGATGAGCGGCGCCTGGGTGGTTCAGTCGATGAAGCGGCTGCCTTGGGCTCAGGTCATGATCCCAGGGGCCGGGGATGGAGTCCCAGGTAGTAGGGCTCTCTGCTCAGCAGGGGGCCTGCTTTTCTGTCTCCTTCTGCCACTTTCCACCGCTCATGCTTTCTCTGTCTCACGCATGGTCTCTCTCTCGTTCCCTCTCTCAAATAAATAAATAAAATCTTTAAAAGAAATAAAACATATCTTAAAAAAGAAATTTTGGGATGAGGAGACTCTCCTAGATTACCTGGGTGGGCACCAAATGCCGTCACAAGTGCCTTGATAAGAGAGAGCCAGAGGGAGATTAGACTCACAGAAGAGGGGACCATCTGAAGACGAGGCAGGGATTGGAGGGATAGGGTCACAAGCCAAGGGTTGCTGGCCAACTGCCACCAAAAGCCGGAAGAAGCAAAGAATGGATTCCCCCCAGGGGCCTCTCTCTGGAAGAGTGTGGCCCTGCCAACACCTCGACTTTGGACTTCTGGCCTTCAGAATGCGGGAGAACAAATTTTTGCTGTTTTTAAGCCCACCCCTCCGCCCAGTGTGTGGTCATTCCTTATGGTGGTCCTAGGGAGCTGATACAGTGACCGAATAAGTTTGGCAACTCTGGTCCTTATTTTTTTTTTAAAGATTTTATTGATTTACTTGTCAGAGACAGGGGGTGGAGAGAGAGAGGGAGAGCACGAGCAGGGGGAGGAGCAGAGGGAGAAGCAGGCTCCCCGCCGAGCAAAGAGCCGGATGCAGGACTCTATCCCGGGACCCCAGGATCACGACCTGAGCCGGAGGCAGACGCTTAACCCACTGAGCCACCCAGGCACCCCCAACTCTTGTCTTGATAGCTTCACTAAACGTTTCCTATGCTAACGGGTATTGTTTCCCAAACAGGCCTCGGATGAGTGCTCCCCAGAATGCACCTTGGGCTGGGTCACGTGCTGGCCAAGCAGCAGGGAGCGGAACTCGCAGCATTGCAGGCTGCTTGTGTGCAAGACAAGACGTCGTGCATGTATGCGACATCTGTATGCAGATACATTGTGCATCTGCCCTTTCAGAACCTTCTCCGCACTCGCTTATAAACTCATTCAATAAATGTTTACGAGCACCCACTGTGTATCAGAAATTATTCAAGCCACGAAGGATATAGTGATTTTACAAGCAAAGATAAGGGCACCTGAGTGGCTCAGTCAGTGAAGCATCGGGCTCTTGGTTCCCGCTCAGGTCCTGATCTCATGGCTCCTGAGATCGAGCTTCGTGTCGGGCTCCACACTCAGCAGGAGTCTGCCTGGAAATCTCTCCCTCTGCCCCTTCTCCCAGTCATGTTCTTTCTCTCTCTCAAATAAACAAATCTGTAAAAGTAAAGAGATAAATAAAAAGCGAAAATAAAAATAATAAAAACAAAAAGCGAAAATCATGTCTCTTGTGAAAAGTCTATTTTAACGGAACAGTCAGTAAACAAACAAAGAAGTGAATAAATAAGACGTAGTGACTAATGCTATGAAGAACATAAAATGAAAAAAATTATTTAATTTTTTTTAAAAAAGGGGGCACCTGGGTGGCTCAGCGGGTTAAGCCTCTGCCCTCGGTTCAGGTCATGATCTCAGGGTCCTGGGATCCAGCCCCGCATCGGGCTCCCTGCTCCCAGAGCAGGGAACCTGCTTCTCCCTCTCTTTCTGCCTGCTTCTCTGCCTACTTGATATCTCTCTGTCAGATAAATAAATAAAATCTTAAAAAAAAAAAAAGAAGAACCATTTCATCTTTCCCATGTGTGCAGGTCATCCTACAGTGACCTACAGTGTCCTGCCCAGATCATCCAGCTGTCAAGCGGCTAATATGGGATTGAAACCCAGGCCCGACCACCACCAATGACTGCACTTGAGGTCCATTCACCAGTAACGTGCTATACCGTGTCCGTACTCAGCTGGACTCCCAGTGAGATCCTCCGCAACCTGGATCGGGCCTGTCTACAACAGTGGAATGAATGGTCGGAGTGTGGGAAGGCTGGAGGTCGGATTGGCAAAGGGTACTCCTCGTCAGACACTTGCCCTGCAGAATTCCTTCAGTCTGGGGCGCCCGGGTGGCTCAGTCGTTAAGCGTCTGCCCTCAGCTCACGTCATGACTCCGGGGTCCTGGGATCGACGAGCCCCGCTTTGGGCTCCCTGCTTGGCAGGGAGCCTGCTTCCTCTCTCCCACTCCCCCTGCTGTGTTTCCTCTCTCACTGTCTCTCTCTCTCTCTCTCTCTCTCTCTGTCAAATTAATAAATAAAATCTTAAAAAAAAAAGAATTTCTTCAGTCTGTTTCTGTGTTGGGAAGGTAGGCACGGGGTACTGAAACTTCCCGCTTCCTCCCCCGGGTCTTCTCACCTCTCCTTCTGTCCTGCTTCATCAGCTAGGGCCCTTGGGGCAGGGCCATGGGATCCAGATAAAGAGAGTTTTGAGTTTTTATGGCTCTCTGGCTCTGGGCTGCACTTCTGGGTCCTGGATGGCAGGTAAGACGCAGGCAGAGACCAGCCAAGCATTGGAAACCCGGGGTGTGTTTGCAACAGCATATGGCCGGGTTTGCCCGGGAGACGGGATGCCCAAAGCAGTGAAGAATGGGGCTGGGCAGGAGTCTGGGGCCAGATCAGAGAACACCTTTCGTTCTCTGGGTTGGTGTTTGCCAAAGCTTGTGCTGCAGACAATTCACGGTTCAGGATAATAATCGCAGGGACAGGAAGAGGCGTTAGGTGAGAAAATAAAGGTTCCTTGCCAGGAAGGTGGAGTTCAAAGAGACTAAAACAGATATCCTTTTTGAAAAAAAAAAAAATATTTATTTATTTATTTGAGCGTGGGGGAGCGGTGGGGGCATAGGGGCAGAGGGAGAGAGAAAATCTCAAGCAGACTCCATGCGGAGCGTGGAGCCTGATGCGGGGCTCGATCCCAGGACCCATGAGATCACGACCTGAGCCAAAATCAAGAGTTGGACGCTTGGGGCACCTGGGTGGCTCAGTGGGTTAAAGCCTCTGCCTTCGGCTCAGGTCATGATCTCAGGGTCCTGGGACCGAGCCCTGCATCGGGCTCTCTGCTCAGCAGGGAGCCTGCTTCCCCCCTTCTCTCTGCCTGCCTCTCTGCCTACTTGTGATCTCTCTCTCTCTCTATTAAATAAAATCTTCAAAAAAAAAAAACGAGTTGGATACTTAACCAACTGCGCCACCGAGGCGCCCCCAAACAGACCTCTTTTATGCCAGACTTGCCATGAGGGCCGAGGGCAGAGGGCAAGCAGGGGGGCCGCCAGGGATGCCGTCCTCGTGGCGAAGGTGGGCGGAGACCCACTAGAGGCCCACTGGGCTGGGGCTGGCGAGTCAGTGCTGCCGACTCTGGCTCTGGATTAGCTTCTGTCCCCTCCCTGCCACCCCCACCACCCCCACCTCAGCTAGCGCCCTCCCCCAACCTGTTTCCCTGCGCCTACCTGCTCCCAAACTCTCCTCTTCCAACTCATTCCTAACCCCACCACCTCCCTCCTCCTCCTCCTCCACCTCCTCACGTGTCCCATCCATCCCATCTGGGGCCTCTTCCTATGCAAGTGCTTCTCCAGCTACACTAGAAGCTACAGTAACCTACAGATACTCTGGGCAGTTGTGTGAAAGACCTCCATTCACTAGCAAATATGCTACAAATTCATCTGCATTCCGCAAGAAGGTTTGTCCTAAACCGTCCTCCAAAACAATCTAGAATTTTTTTTTTTTAAATATCATTTGCCTGCCTGTTTTTGTTTTCTGTTGTTTTTTTTTTTTTAAACCCAGACAGGCTCAGTTTTGAGTTTACCGCACGATGGTTTCCAAGGTAACCACCGATGGTTCCAGACTCGCGTCCTTCATTTTTCTGTGCTTGTACCCAGCTGTGGTGCGCCCGAGGTGCTTGCTCCCTTGTTCCAGGAAGGGGCCCTGCCTTGGTTTCCCCCGCCCCCAGTCCTTGCCCGAGCTCAGCCACTCTGGAAATCCGGCTGGGGATTTGCTTTATGAGCAACACACCCCTCCCCGCCGGCCCAGCTGGGGGGCCAGCCAGGCTCCTCGGTTCCTCTGAAATTCACATCATGGCCTCTTCAAACCTGAGACAGTAGAGGAGGGTGGTGAAAAGGGTGGACTTTGCAGCCAGACTGCTTGGTGTGAAATCCAGGCCCTGTCACTTATTAGTCGTTGAACTGTGGGCCGGTTACTTAACTTAGTTGCGTCTGTTTCCTCATCTCTGAAACGGGAATATAAATAGAACCCATGTGAAAGACTTGTTATGAGGATATGTATGTGTAATGGTGCTTTCGACAGCGCCTGGCGGGGGGCGCCTGGGTGGCTCAGCCGGTTAAGCGTCTGCCTTCGGGTTGGGTCATGATCCCAGGGTCCTGGGATCGAGCCCGGCGTCGGGCTGCCTGCTGAGCTGCCTGCTGAGCGAGGAGTCTGCTTCTCCCCCTGCTCATGGTCGTTCTCTCTCGCTCTGTCTCAAGTAAATGAAAATTTACAAGATGAAAATACAACAGCCCCTGGCACGTCCTGTCACCTAAGTGTGACTGATTCACATTGTCGGTGCCCGTCTGTGTCATCAGCGACAGGCAGTTTGGCTAAGGCGGCAGTTAACGTGGCACTGTGTGAGCGAGGAAACCGTGGGGACCACAGAGACTATTTGGTGGCCGCTCAAGCTCCTTGAAAGGCCTGACCCCCAGAAGCCAGGCCCGGCGCGTGCCGCCGACGCAGCTCAGAGGAGACAGCCCACTCAGCCAGGCTCTTCGTCTGGAAGGGACCGCTCACCCCATTACCCATGAAGACTTGGGCACGGGGCTCAAAACTGGCACCCAGCCCCCACAGTCAAAGGCATCAGCACTTTGACCAATTCTGCAACTCGGGCAGGGCCCAGGCTCGGGCCTCCCCGTCTGGGGCGTCTAGGGCGTGGGGTATCTTCATGCAAATGAGGCTGCCCCCGTGGGTGTGGGTGGCTGGGAGCTAACAAGTCACACCTAGCACCCGCCACACGCCAGGCGGGGGTCTGAGCGTCTGTACCCCGACAGCCCCCTTTCATCCCCAGAGGAGACCGGAGCACGGAGAAGTGAAATGACCGCCCCTCACCCCCAGGCTCCCACGGCCAGGACTCCAATCCAGTCTGTCCCACTGTCCCCCACCCCCCCGCTCTGCCACACTGCCTCACACGGGGCCAGTTCGGCTCCTACCATGGAGCACCGGGCCCTGCGCCCGCGTGCGTGACTTGGTGCCCAGGCGGAGGGCTATGGGCTCAACACTAAGAGGAGGCAGGGCCCCAACCCCGCGGCAGCCCTGCCCAGGACCTGTGGGAAAAGCCCCCGAGGCCAATGCCACACCCTGTTGGGATTTTAGGAGATCTGTTTGGCTAGTTGAGGAATTTTCCAGAAGGCCCAGGAGTCCAGGCAGGTAGAGTCCTGACGGGATGGGGCCCATCATCACCGAGGGGCCTCGTCAGGCTCCCAGGAGGGCAGCTTCAGGCACAACCGGGTGCCCTCTGAGGAAAGGAGGCAGGGAGGGACACTAGCCAGCAGTGTTTGCTCAGTGGGCTACTTTTGGGGGGGTGCGTAGCAGGCTTTCCAGGGTGCATCCTTTCCCCCCTGTGGGAGCCCAGCAGCAGCCAAGAGCCCCAGCCCCAGACTCCAGGGAGAGTGGAGTCTGCCTTCCCAGCGGCGGCCTCACCCAGTTTGCCGGGCCTCCTTCCATTTGGGAAAAAGAACTCCGGGCTCTGATCTGGGACAGCCTCTGAAGGACGCATGTCCCGACCCCCTCTCTTCCGCCCCTTGAGGCCAGGATGGGGTCACCCTGAGAGCCTCAGGCACAGCCTCTTTTCCTTGAGGGGCGCTGAGTGGCTCGGAGAAGGAGCTCGAGGGCCCTAGGGCCTCCCACCCGGAGAGCAGGCCGAGCTTTCCTTCCCTGATTCAAGAGGCTGCAGGCAGAAGAATCGTGAGGGACTAGGGAGCCCCGGGGAAACAAACTGAGGGTTTCGGAGAGGAGGGGGGTGGTGGGAGGGCAGACCACAGTGATGGGTATTAAGGAGGGCACGTGTGATGAGCACTGGGGGTTATACGTAACTAACGAATCACTGGACACGACGTCAAAAACGAATGACGTACTATACAGTGGCTAACGGAACATAATTTTAAAAAATGCAATTGATAAATAAAATCCAACAGGATGGAAAAAAAAGAGGGCGCAGGGGAAGCTGGGAAGGAGCCAGAGCTGGGAGGGCACAGGTAGCCGGACTGAGGGAAAAGGCAAAAAGGAGCCCAGGATTCCGGAAATAGAGAGAGCCTGGCAAGGAGAAGCAGTGGGGACCCAACTGTGGGAGCGGGCGGCGCTTTTGGGGAGGAGGCCACTGGCCACAGCCAGGGAGCCTTTGTTCCCGGGCAGCCTGGGCCCCCACTGTCTTCACGCAAGGTTTCCCAGCTGCTCATGGGAATAGCATCGGAGGCCGAGCCCATCCGGTTCGAGGGAGATTCCTTCAGTAACTTTTTTTCCGGTAGAATCTCACGCTGAGGGGAAAGTTGCCAAGAGAGCACAAAGGACTCCCTGACGCCCACATTAGCGATTATTTGCGTCTTACCTTCGTTGGCTTTATTCTTTGTGAAGTATTCGCTTTCCAAGGCATTTGTAAGTAGGTTGCGGATGTGATGGTCCTTTACCCCTAAATATCTAAGTGTGTCTTTTCTACAGAGACTTTTTTTTTTTTTTACGTCACTGAAATCAGCAAAATATCATGGATTATAGGGTTGTTCTCTCATCTCCGGGTGATAGTCAAGTTTCACCGATTGTCCCAGGTTTTTAGCTTAATTTTATTTTCCTTTTGGATGCCTTCTCAATCACTCAGCTAATACGTGAATACAGTCTCTGTGGAAAACCTTACAGATAGAGCCAAAGTAGTCCTCTTGGCCCACCACCCTCGATCCCAGTCCCTCAGACCTTAAAAGGTATTATAGTGTCCGTGATGGGTAAAAGCATGAGGTCTTGGGTGCCTGAGTGGCTCAGCCCTTTAAGCATCTGCCTTTGGCTCAGCTCACGATGTCAGGGTCCCGGGATCGAGTCCCGCATCAGGCTCCCTGCTCCACGGGAAGCCTGCATCTCCCTCTCCCACTCCCCCTGCTTGTGTTCCTGCTCTCGCTATCTCTGTCTCTCTGCCAAATAAATAAATAAATAAAATCTTTAAAAAGAGAAAGAAAGAAAAGAAAAGAAAAGAAAAGAAAAGAAAAGAAAAGAAAAGAAAAGAAAAGAAAAGAAAAGAAAAAAAGCAAGCAGCGTGGATGGGAATCTCGTCACAAGATTCCCCCCCTACTGGCCAACTAGCTGGGACTAGTCACTTGACCTCTCTGAGTCACCATCGCCATCCCTCAGAGGGGATCATGTGAGGGCGTCTGGGTGGCTCAGTAGGTGGAGAGTCCGACTCTTGGTTTCGGCTCAGGCCCTGATGTCAGGGTCGTGAGCGCGTCGGGCTCTTAAGATTCTCTCTCCCTCTACCCCGCACCTAAAAAATAAAAATAAAAATAAAAGAGATCAGGTGAATGGGCTTGCTGAATGGGAGCTATTTCCACATACTGGTTTCCAGGCACTGCTGGGGTCGGGATGATGGGAAGGTCGTTGTGCTTGGGTCCCGAGCTCTTCTCCAGCCCCCTCTACCCTCCTGCTCGCACACCTGCCTGCTTTTGCGGCCAGACTGACCGCCCCTGGGCTGACAGTCTCTTCCTGACTTTGTCGCCTTGGCACCTGCTGTTCTCACCACCTGAATCGTCTTGACAAATGGCGGCAACACCCTCCGGCCTTGGTCCCAAGAAGGATGAGGGCCCCCGCAGCTTGAGAAATCAGCCTCGTGGGCCTGCACTGCGTTCAGCACGGCCCACGGCCCCGGCACTCGGAACGTTCTTGCGTCCGAGGAGGGCTCAGAGCCGCAGGAAACAGAGAGGGCGGGTGGTCCCCAGACCCGGGGCCTCCTTGTGACTTCAGCTCTCCTTCTCTGGGAAGGAGGGCCAGCAGAAGGAATCCCCAAGTCCCAGTCCCGTCTGGGGTGGACCCGCAGCCCTTCCTGGGGCTAGCTAGGACTCCCCTTCACCGCGTGTCAGAAAGGCCCGGCCACAGTCGAGGCCACCACCTGAGCCCCACGAGAGGCTCAGGCCTCGCCGAGCCTGCTCCCCCGCAGCCCGGGGCTTTGGGGCAGGGTCCCAAGGGGCATGGCGAGGCTCTGCGAGGGAGGCTTCGAGAGGCGGCAGACACTGAGGGGAAGGAGAAGGAAACGGCCCCCTTCCCTGGCTGGCCCGACAAGAGCTGCAGAGGCCCTCCTTCCTGTGAGGGCCTGGGCCCAGGGCTCAGACCTCTGAGCCTCCCATCTCCCCAAACCACAGCCCAGAGGTGTGAAAGAAAGAAAAAAAACAGGGGGATGGGTGGCAGAGAAGAGACAGGTGCACATTTCACACCTTGACCACAGGTGGGGCCCAGAGCAGCTTCGCTCTGACTAACTTCCTCTTCAAGCTTCCCCCCCGGCTGCTCACGAGGGCAGAGGCAGGAGGGGCACATCTACCAGAACTCTGGGTGCGGGCCCCTGGTGTGGCGGGTCTCCCCCTTCCCCCTGAGGGCTGGGCCTGCCCCGACCAAGGCAGCTTGGGACGGGAGAGGACCGAAGCCGAGGGCCGCCGTGGAAAGTGAGAGGTGAAAGGAGCCCACAGCTCACCGGGGACCTGCCCTGGCCCGCACACCTGCGGGTGTCGCCGGCAGTCCCCACAGCAGCCCCGACCATCATGCGCATCCTGGGCTTATCCCTACCTCTCAGACGAGGAACCTGAGGCAGAGAAGTGAAATGCTGGACAATTAGGCAAGAGCCCGCCTTTCTGGAGGCCACCCCAGCTCATGGCCCACAGGGCAGTGCACCTACCCCGGGGGCTCCCCTCGACCCGAAAGGCTACCGGTCACTCTCTGCGTGTAGCTGACCTCCCTCTCGCTCAGTGTTCTCCACTGTGCTCCTACCACGTGCTGGGCCCTGGCGGGGGCCTCGCAGCCTCAGTGAGCTCAGTTCATCTCGTTAACAACCCTGCCGGAGGGGCGCCAGGGTATCTCAGCAGGTTAAAGCCTCTGCCTTCGGCTCAGGTCATGATCTCAGGGTCCTGGGATCGAGCCCCGCATCGGGCTCTCTGCTCGGCGGCAAGCCTGCTCCCCCCCCCCGCCTGCCTCTCTGCCTACTTGTGATCTCTCTCTCTGTGTCAAATAAAATCTTTAAAAAAAAAAAAAACCAAAAACCCTGCCGGAGGGACAGGTGAGAAATGGGTATGGCATGCGTCCAAGGTCGCCCAGCTCGAACAAGGGGCAGGGGGTGAACCCGAGCTGGAGCCAGCCAAGTTTGGGGTTCTTCCCACCCCGTCACGGCCACACGGGAGGCTACGGCCCACCTCAGGAAAGCTCTCCGCACCTTTTCAAACCTCGTGCCTGACCTCTCACTTCTCCACGTGGGCAGCCTGGAAAGGTGGGGCACATGGTCTCCGCGTGACCAGTGGGGACCGGGCCACAGGAAGGGGACCAGGGATCCCCAGACTTTGACACCGCACACGGACCAGTGAGACCAGTGACTTCGCAACCTCTGTTTGGAGGCCCCGCAGCGGGTTGCCCACTTCGGCCAACGCAAGCTGTTCCCAAATCTATGGGCTATTTCCCCCCATCCTTTCATACAGAAAAGATCCTTTTAATACCAAAGGTGGGGTGGCTGCAGGACGTCATTGCAGAATACAAGACCCTCCTTTAAGTCGAACAGACAGGGAGTTTTGTTAGCCTCACCTAAAAGCCCGGTCCGTGGAAACTCCTCACGGGCCGGCAGCCAGAATCCGAGCTCCCAGCACCTTCCCTTCCTCGTCACCCCGCAGGCAGTCAGCCGCCAAGTCCGGCCCATCCTAACTGCCGAGGCCCCTGGAATCACCAGTCCCGTCCACTCGCCCTGCTCCTCCTGACGTACCCCGGGGCCCTCAGCTCCCTCTGGCCCGGACCTTGCGGGTGACAAGCTGTTTAAGGCAAGGAGACGCACGTCTTCCGTCCACAGAAGGCGGAGAAGGGGCTCGCTGCCTTGCAAGCGTTCGTCTTGTCAAGAAGTTTGAGGCAAATTCCAGGCCAGAGCCTGGACGCTCTGGCGAAGCACTCTGACTGAAAACTAGACCCCAGAGGACTCGCTTTGCCTCAATCTCTCTGCCTCTGCGCCTCTCTTTTTCATCTGGGTGGGAGAGGGGGAGAGGAAACTGCTCAGCAGACTCAAGGCAGGGGGAGCCTTTCCCTGTGCATAAGAACAGGGCAATAGGAAGGGGAGAAGGGGGCAGAGGGCCAAGGGCCAGGAAGGGGAGAGAACCTGGTGTAGCACACAGCCCCGAAGGGCCCGATCTGCTCCACAAATGTCGTTTACAGCTTTTCCTCGAAATCGGGAGGGCCCCGTGAGCCCTTCCCCGACCCTCTCCTCCTCCCTCTCGCCCACGAGTTTGTAGTCTCCAGCCCGTGTCTTATGTTATTTTTGTCAAGATTTTTTTTTTGAAGTAATCTCTCCACCCAACGTGGGGTTCAGAGTCACAACCGAGATCAAGAGTCACGTGTCCCATCGACTGAGCCAGCCGGGCGCCCCTCCAGCCCCTCTTTTATTTTTATTTTTTTATTTTATTTTATTTTTTTAAAGATTTTTTTATTTATTTGACAGCGAGAAACACAGCGAGAGAGGGAACACAAGCAGAGGGAATGGTAGCGGGAGAAGCAGGCTTCCTGCAGAGCAGAGAGCCCGATGCGGGGCTCGATCCCAGGCCCCTGGGATCTGACCCGGGCCGAAGGCAGACGCTTAACGACTGAGCCACCCAGGCGCCCCTCCAGCCCCTCTTTTAAACTTCTGGGACAAGTAGCTGCATCCAAAACAACACGGTATAGTTTCTTGCGGGTGGTTTCTAGAATTTACATAAGTGGTGTCCAACTCTACGTGATGTGTTCCATAACTGGCCTTTTCCACCGTGTCCTCCTTAGATTTTTCTAGCTGCAGCCATGTCAAAATAGACAGTTTCGGGTCACTTTTAAAAGATTTTGTTAATTTATTTGAGAGAGAGAAAAAAATAAAGCAGGAGTGGGGGAGAAGGAGAAGCAGACCACCCCCGCCAAGCAGGGAGCCCGACTCGGGGCTCGATCCCAGGATCCCGGGATCCCTGGATCACTACCTGAGCCAAAGGCTGATGCTTAACCGGCTGAGCCACCCAGGCGCCCCAGCAGGCCATTTGTTTTTAACTGCATGGATATATCCTAGTTTATCCACCCAAAAAGACTGAAGGCAGTGGGATGAGTGGAAAAGAGAGAGACAGCCGTGGTTTCATTCCCAGCACTGAGCCTTATTTGCTGTGTCTGCCGAGAAGGCCTTTCCCCCCTGCTCTGGATTAGCCTTGGGGATAACACCCCAGCCTCACAGGGGAGTTGTGTGGTTTGAATGAGGCCGTGTCGGAGCGAGAGCACCCAAAACACTGTCTAGCACATACCAAGATCATTACAAGTAGTTCCCTTTCTTCGTCCCCTGTCGATTAGCGGGGAAGGGCAGTAGTGGAAGACTAGATTCGGTGTGACGGATTGCTTTAAAATATTTTCATTTCTAGGGGCGCCCGGGCGGCTCAGTCGTGAAGCGTCTGCCTCCGGCTCGGGTCGTGATCTCACGGTCCTGGGATCGAGGCCCGCATCGGGCTCCCTGCTCAGCGGGAAGCTTGATTCTGCCTCTCCCTCTGCCCCTGCAGCCTCCTTGTGCGCTCTCTCGCGCTCTCTCTCCAGTAAAGAAATAAAACCTTTAAAAACAAATATTTTCATTTTTCGGGGAGGCCCGTCTCTTTTACAGACCGGAGGCATTTAGCCACGCAGTCGCGACAGATCGGCACGGGCCCAGGGCCAATGAACTCGAGTTCCAGTGCATCGAGCACCGACTATCCCAGGGCGGGAGCAGCGTGGTTCGTGCCCCCGGCAGCGGGGGCTGCCCCCCACTTCCCAGACACGCCGCTTCTTCCGATCAGTCCCCTCAGAGGCCCTGTCCTTCCCCAGGCTGTCTGGTCCCAGGCTCCAGGCCGGTTCCTGCAGAGCAGCTTCCCCTGGCCTGGTGGGGAAGGCCTGGAGGACAACCTCACAGGAGAGCTGCTGCTCAGAATCATGTGAAACCCTCACTTCCTCTGCATAGCGCAGGTTCCCGACCACAGGCGCCAAAGCCGAGGGGCAGGCAGCACGCAGGCCGGCAGCCGGAGTACCAGCCCAGCGATCAGTACCAACCTTGAGGTAAGTGCCGCTGCCCGGCGGGCCGGGAGGGACACAGCTACGCCGCTCAGAGCCCAGAGCCCAGGGTACTGGGGGGAGAGTCGGGGCCGGGCCCTCCCCGCGCGCCCCCCAACCCCAAAGCTGGGGCCCCCTGAGGGTTGGGCACGTAGAGAGACCACGCAGAGGTTGTGGTAGAAAGAGCCCTGGGCCGGGGAACTGGGAACCCACCTTGCCCCCCCGGCTTGGGTAGGACCGCGGGGGAATCCCCTGTCCTGTCTGGCTTCGGCGCCTCGTCTGCAAAACGTGCCAGGTGGAGGCTCACCCCTGACGGCCTCTGGGGCCGCCTTCGGCTCTGACTTGGAGCTTAATGGGCACCGAGAAGGCTCGCGGCTCTGGGGCGTTTTGCAGGGTGATGGGGTAAGGAACAGTTCCAGAGTCTGGTTGGGGGAACCCCCAGTGGGCGGCGGGTGGCCTCCGCGTCTGGAAAGGGAAGAACAGGAGCCGAAAGCATGTGATTGCGGGGGGTGCTCCAGCGATCTGGGGAGGGGGCCCCTTGGGGGGCAGGAAGTTGGGGGTCCCTAGGCAAGGGCTGAGGAGGGAAGTGGAGGGCCACTGACAGACTGAGAGAGGAGATTGCGGGAGGTGCCTGGGGAGGAAGGTGCTAGAACTAGGCACGGCTGGGGAAACAGAAGGGCGAGTCGGCAAGGAAGAGCCGGGAGAGCAGAGAGGGGGGCCGGGAGGCAGCTCTCCCTCAGGCCGCGATCCCCGATCCCCGATCCCCGGGCTGAGGGGGTGGCCCAGAGGGTGAGAGAGAAGCAAGCAGCCTTTGAGATGAGAAGTTACCCCCGCCCCCCGGGGGTTGGGGGGGGGCGGGTCGGTGGTGGCCGAGGCTGGGCAGACGGAGTTCTGAGCTCCGTGGTCGGCGAGGCTTTGGAGGAAAGGCAGGATCAGTGGCCCGCCTGACGGAGGCAACCCTCAGAGAAACGCTCCCCTAGCGACCACAAGGCCTTCACACCCGGCTCGTCCCCCGCCTCCGTCTGCAGATGAGCGAGCGCCAAGTATTCCAAGGCTCGGATCTCACCTTCCTCCTGGAAAACTGCAGCTCCTCCTATGATTACGGGGACAACGAGAGTGACTTGTGCTGTGCCTCCCCGCCGTGCCCGCAGGACTTCAGCCTGAACTTCGACCGCACCTTCCAGCCGGCCCTGTACGGCCTCCTGTTCACTCTGGGGCTGCTGGGCAACGGCGCCGTGGCGGCCGTGCTGCTGGGCCAGCGGGCGGCCCGCAGCAGCACCGACACCTTCCTGCTGCACCTGGCCGTGGCCGACATCCTGCTGGTGCTGACACTGCCCCTGTGGGCGGTGGACGCTGCCATCCAGTGGGTGTTCGGGTCCGGCCTGTGCAAGGTGGCCGGGGCCCTCTTCAACATCAACTTCTACGCCGGTGCCCTCCTGCTGGCCTGCATCAGCTTTGACCGCTACCTGAGCATCGTGCACGCCACCCAGCTCTACCGCCGGGGGCCCCCGGCCCGCGTGACCCTCACCTGCGGGGTGGTCTGGGGGCTCTGTCTGTTCTTCGCCATCCCCGACTTCATCTTCCTGTCGGCCCACCGCGACGAGCGCCTCAACGCCACCCACTGCCAGTACGACTTCCCGCAGGTGGGCCGCACGGCCCTGCGCGTCCTGCAGCTGGTGGCGGGCTTCCTGCTGCCCCTGCTGGTCATGGCCTACTGCTATGCGCGCATCCTGGCCGTGCTGCTGGTCTCCAGGGGCCAGCGGCGGCTGCGGGCCATGCGGCTGGTCGTGGTGGTCGTGGTGGCCTTCGCCCTCTGCTGGACCCCCTACCACCTGGTGGTGCTGGTGGACACCCTCATGGACCTGGGCGCCTTGGGCCGCAACTGTGGCCGGGAGAGCCGCGTGGACGTGGCCAAGTCGGTCACCGCAGGCCTGGGCTACATGCACTGCTGCCTCAACCCGCTGCTCTACGCCTTCGTGGGCGTCAAGTTCCGCGAGCATATGTGGAGGCTGCTCGTGCGCCTGGGCTGCCCTGGCCAGAGAGCGCACCAGCGGCAGCCGTCGTCCTCCCGCCGGGAGTCGTCCTGGTCTGAGACCACAGAGGCCTCCTACTCGGGCTTGTGAGACTGGATGGGGGTTCTCCTTTCGCCACCCGGCCCCGACCGCCCCCCCACACTCCGGGCTCGCCCGGGCTCCCTCCCTCTCCCCGTGGCCTCACACCCCACACGCACCCCGGGGAACGCCCTGGCAGCAGCCCCAATCCCCGCCCCCCGGGTCTCCCGGGGAGGCACCCCACGCCCCCGCCCCGCCCTTGGCTCTGGGGTCTAGGCCATCGCGGCTCCTTAGCTGCCGCGCCCCCCTTCGAAGGTGGCTGCCTCCGGGCCCTTATTCCCTTGGCTGCCCAGAGCCCCACTGTCCCTCTTATCCAGTAACTAGACCTTGGCCTCCCCATGTTAGGGGAGCACGAAGCAGAAAGCACGGCAGAGAATGCCCTTATGGGGCCTTGGCCCAGGCCTCCAGCCCAGCAGCTGTAGCTGGGGTCCCCCAGACCTGTGTATGTGCTCCTGGTTTATTTCTTCACGTCTACAGTTCTGCTTACAACGCTTCAATAAACAAGATAATCAGGCCCAGGGCGTGTTCGTCGCGCATTGTTATCGCCAGCCTGGCCCCGGCTCCGGGGACGCGTTGCCCACTCTCCGCAGATGCTGGACCTATGCCAACCAGCGCCGCTTGCGTGAGCGTCCCTGGAGGGCCTCCTCTGGGCCCCCCGGGCCGCTCCTGCCCCTCACAGGGAAGCACCCAGGTGTGAGGGTGTGCGCCAACAGTTGCCCGGACCCGCCGGCCACTGTGACAGTTGCCCGGACCCGCCAGCCGCTGTGTGGCCATGATCTGGGGAAGGGCCTTCAGACATGAAGACCTAGTCCCCGGACTCCACAAGCTTAGGCCAGCAGGGACGGCGTGGTGAGAAGTGACAATACCCAACAGCCTATGCCACGAGGCAAATGCGGCTCGCGGACCGTGACGGGGCACTGAGTCCTGTGGCTGGAGCCATTTAGGAAGGCTCCCTGACAGAAATGAGCAGGCCCTAAGGGACCAGTGGTGTTGCCAAGGGCAAAGACCCGGGAGACGGTATTTCCGGGCAGAAGGGAAGGCGCTGGCAAAACGTGGGAAGGCTGCAAACTGCAAAGCTTAGGGAAGAGTTGAACACAATGAGACTCCAAGTTGCTTTGGGATCCAGTGATGGTACCAGAGAGTCCGGCTAGAAGGCGGCAGCCAGCTGTTCAGTTGAGAGGGGATGCCGGGCTCCCTCTAAGATGGAAGCCAAGCTCAAAGAGAGACCCAGTGACTTGCTAAGGGCCAGGAGCACACGAGCCGCCTGGAGGCACGGGGATGGGGCGCTAGGGCTGAGGGGAAGCGAGGAGGGGAAATGCCCAGGGCTCCCAGAAAGGGAGGTGGCCGGGCTACTGAGGGAAGCCCGTCCCTTTGCAGGCGTGGGACCACTGTGCTGTCGGTCCCCCTTCAGTAGGCCACCAATGTGCCACAACCCAGTTTCGCAGGCCAGCTGGGCCTCTGCCAAGCTGCAGTCGCGGCCGGAGGCAGGCCTGCTGAGGGGGCACCCGAGGGATTATTTAGCTGGGGAAACTCCAGTAACCCCCGGCCCACACCCAATCCCTTAGACGTGTGGTTGGGCTTCAGCTGGAGGCCACGAAAAGACGAAGCACCTGCGAAGTAAAGGAAGGATGGAAGGAAGGAAAAGGGCCGAATGAGACATCCTGCCCTATAAAAGGGTATCGGTGATGTTCCACGATGCTAGATTAGTAACAAGGTTTGTGGCAGGCTGAGCAGTGGGTCCCCCAAGATGTTCACCCTCGAATCCCCAGAAATCGTGAACAGGTTACCTTACGTGGCAAAAAGGTTGCCGATAAGCTGACCTTAAAATAAGATTCTCTTGGATTATCCAGGTGGGCCCAGTGGCCTCACAAGGGTCCTTAAAAGTGAAAAAAAGAGATCGAAGGGAGGGAGAGGGAAGGGGAGAGAGGTGGAGAGAGAGGGAGGGAGAAGACAGACAGACAGATGTTGCTGGCTTGAAGGATGAAAGGGGGCCCCAAGCCAAAGAATGCAGGTGACCTCTAGAAACTGGACAAGATGAGGAAACGGATCCCCAAGCCCCAGGGCAACCAGAAAGAAACACAGCCCTGCCCGCACCTTGACTTCAGGGTCTTGGACGAAGGACCTGAAGGTTGGTTCTGCGCTAGGCACGGGCTGTCGATGAACTGACTCCATTTAACAAGCAAATTTCAGAAAACATTTTATTTATTTTTTTTGGTCTTAGTAACAACTGCATTGGTTCAGCGCGGCTTTATTCGATGTCAAGAGCAACTGAGTTCATGAAATATGCTTGTCTTTTATGTCTAAGTAAGTGTAACAGTTTCTAACTCGTTCACCTCCAGCACCCTCCTCTCCTTCTCTCCACCTGCCCCTCTTGAAAACGCAGCTTGTGTCTGCGTTGTGTTCTCCATGTCAAAACTATGTTAAAACTAATCCCCAGAGTGGATCTGGATTGATCCAAAGGGCTTGTGAGTACCGTCGAGGGCACAAAATTGCTTAGCAGCAGAATCCTTGCCTAAAAACAATCATTGTCAACACTATGAGGCTATAAAGAAACAGTTTAAATCCTAATATTCTTAATATTCATCGCTTATCAGAAACAGAGGTATTTTTCTAAAACTTCTTAGCAATTAAGGGGGGGGGCTCAGCCCATAGAAATACACCCCCAGATAACCTCAACGACTCTGCCTTCGCTTATCGGCATAATCTCTGCTCAGCTGTCTCATCACATCCCCATGGCTTATCCCTTCCGTCTCATGCTTAATCGTTCTATAATTCTCCTGCACATACTTAGCAAAGGGCCTCACATGGGGCGCAATGGGGGTTCCATCCTTGCGAGTTAGCGGCAACATGACCAGAGGCCCCTTGCACTTGGCACAGATAAAGCGGTCAGTGTTCAAGGATCTGGTATAGCGGCCGACCCTAAAGAGGAAAGAGACACCACACAGCAAAGCGATCAGTCACCGGAACTCAGCGTGTTCTAGAAGCTGCTGGCTGGAGGCCCAGGCCGGCTCCAAGTAGGAGAGCACGGAGAAAGAAGACGTGGACAGGAGCAGAGCAGGTCTACTCCGCACGTCGGCCAGCCACGGACTTACTAGCAAAACCACGAAGGGCCAGTTAGCTGGAGGCTGCATCCGATAACTGAAGGGAAGTCGGGGGCGGAGGGTCTTACCTGGTTTTGCACCGAGTACATTCATAATGGATCCTGTAGTTAATCTTGTAGTTATGGCAGCGGGTGACCGTGGGCAGCTCCGGGTGCACCATGTTCGATTTCTTGGCGTAATACTTCCACGCGTCCCCGTGAGAATCACGGACGCCGTCGAGCAGCCAGGAGGCTGCGTGGCATATCTCATGGATCAGAGTGTCCCGCAGACGGTCTTGGAAGAGGGATGGAAAGAAATCATGAGCCCCTGAACCCGATCCGCCCTCCGGTCTGCCCTCCAACCGAGCACCCCGAGACCCGAGACCCCGCCACACACAAGCCCCAGGTGGCTTAGCAGGAAGGCGACGCAGTGGTGTGCTGGAGACTGAACGGAGTGAGATGAAGAGTGAGGTGACGGGGCCCCACACCTGGGCGGAGGCAAAGGTACGAGGATAGGTAGGTCATTTTGAAG
>CM053612.1:55388068-55402462 GCA_028646535.1 Procyon lotor
CGTGGTCTGCTTCCGATTCTCTCTCTCTCCCTCTCCCCCTGCTCGTGCTCTCTCTCTAAAATAAATAAATCACTCTCTCTAAAATAAATAAATAAACCTTTCCCGAAAATTCTTAAAAAAGAAGGTAACGCCCCCGGAGCAAGGCGCAGTAAGGCCCGGCTACCCAGGGAGGAGAGGCAAAGCTGCGGCCTAGGCTGTCAGGAAAAACCAGTCCCTAGGAGTCACTACACAGGGAAAGGGCGCAGCCGGAAAGCTGCCGTCACCTGCGGAGTCGCAGACTTTCAGGGAAATCTCAATCTTCGCGTAGCGCTGCTTCTTCGGGTAACGGGTCTCGCCGGTGGTGCATAAGCCAGCGGTCCTCAGCATCTTTTTATTCCAGCCGATATCAATTTTCTCCGGCAGCTGAGAACAAAACAGCGAGCAGACCGAGTAGGCAAGCAGCTTCAAGCAGACCAAAGACTATTCTCAAGAGCTCTGCAAGGGGGAGCGCCTGGGTGGCTCAGTGGGTTAAGCAGCCGCCTTCAGCTCAGGTCATGATCCCAGAATCCTGGGATCGGAGCCCCGCATCGGGCTCCCAGCTCAGTAGGGGGAGTCTGCTTCTCCCTCTGCCTCTGCTCCCTCCCCCTGCTCCTGATCTCTCTCTCAAATAAATAAATAAGTAAAATCTGAAAAAAAGAAAGAACAGCCAAAGCACAGCTACACATTCTGGGGAGAGTAAAAGCCAGGCTGAAAGCCCAGATGAAAAGGACCCAGACCATCGGGACACAAGGGAGGCGGCTGAGGGCACACAGACGCAGGACCCGCGCTGCCCCGCATGGGAACATGGGTCAGGGGCAGCCAAGGAGAGAAGGGCAAACCCCGCTGAGGCAGGAGATGGAGCCCCCTCCCCCCGAGCATAAAAGCACAGAGATGAAACTGCACGCACACCTCAGTCCCCTCATGAGTCACATGATGTAACACCACTGTCATGAGGCGTGACTTCCCCAAAAACGATCTAAGAACTTTCCCTACAGAAGGTTGTGTCAGCGAAATAATAAAAGTCTGAAAACCCTAACAACCTCCAAGGCTCTGTTCTCACTTAAGGAGTATCACCTTCTCTCGGCCTAACAATAATTCTGTGGGGGCGCCCGGGTGGCTCCGTTGGTTAAGCGTCTGCCTTCAGCTCTGATCCCGGGGTCCTGGGATTGAGCCCCACATCGGGCTCCCTGCTCAGTAGGGGAGCCTGCTTCCCCCTCTGCCTCTGCCCCTCCTCCCCCTGCTCGTGCTCTCTCTCTTTCCGGCAAATAAATAAAATCTTAAAAACAAAACAATAATTCTATGAAGTAGCAGGTACTATTACCGTTCCCATTTTGCAGATGAGGAAACTGAGGCAGAGAAGGACTAAGTAACTTGCCCAAGCCCACAGAGCTCCTTCCCATTATCCTTCAACATAAAGCCTCTCCTTCCAGACAGTCAAGGATCAACGCGCGCCCTCACTGCTGCTCTCTCTCTGCCCACCATCCCTCAGGAAGCAGAAGTCTTACTTCCGGCAGGCAACCTTATTCCCTGACCACTCGGGGTTCTCAGTGATTCTTCTGCCTCTGCTGATCTCTTGTGCTGGGAACAGCCTGTGCCTTAGACGATCACCCGCAAACACCCTTCCGTTCTTTCAGCTACGCCTGCACCATCTCTCCACGTGAACCGACACTTCTCCAGAGCCGGAAACATGCAGCTCACACATCCGCACACCTCACAGCTCCCGAGAGTGCCAGGCATCCAGCAGGCGCTCATCCAGTGCTTACTCGTCCACAGTACCTTTTTATCAAACACCGAGCTGTTAAACAGGGTGTAGATCTTCTGAACCAGGCTATCCTTATTTTGCTTGAATTTCCTTCCAGAATACTGCTTCGCGTTTTCCAGGTCACGCAGGAAGCATCCAGGTATCTTGCACGACGCTCTCCTGCAAAGATAAGTTCAACTGAGTCACGTGCGGCTGGAGGGAGAAACGAGAGAAGCGCACACATACGCATCATAGCCAGAGAGGCTCGGAAAACGTGCCGGTTCCTCTTCCTTCCAGCTCCCTGTAGGACAGCGGTCCCCAAAGTTCCACGCATAGCCTTTTTCTAGCCGCTACTTCCCTTCGCAGAGATGTGAGGCCCGTGGCCTCAACCTCAGCAGGAGCGATCCCACTCCTGTATCCACAGTCTCCAGCTCCCTCCTGGGGGATCCGGTTCCAAGTTGACAACGGCCCCACGCACATCCCCAGCTGATGAACCTGAGTACGTCTACCCCCCCACCCCCCACACACACCATTCTGTCCCTCCCCGGCTTCCCGTGACTGTGTGGCCCGGCCACTCAAGGCCCAGGTCAATCGGGCCCCAACCTCTTGTCTCCAGCTACCGTCTCCACCACAGCCAAGGTGGGCAAGTTAAACGTTCTCTGGACAGGAACCGTGATTTCCCGCAGTGTGTTCATGCCTGGGCACGACCCATTCGCCCCTGAGCCCCAGAATGACTGCGTCTCCAGCTCTCCTGAGAACCCCCATCTGTGTAGTGCTTTCTCCTTTGCAGAACACTTGTTGCCTTACCCTATTTAATCCTCACCACGACCCTCCAAAGAAGTGATGACTATTCTCACCATCTCCACTTGGCAGACGAGGAAACCCAAGGTCCCATGTTAGGCGACTTCCCCAAAGTTCACAGAGACCCTGGATCTTTGGACCCAAACCTTGGGGTCTTTCCCATCAGACCCCTACTGCCGCCCCATCTTTTGAGGTCCAATCGCACTGCACAAAGAACAGTGCTCGGCACACGGAGGACTCACACTTGCAACAACAATTCATTTCACCCTTTCATCCGGGCCACAGCCACCCACAGGTCCCAAGAGACGAGCCCACCGAGCTGCGGAGATGAAAGCAGAAGCAAACACACGTCTGCTGAGTCTCTGACTTCACGGAACTCCTGAGACGGGGATTTTGCCGGGACACTCGGGAATCCAGAAGTCACAAAAGCAGCCATCCGGGGGGGGCGGGGGGCGGGGTGCGGAGAGGGGATCAGAACCAAACCAGGCCAAGGCAGCTCAAGTCAGGGTCCTCACCCCCCAGAGCCCAAGACAGGTGACGAACGCGGTCTGCCTCAAATTACCTCGTTCTGAAAGCAAATTTGCATCCGAAAAGGTAGCAGATGAAAACCCAAACCATCTGCAGACCTCAGCAGAGAAGGGGGGACCCTCCCCCCATTCACGCCTGTGTCGAGCAGGCCTTGCGGCTTGGCCCGCCTTCCCTTCGGTGCCTGTCACCACGCTTGCAGGCAGAGCGCCTCCACATCAGAGGAACCAGCAGGACCCCAAATGGGTACATCAGACGCCATGGCCAGCGAGCAGCCGGCACAGGAACAAGGCGAGGCACAACAGGAAGCCTGCAGACTACCACAGGAAGCAGCCAAGGCAACCGTGAGGAGTCCAAACACTAGCCTCCCTGGGATGATGCGGAGGACGACGACGCCCAGGGGCGGCTCACGGGCCTTCCTCTGTCACACCGCAGCAGAGCGACCCGGGGGCCAAGGCAGCTCACGGCCGTTACCCAGGAACCCCGAGAATACCCTGGGCTGGGCCGGGATCCCCCCACCAGAGAACACGCCGGACGGAGAGCGCCTCTCAGCTGGGGTTCCGGTGGCCCCGCTGTGCCCGCGCCTGCCACGTCGTTGTTCTTCTCCCCTCCAGGCGCATTGACTGCTCCCAAATCCAGGTAAACACAAAACCGAAACCAAATGGACAGTCCTTCAAACATATTCCTTGCGAGATAATTCAGATGGCAGCATGTGTGACTCCTGAACGCGAGGAAGAACGAAGAAAATTGGGCCTACTACACCGTCTTTTTAAGGGGACAGGCGAGAACATCCTGCCATCTGAATGAAAAAAAGGAAGCGTCCGCTTCTGGCTTCCCTTAAAGTACTGACATGTCTTTGGTCCAAGTGACCTGCTGTTCTCAGGCTACAAGGCAGTATGTGGCCCGAAGAAAAATCTCGTGTTCGGCTACACATCAGTTTTTGATCTGAGTTTAAGGACCGAGGAAAGGCCAGCACCGATGTGGGGGCCCAAGGGCTCCAGCCCGCATGGGGGAGCACAGGGATCGCGGTGGGGTGCTGTGGGGCACTCACCCACGCAGGGCTCTGTCGCGGCGAAGGGAGGTGGGGGTGCCCCCCCCCGCCCGATTCAGGGATGGAAGCCTTGTCCTCCTCCCCCACCAGGCTCCTTCTTCCCCCGGAAAACCCTCCCACGGGCCCAGTGGACCACTTCACACGGACGGGACAACGGTACCATAAATTGCCACGCAGCTGAACACGCACAATACGTACCTGGTCTTGCGTTTCTCAATTTTCCCTGCACCGGGCTTCTTCTTTGAAGGCATACGCCTTTTGGAGACTCTCACAGCTGAAAAGATAATAGTTTGGTTGCACCCTGAAAACTGGGCCCATCTAGCAACTGGCAGAAAGGTGCGCCCAGGAGCAGCCCCCACAGCCACACCCAGAGCACATCTAGGAAAGGTCCGAGGCCTGCGTACTCTCCATGGGCTGGCGAGAAAGTCTCCCTACATGAACCCCAGAGCTCTCAGCACAGGAAGCTGGCTATGAGGCTGTCAGAGGTACGAGGACTATATTACGAGGTGATGTGAGCCTGCTGCTACAGGCTAGATTGTGTGGACAACTGAGGCACGGGCGGCATAAGGAACCATGTGACACAGCTCACGCACTTGCCCTAAGGGCAAGTGCCCTTCACCCGATACACAAGCCCAGTCTATCCGTCTTTGGTCAGGCCCCATATACTGCCAACCACTGTGGCCCGAGACTTCCATAACAGCACTGTCGTTCATTTGTTGGAAAGATGTATTAAACCGGGGCACCTGGGTGGCTCAGTGGGTTAAAGCCTCTGCTTTCGGCTCGGGTCATGATCTCAGGGTCCTGGGATCGAGCCCCACATCGGGCTCTCTGCTCAGCGGGGAGCCTGCTTCTCCCTCTCTCTGCCTGCTTCTCTGCCTACCTGTGATCTCTCTCTGTGTGTCAAATAAATAAATAAAATCTTTAAAAAAAAAAAAAAAAGATGTATTAAATCTCTACTATGTGCCAAATACCAAGCTAGACCCCGGGAAAGACTTAAAAATGAGGAAGAGTCGTCCCTTCCAGAGGCTCACGGGGGGGAGAGGACAGATTCAGAAACATCCTAAGACAGCTGGGTAAGGGCTTTAGCAGGGATGGGGTCCTTGGGAACTTCGGGAACCCAGGAGGGAGGAGCCTCTCTGAAGTCGGACTTCCTACAGGAACTGACAATCGGGCTGGGTCTCGAGAAAAATGGCATCTCCTCGGGGCAAAAAGCACGGAGAGAAAGCGTGCCAGGTGGAGGGAACAGCAGCTCCTAAGGTTCCTGTTAACACCACCTGCTGTTCCTCCCCCACTTCCAGAAAGATCTCTTTCCCTGGGATGGCCAGCTCCCCTAGCCACCAGGAAGCTGCTGAAATGGCTTCAGATCGGTAGGCAGGACAGGCCGACCTGACCAGACAGACCTCTCCAGCGGGAAGGGCGAGGCAGGCCCGGCTGGCGCTTGGGGAGAGCGGAGAGCGGGGCAGACTGGGGAGGTCGGGGGCCCTCGGGGTGATTGGCTTACCAGGTGTCACACATATATTCTTGGTCTTACTCTTCCTCTTCCGTGGTTGCTCCACCACAGGTGGAGGCTCATCATCTGCGATCTCCACCTCAGCCTCAGCACCGCTGGGTGGCTGGCTGAGATTTTCACCAAGATTCGGCTCCCCGGCGTCATTAGAGGAACCGCTCTGAGAGACGTCAAAGACCTCCATCTCTCTTTCCTCTGAGGCACTTTGGCCCGGATCGCAGGAATCCTCATCTATTATGAGCACGGGGCCCTCAAAATCACTGTCGTCATCAGTAATAAGTATTGGCGGCTCCTTGGTGGCAGGCTGCTCCTCAGCGTCGGAGAACACATCCAGAACCTCATCTGAAATTCACGAGACACGGTCACGCGTACATACACCCCCTGCGCCCACCCCAAGCACTCAACTTCAGATTATTGAGCACGAATCAAGCAAGCTGGAAACGGGGACATTAGGAATCAAAGTTAAGATCGGTTATTTTGTTGGGGCGCCTGGGTGGCTCAGTGGGTTAAAGCCTCTGCCTTCAGCTCAGGTCATGATCTCAGGGTCTTGGGATCGAGCCCCGCGTCGGGGTCCCTGCTCAGCGAGGAGTCTGCTTCTCTCGGCCTCTGTTGCTCTCCCTGCTTGTACCCTCTCTCTCTCTGTGTCAAATAAATAAATAAAATCTTTAAAAAGTAAATTAATTAAATAAACTAAATAAAAATATGGGCGCCTGGGTGGCTCAGTCGGTTAGGTGTCTGCCTTTGGCTCAGGTTATGATCCCAGGGGTCCTGGGATCAAGCTCTCTGTTTGGCAGGGATCCTGCTTCTCCCTCTCCCTCTGCCCCTCCCCTCTGCTCCTGCTTTCTCTCTCTCTCAAATAAATAAAATCTTTAAAAAAATAAAAAAATGAAAATGAAGAGTCAATTGTTTTAGATTGTTTTCCCCCGTCACTTTTTTACTTTACTGAGAGCAGTCTCAGATAAAATTGCAATGCAAGCCCAGTGACAATATTCCAATCACATTCTCTAAGTGCTCAGTAGTTCCCAAACACAGCTCTGCAGAAAATGGTGTATTTTCTGGTCCACAGAAAAGTAAATCGGAAAAACAAAGTGGGGTTTTTCTCCCTATCAAGTTCAATCTCTGTAATTTAAAAGACTGTCCTTTATTTTGAGATCTATCCTCCCAAAACTTTTAGTTTCTTTACCTTTTGAAATTAAGGCGACAGCAGATGGTGGTCAGAATTTACTGCCATCGTTAGACAAATGAAAATCTGGCAACTCTAGATTAGCCACCAAAATGTAATTTTTCTACTAGTCCACAAACACAAAGCTCTCAGAGCCACTGATGGAAGAGGGACGAGGGAAGTCCTCACACCAGCAGTGAGACGCCTTGGTAACATCTGGAATGTTCGCCAAGGGTCCCCTCCTCTAGAAAGGAGGCGTGGCACATCTAACACCACACGTCGTGCTCTCTGGAGTCTGCTCAGAGCTCACCCTCCAGGTTCCTAGGGTCCTGGTGTAAAAAAATATAAGCCACCGCCCAGGCAAGATGTGACAGTAGATTTATGGTGCAAAAAGTCTTTATCTTAAACTTGCAGGTTTGGGATCACACACTTTGAGAATCTCATCTCTCACTTCATCATCAAAGAATTTCGGATATGCAATAAAGAAAGAGAAAGGAGTGGGTGTTGCTATCTATGGTAAAAAGTCATCCTTCCTAAAAATTTTCAAAGATTTCTCAACTGCAGTTGAAACTTTAAAAAGAGAGGGGGAGGGGGAGGGACCCACGGCTTGTGAATCTATAAAAGAAAAATGACTGTACACTGACAAAGGTTCGAAGTGATCTCAGAAGTACCGTGTTCAAGCCCCTTTTCTGTAACATCACCTCGATCGATGACAAGAAGGAAAGAAGCGGCACGTGGAGAACAGCAGAGAGACCTACAAAGACAGTCCGACTGGAGCATTCCAAATCGCTCCTTTACGGCGATAAACGCCCACAGTTAAGAGTCCACTGGTCAGAAAGGTAAGAGCAGACTTAGTTCAAGGTTCATCCTCAAAACAAAAAAAGGGATTTTCTGATGGAACGAGTCAGCAAGTGGTCGCCTATGGTGATGAACTGCTTTCTAGCTGTCACTCACGCCCTCCCTTAGGGCTCCCTTTGGCCCTGCACCCACCCCCACTCCCGCCCCCGGACCTCTGTCCTATTCAGCCACATCCACTCAGAGCTAGGGAAGAGAGGGAAAATCAGAGAGGGGACAGCCAGCGAAACAGTAGCAGACTCGGGTTCCAATCCACCTCTCGTTTCCCTGCTCCGATAACCCAGGTTAGCCAGGAAACTCTGGCCAATGGTAGCTCTTTGGTAGTTACCGGAGAGAAGTAGCTGGCACTTTAAGGGTGCTGGTACCTTAATGGGAGGCCTATGTATCGTGCCCTAGATCTGTAAGAAGTGAACAAAGATCAATAAAGTACCATCCCTGAGGCCTACGAAGCTCCTAGTCTTGGGGCGCCAGGGTGGCTCAGTCCATTAAGCATCTGACTCTTGATTTCCGCTCAGGTCCTCATCTCGGGGGTTTTGAGATCGAGCCCCGCATCGGGCTCCACACTCAGTGAGGAGTCTGCTTACTCCTCTCCCTCTGCTCTCTCTCTCAGATAATTAAATGAATGAAATATTTTTTTTTAATTAATTTATTTGACAGAGAGAGAGAGACAGCGAGAGAGGGAACACAAGCAGGGGAAGTAGGGGAAGGAGAAGCAGGCCTCCTGCCGAGCAGGGAGCCCAATATGGGGCTCAATCCCAGGACCCCTGTATCATGACCCGAGCTGAAGGCAGACACTTAACAACAGAGCCACCCAGGTGCCCCAATAAATAAAATATTTTTTTAAAAAATTTAAAAAGCTCATCTTCCTACTTTTCACCCCCCACTGAACAGGTTCCAAACTGTGGGTATAGCTCCCTGCCTCTGGAAAGGTTTTTAAAAGAGCCTCTGAAACCAAAGGGGCAAAGATCAGCTGTGGGAAACAGGCTCTGAGAAGCACAGAAATCTCTAGAAAATATACGGAGAACAGTGAAAGGCAAAGACAAACAGCTAGCTGGAGAAAGCAAGGGTTCCCGAGAAGTCATGGTGGTCTGACTCAGCACTGTCACCCACCTAAGTCTCCACTCGGCTGGAAAGAATGAGCCCACGCCTCTCACCTTCCCTCTCTTTGTCATTGCCACACAGAGAAGAGGAGGAAAAGAGTGGCAGGGCCCGGCGGCGGGGGAGGGTAGCAGAGCAGCCTTCATACCTACCTAGCGTCAGTTCCTGACTCTCTTCCCCAGCCCTGGTCCCTATATATAGTTGTGGGGGTGGGGGGACCCTGTATGTAGGTGGGCCAGAACTCTAGGGACGGGGATGGCCAAGGTCTAAAGTGCTGATAACAGCAGCTGCTATGTTTGGAAATTCACCAGGGAGGGGGTGTGGGGGGGGAATCTGGCCACATATACATCCAGCACCCATGAGGGAAGAGACGGCACCCGCTACTATGTGGGTGCCAGAATCGAACATTTGCTGACGCGCATCCTGACGCGTATCCTGAAACCACCGTGTGATGGGGCTGCCGAGCTCAGCTACTTCCCTCGGTTACCAGAGGTTACTTGCCTTCGCTGCTGATGTCAGATATGTGAGCTCTGATGTTATCATTGAAGTATTCATCTTCGGAGTCAGAATCAATTACCACATAGCTGCGTGAGGAGACAGGGAGAAATGTCAGCACCACAGTCTTCTTTTCACGGCCTTTCCTGACTCCTCCACCATGAACACGAGCACCTGAAAATGTTCTGTTGGCTTGTTCCCCGCGGTAACTCTGTTCCCCTTCCTCGGAAGTACTCGAATCATTATTCCTGATTTTCCAGCTTTCTACCAAATCATTAAATCTGTCTCCGTCCTTGTGAAAGGAACTGTCTGTCAAGTACGGAGTGAAATGGGCTGTCGGAGGGCGTGTGTGCTAACAGTTCGGGTGCAGGGTGAAAAGGGACTAGGCAAATGGTAATTTCTATCAGTTCGATCAGTCAGCGGCCATTCTTCTCTATCTTTACCTGTTACAGTCATAAATCCCCTAATCCACTTCCACCATATTCACCGCGTTTAAGCCGCCAGGATGAGGGGCTTTGGCTCTCCTGTTGGTCACTCCCTCCTTAAAACTCTTCTTGGGATTTTCAAGCTACCGTTCTGTTTCAGTTCTCTTCCCGCCCCTCCACCCACTCCTCCTCACTCACGGCTCTTCCTCAGCTCCCTACCAGGCTTTCTCCACAGCGCCTTCGCACCAAGCTCATCAATTCCTAAGGACTGCGTGACATCACCTATCCGCCAGCGCAAGCCATTATATCCAGCCCCACCGTGCGCCTGCGCTCCAGCTCCACAGGCCCAACTTCCTACCTGGTATCCCGTGGGCAGGGCTGACTTGCAGTCACACGCAGGAATAGCCTTACCCAGTGTTTCTTGATGGCATCTGTTCTGACGGGCTCATCCTGACTGAGCCCCAGCCATACTCAACTGGTCGTTAAATGTTTGGAGGCTTGGCCCTGCCTAGAGGGCCCTCCGTTTCCACAGGCCCCAAACTGAATTCATCCCCCTCCTTCCCCAGTTCCATCCTTCCTCCAGTATCCCAAGAGCTGTGGGCATTCCCGGCAGGCCCGTTCCAACAGCTTTTCTCTACGTATTTGCTCAACATCCCACGGAGGCAGGAAGAAACCAATTTTTCTATTTAAAAATTAGATATTTAAATGTACTATCAAGTAAGGACTTTATTATGTATAATACTGGAAGCCACTAAGAAGCCACGATAAAGCATCTGAAATGTGAATGACGACCATGATGAGCACGAGGTGACAAGCGGAAGTGCTGAATCACTGTAGCATACACGTGAAACTAGTATCACACCGTATGTTAACTATGTTGGAATTAAAATTAAAAATTTTTTAAATTTCAAACAAAAACACTATGGGGGGGCCTGGCTGGCTCATTGGGAGGAGCGAGTGACTCTTGATCTTGGGATTTTAAGTTCAAGCCCCACACTGTGTGTAGAGATTTAAAAAAAAAACAAAGTCTTTGAAAAGGTAAAAATAAAAAATAAAAAAATAGGACAACCCTGTCGGGAACACTCTCACTCTTGAGAGCTTTTTCTATCTTCACTTAATAAACTCCTATTGCTTTGCTCACAAATAAATATGTAAATGAATATAAAAACATTGTCAAAACACAGAAATTTCAAAATTAAAGAAATAAAACGTAAACGGCAGTGATGAAAAGCTCCTGCATCGCTTCTCTGATTGTGGTAATGTTTAAAACTACCATATACATTTGCCAAATTTCACCAAACCGTACACCACAAAGGGTGAATTTTGCCATTATGTCAACAGTCAACAGACCCGCTATGGGAATTCAAGGAGTCAATGTGGAGACACCAGTTAACCAGCATCCTATTTTGGATTTATTCCAGTAAATTTTCTTAGCACCTCCTACAGTCCGGCACGTGGGCCCATAAGGGCCTGAGGAGTGGAGAGTGTAAGTTAGAAGAAAAATCAAAGACATTCTGAGGAAGAAAGTGACCCATTAGATAACAGGCCTGGCATAAAGATCTAATACTTCCGGGGCGCCTGGGTGGCTCAGTGGGTTAAGCCTCTGCCTTCGGCTCAGGTCATGATCTCACGGTCCTGGGATCGAGCCCCGCGTCGGGCTCTCCGCCTGGCGGGGAGCCTGCTTCCCCCTCTCCCTTTGCCTACCTTTCTGCCTACTCGTGATCTCTGTCAAATTAATTGAAAAAAATCTTAAAAAAAAAAAATATCTAATACTTTGAACCCGGCTGTGAGATCAGATACCCACTCTGACCCTGAACACAGTGTTCAGAGAGGAAATGTGATATTTGTCATCTTCTTACCCACAACATCATTCCTCAACAAATGTCAAATTTCGCTCATTTTCCTACTCACCTAGTGTTCCTTTTCTGCTCCTTCTTTTTGGTTCCAACTAAATCAGAGAAAGAAAGAGGGTGTCAGGAAGCAACTGAAGTAGGATACAAACCTGGTTACCCACATCTTTAACTCCCTAAACCCCATGTCCAGAAGTCAGGGCTGGTTAAAATCTATGGGAGACTTCTATCCCCTCGCCCCACGTGAACTAGAGAGGAAATAAAAGTCCAGACGCCTAGAATAAAAAAGGTCAAGGCAGGGGCGCCTGGGTGGCTCAGTCATTAAGCGTCTGCCTTCGGCCCAGGTCAGATCCCAGGGGCCTGGGATCGAGCCCCGCGTCAGGCTCTCTGCTCGGCAGGAAGCCTGCTTCTCCCGCTACCATTCCCTCTGCTTGTGTTCCCTCTCTCGCTGTGTTTCTGTCAAATAAATAAAATCTTTAAAAAAAAAAAAAAGGTCAAGGCAGCAAAGTGGAAAACAAGCCCAAAGAACTGCCTCTGCTCCTAACAGCAGGAAATGACCTTCGTCTGACCAATGTGGAGAGAGCCCCTGAATGAGACAGACCCCGGCCCAGCTCACACCGCGTGTCCCAAACCACATTTCAGTCATCTCCACAAAGACAGGGTTAAGTCACACCTGGAAAGGAAAATTACTGCTCCGAGGGGTTGCTACTTACAGGGCTCAAACTCTTCATCACTGCTCGAGTCCAGAGTAAGAATGCAACTGCAAGAAATGAGATACACACAGTTATAGAGGAAGGCCACTGAACATCGGACGGAAGCCCGCGGGCAGAGACTCTCGCATGGAGAGGACCACCCATCAGAGTTTCTGGTACGCACAAAAAGTTTTAGGGAGCTCGGAAATTACAATCACAGCAGGGGAGGTAAAAAAAATTAGGAGCTGCTCAGTCTTTACAGCAGAATCGAAGACAGGGGAAGAACGTTCATTGAGTAGCATCAGCTACCAATGAAAATTCTTTTCTGCCAAGCGATCTATTTCTTTTTAAAGACATGAAAGTGAGGAGGCGTCCGGGTGGCTCAGTCCGTTAAGCGTCCAACTCTTGGTTCTGGCTCAGGGCATGATCTCAGGGTGGCGAGATCGAGTCCCAAGGCGGGTGCCACGCTCAGTGGGATGTCTGCTTGAGGATTCTCGCTCTCCCTCTCCCCATCCCCACTCTCTCTTCTCTAAAATAACTAAGTAAATCTTTAAGAAAAAGAGGAAAATAAAGATATGGAAGTGATTTCTGAGAAAGGGGCCACACGGGAAAGGACTCGAGGATGAAGAGATTACAGGTAAAAATCAGAAGGACCAGGGCGCCTGGGTGGCTCAGTGGGTTAAAGCCTCTGCCTTCGGCTCAGGTCATGATCTCAGGGTCCTGGTATCGAGCCCCGCATCGGGCTCTCTGCTCAGCGGGGAGCCTGCTTCCCTCTCTCTCTCTCCCTCTGCCTGCCTCTCTGCCTCCTTGTGATCTCTCTGTCAAATAAATAAATAAAATCTTTAAAAAAAAAAAAAAAACCCAGAAGGGCCAAAGAGCGAGGAAGACACCTTGTAGGGCTTTAGGGTTTGAAGAGGGCCTCTGCTCCAGGACTGCCGTCTAGCTAAAAGGGCAAATGCTCAAATTCATTTCTTGGGGGCAAATGAAGGGGAAATGCCCCAGCTGCAGCTGCTCCCTGCAGTGAACCGTGATGCTGGGGCTCCCCTCTCTGCCCCCCCAGTAATGCACCGGGCTAGTGTCGGACCTCATCACAGCTTCGCATTAGTGTGACACAGAGCTCAAAGAGGAAACCCAAAGCACTAAAAGTGGACCTAATCTATCAACTTAACCTTCGCCGCTTCTTGAGGGCATTCATTTTAACCTTGAAGTTGGTTATTGGACTGACAATATATTGGACTGGTAATATTTTTTTTTTTTTTAAAGATTTTTTATTTATTTGACAGCGAGAAACACAGCGAGAGAGGAGACACAGGCAGAGGGAATGGTAGCGGGAGAAGCAGGCTTCCTGCAGAGCAGAGAGCCCGATGCGGGGCTCGATCCCAGACCCCTGGGATCTGACCCGGGCCGAAGGCAGCCGCTTAACGACTGAGCCACCCAGGCGCCCTGGACTGGTAATATTTTTATACTGGATTATAATATTGGATATTGGATTGAAAATGTTTCTTTCAGTTTTTCAAGATACATGCTCACTCACCCCCTTGGTTCAATTTCCTACTCATGTATCTGTCACTGTACACTGGACTTACTCGGGAGTAGACCTCAATTTTTTTTTTTTTCATTTTTTTAACTTAAATTCAATTAATTAACATATAAACATATTATTGGTTTCAGAGTCAAGTTTTTTTTTTAATCGGCAACAAAAACAAAACAAAGCAAAAAAACTCTTGCTGGGTGTTAAGGTTTCCCAGGTATGGGTTAAAACATGACTTTGGTTCTCTTTTCTTAAAGATTTTTTTTTTTTTTTTTTTTTTTGAGAGTGTGCGAATGGGGCGGAGGGGCAGAGGGAGAAGAGAATCTTTTTTTTTTCCCTCCAAAAATGTTTATTTTTTCAGTGTTACAAGATTAATTGTTCATGCACCACACCCAGTGCTCCATGCAATACGTGCCCTCCTCAATACCCACCACCAGGCTGGCCCAACCCCCCCCACCTCCCTCCCCTCCAAAACCCCCAGTTTGTTGCTCAGAGTCCACAGTCTCTCATGGTTCATCTCCCCCTCTGGTTTCCCCCCATTCACCCCTCCCTTCCTTCTCATAATGCCCTCCATGTTTTTCTTTACGCTCAGCACGGAAGTGAGACCATAAGGTAATTGGCTCTCACCACTTGACTTATTTCA
>CM053612.1:55410856-55433920 GCA_028646535.1 Procyon lotor
GGCGACTGGGCATCTGCCTTCGGCTTGGGTTGTGATCCCGGGGTCCTGGGACCGAGCCCCATGTCAGGTTCCCTGCTCGGTGGGGGAGCCTGCTTCTCCCTCTCCTTCTGCCATTTCCGTCCCGCCTCCCCCCAGCTTGTGCTCTGGCTCTCTCTGTCAAATAAATAAAGTCAGTCTTGGGGAAAAAAAATTATTACCCAGAAAACCCTATTCCAAGATTTAACATTTCACGTGACTTTGGCCTAATATAACTTCAGATAACCCTTTAAAAAACATTTTTTTTAAAAGGTCTCCAGCCAGGCTTGGATTAATGTGGCACATAACAATTAAAAAGTGACTGCCACACTGAAAGCCAATTACTGGCCTGTTATTCTTTACCTGCAGGCAATGGGCCAAGTTACAATAAGCATCAGGAAAATCAGGCTTCAGTTTCAGAGCAGTGCGGTAGGAAGCAATTGCTTCTGGAATATTCCCTGAATCCTGGAAATAAGTAAAGCGGGATGGTTAAAAGTTTTGCTACAATTAAATATTAGGTGCTTAGATGCACGTATTATAACCAACAGTGGTACCTTATGAATGGAAGCCAAATTGCTGTGGGCATCTGCAAATGCAGGGTTAATCTGAATGGCACGAGTGTAACACTGCAAGGCTCCCTGAACATCCTGCATCTCCTTTAGAGTGTTTCCCATGTTCGAGTAGGCATCGGCAAAGGTAGGACTAATTCTAAAAGAGAAAACAAAGATTTTCTTCATCTAGTATAAAAACCTTTAACTCCCTGTAATGTTAGTCCGTGGTTATTAAAAGTCATCTTAACACAAGCCAAATGTGCCACAGGCCCAACATTTAAAAATGAAAAGGAAAAAAAATTAGACAGCGAGGATCTTACCGAATAGCCTCCTTATAATGCATCAGAGCTTCCTGAAGTTTTCCCTGCTGCTGCAGTACACTTGCTAAATTTGAATGAGCAGCAGCAAACTCTGGGAAGACCTACAGAGTCAAGATGACATCCGAGGTTTAAAAAAAAACTTCTAAACCAGCAGTAATAACTTACCACGGCAAGAACTTTGCTCAAGTATCTTTACATCCCTACATTTCTGTCTATCTTCTCCAAGTCTCCTCATTCTTCAAAATCAAGTGACTCAAATTCTACCTCTTCCTTTATTTTATACCTCTCCTTGGTTCAAAAAGTGAGGAGGTTAAGACCTCTCCTCGTCCTAGCTTATGCCGATTACTCCAATATCTCTCCCTTCTGAAATCTTGGTCTCTTATTAAACTCCTACCACACCCACCAACCACCATTACAGCCATCAGGCACTAAAATCATGTACTTACTGATAACCTCTCTTGAACCGTATTACTCAGTTTAACTTTTCCATGCAGCTCTTACCTACCCATAAAATAACGAACTCAACGTAGAGACTTTCTTGAATGTCACACAAGACTTTTGCTCGCACCTTAGATACTCAATTACTGGTTCAATGAATGATTCAACCACTGTTTTTACAAAAGAGGTGGATGACATGGCAAACTTTAACTGCCTTTCCTCTATTATCACACAGAAAAAATATCCAGCCACACCACCCTGAACATACTTCCAATGCTTTACGATATAAGCGAACAGCCTCTTCGATGTTTCCCTGTTCTCTTTTGATATTGGCTAGGTTATTCAGAGAGTCTGCATGGGTGGGACACAGCCGGAGAGCTGTATTATAACAATCTTCTGCTTCGGCAACCTAGAAAACGAAACAAATTATTCAACACCTATAGGGAGGAACCACAGAGCCACCACAGATGTTCGTCTAACAACTGTTTAGTTAAGCCCAATGGCTGATAATGTTCTAGAAGAGAGGCATTTTTGCTATTCTCTCGACCAAAACTCACAAGTAAAACCATTCACCACTTCAATACTTAATAACAATAGGTACAGAAACAGCTTTTTTAATCCTACTAGATAACAAAGAAATAGACTGAATAAATGTCCTTACACTGCCCTTCTCTTTGAGTGCATTGGCTAGGTTGCAGTAGGCATCAGGGAAATGTGGTTGCAGTTCAATAGCTCGCCTGTAGGTGTCTATTGCCAGATCTATCAGGCCTTGCTCATAGTATACACAAGCCAGGTTGCCGTGCACCACTGCATGATTTGGACTCAAGCTTAGGGCACGAAGGTAAGCTGCCACAGCTCTGTAAATAAAAAAAAAAAAAATATACACACACACACACACACACAAAATGCAACTAACTTTTAACGGATGCTTTGTTACAATTAATTCAAGCTATACTATACCAAAGTATATCAATTAATTATAATTCATGCTGTACTATACTTAACCTCACATCAAAATTCCACCTTAATAAAAATACGTAGTTGTTACACTGAGAAATTTTCTATTTCCACATAAGAAATCAGCTCTCCCCAGCACACTGAAAAAGTCTCTATTTCCACATAAGAAATCAGCTCTCCGCAGCACAAAAAAAGACCAAAACGTCAGGATTTACTTAGCTTTTGGAATCAGATCAAAGGAATAATTTAGTCTAAAAGATAACCACTTCAACAACTTTACAATAAAAGAAATTCCAATTAAATTCCCAGTGAGAAGGATAATGGCTTGGAGGAAAGCCAGCAATGAAAAGTCAGGCGACAATGCCTCTAAATAAAAGGTAACACAGCAGACATGATGAGGGAAAAGCAACATACTAGGAAAGAAAAATGTACTTCAATGGATCACTGTCATCGTTTTAGTCCAAAGGCTCAAATGCCAATACAACACTCAAAATGTATCAAATAGAACATTCTCTCACCTGTCAAATATCCGTGCCTCTTTCAAGACATTTCCTAAATTGATATAAGCATCCAGAAAATTGGGGTCAAGGGTGACAGCCTAAAAATTGTAAGACAGCTACTTAGAGCCCAGTTAGGATTTCAGATTCACTTGCCAATTACAATTTTTTATTCTGAGACAATTTTAGGCCTCCAATTACATATTCCAATAGTTAAATCTTATTTCTTTCATTAAAATAAACAAAACAAAACAGATAGGGGTGCCTGGCTGGCTTGGTCAGAAGAGCATGCAACTCTTGATCTCACCATTGTGTGTTTGAGCTCCACAGTGGGTGGAGAGATTACTAAACAAATAAACTTTTAAAAACCGTTATTTTAGTACCCGCTCATTATTCACAAACCTCAGTGTTATCAAAATAACAAAATAACTTGTGTAATGGGAAAGCACAATGTGTCCTGAAGGGGAAAATTTTAAACTGGGTCTGCTCCAATTTTACTGAATTAAATACTTCTAATGGTGGGCCCGATTAATAAGCCTAACTCTTCTAGAGGTGCCTGGCTGGCTCAGTCTGCGCAATATGTAACTCTTGATCTCAGGACTGTGGGTTTGAGCCCCATGTTGGGTGTAGAGATTACTTAAAAGTAAAATCTTAAAGGGGCGCCTGAGTGGCTTAGTTAAGTGTCAGACTCTTGATTTCGGCTCAGGTCATGATCTCAGGGTTTTAAGATCGAGCCCCTTATCAGGCTCTGTGCTGGGCTTGGAGCCTCCTTAAGATTGTCTCCCTCTTCGTCTGCCCCTCCCCACCTCAAAAAAATTAAATTAAAAAAAATCTTAAAAAAAAAAGCCTAACTTCTAAAACATAATGGCAGGAAGAAGCAGCAGCAGGCTCTAACTGAAAAAGGAAATAAATATATAGCTCATTAATAAAGTCTACATACTCAGTAAAACCTTAGTAAGATATATAATTAGAGCTACACACTCAGTAAGATACATTACTTCAAGTAGATACTAACCATTAGATGATTTCATCCAAATAAATCTGAAGTCGTCTTAAAATATGGCCAGATATACCCAGAGCAGGGATTCTCAACCCTGGCCATAACATTAAGATTCACCTCCTAAAGGGTGCCTGGGCTCTCTCACGTACCAGTTAAATTAGACCCTCTGAAGATGGCACCAGGAATTCCTATCTTTTATAAGCTCCTCACGTGCAATCAAGGTAGAGAACCACCGAGCAAGAGGTAGGTATTCCTATAGTGTAATAAATGCAAACTTTAACTGAAATACTGAAAAGGTAAAGGTAATAAGTAATTGTGAACATATAAAAGAGTCATAAGGAACACTTCCTCTTCACTTTTCTTTACTTCTATCACAAAGTACCTAGTGTCTGGTTGTATTTTCTTTGCCACTATTACTGGTGATACTCTGATTCTATCATTCCTTTTTCATTAACTAGCTAGAACACTGCTATAAATAGAAACTTCCCCCATCAAGTACTGGGTTACTCCAAGGTTCAGTTCATATAGGAGAAGGAAGACAAATGCTTTATTCTCACTACTTTAGCCAGTTTTCAAAATTAATTACTCCTCATCTCCCAAAGGTAACAAATGAATTTTTTCTTAGTATATTTATAAAGTCATGAATTTAAACACATTTGACAAGTTTCAAATATATCCCAGTTAATATTCCTGCTGATGTTCAAGTCCTATCTTTAGCCAGCATGAGCCTCTTCTAGTTGACTTTTTGAGTCCTCTCGACATACTATATCAAAACTTCCTTGCTTTCTGGCATGATAGGGCACTCCTGATTAATTTTGTACATTTTCTACCCTAATCTAGAATCAACCTTTTTTTTTAAGATTTTATTTATTTATTTGACAGAAAGAGAGCACAAGCAGGGAGAAGCAGGATCACAACCCGAGCCGAAGGCAGACACCTAACTGACTAAGCCACCCAGGCACGCCTGGAAATCAGTCTTTTGACCAAGAAACCCTGCTTCTTTAAAGCTGCCCATCTTAAAAAAGGATTTTTAATTCCTAAAGTACATTTCCCACGCAAACCTGGAAACTGCCTGGGGCGGGGGGTGGGGGTGGGGGGTTCGGGGCACCTGGCTGGCTCAGTTGATGAAGTCACGAGCGACTCTTGAACCTAGAGTCGTGAATGAGATCGAACCCCACGCTGGATGTAGAGGTTACTTTAAAAAATAAAGATCTTGGGGCGCCTGGGTGGCTCAGTCGTTAAGCGTCTGCCTTCGGCCCAGGTCAGATCCCAGGCCCTGGGATCGAGCCCCGCATCGGGCTCTCTGCTCTGCAGGAAGCCTGCTTCTCCCGGTACCATTCCCTCTGCTTGTGTTCCCTCTCTCGCTGTGTTTCTCTCTGTCAAATAAATAAAATCTTTAAAAAAAAAATAAATAAATAAAAATAAAAAATAAAAAATAAAGATCTTTAGGGGCACCTGGGTGGCTCAGTGGGTTAATAAGCCTCTGCCTTCAGCTCAGGTCATGATCTCAGGGTCCTGGGATCAAGCCCCGCATCAGGCTCTCTGCTCAGCGGGGAGCCTGCTTCCCCCTCTCTGTCTGCCTGCCTCTCTGCCTGTGATCTCTCTCTGTCAAATATATAAAACCTTTAAGAAAAAATAAAAATAATAAAAATAAAATCTTTAGAAACAAACAAAACTGGAAACTGCCACATCATATACCATCCAGCAAATGCTGTAATACTGTCATGTCAGAGAAACAAATATTAAGTGACTGATGAAGTCAAGGCCTATTATTTGGTTCTAAGTAAAAACACCCTGCATACATAAGCACTTCCCAAGTACCAATTATTAATGACTAACCTTCTCAAAGTGATGAATTGCAAGCCAAATCTCTCCTTGTGCATTGAAAACACAGCCAAGATTACTCCAGGCTACTGCAAAGTTCGGTTGCGTCTCAATTGCTTTCAAATAACATGCCTTAGGAGGGGTTAATGAAAGAAGATGGGAGGGGAAGGAGGTAAAGGGAAAAGGGAAAATTTGTAAAGGGAAAAAAAAAAAAAGATTGGGGGGGGGGAAGAAGGTGATATCATTATTCCTTCTCTGACCAGCCAAAAGTGACCCTGCAGCATAGGCTCGCTTGCGCCAAAACTAATGCGCTGCCACAGCTGGCTGCTCCTGCGCCTGCGCCACCAGAACCCAAGTGCAAACCACCATGTTCAGTTCTGCCAACCAGTAACTGACCCTTTAGACTGGGGCTCATCTGGGAAGTCAGTTGCCTTAAGACTCTATGCTGGACTCCTCTCATCTGAACACCTAAGGGCTTCTGCTACGTTTTCAAGTCCGACCCAGAGGGTGCCACTCAGAGCCAAGTCTCCCCGCCCCCACCAGTTTCCCAAAGCGTGCCCTATAAAATGTTACTAGAGCTCACTGGGAAAAAAAGGATTTCATGATCAAATCAATTAGGAGAACAGAAAACAGGTTTCTTTGCTACACAACTTGCCCAAGCCTTTAACAGTTTATACAGGACTCCCTCAACTTAGTTGACCACGAAACTCTTTTTCTCAGTGGACATTTTACTAGAGTGCTACGAAACACACTTTGGGAAACTCTGCTCTCAACAGTCCTGTTCCTCACTCACATCAAAACTGCGCTACCGAGGAGAACGTCTTTCCGCCACGTCGGGTATGAGAAAGCCAGGCTACCCGTCCTCACGACGCCCCTGACTCCCAAGGGGGACGGAAGCTGAAACCTCGTATGACAGGATTGCACCTAGGTTGAGGTCCCTGTAATGCGAGCGCAAACATCGCTTGCGCAACCTAACAGCAACGCACTGCGCGATCGCTGCGAACTGCTGCGCTACATAGAACACCCCTAGACGCAGCAAACGGCCAACCAGATCCATTAATCTACTAGACAGGCCCAGAGAGAATATTTGTTTAATGAGATTAGTTGGACTCGAGGTATGTTAAAACCCAATTTTATCCAAAAAGGCTACACAATAGGACTGAGGGAGCCAGTCAATCAGATTACTCATCTAGTCAACCGTTCACAGGGGCTCATTTGCACGCATTGCGCGTTAACGCTGCGCAGCCTTTGCGCTACTGCAGGGTCACAGCGCATCATCAGAAGAGCAGAATGCTGCAATCCAAACAAAGAAGAAAAAAGGAAAAAAATGAACAACAAGAAGAGTTAGAAGCTTTTACTAGTAAATTATCTCTAGTAATTTTTAACATCAATTAACTTTTACTTATCTTTGACAGAATTGTGGCTATAGTATAAAACATTCTCTTACATAACTTGCTCATAAATACAATTATTTTAAGCTGTTTCTGAAGCCACAAGACAGAAGATTCAGGCATGGAGGCAAATTGTTTTGCTGTGGCAGTTACAAACCCGTTACCATATTTCTCATCATGTGACTTTTCGGTGCGTTCCTTGCTGGAAGAGGAGGAGGTGTGTGTCTGCCCTAGATCCAGGCCTCGAGCTCCCTTCAGCGAGGCACCTTACGCATGGAATAGGAGGTTTCACCCACCTGAAACCTTCTAAATACAATATCAATGGTGAAAAACCAAAAACAAGAGAGAAAATAAAAACAAGATCATTAGTAAAAGTTCAACAAAGCAATTGAAATTCTTTGGATGTCTATTACATATGGGAATGAGGACAGTCTCAAGTCTGTAACATGGGAAACATGCAGAAGGGAGAGGGTTAATCAGGGCTATTGCATACAGCAGGGATTTTGGCTGGAAGAAAGGCTCTTCACTTTCTATAAAGACAACTTAATTTTGCCTCCATCTACTAGGAATATGCTGGCTTGAATTTTCAAATGCACTGATTGCAAAAGAAATACATTGCATTTCACTCAAGAGTATGTTCTTGTTCACTAAGTTCTCACAAAAACAGAATAAACATTTTTCAAACTAGGTGTCTCCAGAGCTCTGAAATAAAGAAGTCAGCAACCTAAGGCAGGCGCAATGTCTCAGCCTAAACCGATCTCTAAAGCTGCAGTGAAGTGCAATTCATGTTAGCTGTCCGCTTGGTGGGGTGACAATTAATAGGAGCTTATCAAATATTTGTTCTATAAATTACCAATTAGATTTATCAGCTAAGATTGAAATCCATTACAATTCATTAGCTGGAAACCTACATAAAGGTCAATCCAAAGTGTCAGCAGAATTTATGAGCTACGCACTTAAAACTAGTGCCTTTTAACATTAGATGGTGCTGAAAAGCCTTCGCCCTCCCTGGATGAAGCAGTCAAACAGACAGCTACGCTGCGCATACACTCCACGCATTAGCATGCGCGTGGGGCTCAGAGCAACAGGTGGGAGTTTCAGAAGCATTCTGGTTTCTCCCCACTCCTCACCCCTGCAGCGCGGTTGCGTAAGGTGGCTTGTAACAAGACAATTTCATTTGGAAATTTAATTTACAATTATACCAAAAGCTTTAATAACCCAACCTGGTGTTCAAATTCATTATTTGGAAACACAGAATGCTAAAAGCCACCTTTCCACTTTGGCAAGTTTTCTTTCGATCAGTCCATTTCCCAAACAAACCAGCTTTGTCCTTCTGACTTTTTTTTTTTTTTTTTTTTTAAGGAGGTAGGGCGGGGAGGAATAAAAGAAGGAAGTAAGGAAGAAAAGAAGGTAGACAACTAGGGTTGGAAAAGAGGAAAAGGGAACTTAGGGGAGGGAGCGGGGACAAGGGGCAGGATGTTCCAATTATTAATTTGCAATCATTTTAACAGCCTTTCTTCCACTGTAAAAAGGGTAAGGAAGATGAAGGGAGGAAGGTTAAATAAGAATTTTAAATGCCAGTATTACAGGGTAACATTTGGATGAAATTCTTCTCCACTTACAAGCCACAAAGGACTTAGAAGAGCAGCATTTTCAATGGCACCTGCATCATATAGAAGTCTTGAGCCAAATCACAGGCGCTCTGCTTGTCACCAGCAGGCAAGCCTCAGATTTGAAGGAATGTTACTTATTCCCACATAAGATCATGACGGAGCCCATTGTTATAAAGATGATCTAGCTCAGCAGAAAGGCTCCAAAATGTTCAGGTTCTTGCTTCACCCCCAGATTTAGAACAGATAACGCCAAAGCCTGGCCCTGCTCTAGTCTGAGGTGATTCATGCCGTCAGTTTTCCTCAGTTTCATAGGACTGTTTTTTGGAGATAGCTCAATGAAGAGTTGAAGACTTGGCAAAAAGTACAAGTTTTCGTAACACTGATGTTTAAATGTGTTCTATCAAACACCTACCTTGGCTTCTTCCAAGCGACCCAGGGCTTTGAGCAGGTTCCCCAGGTCACTGCGAACACAGTACAAATCCTAGAAACCGAGAATCATACTTAATTATACTGTCAACCAAAAATACCTTGAAATTACTTTTATGCATCTAAGCTCCTGTCATGTCCTTTTATTCTGCCAACTAAAGATACTGCTTGACAAATTAAAAGTACAGAACCACAACCCCACATCCTCAATTCCCAATTCCAAAGAGTTCCAAAAACTTATCTGATGATTAAACCTGACCAGAACTGGCACAAAGCTATTTAGAGAATTTATTGATCCTACTCAGTGTGAATACTCATACCTTCTGCTGCAGAAATATATATAAGTGTTTTACTAGAAGGTGCTGCTCCAGACTCACCTGAGAGTTTTATACATGGTATTGCTATCTTTCGAAAATCCTAAAAATTTTGAATTTTGAAATGCATCTGATCCCACCAGTTTCAGATAAAAGACTATGGGCCTTGGAACTAGAAGGTATTATGCTAAGGGAAATAAGTCAATCAGAGAAAAACAATTATCCTATGATCTCACTCATATACGGAATTTAAGAAACAAAACAGAAGATCATAAGGGAAGAGAGGGAAAAATAAAGCAAGACGAAATCAGAGTGGGACATAAACCATAAGAGACTCTTAAACACAGCAAACAGAGGGTTGCTGGGGTGGAGTGGGGTGGGAGGATGGAGTAACTGGGTGATGGACATTAAGGAGGGCAAGGAGGGCACGTGATGTGATGAGCACTGGGTATTATATATAAGACTGATGAATCATGAACTCTACCTCTGAAACTAATTACGCATTATATGTTAATTAATTGAACTTAAATCTTAAAATATGGGGGGGAGAAAAGACTGCGGGCCTTACTATAGCTTTTTCTCTCCTTAAATGTCAGTTGCCTTAAAAAAAAAAAAAAAAAAAAGGAAACAAATATTTGTTCAACTATTTTGTTCAAAGGTTATGATGAATCACCCCAGTACCAAGGGCTAAAAATTTCCATGGTGAAAAAAAGTATTTAGCTGTGACTGGCTATCAGCAAACCTACTCTTAGGCTGTCAGGCATATTTAGAAACCTTGACTTCATTTCAGCATTAGAAGGATTACCATCCAACCAAAGCTTCAATCCTGGCACCTGCCACTAGATTACTCATTAGTATTAAGTGCCATTAGAACTGAGTGGGTGAATAATGAAAAGCAGTTGACTCTGCTTTTTATTAGCAGCGCAATTGTGTTGTTAGTCATCTGACTCACCAGTCCGTTCATCAGTATTAAAGACTCATCAGAACAGTGAGCTTAAATTTTTATTTGTCCTTGTTTGCCTTTGTCATTCAAATCTATCAGCCAGCAAGCACAGACAATAGCAATAGAGAGTAAGCTTATCATTCCAAACTGTTCCACGGGGAGGGGGGTGAGCCTTATCAAGTCCCAGTAAGGGAAATTTTGCCAGTTGTGCCAAAGTATCATATACATTATTCTATGCACAACTGTATTATGGTTTCCAGAACCAGGTGGTTAATTTTACTGACAAACAGCTTTTGTGATTGCATACTATCATCCATCAGGTGAACCGAAAGTCAGCCAGCAAAGAAAAGACTGCCACAGAACACACTACAGTTGACCACATTGGGTCAGTTCCATGATCTACCTCATCTGTCCTGTCCATCAGGCAGTGACTGGTGTTTTGGGAGAGAAGGACCGTCTCCCATGACCTCAAGTACAAAAGGCTAATACTAATCCTCACCAAAAAAAAAAAAAAAAAGTCACAGGTATCACTTGTCTTATTACAGATTTATCCTCCTCTAACGACTCTTAGCATTTTTAACCCTATTTATACTCAGAAGTAATGAGTCTATAATCTTGCTATCTACTCTGTAGACTTTTTCTTCCTAAATTTTAAGGGTTACCCTTTGGTTTGGGCCACCCATTAACTAAACAATCCAATCTGTTCATATAAGCTCTTCTCCTATATCTGATTATTGCAGTTTTTTACCTTTGGACTTTTACCAATTCCTATGCCTCTTCTGAGCCATAATAATCAAAATCTTGCAGTAATTCTCCAACAGTGACCCTAATGGGCTATATTATTTTAGCCAACTGTTGCATACTTTTGCCCTCTAATTTCTATAAACTCTTGGATGGATGCCATCCAAGTGCTGACAGTGCCTCCCTATATTTAGTAATATCATCTTGATCCATTACAGCATATTAAATCAAGTTAACACAATGCCCACAGTTAAAAATAGATTATCTGCAAAGATCACTAGCAGATAATCATCAAGGCAGTTTTAGAAAAAGGTAAAACATTTCATAATTAAATGTAATACTGAAATCCAATTCTCCCATTTGGGAATCCAAACATTTATGCACGAACAGTAGATTTCTAGGAAATTCAAGGATACCACTATTCTCCCAAAAGTTCAAAACCTAAGACTGCTTAAAAATGAGTAAGAATTTCCTATAACCGGCCCTCCTGAAACAGCATTTATTTCCTGCCTTTCTTCCTAGAGCCCCCACCCCTACCCACATCTATATATACACATACACACGAAGTAAAATCAGGTTGAGAAAAACCTACAGTAGTTCTCAATTGCCTCTCAATTTAAATTTAAACTCCTCAGCCTCTATTCTTTCTAAATCTTCAAATTGACTCTCCTCTACTACACTCACTTCTTGTTACTACTTGACTCACCACTTCAGCCAAGGAAGTCTACTTGCTATTTACCTTCCTACAGAATGCTTAGGTTATAAGCACCCACTCAAGAAAATCTTCTGATTAATACTCTCTAACAATAATCATCCAAGGAACTTACACCCTTTTTCTCTTAACGGGTCAGGTCCTATCTCATATTAGAATCCCCAACTTTTTCTCCCTGTCACATCACCCCAATTCCTAATAAAGCACTGCACACACAATAAGCACTCAAATATTTAAATGTGACATTTGCACAGCTAACATAATAAAAAGCAGAGAGAAACAGAAATATATGGTTTTCCACAGCTTAGCTCACAACAGTAACAAATTACGTGACAGTAACATGTGATAGTCAGGATGCCAGTAGCTCTCAGCATTATGCATCCACAATCAAAGCCAAAGCAATGTTTCAACAACCAACAGAGCTCCTTAGAGCAACTCAGGGTTATAGCCATTTTACAAAGGACAATTTTATATGTAATTCATAAAAGGGACTGCTGGGTATGAGGCAACTCTAGTGAACCATCATGTAGATTACCAGCTGCAATAGCACCTTCAAATACAATGGACTAAAATTTCAGTGAAATTATTAAATCATCCAACATTACAGAGACAGTTCAGAAACATAAAAATATGAAACAGCTCTAGGTCTTAAAATTTCTATAATCAAGTCACAGAATAACTTCTGTCATTAACTGGAAAAGATAAAACACTACTGAAAACAGATTACCAAGAATACTACTATAACGTTTTACCTTTTCACTGCTGCAAAACCAAAATAACCTAATTTTAACTACTTTTCATAGAAGGCCAACTACATCTAGGATTCAGGACAACAATGCACTGCTAACAGGAGCACAACTTAGGAACAGACTCAAGACTCTGTCAGTACTGAACTGACAAAGGCATTTGACACTAAGCTGAAGTCTAGTTAAGACTGGATAACCTGGGGGCGCCTGGGTGGCTCAGGGCGTGATCTCAGGGTCCTGGGATCGAGCCCCGCATCAGGCTCTCTGCTCGTCGGGGAGCCTGCTTCACCTTCCCTTTCTGCCTCTCTGCCTACCTATGATCTCTCTCTGTCAAATGAATAAATAAAATCTTTTTAAAAAAAAAAAAAAGTCTAGATAACCTGAAATAAGTTAAAACATTATAGGTACAGTATATTTTAGGTGAAATCACAGCAGTCTGCACAATCCTTTTTTCCCCCTTAGTGGTGAAGGCACAGAAATAAAGCAGCACTTTCCACTAGTAGAAACAGAACCAGATGGGAATTCATAGCTACTCAATGCCTGTTAAGGGGGTAGTCCCACGATGCATTTTAGGACCGTTTTTACTTCTTTGGTAGGGTACAATGACAAGCTTTCTGTTAACAGGTTAGATACTGAAAAACATGGTTCTGTCTCCCACTTTAGTTTTCCCTTCTCCTTTAGGTTTTCTACCCCTACAGTCTGGTATCAGGTCAGCAGCAACGACTGCCCTGCTACACACATAAACAATTGAAAACCCGAGCCAAGAGGATCAGAGTTCAAGATGTGGAGCCACAGCTATAAAAGAGGGCACAAGTGAGTTTATACAGAATCAACAAGAGAAGGGTGGAACCAACCCTGATTAATAAAGGGTAAGAACTTACTGTGACAACTAGGTGCACAAGTGAACTCTGAGCCCTGGCTCTAAAGAACAGGGTCCAAGCCCCAGTGGCAGTACATACAGGGTTCCCCCCGTATTTCCTGTGATAACTAGCTAGATAATACTCCAATAAAAATCACAAAAAGCCACTCAAATCTACATATCCTTTCAGAATACTCAATGCATATAAGAAATTAGTTTCACTGGCTACCTCCAAGAAGAGTAACTGGGAGACTTTTCACTGTATCCATACAAAAAGCAATGAACAAATAATAATAAACTCTTAAAATTAACTGGAAAAATACCATTAACAGATGTCATGATGAAAAGTGATTTCAGACATTTTGCACAAACTACTAAATTAAGCTGCAGTTTCCAAACCTGTAAAATAGGGATTAAGTTATAGTCGGATATGATCAGTCGTTTTCAAACTGTACTCAAGAGCTGCCTTGAGGGATGAGTGCCCTCTGGGCACATATCCCTTTTTTAATCTTTTATTTTTTCTCTCTTCTGTGTTTGCTTTCAAGATATTCAAGCTCAAAAGAAACGAACAAAGAAAAAAGAGACAAAAAAAACCAGACTCTTAAATATAGAGAACAAATTTGTGACTGCCAGGGGGGTGGTGGGTGGGTGGAATAGGTGAAGGGGATCAAGATATACTTATCACAAGGAGCACTGAGTAACATATAGAATTGCGGAGTCATTATACTGTACACCTGAAACTAATATAACACTGTTAATTATATATGAATTTTTTTAAAAAGGCAGTTACCAAGAGAAAAAAAACGATATTCAGGCTCAGGTTTTAATATCTTACTTCTCCACTACTAGCTGTGTGATCCCAAGAAAGTTACATGACCCCTGACTCTTTTTTAACTGGTAAAACTGGCAATATACCATCTACTTCAAAGGATCATCATAAGCATTAAGAAAGACCAACATCTGAAACAACTGGCACAGTATCTGAGCACACAGTGGATTTTCAATAAATGGTAGTTAACGCAATTACTTATTAACCACTTCCAGACTTGTTGCAAAACTAAATGTTGACCACTTAGCTTGGTTATGTACTCTTCATTTTTTCTGGAGACCTACACTTGTTCCATAATTACCTCTTAGGTTTAGATCTATCTTCTTTCCCTAACTACATCAAAAGTTCTGAGAGCCAGTCTGACTTTTTTTTTTATGAATCTTTCAGAGACCCTAACTTAGTGTGAGCTTAATGTCTGCCAGCTGGGCCTCACTCACTCATTCACCCGAAAACGTCAGCAATTTAGCCCCCAAAATTTAAAAACTAATCAAAAACCTGGTTTGGACACCATTGGCTCAATTCTATCACTTGTAATCATGTTGAACGAAAAAAGAATAAGCTACTGAGGAACACATTTCACAGCCTAGTTTTCAGGTCACTGATCCACATGGTGGCATCTTGTTATAACTATTTCCTATTACAGATTAAGGCCCTTCATCTAGTACTCCTTGAAAATCAATTAACTGTTACAAATACCTATCAGAACATATCCAAATTTAATCAAACAACCCCCCCCCAAATGTCCTATGTTCTGCATTTTTACAGGCATTATAAAAATAGGTATAGAACCTCTTGCAATAGGGTAATTTTTATGCTTTTTAAATCTAACTTGCTAGATAAAACTAATTCTTCTTAAAACATAATGCAGATCCAGTCCAAGCAATTTCACCATTTTAAGTCAACAAATATTTCTAAACTCTTAACTTTATTCCATGCAAAAACCTATTTCCTGTCTGAAGTAGCAGGCTGTTTCCTTCTGGGCTTTTGTAAAGGGAAATAATAACCGTTAAAATGTTACTCACAGGATTGTACTGAAGAGCAGAGACGTAAGCTTGTACTGCCCCTTCCATGTCACCTGCTGCTACCAATGCAGCTGCCAGGTTAATATAACCATCGATGAAATCTGGTTTGAGACGCAATGCATGCCGGTAGTGCTCAATTGCCTCCTGCAACTGCCCTCTTTCCTTGTACACATTCCCCAAATTCGAATAGGCTTCTGCCAGAAGGGGGTTCTGTTTAATTGCCAGAGTGCTAAAGTGAGCAGATCTGGAAAAAGCGAAAAGCGTTGATACGTGGGTATGCGTGTCACAGAGAGGAGGTATGGCCCACACGCAACTCAGTTTCTGCAGCTCCTGTGCCATTACTGCTGACTGTGTAACAAGACAGTATTCTTTTAACTACTGTAGGGTAGGAAAAATTTTGGAAATCAACGTTTTCCAAAAGTAGAGGTATCCCCGATTTCAAATTGGAATACTTTTTTCTTATGAGATAAAATTCTTACTCAAGTCTTCTCACCAAACTGCCACATTGTAAGACATGAACACTAAGATCAAGAATGAAAATGCTATGTGCATGACCCTCACTTGCCATTTGTTGATTAAAATGTAATGACACTCATCTTTCAACGTCTAAATAAGCCAGAATGGCAATTTATTAAAAGGATAAGAACACAGACTCTCCCCTTTTGATTAATTCAACTGATTAGCGAAAAGTAGCATATCATAACGAATTGTGCGTTTGCAACTTGAACCACATATGCACTTCCTACCACAGCAACGTACACCATTTCTGAGCATTTCCATTCCTCAAACTGACACATCTTACACAGGTGAGACAGGATGCTCAGATGGAATAAATTATTCTCAGTGTACCTGAAGAGAGTTAAGAAGGCAGACGTAGGTGGGAAAATCTAGAAAAGGTCCCTAGTCATCCGAGAACATAAACACCACCACAAAAGAAAGGAGAAAAACTGGCAGCTGGGCACGTCCCAAGTGGGCAAAAGAGCAGATGTGCGTTGGTGGCTTAGTTGAAACCCAGTACTGGAAAAACTTCACGTTCAAATATTTAAGTATCATTTTTTTTTAAGCTCAGCACCCAGAGGCAGCAATCACCAGCAGGTACCCCCACATCTCCTACCTGTCCAGCCTTCGACACTGGAAGTGTATAGATGAAAGTAATAAAAGCACACCAGTATTGTCTGGCTCTTGTCTCCAGAGCTGCATGCAGTGTCTCTCAGCTGCCTCAAAATCTCCTGCCTGATATTCTCGATGTGCCAACTCAGCTAACCCTTGGAAGGAAAGCATACGTTTCGTTGGTTCTGGAGAATCATCAAAACATTTGAGGGAAGGAGGGGGGAAAACAAAAAGTTAGAAATGCAAACAAAAAAATGTAAAAATATGGTATATTAAACTCAAAGATGAAAACGCTTGAAACTATGTAAAGCACTCGAGTGTTCTGCACGTTATCTATACCTCCAAGTTAAAGTTAACATCAGGTGCAGAATTGGCATTTTTAGAATTCACCATTAACTTGTCTTTCCCAGACCAGATAGAAACATTTACTTCCAAATAAGATTACATTTTATGAACAAAAATACTCAGTACTTTTAAATCATAAGTCAGAGGTAGCATCTAAGGAGTCACCAAACATTATTCCCTGTATCTTAGTTAACGTACAGAAACAAAATACACAATATGATTTGCAAGGTCACAAAGATTTAATGTCAGAACAACCTACTGGAAAAGTAATAAATACTCTTTGTCTCATGTTTTAGGTTGCATTTGTGGGGGGTGGGATACTGGTAACAATCTCTCTCTTCAACCGACTGGGAGCACCAGATGTGTTTTTAACCCTTGAAATTACAAGGATGTATTGGTAGATTGCTCAACTTAGTTTTTTATTAAGGGATACACTTGAAACCAGCATCCAAGGGGGGGAAACCCTAAAAGCCAAGGTGCTATTTTTAAAACAGCTGATAAACAAGATGAATTAGTCTCTCAGGAGCCACAATATTTAAAGGGGTCAAACGTTTGAAGTAAAGACCCGAGACTACATTGCTCCTGTTATCCCAAATTCACAATGGAGACCAAATCAGCTAAATCCCACCCACGCTGGTTTAAGACTAGCATTTTCCAAGAGCTCGGACACTGACTAAAGGATTAAGACATTGCAAACAACCCTATATAAACCAAGCAGTTACCTACAACTACAATGATCTTTAGGAAGAATGGGGGGGGAAATGCTCGAATATAAGACCATTTGATAAAGTGCGACAGAATGAGTAACAAATGAAAGCACTTCGCTCTGTGTTAGTGACTTACTCAGATACATAAAGGGTACAGCTAAAGCCCAGAGAGGGAGAGAGAAAAAAACCACAGACTGCCTAAGCCTCAACTGTAAACACTTACTTAAACAATGATACATTACTGGGAATTTGAACATGGCACTTTCATTAGGAGGTCGGAATGGGAAACCATGCACAAATTCGGTTCTTCCAAGGTCACAGTGACAAGCTCAAATTTGAGCCTTGGCGCCCCAACCCTTGGAGCCTGGCAAATGATCTGTATACTCAGGAAAGCAAAGTAAATTTCCTGACAGAACGTAAAGCTGACCACTACACAAGAGCAGAGACTTGCATCCAAATCTGGGGGAGGTGGTATCTCAAGTAGAAACTAGTCAATTAATGACATTTTAGACAAGTCTCTGGAACTTCCTAGCCCCTCATTTTAACACACTATCGACTTTTCAAAGCCCCTTTATCTGCTAATATTAACGCTTGAAATGACAACTTCCTCAAACAAAATAACACGGAAAGGGGCAAGCTAGTACAGAATCTCACATCGTTAAAAATCCCGGAAGGAAGGGGAACACTAATCACTAGATCCCACTACCCACAATCTCACGGATTAAGATCCAACCGAAGATTCGCCTATTACTTCCTGCACAATGCCCCAAAATAATAAAACCCTCGACACATCTCAACCGAGAAACGACAACAAAATAACCTCGTGGGAAACCTTAGAACCGCAGCCCAGCTCCCCCCCCTTCCGCCCCAAATAGCCTCAATATGGAAAGGCAGCTGAAGGACACTCCTATAATTTGGTTCTCTTATTTTTAGTACCGAATGCTCTCGACGGAATTGTCTGAAAGGGCAACCGCCTTGCACTTGTGCAGCTACACTCCAGTTGCTTTACAAACTCTTCAAGCAGGGATGGAAACTTAAAAAAATACACACCCTATGAATAAAGAGATACTAAGCTAAAGAATGGGGATGGAAGACCCAGAGGCGGCGGCGGAGGAATACAGGAAGAAAGTAACACAAAGCAGGAATTCGGCGGGCAGGGTGGTCAACGCCAAAGCACCAGCACCAGGGTGGTTTCTCCCCCAGGGTAGGAAGTGGACCGCAGGGCTGGCAACCTCGAGAAGGGAAGGGTGTGGTTCCCCGCGGGAGGGGAGGGAAGACGGGATGGGAAATCCAGGCTGGGGGCCGCGGGTGGAATTGGGCGATGGCAACAGGAACCCCTGGAAATTTCCAATCCAAACCGGGGCCGCTCGACCGAAACACCACCAAAAAGGCGCTGCCCAGCGGGGCGCTGCTCAGTAGCCCCTCTTCTCGAGGTTACTTACAGCACACCGAGGAGCTTTTGCTCGTCCTCGGGTGATGCAAAGTGAGGACATGATTACATGGGAACGGCACCCCCGCCCTAGATTGACAGAGAAGAACCAAATCTGGCTAAGGGGAAAGGGCTGGGGGGCGGGGGGAGGAGAGGGCGGTGGGCTGAATTCGGGGAAGAAACGACTGCGAAGGAGAGTGAAAGGGCAGGGATTCCAATGCAGTCCATTCCGAGACATTCTAAGCGCGCACGTGTGGCAGGGGCGTCCCGAGAGAGTCGGCAGCTAGAAAATCGATGGGATTAAAAAAGCAAAAAATGGAAGCAGAAAGCAAAGCAAGAAAAGAGGAAATGTTCGAGGAGCGGACGACAGCGGAAAACCCGAGCAGATGCGGGCAGACGACGAAAAGCTCAGCAATGCCACTGATGTAATGGGGATGGCTAGGGGGAAGGAAGGGAGTGATGAGAGGTCGAGGACGGCGCGAGACCCCGACGGGGCGTCTGCCAAGGTAGAACGGACACCGGTACCTGTGCTGTCGGCCACGTTGCCCACGGAAGACGCCATCTGGAGCTTCTTGAGGGAGAACGAGAGGAGGGTAATTGACCCGCTGCCGCCACTACTGGCAAGAATGTTTCCAGAGGTAGTAGCAAGAGGGCGGCAGCCGTACCAGGGTTTTGGCAGGCGTAAACGGCGGCAGCAGTTACAGGCTTCGAACCTTAGGAACTCTGGTTGGCCATCTACCTCTCACGGTCTTGAAATGGCGGCGACGGCTCCTCGGCCGAAACAACACGGGCCGGAACTACTTTCTGTTACAATCAAGTACCAGCGCGGAAGTAGCGCGGTAACCAGCGCTACCGACAAAATGACTATAATCAAAGTCGCTGGCTCTTCTGTAACCTTCCGCCCGGGGCCCATTGCGACAAACACGATTGTGTCGAGGGCGCATGCGAGCAACCCTGTCAACCCTACTCGCGCTTAGGGCACCGGCTGGGGCAGGCAGGGGCGGCCAAGTTTTTCAATAGCGGAGCGGAGGGTTAAAAAGAAACTCGGCTGGCTACACGACGGATACATTTTGGTCGGAGTCGTAAAGTCTATTGCCTAGCCGGTAATGGAGATTTTTAGTACCGATGCCAGAGGCGTCTAAAAAATTCCATCAACTTTATTCGTGTAAAAATCGATCGTTACAAGGTTGATGGAGCGATCTGAGCAAGTGAATTTAAAGGTTGCTATTTCAAAGACTGAGCTGTTGTTCAAAACGATGGCGGAGAAGGTTATAATGGGAACGAGTCTCAATTCTGATTCCACCCACTGATCTAAGCACTTCTGATGAAAGACACTGACACTTTCACCGGGCCGAATGAACCCGAACGTCTCAGAGAATAGGCATACGGTTGGAATTTTCAGAATCGTTTTGGTGTGCTGCATAGTTCTGCCCACGGTCCTCGGGCAAATGCTTCATAACTCAGGGACATGCTGAGAGGTTGCATTCCAAAGGCAGCCATAAAAATGTTAAAGATGATTCATATTCGTCAAAATCCTTGACTCTCTTCTGAGTTGTAACTTCACTTCCCCCAGATAGCTTTGCAGATCCTAACAATCGATGATTCCATTTAGCTCAAGGCAGTTCAACATTGACAGATGAATTCACTTGCCATCTACCTAAAACCACACAGCCAGATTGAGTCTGAATTGCCTCCACTTCCCTGAACAAATCAACTCTTACGATCGCCCTGTGGTTTCAAGTCCATTGTTCAGATATTTTGTAACATTGGTATTAATTCATATCTCCTTGTAGAAAGGATTTAAGGTGCCTTGCCACATCAGCAAGAAATTTTTATAAGCCCACGGAGGCAACAAGTTGGATCTCTCAGAGCCTTTTTATTTCAAAAAGTTACCCTTGATCTAAGAAAACAGGTCAGTGAATTTCTTCCAAACGTTTCTACTACCTTGTCATTTGACCACATTAAAAAAAAAAAAGACCCTAAGCCCTCCAGTTCTGCTTCAATTTCTTCAGCACAGCTCACAAACTGTTAATTACAGATAGGAGCGCAGAGAAAATTCATGTTGATCATTTCTTCCATCGCATCTGATGATTAATAGTCACATGCAATGAAAAAGACCAAGTTCACTCCACAGACTGTCTCTGGAAATTGGGTACCAACCTCTTCTCTCAGATTGATTTAACTGGGAAAACCTTTTCTCTCCCCGTTCCCATTACAGGTGCCCCATCTGTAGCAAATAAACTCAGCTTTTCAGCTTTTAGAACGGACTTCTCAGATTCCACCGGCAGATGTTTAGGCCTCGCTGATTAGCGGGTGCTAGCTAATTAAGTAAAACTCTTTTTGTTGTTCAATGTCAGGTCATGTTCCCGGTGAGGCAGGCTATTGGGCGTATCCCTACTTGTGGTCTAAGGTTCCTTATCCGGAGAAAGAAGAGTCAGAGGATATTGTGATACATTTTGCTGCTGTGAGAGGCTGGATGGTGAGGCTCACAGTGGTTCAGTCAGGAAAAACCCCACCTGAAGTCTCCAGAACTCCCTCCAGGTACCTTCCCGACGTAGCACCTGGAAGGTTTAGTTTGAAGGACTCACTCATTGGACGGAAACCCCTTCTTTGGCCAGTCAAGTAACGTTTCCCAGCGCGTCCCTTTGTGCAAGGCACGGTGGGGGGCACAGAAATCGACAGGAAGAGATCTTTGCCCCCAGGGAACCTGAAGCCCAGTTAGGTGGACGCAAAAAGCCACTGGAGCATAAAACAAGACTATTATTTAGGTGCTAAAATACACGACGGTCTAGAACTATCTGGGGAGGGAATGGTCTCTCCAGGCTGGAGGCCTGACCTGGGCACGGAAGAGGGTGCTTTTGTGTGTTCTCGTTCACCCTGATTTCTGGTTATTTTTTTTCCCCTCCCTTCCCCGGGCAGCGAGTCTAAATTCAAAATCGTCTGAAATAAATCAGCCCCGTCTTCCACCCAACCCCAAACTTTGCCTGCGTGCTAACATCGCTAATGGCGTATTCGCTTTTTGTTACCGAGCAGCAAATTGCCACCCGTTTCGCGGCTTCCGAGCGCACGCATTTCGCAGCCCTCGCGCAGGCTTTGGGCGAGGGAGCGGGAGTCACGCGCTGGCCGCCGCCGCCGCCGCCACCCGCCGCTGGAAAATGGCTCCAAGGGTTAAATGAAGCTGGAGAAACACGCCTGGACGGGTGCAGCACCGCGGGCTTCTCCAGATGTTCGGGAATGACATTCCAGAGAGGGACTGAGCCCCCCGGGGATTAGAGAACGCGTCATCGCGAAGAAAAGTAGTCTTAAGCCCTTCCAGAAATCTTGGAACCTGCATCAAAGTAAACGAGACGCTGACTTCACGGTAGGACAATAGCAACCCAAAGCCAGTGTTTGGAAACCACGATTCCTCGCCGGGTAGCTGGTAAGGCAGAGATACGACCGGCTGTGCTATCGCCAGCGGAGATGAAAAAGGTGTTAAAAAAAAAAAAAAAAAAAAAACAGATCAAAGAGTCAAAGCTTAATGCGTACATGAAAAAGGCTGCTTTCTGCAGAACAAAAGCAGAAAGGCAAGGGGGGGCACACCCTGTGGGAGCTCTGCCAGACGAGGATACCTTTTCCTCTGCTCGGCTCCGAGAGACTTAAAAGACGTGAGAGCTCAGAGACAAATGAGGTCCACTCCCCTTAGCAGTCACCACTACAGCCCACCCTGTGGCCTCTGGACCCGCGAATGCTGAGAGGTGTATCAAAATGGAGAAGGCGAGAGTCCCAGCTTTGGGTCCCTCCTCCAATCCAAGTCCAGCACGGAGGGATGTTCGCAAAGATTTTCACAGTCTCCAGCCCGGCACTGTGTGCCAAGTGCAAAATAATTCATAAAGGAGCTCAGAGTCCCAGAATGGAGACTTGCGACGTCAGCTCGATGAACACGTGTCTGTAGTTAGTGGACATACACCTCCATACTGCCTTTGGTATTCTGGATCCTTCCAACGGAGTTTCAGCAGTTCCTTCCCAAGTGTGTGGGGAGGAGTTGGGGGGGAGGGGAGAGCTTTCTCTGAAAATGGAAGTCAGGTACACCAGGGCCCTACAGTCATTGCCCCAGAGATCTTTGGGGATCAGTCTGTGAATGTGTTGTTGACACCATAGGCGTCACATTGCAGAGTCCAAGAACAAGACATGATGATGTCCCTCCACGCTCATCATTGTTAATTCCAGTGTGGAATAATCAAATCCAAAGGAACTTCAGTGGACTCACCGGCACAGATGTCCTTGTGTCTAAAA
>CM053612.1:55434020-55445440 GCA_028646535.1 Procyon lotor
AGGAAGGGATGGGGAGGGAGACAAACCATAAGAGACTCCTAAACTCACGAAATGAACTAAGGGTGGCTGGGAGGCAGGGGGAGGGGGGGTGGGATACAGTGGCTGGGTTGTGGACATTGGGGAGGGTATGTGCTGTTAAGTGCTGTGAAATGTGTAAGCCCGAAGATTCACAGACATGTACCCTGGGGCAAATAATACATTATATGTTAATAAAAAAAAAAAAGATTTAAAAAAAAAAAAGAGCCTTCAGCTGAGGTCATGATCCCAAAGTTCTGGGTTTGAGCCTCCCATCCTCGGTGGGGGGCAGGGGTGGTCCCTGCTCAGCAGGAAGTCTATTTCTGCCTCTCCCTCGCCACTCCCACCACCAGTGCACTCTCCCTCTCTCTCTCTCTCAGATAAATAAAAAAATCTTTAAAATATAAAATAAAATTATGTGCTATCATTTGAATTTTGATCCTGACTCTGTTCCTGGGGTTGCAAGAGTTTATGACTCAATGAAAAGTAGTGGTCTTATGATTGTGACAAGACTTTCAGAATTGCTGGGAAAAAAACGTGTGACATAAAGATGGTACTGGGAACCACTCACAAGCTGGGAGGCAGAAGGGAATCTAGTAAATGTGCCAGATGGTTCTTTTCTTGTTCTGAATAGTTCTTTCTTTCTTTCTTTCAGATTTTATTTATTTATTTGACAGAGAGAGAGAGATCACAAGTAGGCAGAGAGAGAGGGGAAGCAAGCCCCTACTGAGCAGAGAGCCCGATGCGGGGCTCCATCCCAGGGCCCCGAGATCCATCCCAGGGCCCCGAGATCACGACCTGAGCCAAAGGCAGAGGCTCAACCCACTGAGCCAGCCAGGCGCCCTTGTTCTGGATAGTTCTGATGACTGTTACCTTTTAAGCTGGAGCTTTTGCTCCCATGGTAAAAAACACTTCACACTAGAAATGAGCACTCAAACTGTAGGTATCGCTTTGATGAACAACCAGATGTGGATGGACAATTCCTGATCTAATTAAACATTCAACCAGGGACTCTGAAAACAGAGCTTTGTGATATTCAGGGCCTTCGTTGCCTGAATCTGCAATTCACCCCATCAGAATTACCAGTCGAGTATCATGATTTCATGCAGGTGCTTTCTTTGTAATACCTGTCTCGTTTTATTATGTTTCTGTATACCAGAAGAGACTTAATTCAAAACCTGCCTTTGCCAAACAAAATGAAGGATTAGTGACAAGAGCAGCATTCACGAAAATAAGAATCCTGCATCCCGCACTTTGAGTTCAAGAAAAAAAAAATTGAAATCCAGTTTGCAAACTCGCATTGCTATTAAAACCTTTTGCTGCTCCAACTCTCAGAGTTCTTGACGAAAAGAGTAATCAGTTTGTTTAGGGGTGGGGAAGGTCAGCAAGGTGTCCTGAGTTTGCTTTGGTTCTTTAAAATGGAAAGTCTTGAGGTTTTAGAAGTGTGAATTATCTTCCATCGTGGGCAAAAAAAAAAAAATCACCATGTGAATTATCAGATTCCTTAATCCACCCCCCCGCCCCCCCCCCACCATCCTGCGCTGCTGACCGCTGTGATTTCTATGCATTGAGAGCACATTGCAGGAATTCAACCCAAAGTAAAGTTGAATGAAAGTTTTGGGTTAAAAACTGTTGTCTCCTTAAAGGGCCTATTTTCAAAAGATAGTGTTAAAGAGACATATTCGTGTGATAAAATGCAGAATATACATAAACACTGAAAATGATTTTTAATCTCATGGTTTAGAAAGATTTAGAATTGTGAATTAACAACACTCTTTTCTCAATTATTTTTAAGATTGTGCTAATTTTCTGTTTGTGAAAAGTTGAACTTTTCTGTTGCCTTCATTGTTATCTAGTCGTTTGTATATTTTCTAGTGACCTTAATTTTAAAAAATCTTAAAGAAATGTATGCTACCAATTTAGAAATTGTTGCTTTTTCTGTCATTCAACTCTGATACAAATTGGCATAACATATAAAGACCCATGGAACTAGAACTATTATAAAAGAAATAGTCCATGATGTTAGATTCCCATGATAGCAAGTTTTTGTGTTACTTTCCTTTGCCAAACATATTCTCTTAATTTCTTCAGCTGAGTCAACAATTTCTGGGGTGGAACCTGATTGTACAACTCATTTTCATAAACGGATTGGATGTTCTTACAACACTAAACTTTATATCAAGTTTTTAATTGATTTAGATATAAGGAAAACATTGTTTTGCAGTTGGATTCATATTTTTCATTAATGTACTCACTAGTAAAACGTGCTAGATTTGACCTCGGCTCCCACCGAACACTCTAGTTCAAAAAATGTGGAAAATGTAAAGCATTATAAGAAAAATACTAAAACCATATCAGATATATGGAAGTCTTATTGTAGTGCCATTTTTTAAATTTTTTTAAAGATTTCATTTATTTATCTGAGAGAGAGAGAGACAGATCACAAGTAGGCAGAGAGGCAGGCAGAGGGCGGGGGAAGCAGGCTCCCCACTGAGCGGAGAGCCCGATGCGGGGCTCCATCCCAGGGCCCTGAGATCAGGACCCGAGGCAAAGGCTAGTTATTTTGCAATGCAGAATGTTTACTCATTGCAAAGTGCTATAATATAGTGTTCTGAGATTATCTAGTGCAGAACATATTTCCAGTTACACAACCTTAAAGGGACATGTTTCTAAGATGAAAGATGTAATTCAAGATGTTTCTTCCTTTCACTTACTTTTCTCTATCCTCATGTGAACACAAGGGTAGAAGTCTTAAGTCAATCCTGTGACTTTGTCATTCAAACATTATCTGTATCCCCACTTTTTTCTCTATCTGTGTTCTTAAAGTCGGAATTGAGATATTACCAAGGAAGGGCACAAAGCTGTAATACCACGGTACTATGTGTTTTGACTAAAAGGGGAAAGGGTTAATTAATTAATTTTGGTGGAGCACTGATTGTATCTCGTTAGGGAGGCTCCTCTTTCATTTTCTGATATATTTTCACCTAATAAGATGGAACATGGATGTTGTAATAATATAATTTAAGGTTTCACTACAAACTATTTGGATTACGAATTATTATGAAGTTGTAAACTTGTCAAGTTAATGTAAGACATTTTAAATTTTTTTGCAAAGCCACTGATTATTAAGATAAAATAAAATTTTCAACAAGAAAATTTTATCAACTAGCTGATAAGATCCAACAGTACACTGAAAGGATAATTCACCGGGACCAAGTGGGATTTCTTCCTGGGCTGGGCAACTAATCAATATGATACACCCCCAAAATAAAAGAAAGGGTAAGACCTATATGATCCTCCCAATAGATGCAGAAAAAGCATCCCTTCTTGATCGAAACCCTCCACAATGGAGGGATAGAGGGAATATCCCTCAACACCATAAAGGCCATATACAAAAGACCCACAGAGAATATTATCCCCAACAGGGGAAAAACGGAGAGCTTTTTCCCTAAGGTCAGGAGCACAACCGGGATGTCCACTCTCAACAGCGTCGTTCAACAGAGTACTGGAAGTCCCAGCCTCAGCAATCAGTCAACAAGAAAGAAGTAAAATGTATCCAAATCGGCAAACAAGTCAGACTTTGATTCTCCAAGGGCCACCTGATACTCCATGTGGAAAACCCGAAGGACTCCACCCCAGAATTGCTAGACCTCGTGCAGCCGTTCAGCAAAGCTGCAGGATACAAAATCAACACACAGAAGTCTGTTGCAAAGCGACCTATTTTTAAACAATGTTTTGAAGTACAGTTGACAATGTTACATTTAGTTTCAGCCGTAGAACACAGTGCTTCAACAACACTATACATTGTGCTTCGCTCACAGCAAGTGTAGCAAACATCCCTCACCACAGGGTGCCATTCCAACACCCACTGACTACGCCCGCCCGCGCTATCTATACCTTTCATCCCCCGTGACTTCCTCCTCCCCTAGCCGGAAGCCTGTACCTCCCACGCTCCTTCACCCAATTTGCTCTTCCTCCCACCCCCTCTCCCTCCTGGCAACCACCAGTTTGTTCCCTGTATTTATGACTCTGTTTGTGCTGTTTTTGTTTGTTCATTTATTTGTTGGCTTTGTTTTTAGGTTCCACATGTAAGTGAAATCATACGGTATTTGTCTTTCTCTACATGATGTGTTTCACTTAGCAAAATATCCTCTAGGTCCATCCGTGTTGTCACAAATGGCAAGATCTCCTTTTTGTGGCTGAGTACTATTCATTTATATATATTATATAAATATTATATATGTTATATTTATAATATACATAAAATACATATTTTTATATTTTAAGTATATTTTATATATTTATATATAATACATATTTTACTCATATATATTCACTCATATATAAATACATACTTATATATTTATATATAATATATAAAATATATATTTTACTCATATCTATATTTACTCAAATGTATATATGTTTATATATAATATATTAAATATATATTTTATCTATTATAAATATAATATTTATATAATATATATCATATATAAAATATACATTTACATATATAATTATATAATAATATATTTATAAATATATAAATGTACTTCAATATATACGTATATTGTATGTATACATATATGTATATGTATACATATATATGTATATACATATACATACAATATATGTGTATATATGTATATAATATATACATATATATATAATTATATATCCATATATATCATATGTATGTCACATCTTCTGCATCCATTCATTTATCAGTGGACACTTAATATAGACAACAAGTTGATGGTTACCAGATGGGAAGGGGATAGGGGGATGGGTGATTTGGTGATAGAGATTAAGGAATGCATTTGTCGCGATGAGCACCGGGTGATGTATGGAAGTGTTGAATCATTATATTGTACACCTGAAATTAATACAACACTGTATGCTGACTATACTGGAGTTAATTTATTTTATTTTAAAATATTTTATTTTGGGGGGCACCTGGGGGGCTCAGTGGGTTAAAGCCTCTGCCTTCAGCTCAGGTCATGATCCCGGGGTTCTGGGATCGAGCCCCGCATCGGGCTCTCTGCTCAGCGGGGAGCCTGCTCCCCCCTCTCTCTCTGCCTGCCTCTCTGCCTACTTGTTGTGATCTCTCTCTCTCTGTCAAAATAAATAAATAAAATTAAAAATAAATAAATAAATAAATAAAATATTTTATTTTTTTATGGATACTGGGTTGCTTCCATATCTTGGCTATTGTAAATAATGCTGCAATAAATTACATGGGAGTGCACGTATCTTTCAAATTCATGTTATCATTTTCCTTAGGTAACTACCCAGTAATGGAATTACCGGATCCTGTGGTATTTCTATTTTTTAAAAATATTTTTAAGGTTTATTCATTTGAGAGAGAGAGAAGGAGTGTGAGCCGGGGGAGAAGGAGAGGGAGAGAGAGAGAAGCAGACTCCCCGCTGTGCGGAGAGCCCGATGTGGAGCTCCATCTCATGACCCAAGATCATGGCCTGAGCCGAAAACAAGAGTCAGATGCTTAACCGGCTGAGCCACCCAGGCGCCCCTCTATTTTTAATTTTTGAGGACCCTCTACACCGTGTTCCAGAGAGGCTGCACCAGTTTGCATTCCCACCGACAGTGCACGAGAGTTCCCCTTTCTCCACATCCTCGCCAACACTGGTCGTTTCTTGTCATTTTGATTTTAGCCCTTCTAACCGGTGTAAGCTGATATCTTACTGTGGTTTTGATTTGCATGTCCCTGATGAGGAGTGATGTTGAACATCTTTTCCTTTCTGTTCACCATCTGTATGTACCATCTTCTTTGGAAAAGGACTTATTCGGGTCCTTAAACGACTTAAAATATATCTAGGATGAGGTCAAAGTCTTGGTGCATCTATATTCAATGGCAGGTATTGTCAGAAAGCCACTGTATATTAATAACAACTATTGCAATAACTTCTCCATGTTTCTAGAAGCAATGACATGTATTATTTGTGAAATCATGGTACATAAAGGTCTTCTACTTGCCCTGAACCCCATTTCATCTCATGTTCATAGCCCGGTCCTCAGGTTTTCCTCATGTGATACCATGTGCATAAAATCTAGCTATTTAGCATCGTCAAAATCATTCTGATTTTCATGTAAATGTTTTATTTTTTTAATCTAAGTGCTTCAAACTTTATTTTGTGTTGTTTTGGGGAGGACAAATGTTAATACTGCTCTGTTCAGGAAGTCACTTTTTATGTGCCTTTGGATATCCATAATACAAAGTACGGTAAAGAAAGATGCTGTTATTTTGCAATGACATGGATAGAACTAGAGGATCTTATGCTGAGCGAAATAAGACAATCGGAGAAAGACAATTATCCTATGATCTCACTCATATGTGGAATTCAAGAAACAAAATAGAGGATCATAGGGGAAGAGAGGGAAAAATAAAGCAAGACGAAATCAGAAAGGGAGACAAACCATGAGACTTAAGCACAGGAGAGAAACAGGGCTGCTGGTGGGGAGAGGGGTGGGAGGTTGGAGTACTGGGTGGTGGGCATTAAGGAGGGCACGTGATGCGATGAGCACCGGGTGTTATTTAAGACTGATGAATCGCCAACCGCTACCTCTGAAACCTGTAACACATTATATGCTAATCGAATTTAAATAAAAATTTTAAAAAAGAAAGACACCATTATAATGCCATCTGAAATCGTTAGATTCTGATAGTGTATCAGTAAAAATGAAAGTATTTGCCAAGCAATTACATTTATAGACAGAAAGGGGTATTGCCGTATTTTCTGTTTCTGTATAGAGAGCGAGCCATTTGCTGTAGGTAGCATAACACAATGTGAAAGTTTAGCTTTATGGGATACTGTAACAGTCTAGTTAAAAATGGAGGAGAAAAAAGAGAGAAAATTTGATCCTCCGGAGGCACCTGGGTGGCTCAGTGGGTTAAAGCCTCTGCCTTCAGCTCAGGTCATGATCTCAGGGTCCTGGGATCGAGCCTCGCATGGGGCTCTCTGCTCAGCGGGGAGCCTGGTCCCCCCCACCCCCGTCTGCCTCTCTGCCTACTTGTGATCTCTCTGTCAAATAAATAAAATCTTAAAAAACAATTTCAGGGGCGCCTGGGTGGCTCAGTGGGTTAAAGTCTCTGCCTTCGGCTCAGGTCATGATCTCAGGGTCCGGGATCCGGCCCCACATCAGGCTTTCTGCTCGGCGGGGAGCCTGCTTCCCTCTCTCTCTCTCTCTCTCTCTCTCTCTCTGCTTGCCTCTCTGCTTACTTGTGATCTCTCTCTGTCAAATAAATAAAAAATAAAATTAAAAAAAAATTCATCCTCCGGTTTGGTCTAAGTACATTTGGAATATATTTTTGGATTCTATTGAATGGTAACTTAAAGGACATATGTAAAAACCCATACTTGACTTTTAAATATGTCCTTCTAAAAATCTGAGATCAAGGCAAAAAAAAAAAAAAAAAAGAAAGAAAGAAAACAGCAAAAATTGTGTCCCTTCACCATAATAAATGGATCAAACTGTTTTTTGTCCAATGTTTCTTCAGAAAACCATGATGAAAGGCCAAGCTATTGTCAGGCTTATCAGAAAACTATTATGCATTTTTATAAATGATAAGAAAGCTATAGAAAGAATTTAGAAAATTTCTCTCTGTGTGTCTCTGTCTTTCAGTCTAAGAAAAACTATTCTCTTACTTAGTGCAATAATCTGGAAATTTAGAAGGTCAAATTTGTCACAGGAAATGATCACAGAACTAAAAATAGTTTTTTTTTTTAGAAAAAATTTTTTTAAGATTTTATTTATTTATTTGACACAGAGAGAGAGAGAGATCACAAGTAGGCAGAGAGGCAGGCAGAGAGAGGGGGAAGCCGGCTCCCCACCAAGCAGAGAGCCCGATGCGGGACTCGATCCCAGGACCCTGAGATCATGACCTGAGCCGAAGGCAGAGGCTTTAACCCACTGAGCCACCCAGGCGCCCCTAAAATCTTTTTTTTTTTTTTTAAGATTTTTATTTTTATTTATTTGGGAGAGAGAGAGAGAGAATGAGAGCGAGTGAGTAAGGTCAGAGGGAGGAGCAGACCCCCTGCTGAGCAGGGAGTCCAATTCGGGACTCTATCCCAGGACTCCAGGATCATGACTTGAGCTGAAGGCAGTCACTCAACCAACTGAGCCACCCAGGCACCCCAAAAGTTACTAAAATCTTAAATAGGGCCCCTGGGTGGCTCAGTCATTAAGCCTCTGCCTTCGGCTCAGGTCATGATCCCGGGGTCCTGGGATCAAGACCCTCAACCGGCTCTCTGCTCAGCAGGGAGCCTGCTTCCCTCTCCCTCTGCCTGCCTCTATGCCTACTTGTGCTCTGTCAAATAAATAAAAATCTTTAAAAAATAATAATAAAATAAAATCTTAAACAGGTTATGCACAATATCTAATGCTACAGGTCCAAGTATTTTCTTTAAAATACTTTCAGAGGGGTACCTGGGTGGCTCAGTCACTTGGGCTTCTAACTCTTGGTTTTGCCTCAGGTCATGACCTCAGGGTCCTGAGATCTAGCCCCACATGGGGCTCTGTGCTCAGTGGGGAGTCTGCTTAAGACTTTCTCTCCCTCAGGGGCGCCTGGGTGGCTCAGTCGTTAAGCGGCTGCCTTCGGCCCAGGTCAGATCCCAGGGGCCTGGGATCGAGCCCCGCATCGGGCTCCCTGCTCGGCGGGAAGCCTGCTTCTCCCGCTACCATTCCCTCTTCTTGTGTTCCCTCTCTGGCTGTGTTTCTCGCTGTCAAATAAATAAAATCTTTAAAAAAAAAAAAAAAAATTTAAAGACTTTCTCTCCCTCTGCGCCTTGCTCACTTCTAAAATAAATAAATATTTAAGAAAATACTTTCAGAAATGGCGATTTTAATGTACATTTCACATTATATATAACAGATTGCTTTATGGGTGATTCAAAACTATATTTTATATATATTTAAATTTATTTGCTTTAATCAGATGTCGTCTTAATTTGAAAACGAAATCATACTATCAGCAATACAGTTTGCTGAATAGTCTAAGGAAAAATCACCAATTTCATAAATAACATTAGATTTCTAAAATAGTGTTGGCACACTAATAATCACAGATTTAATTTCTTTTAATACTTTTTTAATCCTGTAAAGGTTTTTTAATGAATATCCTTCTTTTTTTTAGGTTTTAATTTTATGTAATCTCCACACCAGTGTGGGGCTCGAACCCACAACCTTGAGATCAAGAGATCAAGAGTCTTACGCTCCACCGACTGAGCCAGCCAGGTGCCGCATGAACATACTTTTTATTAATCAGTCATGACATGGCAAAATGTGTAGTTGCTATTTCTGAAAAGTGTTACAAATTCTACATGTAGCGGTGATGAAAAGTTATTATAGAATCTTGTAATAATGGGGCGCCTGGGTGGCTCAGTGGGTTAAAGCCTCTGCCTTCGGCTCAAGTCATGATCTCAGGGTCCTGGGATCGAGTCCCGCATCGGGCTCTCTGCTTGGTGGGGAGCCGGCTTCCCCCTCTCTCTCTGCCTGCCTCTCTGCCTACTTGTGATCTCTCTGTCAAATAAGTAAAATCTTAAAAAAAAAAAAAGAATTTTATAATAAATACACATATTGGGTTAAAGAAATTTTAGAGTCATGATAGAGTGTCATGAAAGTAATGTTTTCATTCCAGACTGCTATGGTTTATACTTTTTCTGTATGTCTCAAGTCAGATATGTACTGTTTTTACTTAGAACCCCACAGAATGACTTATCCCAAATCCATTGATTGTAATTTGTGGTTTGGTTTGTACACAAATAATAGTAATTTCTTGTACGTTTCTGGAAGTAAATAGTGTAAGAATTTTTGTATCTGCTTCTCGATACAGTATATAAATAAAAATTTCATTCAACACACACATTTTTTCACAATTTTTTTCTTTTTTTTTTTTAAAATGATTTTATTTATTTATTTATCAAAGAGCGAGAGAGGGAGAGAGCACAAGCAGGGGGAGAGGCAGGCAGAGGGAGAAGCAGGCTCCCCACCGAGCAGGGAGCCCGATGCGGGGCTCGATCCCAGGACCCTGAGATCATGATCTGAGCCGACAGTAGACACTCAACCAACTGAGCCACCCGGGCGCCCCTTTTTCCACAATTTCCATGGATCAGGAATCCGGGCACAGGTTGTCTGAGTCCTCTCTCTGCTCAGAGTCTCAGAGGCTGAAATGAAGGTGTCAGCCAGGCTGCAAACTCACTGAGGTGTAGGGTTCGCTTCCAAACTTGTGATTGTGGCATGATTTAGTTCCTTATGGTCACAAGACTGAGGTTCCAGTGTCCTTGATGGCAGTCAGCTGGAGGCCACTCTCCGCTCCCACATTCCTTGCCACGTGGCTCCCTCTATCCTCAAAGTCAGCAGTGCAGAGTGTCCCTTATGTCAAATTCCTCTCACGCTTTGAATCTCAAAGGGCCCAGTCCCTCTCACTTCTTAAAAATTGTGATTTAAAAAATACATAATTAGGGGCGCCTGGGTGGCTCAGTCGTTAAGTGTCTGCCTTCGGCCCAGGTCAGATCCCAGGGGCCTGGGATCGAGCCCCACATCGGGCTCCCTGCTCGGCGGGAAGCCTGCTTCTCCTGCTACCATTCCCTCTGCTTGTGTTCCCTCTCTCGCTGTGTTTCTCTCTGTCAAATAAATAAAATCTTAAAAAAAAAAAAAATACATAATTAAAACATTACCATCTTGGGGCGCCTGGGTGGCTCCGTGGGTTAAAGCCTCTGCCTTCGGCTCAGGTCATGGTCTCAAGGTCCTTGGATCGAACCCGACATCGGGCTTGCTTCCCCCTCTCTCTCTGCCTGCCTCTCCGCCTGCTTGTGATCTCTCTCTCTGTCAAGTAAATAAATAAAATCTTAAAAAAAAAAATTACCACCTTAACCATTTTCTTTTTACAGATTTTATTTATTTATTTGACAGAGTGCACAAGCAGGGGGAGCGGCAGGCAGAGGGAGAAGAAGCAGGCTCCCCACTGAGCAGAGAGCCTGATTCGGGGCTCGATCTCAGGACTCCGATATCATGACCTGAACCGAAGGGAGACGCTTAACCAACTGAGCCACCCAGGCGCCCCATCTTAACCATTTTAAGTGTACAGTTCAGTCGTGTTAAATATATTCACATTGTTGTGCAGAGATCTCCAGAACCTTTTTGTCTTGAAACACTAAAACACTATATTCACTGAACAATAGCTCCCTATTTACCCCTTCCACTAGTTCCTGGTAACCACCATTCTACTTTGTTTCTATGAATTTGGCTGCTTTAGATACCTTGTACCAGTGGAATTATACCATATTTGTCTTCCTGTGACTGAAGAGCCCAATCCTTTTTTTAAAGATTTTATTTATTCATTTGACAGAGAGAGAGAGAGATCACAAGCAGGCAGAGAGGCAGGC
>CM053612.1:55445940-55501854 GCA_028646535.1 Procyon lotor
ACAATTTCTGAAGAATAGGTATTAATTCTTCTTTAAATGTTTGGTAGAATTCCCCTGGGAAGCCATCTGGCCCAACACAGGAGTATCCAGATACATAAAACAGTAAATAACAAACATGAAGGAACTAATCAATAATAATACAATAATAACAGGGGACTTGGACATCCTACTTACATCAATGGACAGATCATCCAAACAGAAAATCAACAAGGAAACAATGCCTTTTTTTTTTTTTTTTTAAGATTTACTTATTTGAGAGAGAAGGAAACTGGAGAGGGAGAGTGAGGGGGAGAAGACGACTCCCTGCTGAGCAGGGAGTCTGATGAGGGGCTCGATCCCAGGACCCTGGGATCATGACCTGAGCCGAAGGCAGAAGCTTAACTAACTGAGCCATCCAGGTATCCTGGAAACAATGTCTGAATGACACACTGGAAAAGATTGATTTAACAGATACAGTCAGAATATTCTACCCTAAAACAGCAGGATACACATTCTTCTCAAGTGCAGATGGAATATTCTCCAGAACAGGTCACATTAATAGGCCACAAAATAAGCCTCAACAAATAACAAAAAGTTCCAAGTCATACCTTATATCTTTTCTGACCACAACACTATGAAACCTGAAGTCTCAAACCACAAGAAAAAATCTAGAAAGACCACAGATACGTGGAGGTTAAACAACATGCCACTAAACAATGAATGGGTCGACCAGGAGATAAAAAGAAGAACTAAAAAAGTACATGGAAGGGCACCTGGGTGGCTCAATCGGTTAAGCATCCGCTTTCGGCTCAGGTCATGATCTCAGAATCTCAGGATCGAGTCCCACATCCAGCTCCCTGTTCAGCAGGGAGTCTACTTCTCCCTCTGCCCTTCACCCTGCTCGTGTTCTCTCTCTCGCTCTCTCTCTCTCAAATAAAAAAATAAAATGTAAAAAGAAAAGTACATGGAAATGAATGGATATTAAATGAAATGAAAACACAATGGTCCAAAACCTCTGGGATGCAGCAAAAGCGGTTCTAAGAGAGAAGTTTAGAGCAAAGGGGCCTACCTCAAGAAGCAAGAAAGATCTCAAATAAACAACCTAACCTTACACCGAAAGGAGTTAGAAAAAGAACAAACAAAACTCCAAACCAGCAGAAGGAAGGACATAATAAAGACTAGAGCAGGGGTACCTGGGTGGCTTAGTCGTTAAGTGTCTCCCTTCGGCTCAGGTCATGATCTCAGGGTCCTGGGATCGAGCCCCACATCGGGCTCTCTGCTCAGCAGGGAGCCTGCTTCCCCCTCTCTCTCTGCCTGCCTCTCTGCCTACTTGTGTCTCTCTCTCTCTGTCAAATAAATAAATAAAATCTTAAAACAACAACACTCACCACGATCAAGTGGGATTTATTCCTGGGTTGCAAAGGGTGGCTCAATATTCGCAAATCAATCAGTGTGATACGTCACATCAATAAAGAGAAAGGATAAGAACTCTGTGATCTTTTCAATAGATGCGGAAAAAGCACTGAACACAGTACCACATCCATTCAGGATAAAAACCCTCAAAAAGTAGGTTTAGAGGGAACACACTTCACATAATAAAGGCCATCTATGAAAAACCCACGGCTAGTAATCATCCTCAATGGGAAAACAGTGAGAGCTTCTCCCTTAAGATCAGGAACAATGATGTCCTCTCCCACCACTTTTGTTCAACACAGTACTGGAAGTCCTAACCACAGCATTTGGATGATGACAACCAAAAAAAACCAAAAGGCATCCAAATCGGAACTGACACACGAGTTCAGTAAATTCACAGGATACAAAATCAATGTACAGAGATCTGTTGTATTTCTATACATGGGTAATGAAGCAGCGGAAAGAGAAATTAAGAAATTAAGGAATTGATGCCATTTACAACCGCACCCAAAATAATAAGCTACCCAGGAATAAACCTAACCAAAGAGGTGAAAGATCTGTACTCTGAAACTACAAAACATTGAGGAAAGAAAGTGAAGACGCAAAAAATGGAGTGGAAGAACAAATGTGGTTAACATGTCTATGCCATCCGAAGCAATGTACAGATTTAATGGAATCCCTATCAAAACACCAATGGCATTTTGCACAAAACTAGACCAAAAATCCTAAAATTTGTATGGAACCACAAAAGACCTTGAAAAAGGAAAGCAAAGCTGGAGGCATCACAATTTTGGACTTCGAGCTATATCACAAAGCTGTATTAATCAAAACAGTGTGGTACTGGCACAAAAACAGACACATAGATCAACGGAACAAAATAGAAAACCCAGAAATAAACCCACAATTACACAGTCAATTAATCTTCCACAAAGCAGGAAAGAATATCCAATCAGAAAAAGACCATCTCTTCAGGGCACCTTGGTGGCTCAGATGGTTGGGCGTCTGACTCGATTTTGGCTCTGGCTGTGACTTTGGGGTTGTGAGTTCGGGCCCTCGTGTTGGGCTCTGCGCTCGGCTTGGAGCGTGCTTGGGATCCTCTCCCTCTTCCTCTTCCTCTGCCCCTCCCCATTGCTCATGTGTGCGTGCACTCTCTCCCTGTCCCTCTCTAAAATGAACAAACAAATCTTTTTTTAAAAAGGACAGTCTCTTCAACAAATGGTGTTGGGAAAACTGGATAGTTAGATCGCAAAAGAATGAAACTGGACAACTTTCTTACATAATACACAAGGCTCAGTGGGTTCAAGCCTCTGCCTTCGGCTCAGGTCATGATCTCAGGGTCCTGGGATTGAGCCCCACGTCGGGCTCTCTGCTCGGCGGGGAGCCTGCTTCCCCCCCCCCCACCTGCCTCTCTGTCTACTTGTGATCTCTCTCTCTGTCAAATAAATAAGTAAAATCTTTAAAAAAAAAAATGGATGAAAGACCTAAATGTGAAACCTTAAATAAAAAAAAACTGTAGAAGAGAGTACAGGTAGTAACTTCTCTGACACTGGCTGTAGCAACTTTTTTCTAAATAGGCCCCTTGAGGCAAGGGAAATACAAGCAAAAATAGACTACGGGGACTCCATTAAAATAAAAAGCTTCTGCACAGTGAAGGAAGCCATCAACAAAACTAAAAGGCAACCTATGGGATGAGAGAAGATACTTGCAAATGACACATCTGATAAAGGGTTAGTATCCAAAATACATAAAGAACTTATAAAACTAGCCACCCCAAAACCAAATAATCCAATTAAAACTGGGCAGAAGACATGAAACATTTCTCCAAAGAAGGCATCCACATGGCCAACAGACACATGGAAACATGCGCATCATCACTTACCATCAGGGAAATGCAAACCAAGCTACAATGAATTTTCACCTCACCGTCAAAACCACCAAATGAAAAAAAAAGAAGCACCAGGTATTGGCGAGGATGCGAAAAAAGGGAACCCTCTCGCACGGTTGGTGGGAATGCAAACTGCTGCAGCCACTCTGGAGAACAGTGTGGAGGTTCCTCAAAAAGTTGAAAATAAAACTACCCTACAACCCAGCAATCACACTATTGGGTATTTGCCCAAGGACTACAAAAACACTAATTCAAAGGGATACATGCACCCCTAGGTTTATAGCAGCATATTCACAATAGTCAAGATATGAAAGCGGCCCAAGTGTCCATAGATTGGTTAATGGATAAAGATGGGGTCAATGGATAAAGATAAAAATGTATACATTTTTATGTATAAAAATTTTTATGTATAAAATAATTTTATGTATAAAAATGTATACAGTTTTGTGCATACACACACACACACACACACACACACTGGAATATTATTCAGCCATAAAAAAGAACTAAATCCACCTTTGCAACAACATGGATCGAGCTAGAGAGTATTGTGCTAAGTGAAACAAATCAGAGAAATTCAAATTTACCATACGATTTCCCTCATATGTGGAATTTAAGAAACAGAACAAATGATCAAAGGGGAAAAAAAGAGAGCGAGAGAGAGAAAGCAAGAAAAAGACACTTACCTAGAGAACAAACTGATGGTTACCAGAGGGGAAGAAGGTGGCAGGCATAGGGAGCACATTTGTCATGATGAGCACCAGGTGATTAAATAAAAACTTTTAAAAAGGACAGATGAACCAAATGCAGTTTTATTCTTGATTTCAACAAGCCAAATGTAAACATTTTTTGAGACAATGCGGGAAATTTGAACACAGATTGATAATAGGTAGTATCAGGGATTCTTGTTATTTACAGTGTGGGATGAAGACAGTTATTAATTTTTAAAGTTTCTATCCTTAAGAGGTACATACTGAAAACTTTATTGGCAAATATGATGTCTGGGATTTAAAAAAAAAATACTACAGCAGCCCTTCCAAAAGGGGAGCAGGGGTAGATGAACAAAGGCTAAAAAACTATTGATAATCGTTAAAGCCAGATGCGGGCTTCATTAGGGTTCATTATACTCTTCTATTTATTTTTTTTTAAGATTTCATTTATTTATTTGACAGAGGGAGAGAGATCACAAGGAGGCAGAGAGGCAGGCAGAGAGAGAGGGGGAAGCAGGCTCCCCGCTGAGCAGAGAGCCCGATGTGGGGCTCGATCCCAGGACCCTGAGATCATGACCTGAGCCGAAGGCAGAGGCTTTAACCCACTGAGCCACCCAGGCGCCCCACACTCTTCTATTTTTAAATACGTTTGAAATTTTCTATAGTGAAAAGTTAGAAGTAAAATCCAACTTACTGTTCTGGTGCTGATTTTCTCCTCATTGAGCAACATTCCGATTGCAATGCCTTCTCATCTCGACTAGTCATTTAGTGGAGAATGTCCTTGATGAGCAGACACGAGTCCTCGATAATTTAGAAGGGTTCATGTATTGCTTTTGGGTTTGGACATAGCATCTGGTTGGTGAGACTAAGGCCATGGGCTGGGACGTACGCTACCGATGGTCAACCAACTGGATGGCGAGCTGGTTGTCGCTGAGTAAACCTGCTACCTCCCAGCAGTTTGGCATTCAGTTTCACCAGCATGCCTTGCTTTTCTATGTGAATTTCACCATCCGGTAGGCTGTGATTTAGGAAATCGATCGGCTATGGAGTCAGAACGAGGGAAGGTCCCTCTCCCTTCTACCTGTTATTGTTACTAAAATCATCAAATAGTAAGTAGGAAAATAACAGTTAACACATACGGAGGGCTTCCTTTCTGCCAGACATCATTCTAAGCAATTCAACGGATGTTATTTCATTTCATCTTTACAATGATCTGACATTTACAGAAGAGGAAATAAGGCCCAGGGCGGGGTTGGGGGGAACTTGATTAAGGGCCAGAGTTTGAGCGCAGGAGCTTGACTTCAAAGCGAGCCACGTTCTTAGGTACTGTGATGTATTATCTTAATCTGAAGACGATGTCAGAAGTCATCTTGTCTAGTTATTTTGTAAATCACGCACACGGGCCTCTCCGAACTGCCTCTAGGCTCCGAAGCAGGATATCACAGACTGAGCAGGGAAATGCATAAGCATAGTGTATGTGGGGAGGACAGTAGCGGTCACGGAAATTCAGTTATTACTTTGTAATGAGTACTGGGGGGAGGGGACAGGGCAGCCTAGCCTCTTCTGCCCATACATTTAGAGACTGTCTTCTCAGTCTTGGGGCTCTAAGACTTGACATCAAGGGGACAGCTCCAGGCAGTCCTTGTCACGTGGCTCCAACCAACACAGCTTGAACGTTAATAATTAGCGGTTTGCGTGGAAAAACCTGCACTTTATATGTTAGGAGATGAAGAGCTCTTGAAACTAGAAGTCAATGGACTGACTGGGATATAAAGCAGGTATTAATCAAGTGGATGTATGACTATGGAATAACTTACTTCTAAATAACAATTTAAAAAATCATCATGTGGGGGGGCGCCTGGGTGGCTCAGTGGGTTAAAGCCTCTGCCTTTGGCTCGGGTCATGATCTCGGGGTCCTGGGATCGAGCCCCACATCGGGCTCTCTGCTCAGCGGGGAGCCTGATTCCCTCTCTCTGCCTACTTATGATCTCTCTCTCTCTCTCTCATAAATAAATTAAAAAAAAAATCATCATGTGGGGCGCCTGGGTGGCTCAGTGGGTTAAAGCCTCTGCCTTTGGCTCGGGTCATGATCTCGGGGTCCTGGGATCGAGCCCTACATCGGGCTCTCTGCCTACTTGTGATCTCTCTCTCTCTGTCGAATAAATAAATTAAAAAAAAAAAATCATCATGTGGGGCACCTGGGTGGCTCAGCTGGTTAAGCACCTGACTCTTGATTTCAGCTCAGGTCGTGATCTCAGGGTCCTGACATCGAGCCCCACGTCAGGCTCTGCACTCAGCTGGGAGTCTGCTTGAGAACTCAATCTCCCTCTCTCCTTCTGCCCCTCCCCTGCTTGCACATGGGTGTGTTCTCTTGCTCTCTCAAATAAATACATCTCAAATCAATAAAAAAAATCATCATGCTAGGATGCAGTTAAAGGAAACAACTTTGGTTTAATCATAAGAAAATTTCCTCATCTTACCTTTTTTTTTTTTTAAAGATTTTATTTATTTATTAGAGAAAGAGAGAGAGAGCAGAAGCGGGGTCTAAGGGTAGTGGGGAGCCTGATGCAGGCCTCGGTCCCAGGACCCCAGGATCATGACCTGAGCTAAAGGAGGACGCCCAACCGACTGAGCCACCCAGGTGCCCCCTCATCTTACCTTTTTAAGAATCATATTACATTTTCTGGTAGATACATTCTGTCCAGTCTGGTATTTATTGCTCAAAGTTAGGAGAAGCCATACTCAACTGGTGAGCTGAGAGTTAAACCTAAATCTGGTAACTTACAATTTGATTCTAAAGTTTAAAAAAAAGGGGCGCCTGGGTGGCTCAGTGGGTTAAAGGCTCTGCCTTCGGCTCAGGTCATGATCTCAGGGTCCTGGGATCGAGCCCTGCATTGGGCTCTCTGCTCGGCAAGGAGCCTGCTTCCCTCTCTCTCTCTCCCTCTGCCTGCCTCTCTGCCCCCTTGTGATCTCTCTGTCAAATAAATAAATAAAATCTTTAAAAAAAATAAAGTTTAAAAAAAAATGGAATCATAAGAAGAGGAAACAAGAAACAAAATTTTTAAAATCCCCAATTTTTATTCTAACCTTGGATTCTGGAAACACATCAAGAAACTTGGAGAAGAGCTAAAATGAAATTGAAATTACAAAAGTTAATGGTGAACCTACTGAAAATAAAAATTAAGTAAATAAATAAAGGGGCTCAGTCAGTGGAATGTGCCACTCTTAATCTTACGGTTGTGAGTTCAAGTCCCATGTTGGGTGTGGAGCCTACTTAAAATAAAAATTCTAGGGGCGCCTGGGTGGCTCAGTCGTTAAGCGTCTGCCTTCGGCCCAGGTCAGATCCCAGGGTCCTGGGATCGAGCCCCACATCGGGCTCTCTGCTCAGCAGGAAGCCTGCTTCTCCCGCTACCACTCCCTCTGCTTGTGTTCCCTCTCTCGCTGTGTTTCTCTCTGTCAAATAAATAAAATCTTTAAAAAAAAATAAAAAAATAAAAAAAAATAAAAATTCTAGAAGAAATGAAGAAATAAACAGAAGTTAGTGGTGAAAAAATTCTTGTGCCTTTTCCACATCTACAACAGTTTGGCTGTATTATAGTACTTGGAAATGTCTAGAGCCCTCAAATATTTTTCAATTTGATTGTGTCATAAAGTGTTTTCTTTTTAAGATTTATTTATTTGAGGGGCGCCTGGGTGGCTCAGTCGTTAAGCATCTGCCTTCGGCTCAGGTCCTGATCCCAGGGTCCTGGGATCGAGCCCCGCATCGGGCTCTTTGCTCGGCAGGAGGCCTGCTTCTCCCGCTACCACTCCCTCTGCTTGTGTTCCCTCTCTCGCTGTATTTCTCTCTGTCAAATAAATAAAAATCTTTAAAAAAAAAAAAAAAGATTTATTTATTTGAGAGAGAGACAGAAAAAAAAAAAGATTTATTTATTTGAGAGAGAAACAGCACGAGCAGGGGGAGCAGCAGGCAGAGGAAGCAGGCTATTCACTGACCAAGGAGCCCATGTGGGGCTTGATCCTGGGACCCTGGGATCATAACCTGAGCCGAAGGCAGATGCTTAACCGGCTGAGCCACCCAGGTGCCCCAAGAGTTAATTTTCAATAAAGGGGAGTCAAGTAAACGGAACAGTTCAATTTTCTGGTTCTGCCGGAATGGGAGATGGAAGTCAGTATGTGGTTCGGAAGCTCTCGGCTTCCCCCTACCTTTACACATGTTCCTCGGTAATAAGTGGCTCACCAAGGCACCGATTTTCAACCCCGTGCCTAATACAACCAGTGTCATGACGGAAGCTGGGTTAGAAGATTCCTGGGAGAACAGGGGTTTGGAAAATCCTCTTGGGTAATTCTGACAAACCATCCTTTCTTGAGGACTCCTACTTAGTCTGGAACTCCCTAAGAGTACGTGCTGTTTGGAATTTTAAGATCTCCCTTTAAGGAGTTAGAATTCCTTACACTGGTCTACATCTTTGAAATCTCGTTTACTCAGAATATATAATAAACCACAGCTAACACTGACCGAGTGTACGACGTGGCAGGCACCGTGCTGGGTACTTTATATGCGTCGGCTCCTGGCATTTTCTCCGCAGCCCCGTCAGACAGAGCTGAGGAGAGGGACCTTTCGCTAACTGCTCCAGGCCACACAGCTAGGAAGTTGTGGAGGCCACAAGTGTGACAGTTAAACCCATTATTTCAAACCACCACACTACATTGTTTCCAAGACCTTTGTATCTGAAATGAGGAATCTGGCTGGAATGCTCTTTTTTCCTTGTCGTCCACAGAGAGACTCTCTCGGAATGCAGTTAGAGTTGGCACGCAGAAGGTTACAGAAAGAGGACTGACTTGTAAACTTACCTCAAGAGAATGAAAATATGTTGTCCCAACTTTTCTTCCTCTCGTAAGACGGAAATCCAGCCTGTAACTTGCTTAGGATTCTTTCTTAGGATTTAGGAGTATTTAAATTATGCTCTATTGTTCGAGATTTACATACCTTTGGAGAGAACATTTCTTTAGACCTCAGGCCACACCCCCTTTAAATTACATTCTTAACCAGGAGTCCAAGAAACATCTTACATACAGAACCTTATGTACATATTTACAGTTTTTTCTGGAGGAGGAGTTCATAGCACTTGCCACATTTTTTCTCCTTGAGAGGGAAAGGGGGTGAAGGACAGTGGGAGAGGGAGAGAATCCCAGGCAGGCTCCGTGCCTAGCATGGGGCCCGACATGGGGCTTGATCCCACGACCCCGAGATCCTGACCTGAGCTGAAATCACCAGTCAGATGCTTAACCCAATGAACCACCCAGGTGCCCTTTTACCATATTTTCAAAATTGTCCATACCCCCCAAGCAAGTGGTTCCCCACTGAGCAGGGAGCCTGACATGGGGCTCGATCCCAGGACCCCGGGATCATGACCCGAGCCAAAGGCAGATGCTTAACTGACTGAACCTCACAGGCGCCCTGAGACTCTTTTTTTAAGATCTTATTTATTTGGAGTGCCTAGGTGGCTCAGATGGTTGGGCGTCTGCCTTCAGCTCAGGTCATGATCCCAGGACCCTGGGATCGAGCCCCGCATCGGGCTCCCTGCTCGGCAGGAAGCCTGCTTCTCCCTCTCCCGCTCCCCCTGCTTGTGTTCCCTCTCTCACTGTGTCCCTCTCTGTCAAATAAATAAATAAAATCTTTAAAAAAGATTAAAAATCTTTTTACATATTTTTGTATGTACATACATATGTACACAATATGTATGTACATAATTACATACATATTAAAAAAGATTTAAAATCTTTTTAAAAGATTTTATTTATTTATTTGACAGAGAGAGAGAGTAGAAGCGGGCAGAGCGGCAGGCAGAGGGAGGGAGGGAAGCAGTCTCCCCGCTGAGCAGGGAGCCCGATGCGGGGCTCAATCCCAGAACCCTGAGATCATGACCTGACCCAAAGGCAGAGGCCTTAACCCACTGACCTACCCAGGCGCCCCTACTTTAGAACATTTGCTCCCAGTTTTCAAATATAGCCATTTCCTCCTCTTAAAATATTCCTAATTTCATAAAGAAGAAAACGAAGAGTGAACAGTTTTGTGACCATTGATATTAATTACTTTCTGCCTACTAAAATGTAATTTAATTCTGCTTCCTCTGTTATTTGAGCATATCTTACATATGTTATAGATAGGAAAGTCAAATTTTTGGTTGATAGGTCTTATTTGTACTATAGAAGCGAGAGAGTCACAAATACAGGATATAAGCATACGTTTTTATTTTGTTGTAAATCAGGATGAATGGATTATTTTAAAAATTTGAAAAGCTGTAATATGGAGTTGATTGAAAACACTGGATTCCAAGTCCCCAAAATGTAGGAAATCCAAACCTATATAAGTAAAATTCAAGAGAAATGATTTTGAAACTCTTACATCTATTTAAACCAACTTGCAGAATTTATAATTTATATGTAATTTAAACTATCATAGTTTCTGCATGACATTTATAAATAGTAGGTGAGATACATAATATTAAAGGTAACTTAGGGGTGCCGGGGTGGCTCAGTTGGTTAAGCATCTGCCTTTGGCTCAGGTCATGATTTCGGGGTCCTGGGATCAAGTCCCACATTGGGCTCCATGCTCAGTGGGAAGCCTGCTTCTCCCTCTCCTTCTGCCTCTCCTCCCCCTAATCATATGCTCTCTCTCTCTCAAATAAATAAATAAAATCTTAAAAAAATAAAGGTAATTTATTTTTAAAATCTTTTGACTATTTTTTTTTTTTTTAAAGTTTATTTATTTGACAGAGAGAGACACAGCGAGAGAGGGAACACGAGCAGGGGGGAGTGGGAGAGGGAGAAGCAGGCTTCCTGCTGAGCAGGGAGCCCGATGCGGGGCTCGATCCCAGGACCCTGGGATCATGACCTGAGCTGAAGGCAGATGCTTAATGACTGAGCCACCCAGGCGCCCCAATCTTTGACTATTTTTTATGAACCAAAAAGCAAAAGATGAACTTGCATTATTTACCTGATAATAAAAAGAACTGTGGTTGTATATTTCTTCGAAAGCACTTACAGCTACCAAAAGACTATTATTAATATTGTTGCTATTATCACATTAAGGTAGGCAAATTAAAAATGCACTTTCCGAGCCAAGAATTTCAATTTACAGTAAGTGACCCTTACTGCCACTTGGACGTACACTAGTTTAAGAATGGCTGAGGGCACCTGGGTGGCTCATTGGGTTGAATGTCCAACTCTTGATTTCGGCTCAGGTCATGGTCTCCGGGTGGAGCGTCAGGCGCCAAGCTCGGCGTGGAGTCTGCCTGTCCCTCTCCTTTTGCTCCTCCCCACTGCTTGCGCGTCTGCTCTCTCCCTCTCAAATAAAATCTTTAAAAAATCATAAATAAAAAGAACAGCTGATACAGTGGCTAGTGGTAATTTGGAAATGTTGCTGGATCAGTTTCCCAAACCTCTCGGGTTAAGAATTACCTGTGCCATCTGTAAAATACGCAGAACATCAGTCCTCTTCCCTAGACATTCTGACTCAAGAGGGCTGGACTGGGGCCTGGGAACCAGGGTTTCTAACAAGTGCACTAGTCATCTCTCTTCAAAGTCAGGGGGAATCAAGTCAGATTATTATATTTAGGCAAATACTGTCCTGTGACACCTAAGACCCTGGAATTGGGAAAGAAACTCAAACTACCAATAGGAAAGAAATTCACTATTTTTATACTGACAAGGTATCAAAGATTTGGAAACACGAAGCTGAGGCAACCTTCCCCAGTTCCACTCCTCTCCCACAGGAAAGTGTCTCACTACTTTTCGGATAAGGACAAGATTCCTTATTAGGGTCTACAATGCCCAGAGGCATGGTGCGCCCCCTTCCTACTGCTTAGATATATCCGACACTCATTCTTCTGGTCTTAATTTAAAGGGGGTCCTTCTGGGGCACCTGACTGGCTCAGTCACTTGAGCGTTTGACTCTTGATTTCGGCTCGGGCCATGAGCTCTAGATCACGAGATCAAGCCCCATGTCCGGCTCCACGCTCAGTGGGGGGTCTGCCCGAGATTCTCTCCCTCTCCCTCTGCTCCTGCTCCCCTGCTCACGCTTTCTCTCTAAAACAAATAAATGCATCTTTAAAAAACATACAGGAGATCCTTCTCCAGTCCAAGACTAATCCCTCTACCCTCTGTACCTCTGAATGCGTTCCCTCATTTGTAAAATGAGAATAGTAATACCTATCTCATAGATGGCTCTGGATTGAATGAGGTTAGGTAGGACGGGCTCTCTGCAGAGAGGCTGGCGCAATGAATGATGGCTATTACTTAATCGAATCAAGCTCTGTGTCTACTTCCTCACATTCAGTTCAATTCTTCAGCCCACTTCCCATCTGGTTTCTGTACCCACCGTTCCAAGGAAACTGCACCAGGCTCGCGGATCGCCAAGTCCAAAGGACGTGACTGACCTTCCCGCAAGTACCAGACATCGCTGACCTCAACTCCATCCTTTGAAATTCTCCTTTGGCTTCCCTGAGAACAGTATATCCTGTTTTCTTCACACTTCTCTGGCCGGTCTTTCAAAGCATCTTCTGTGCTTCTTTCGTTGCTCACTTTCCCAGACTTTTCTGAAACATCTTAACTTTATCAAAGTCACAAATGCATAACTATTTCTCTCATACTTGGGTCTCCACCCCAAACTGCTTACCCTTTGGTTCTACACCCTGACAACTGTGTTGCTGTCAACATAGCCTTGGAGAAAAATCACACAATAAGGTAAACCGGTTAAACGTACGTGTGTGCATTTTTATGTATTTACTTATTTGTAAGTAGGTGGGCGTGCCCGGAGCCCGACGCAGGGCTTGAACTCATGACCCTGAGATCAAGACCTGAGCTGAGATCCAGAGTCCGCTGCTCAACCGACCGAGACAGCCGGGTGTCCTGATCAGTACCGTTTTCAAATTAATGTGTGTAACCTCATTTGCGTGTTCGACACCCAGCCCTCCTTTTTTGGCTCTTGTCAGCCCCAGCTCCCATTTCCTTCAGGGACCATTAAAAAACCAAACCAAGGACCAAACCGAAGAGAAACGCTTCAACACGAATGCAGGGATTGGGGTGGGAAGGATGAGCCCTCCTCCCCTCCCCTCCCCAGCTCTACTTCACTGCTACAGGCATTAACAGCTTCGGGTGCGCCTTGTCAGCTCCTGTCTGTGAGTATGCGGACATGGATTTATATCCCCCTTGTTCCCCAAACAAACGAAATCTAACAATCGCTGCCTGTTCTCTCACTTTTTTCAGAAACACCTCTCCCTAGGAGTACACACTGATCTTCCTCGTTCTATTTTTAACAGCTGCACGCTTTTCCACTGAATGGATGTGCCACGATTTGACCTCCCCGCTACCGATGGGACACCTCGCTCGTTTCATTTTTCATGACCTCCCTCAGTAAGCTCCACACGTCTATCCACACTCCCAGCCCATTTTCACTTTTCTCACAAGGATCTTCTTTCCTCTTTCCCAGAGGGAACCAAAGCTGTGAGGTAGGAACTCTTCCAGCTTCCTACTTCCTGTATCTACCCGCTGATCTGGGACGACATCCATCCTTTGGGGTCTCAGGGGAAAGGACTTCTCCTGCCGGCGCGCATGCTGGCTTTGCTTCCTGACATTCCTGCCTGTTCACACAGGGCTTCCCAACAGTTTCCTCTCTGAGTTTTTTTTTTTTTTTTTGACCCCTTTCTCTCTTGCTTTCTCCCCTAAGCTCATGTAGGCCTGATTACTTATCCTCCCTTTTATGACTCTCCCCCCTTTATGCCTCACAGCCTCACTTCTCGAGAGTAGTCTATGGTCTCCACGGTCACTTTCTTCATCTTCCATCGATCGGCTCCTGGGACCCTGTTGCTGCCTGGCTTCCGATCTCACTACCCTACAACTGCTTCTGCTAGCTAAGGTCACCAGGGACCTCCTAGGTGCCAAAACCAAGGCTCTCTGGCTCAGGCTTCCTTTTACTCTACCGCTCCGTGGCAACCACGTTGCATTTGGGGGGTGGGTGTCTTAAAACTCCTTCCTTGGTTTGAGAAATATCACTCTTCCGGTTTTGCTTCTTTTTCTGGCCACCTCCAAATATCAGTTCTCACCAGGATTCTGTCCTCCATGCTCTTTTGACTACACGTTTCCTGGCTGATTGCTCCCGCTCCCATGAATCCTAGGCTTTCCACCTACCACCCTTTCAATTTCCATGCTTCCAACCAAACGCAGCTATTTCTCCTACCTTCCACCCGCAGCCTGTGAGCAGCATCACAGTCAGTGACCACCGACCCGGTCACTCAGGTCAGAAACGTAGGGTCCACTCTTTCACCTTCCGTCATCCGATCAATCAGTCGCCAAAGCGTACCTCTCATCACGTCCCTACTGCCCATGCCTCGGCCAGCTTGGGTCCGCCTCCTCTCATCTGGCACCACCCTCTGCCCCCAGCCCGTCCGTTCTCAAAGTGTGGCCAGTGCGATCTCTCGGAAATGAGCACTGGATCCTGAACGTGGTCATCGCCACCCGACGTAGGGTTCCTGTGTTCCGCCCGTGCAGAACTGCTCGGTCTGTGAATGGGCCTGGTAACTCCACGCCCTCTGTCCAGAAGGCACTCCCCTCCCCTCTGTCCGGCAAACTCCTACCTACTTTTCAAGATCCATCTCGAAGGTCTCCCCTGTGAAGCCTTCCCACCCTTACTCCATAAGCAGAGTTGGTAACTCCTTCCTCTCACCACAGATCCTCGCCAAGTATGTATTGCAGCGAGCACATTTTATTAAACTTATTGGCATGTCTCTCTCTCTCTCTCATTCTAGCCCTTAAAGTCCCCTGCGATCAGAAATTAGACCTTACTCTTATATCAGCGCCCAGCCAATAGCTTGATAAAAGCCGGGAGGGGGCTTGATAAACGTTGAATGAACAAATGAATGAATACCATGCACCCGCCCAATCTCCCAGACCCAAATTCTGAAAGCCACTTTCCATTCCATTCCCCCTTTTCCACCCCTGAATGCCTATCGGTCAAGTCCTGTTGATTCTACCCCCTGAAGATCTCTCAAATTCATGCCCCTCCTCATCTTAACGCCACAGCCCTAGACTGACTAGATTTGCTCCCCTCCAAACCATCCTCCACACCATTGCTGGGTATTTAAAAAAGATTTTTTTATTACAAAAATAGTACATACTTGTAAAAAAATTCAAACGATACAGAAATAAAAGCACAGTACACTCCCAGTATACACACGACCACAGAGCCCTCCCTCCGATCCCATTCCCCAGAGGTTATCGCTGCGAACAGTTTAGCATATATCCCTTCAGACCTTTTCCTCTGCATATACAAGTATATACACACGTATAAATATACACACATGGTTTTTATCTTTTACAAAAGTGGGGTCAAAGTTGTCTATTACATAGGATTCTTCAATTTCGTTCATTCCACATACAGAAAATTTCTAAAACACAAATCTGATGCAATCATTCTACTAGCGCTCATTTCCTATAATAATTACAATTCACACCCGTTAGCATCGAGGATGTGTTTCCTGCCAGTCTTTTCAGTCTCGTCTCCAGCCACTCCAGCATTAACGGACTGGAGCACAAACCACCTCCAACCCTTTCTGGAACAAGGCAGGCAGGCACGAACACACACACACAGACTGGGAACACACCCTGCTACCTCTAGCAGAGACAGCAGGTTACACTCTGCCTGGACTTTTCCATCTGGCAGCTCCTACTCATTCTTCAACAGTCAGCTTATAAAATTACCTCTAGGAAGATTTCCCTGACTTTTTCAGACACGGTCACTCCTCTGTTTTCCCCTCCATTTCATATCTAGCGTCTTCATTGCACTTAGCTCACAGCACCAAGGTGATGATTTAAGAAACATGTTTTGAATTCCACTCCCCCTCCCCCAACTCAAGGGCGAGCTCTTTAGGTAAAAGCTGTGTGTCTTATTTACCTTTGTGTCCCAAGGACTTCAGAGAGTTCTTATCACAGAGCGGATGGTCAAAAAACAAGTCTCTCGAGGCTGGCACGATTGTAGGAACATTTCCCGAGTCCCTACAACGCACACAACCATATCCCAGGCATGGACAGAAACAAAAGACGACACACAATCTTTGCCCTAAGGACCTTACCGTTTTCCTACCTTGTTCCTCGGGCATGACGGGCACAGAACACATTCACATGACAACATACCATTTCCGACATACAGGCTGCTTCAAAGACTGATAGCCATTTGCCTCAAATCCATTTACAGACAAGGCATCGTATAATCAAATAAATAATATAGTAACAGGCAGTTTGTCCAATAGGTTTACGTGTTTACTGGGGCAGAGTCGATCAGAACCCAATTCTCTGTCCCAGCAAGGGGGCTGTCACCTGTTCCAGCCTGCAAATTAGGAAACGGAGATGATACCATGCTTGGAAAATGTCTAGTACACCAAGAGGACAGAAATTTGTTAGTCCTTTCATCATTTCTCCTCCTTCCCGAGGGAAAAGCGATACCAAGAGCAATAAGCAGAGCTAAAGGAGGGCATCGGGAAAGAGGAGACTGCTCTCCTTTTGTTAGTGGTAGGGGAAAGGGGTTGCTGGGCTTGAAATCCAAGTGTGACACTGCCCCAGGAAGATCAGAGGAGGTGATTTATTACCATTTATATACTATTTCTTAAAGGCTAAGGTGTTAGTCAATCTAGTGATTTCAGGATCAGACTCTATATAAATCACGAACCAATTAGGGAAGGTGAGTCTCCTAGGCCGGAGAACAGGGAAGGCTAACCAGGGAGGCCCAAAGGAAGCCTCATTCGTCAGAGTCCAAGTCACTGTCCCCAGCAATGGAGTGGAAATCCTCACTGTCCTCCTCGTCCTCTGACAGGTGGACCTGGCTTAGTACGCTCGGCCCAGAGCGCTGCTCTTCCTCCTCATCTTCTTCCTCCTCTGACACCTCATACCCACCGATGCTGCTGAAGCTTGTGTCTTGGGTGTTCGACTTGGGATCGGGCTCCTCATAGCTCCCGTAACTGAGAAGAGAAACATGTCATCTCTCAAGCTTAGGCACCAACCTCTAGCTGACCAGTCCTGTTCTCGCTGCCACCAAGGGATCGGCCCATCTCACCTCCCCTGGACACCGAAATGACTCGTTCTGGACTACTCTATAGGTCCCCGAGAGAAAAATGATCCTGTGCAAAACATCACCCTGCCGACGTCACGTTCACAGGAACCCGAATGAAAGAAGCTCCCCTACGCCTGAACAACACACTGCCAGATGGAAGGACCGTAAGTGCTCGGACTGCCTCGGAGTTTCCTCTCCCGCTTACGGCCTCACTCGTCTACAGATAAAATTAGTCGACGGTCCCAAAGGTGCTACTTCTTCAATGTATCTTGTCTCTGTCCCCTCCTTTCCATCTCTACTCTGCCTGCCTTAGCTCAGTCCTTTGCTATCTCCGGCCTGCACCGCTGAAATAAATCTTCATGCCTCCAGTCTTGCTCTCCTGCAATTCATTCTTCACACTTCTGCCACCGTGCTCTTTATTTTGTTTCTTTAGTCTTAATTTTACTTAAAAAAAAAAAAAAAAAGCCACATATGCAATGCGTGTTCACTGGGGCTTTTTTTTTTTTTTAAATAAAATATATGCCAGAAAGAAAAGAAAAGAAAAACCACCAGTAACTCCACCACCCAGAGATAATCTCTTGGTGTACGACCTTCCAAAATTTTTTTTCTGTGCACTTAACTTAGATGCTTAGACATTTTTTATAAAACTAGAATACTTCAAGATTCTGCTTTTTTCACTAATGATTATAATGAACGTCTTTCCGTGTCAATAAGCACACATCTACAGCACCCTTTCAACCACTGCACGGTACCCCACTAGCTGGCTGTCACATGATTGATAGAACCATTTTTCACCGGGACACTGAAGCTGTCTCCAATATTCCCACCAGGAAAAACAATACTGTGACTAAACTCCTTGTACAAACGTCTTGATGAAGGTGTTTCATTACTGCCACAGAATAACTTCCTAGACATGGAATTTTGGGGGGCCAAGAGGGATGCACATTTTTTAAGTTTTGCTTTATAATGATAAATTGTCATGCCTCTCTCTCCTACCCACTCATTTTATCAACTCACATCACCAGCAGTCATTGAAGAATGTCTTTTTCCTCACACCCTCCCAACACTGGGCATTATCATTCATTTGAATCTTTATCAATCTTGTAGGTAAATATACTGCATTTCATTTTTTTTCTGCCTTCCTTTGATTCTTAGGGGAATTATTTTCTCGTGTATTTATTGGCCGCGTGCATTTCTTTCGGGGTACAGAGCACGCTTTCCAAAACGGAGATGAGCTCCTACCTCCCATTCAGTGTCCACCCCGAACTTTCAGGCCCTCCACAATCTGGTCCTTACCTACCTCTGTAAATCGTCTCCGTCACACGGATCACGAGCAAAAGCTCCGGCCCCACCAAGCTGCCTGCACCCTCTAGAACTGTTTCATGCCTCATACGCTGTTCTTGCTCCGCCAAGGGCCCTTCGCTTTCTTCTTCGTCTAGCTAATCCCTCATCTGAATTCGCCCGGGGTTTCCTTCTCCAAGCAGCCCCCCTACCCACTCCTACCCAAGTTCCCAGAAAAACCTCGCAGTTGCCTATTACAGCACTTCCCGTGTCACACGGTGATCGTCTATTAACCTGTCCTAGTTTTCCCACCAGACTGAGCTCCTCGAAGGGAGGGACTGCATCTTAGGTGCTTCTGAACCTGTGATGAGTATTTGCTTAAGGAGTAAATAAAGACTCGAACTGCATGCTGGACACCTCTGGTCAGACGGATCTGATGTACCTTAAATCTAACATGTCCAAGGACAAATTCATTTTTTCCTCCTTTTCTGCCTCATTGAACACCTGCTCTTTCCAGTTCTCGATCTCAGTGACAGTCCCATTCATTATATATCTGCATCTCCCTACCTCCTAAATCCAACCCATCTATTCTCTAAATAGCTCTTGAATATGTCCCTTCCTTTCCCCCACTTCTAACAGATCCCAGCTGAAATCCTTATCATTGCCCTAGAGTTATTTAACATAAAAATCCGATGTAACTTCCTTTTCCTTGAAGTGATGATTCCCATTACCCGAACTCCAACGAGAGTCTTAACATGCCACGTAAGGTCCTCAACGATAAACTCCCTTGCTGCTTCTGGAGCCACAACCCCCCACAACCTCCCTTCACCCCGGAACATCCTTTGGTATATTCCTGTGCCTTTGAACCTACCGTTCCATCTCTAAGGGTCTCCTCATCTCCTGCCACTTTTCTACTTAGCAGACTCCTACTCAGCCTTACTGCCAGGTCCAATTCAAATGTCCCCTCATCTGCAAAACTTTCCCTGATCCCTCCAAGCAGAGTGAGACACTCCCTCCTCAGTGGCGACTTGGCACTTTGTACTTAGCACACTGTACTTGCAATGATTTTGTTATCAGTCTCTTCCCCTAGACTGTGAGCTCCTCGTGGGCAGGACGTGGCTTCCTTCTCTGTGTCTCCCCACGGGCCTAGCGCAGTGCCTGGCCCTAGAGGGGGCTCTGGCAATGTTTGATGGATGAAAGAAATCTGATGCTGGGCCCCCTGCCATCGCCGCTGGCCACTGAGGCCACAGGCCCATAGCGCGCTGCAGCCGATTACCTGATGTTGCTATCCTCCAAACCATGAGAAGCCTCCCCACCGTCTCCCTCATAGGACATCATGCTTTCTTCGTTTTCCATGCCCATCCTTGTGTTCTCCTGAAGCATGCGGGGCTGTTTGGGTCTTATCCCACCGGATCCCACATCAGAGTCGCTTCCGCTTTCACTCAGCTGGATAGCTGTGAAAAGACGATGGTCCTGAGATAAGCTGGACAGAACTGCCATCTTTGGCTTGGTCTTCCCAAACCAGTTCCTGCCCTCCATCTACACAGGCACCCTACCTGGACTCCTCACCTTGGAGGGCGGCCTCGGGCTAACGTCGGTTTAACGGGCAAGACCACGGTTTGGAAACAGAATCCAAATAACCACTTCCTTTTCTTATCTCAGTCCAGTCTTGTTTTTCCCCCCATCCTCTCCTATGCTTTTCCCTGCCATTGCCATTAATTGACAAAATAAACTAAGTAGGATCTTTTTTTTTTTTAACTGAAAGAGAGTTGACATACAATGTTATTAGTTTCAGGATTACAACACAGTGATTTGGCAATATATACGGTACGCTGCTACGCTCACTGCACGCGTAGCTACCATCTGTCAACGTGCAATACTATTACAATATCATTGATTACATTCCATATGCTGTGCTTTTTATTCCTGTGGCTTATTCATTCCGTAACTGGAAGCCTGGATCTCCCACTCCCCTTCACACTCGTCTGCCCATCCCCCCCACCCCGCTGCACGCTGGAAACCATCAGTTTGTTCTCCGTACTTAGGGGTCTGTTCCTGCTTTGTTTGGTTTTTTTCAGATCCCACATATGAGTGAAGTCATATGGTATTTTGTCTTTCTCTGACTCATTTTACCTCAACGTTATACCCTCTAGGTCCATTCACGCTGTCACGAATGGCAAGATCTCATTCTTTCTTATGGCTGAGTGAAGCAGGATCTCATGTCCGTATTTCCCTCCCCACTTCCCTATTATAAATACAACACCTCTTTCTCTTCTTTATCAAATATTCAAATCAAAGATGCTACTCAGGCACTGCCTCTTCCACGATCATCTTTTGCACTTCTATGTTAGATTTCTTCACCTCCTCGAAGGCTGATGAATGTCATCATCCCGTGAGTGCTCAGTACTCTGGGTCTATTAATGAGACTTCAAGAAAAGAGCAGCTTCTGGTAATAGCACACGTGGCCAAGAATTTCCTATCCAGTCCTCAGGGTGCTATGGTGAGCTACCTAGACCAGAAGCCAAGGAACGAGACTCACCAGAGAAAGGATTGTCTCCTTCTTCATCGCTCCCGGCATCTTCCTCATCATCTTCTCCTTCAGACATAAGCAAGTCCTCATACAGGACACTGGCTTGAGGCTGCTGCACGGCTCCTTCCTCTTCGTCCGCAAGATCGCCATCTGCATCTTCGCCTTCCTGAATGGGACCAGTTGGGGTCAAAGTGCCGTCAATCAACCGAGTAAGAGACCAGAAGCCACCACCAGCACCCCCCTCGCTGCCTCACAAGAAGTTAAGTAACTGCGGTGGATGAATCCGTTTAATTTTCCAAGGATTAAAGTCTGATTGGGCCTCACTGTGGAGTCTCTGACATCGGCGTGGGATTTGGCCTGCCCTGTGCTAGCGGGGCTCCTAGCGCATAAGGGTGTAACGTAACCATAAGCCTTCTGTAAGCATACTCACTGGGGCTGGAGTCTTAGGTTTCCCATCCTCCTCCTCATCACCATACCCTTCAATATCTACATCAGAGTCTTCCTCGCCCAGCCTACCTCGGCCCTGGTGCATCTGAGTAAGGAACACAAACAGCACATCATAACTCCGTGCCTGCAGGAGTTAACCACGGGCTCTTACCCAGGCCGGATGCTCCTCCCTGATATCCCAGCCAACCCCACAGCTAGTGGGGGCTGTTCACACAGCTCAAGGCATGTGTGCTTTTTCCCATTCTTTGGAAATCACTGGTAGAGTGGAAAAAAAAAAAAAAAGAAAAGAAGGAAAAAGAAAAAAAAACAAACAAAAACCCACAAGGAACAACCCAAAGAATAGGAAGGTCCTTGGTCTGCTCTTGCTGTCTCATCACAAGGAGACTGTTCCTTCCTAACCCAAGCTTTCCTTAGCTTCCGTTAGGACTCTTCGGGATAGAAAAACTCTCCTGGGTTTTGCACTCTCCAGTGGAAGCCTGACTGAGAGCAGCAGATAGGACTTTTGGCTTCAGATCAGGAGCATCTTCGGACACCTCTAGAACAGGCCAATTTTTAAAAATTTACTTTAGTTTTATAAGTAACTTTATTTGAAATCATAGCATCCATACAGTACAGTAGCAGGGCCAATTATTTTGAACTCTGTCTCTGAATGCAGTTGGTCTTTCTAGTCACCTGTGATGTTGCTCTGATGCCTCATACACCTTTCATATGCCTTCCCTGAGGTGCTGTTGTGCCTGACTCTGCCCATGCGGACAGACGGAAGACAATGCTGGTCATGTGACCTGCCACCAGCCCACCTTGAAATCCCACTTCTGAGCCTTCGTGCTCAGGGCCAAACGGGCCCAATCCTCCGTGATACACGTTACATATCAACACCATCACTCCCCCACTCCCCACACCAAAGCGTATTACCAACGCCGCGAAGAGAACACCCTACCTGTGTCACCTGCTTTTCTGGAGTGGCAGCGGGAATATCCAGGACGGACATGTTGCTCTCATCTTGAAATACAGAGGCATCTCGCGACATACTGAGGGACGTGTTGGTGTCATACAAATCAGGAGGCTGTGGCACAAATGTACAACTTAGCTTCTATTTAGGAAAGAGAGTAAGAAATCCAGAACTCCCCTTTAGAGCATTCACTGCAGAAAAAGGTCATGCAGAGCAATCCATTTAGAGAGGAAACAGTCTGACACAGCTTTATGGGTGGGTGGGTTTTGGGGAATCCTACAAATGCTTGCTCTTTCTAGCAGAGAGGCATCTGATGTACGCGATCAGAAGCCTGAGGCAGAAAAGCATCAAAGCTGCAGGACAATTCAATGTCCCGACAGTCTTTTTGGTCAATAACCTAGGGTCTCCTAAGCCTTGTCTTATTGTTCGCAGGCCTAGGGCTTCATACCTGCGCAATTTTGATTGTTCGGTTTAGAGACCTCGAATAGGAAATCGCGTAAAGAAATTCCAATTCCAACAAGAGCATGTAGTGGGTTAATAGTTTATGAGCTCATCAGAGAATGCTATGAGGCAAAATGGTGTGGCAAAAAACAAAACAAAACAAAACAAAACGGGCTTTGGAACAAAATGCCCTGGGTTTGAGTCCTCGCTCCACCACTTGCTAGCTGAGTAACTTTAACAAACTACTTAATCACTCTAAGCCTTGGTTTCCTCAATTATAAAACATGGATGATAACGTCTGCCTCCCGAGGCTGTTGGGAGAACGAAGATAATCTGTAATTCAATAAATTATATATCCTTTCCCTCTTCCATCTCCTGAAGAGATGAGGGATTTAGCAAACGGACTTTTCAGTGACAGGAGGGCAGGAGGAACTGATAAAGAACAGGCTGGAGAAGTAGGAAAGCGTTCTCTAAGACTTGAGAGGGTAGAAATATCAGGTAGCTATTTCAAAATCATGTTTTCAAAGACGACCGAGATAAAATGTTCATAACGTAATGTGAAGTGAAAACAGTAAGACACAAAACCATATTGACCAATTTCACTTTAAAAGTGTCTCCATACCCTGTGCACATGTGCACGTGCGAGCGCGCACACACACACGCACGCGCGCACGCATGCACACTCCACAGATTTCAAAGAAACACACCAAAATGTTCACAATGGCTGGTTCTTTTGGACTGGTAGACTTAACTCTAGGTAACTTATTTCTCCTTTATATTTCCCAATGAATCCCAATATGTGTTACTGTCGGGTGTTTTTAAAAGCAAACGAGCAAGGATGACTGAAGAGGATTTTGGAAAAAGAGGCAACACAGAATTTAAAGCACTACAGAGTAGGTAAACTAGTGGTTGAACAGAAGAGAAAAATCAGGGAATGAGGGGATAGTGGGAAACTGCAAAGTGAGCCATTTTAGATAAAGCGTTAAGCACGACGTAGGATGTAATTCAAGCCGGGTGGAAACAGCTGAGTGAAAATACAGTACTAAAAAAAAAAAAAAAATACAGTACTGACTACCACCGTTTAGGGCTGGAAGTGAAGTATGATTACTGCTATGTTTCCATACAACCAGAGTTATGACAGGTTAAACCTACACAAACCCTCTTTACTAATGCTGGCCTTGAAAGCAGCAATGACTGAGGACAATCCCCCAGGGGCATCTTCCTCAGGTCAAGAGAAAATAACCCGGAGCTTCCTATTTCACAATGTGCACATACGAGTGAGGGCAACGATGAGAGGGTGACCTGGCATAACGGAGAGGCACTCTCTACACCCTGCTCTTCACACGGGACCCTCTAACTGTACCGAACAACAGTGACTGCTCAGGAGGGAGAACGGTTGTCAGGCTTTCCTCAGCCCCCTGAGACAGTGTCCGAGGGGCAGGAAAGGAAGGAAGATAACCTCCGGGTCTAAGGCTCTGACTCACCAAAGGACTAGGTTTGTGGTGTCACAGATGAGAGCTAAGCAGGTGCGGCTCAGTGGCTAGACTCTTCTGAGGAATGATGGCTAAAACCCAGGCTTTAACTTACCAGAGAGGGCCTCGTGGGAGCTGTGGGCACATAAGCAAAAAGGGCCTTCCTGGGCAACATCACTCACCCAAGCCCCCCGGACCCAATCTGCCCACACACTCCAAGAGCCTTTCCTTGTTCTGGGCCTGGAAGTAGTATCTTAGGGCTCTTTATACTTGGCCCCTCAGTAACCTAGGTTTTGGGGTGAGAGAGAGTAAAAGGTAGATAGGAAGAGTGCATGAAATACAAACAGTAACAATCCGACAGAGATCACACAGGTTGCAGCATCAGTTCAGAGCAGAATGAAAAAAAAGTTTTCCAGTGGGAACTGGGAGAATTCTGCATTAAAATGTTTGGTGAAATTGGAAAGGCCGTCTGACAACTTTGAAGACAATTTTCATACAGACAAGGAAACATTTACTGAGCGTCTCCTAGGTGCCAGGCAAACTCACTCATGTAATGTTCATAATCATCTCGAAAAGTACATTTTAGAGAAAAGGAGACCGAGAGGGCTTAAGCTAACTTCCCAAGTTCACAAAGCTAGGTAAGAGCAGAGCTAAGATTCAAACCCAGGCCTGTTTGATTGCCAAAATTCACATACTTCCCACTTGACCATAGTGCCTTCAACACCGAAACCACGCGCCAGCTATATTCTGCTAAGTCCTAGTCTTCAAATAGGGAAACATATGCTTATGTTCCAACATATTCAAGGGACAGAACAGAAAGACTAAAAATTTCTCATTAATCCTGCTCCCTACTCCTGTGACATGTAACTTTAAAAACATTATAAATGTTACCTGTCCTCATTTACAAGGAGAGGGAGTCAACCCAGGAAAACGGAACATCTGAGCTACACTGAACTACATCTGAAGGAATGAGTAATCGGGCATCTATGAGGCACAGAACAACGTGGCCAATGTCTTTAGTTGAGAATTCTATCCTCTAGGGATATCCTGGAACCCCAATTCACGGGCAAGGGAACTCCAGACTCAAGAGGATACCTGTGGCCACAGCAGTCAGGAAGCTGGTATTCCTAAACACTGCCCAAACAACTAAGACCCCACCCCACTCATTCACCCCACACCTGCTTCTTCTGGATTCAGCAAGGCCACCAAGACCCATGGCCCTCACTCACCTTAGCCTTTGAGAAGACAAGAAAGCACACGAAAGGCATATGAAGAGGAAGGACAGAGAAGAAGGGTATCTCAGTAAACATATCTGTTAACATGCTCCCAATTCCCCAAACCAAAAAGAAAACTCTAAGAGGTGGTTCCTAGTCTTTAGACTCACCTGAGGAGTATAAGGCCCTGGGGTCATTGGGTCCAAGCTTTCTAATTCTGCTTCCTCCAAAGCTGCTTCCTTAGCTGTACAAATATCCTTCTCAAGTTGAGTCAAATGCTCATCATACTGAGAAATAAAGAAAATTAGTGAATTCACTGAACACAGGTTTTAGGCACTGAAGATGCCTGGCTGGCTCAGTCGGTAGAGCATCTGACTCTTGATCTCAGGGTTGTGAGTCTGAGCCCCACGATGGGCGTGAAGCCTACTTAATAATAAAATAAAATAAAGCTAAACAAAGCAGACAACAAAAAATAATCCTTGTCTTCATGGAGCTTCTTCTAGTGACAGGTCACATATGATAATTAAAATAAATAATCATATAGTTTGCTAAGAACATTTAGCACCAGGTAGGAAAATAAAGCAGGAAAGGAAATGAGGGATGTGGGGTGGGAGGTTACATATGAAAATCAGATATAGGCAGGGGAGACCTCCCCACCCAAGGGAACAAAGATACTCGAGAATGCTATATCCCAAGAGGACCTCCTCTTTACCACCTACCTCAGTCAGTGTCTGGTAACAGACATTTACAATCTCCTGAGCAGTCTTAGTATACTGACTTTCAGGCCCTACAAAAAAGAAAAATGTCATGACTTTTGCAGACTTCGGTTCAGAAATTTATTTCTGCCACCAGCTGTAGTGTCCCATGTTATCCTAGACCCGAAAAACCATGCCCCAGCTTCATCTTGGACTCTTGCTCTACTTCTGGAGGTGGAGAAGTTCAAACACATACAGAAACGAGACACTAATATGATGAACTTCCATGTACCCATTACCCAGCTTCAGTGACTGTCAATACATAGTCAATCCTGTTTCGCTTACACCTCAAGTTTTACACTCCTCCTGAATTATTCTGAAGCGAATTCTAGCATTCATTATCTCACCCATAAATTCTTTTAAAACATACATGTCTCTGAGGACTCTTCTAAAAAATAACTGCATGTGATCATGGTAGATACGTATCATTATACATTTGTCAAAACCCACAGAATGTACACCAAGAATGAGCCCTAATGTAAACTACGGGCTTTGGGCCATTATGATGTGTCAGTGTAGGTTCATCAAATGTAACGAATGTACCACCTGGTATCCATTTAAAGATAAATGAAATCTTTAAAACATAAATAAATAAAGATGTTACTTATTTATTTGACAGAAGGAGAGAGATCACAAGTAGGCAGAGAGGCAGGCAGAGAGAGAGGGGGAACCAGGCTCCCCGCTGAGCAGAGAGCCCGATGTGGGGCTTGATCCCAGGACCCTGAGATCACGACCTGAGCCGAAGGCAGAGGCTTTAACCCACTGAGCCACCCAGGCGCCCCATATCAGGTAATTCTTAACTAGACTACATCTTGTACGGTCTTTGTCACGAGCTGCAGACCTGTGGCTGGCAAGTCAATCCAGTTTTGTCTGGCCCACATAAAAAATCACTTCAGGGGCGCCTGGGTGGCTCAGCGGGTTAAAGCCTCTGCCTTCGGCTCAGGTCATGATCTCAGGGTCCTGGGATCGAGCCCCGCACCGGGCTCTCTGCTCGGCAGGGAGCCTGCTTCCCCTTCTCTCTCTGTCTGCCTTGTGATCTCTCTCTCTCTGTCAAATAAATAAATAAAGTCTTAAAAGAAACAGACAAACCCCAAATATCTGGCTTCTCTTAAAAAAGATGTGGCAACACGAAGTCATCATCTCCACAAAGCACCAATGGGCTAGAGCTGAGGAGCATCTGCCCCTTTTAGATAAGGCGTATGTTCTGCAGGCTACCGTCCTCCCTACCAGGTCTGCTTAACTCATTTTTGCCTGGACCCTGAAGGCATTTGAGTTTTTAATCCCTGACTTTAACGTTCTTTAATATTCTGGTCATTCACCCATTCACTCATTCTTTTTTTTTTTTTTAAAGATTTTATTTATTTGACAGTGAGAAACACAGTGAGAGAGGGAACACAAGCAGAGGGAATGGTAGCGGGAGAAGCAGGCTCCCTGCCGAGCAAGGAGCCAGATGCGGGGCTCGATCCCAAGACCCTGGGATCATGACCCGAGCCGAAGGCAGACGCTTAACGACTGAGCCACCCAGGAGCCCCCATTCACTCATTCTTAAAACATTTTCGAGTACCTTCTATGTACCAGGCAGAAAAGAGTACGATACAGACCTTATCCTCTAGAAGTTTACGGTCTCGTCTGGTGAGACAGACTATAAACAGAGAGAGCTATTAACAAATAGGGCAATATAACGAAGGGGAAGAATTCATACAGGGTTCAGTAGAGGCACAGAGGAAGAAGTGGCCAATTCTGCGAAGTGAGAGGGAAGAAGGAATTAGGAAAGGCTTCACAGAGGAGGTGATCCCTGAATTAGACCTACTATTTATTAGGATGCAAAGGGATAAAAACTTTACTATGTGAATCTGTGCCACTTTCATGCCGAACCTCCTCTGGTCATCACAAGCTGTTATGTGAACGACGAAGTCTCTTGCAGTTCAAACCTCAGACGGGTCATCTGCTCTTTCAAAGCGGTAATAAAAATGGTATCCTCACAAAAGCTGACTGCGCCAAACACAAACCGACCAGAAAGAAAACGAAGTCGGCCATTAAGATATTCGGGACACATATAGAGCCAGGGCTGGCTCACCATCAAGAACAGTGTGAGTGATAAGACTGCCGCTCAAGTTTCCAGAGCTCTAATCTCCTAGGGCCCCCAGTGGGCTGGCCCTCCAAACGCTCAGGGCGGACAGCCTGCAGACGTTGTCAGGACGCTCGTTCGTGTGGACAGTAACGTGTGACACCAGGGCAAGCGCTGCACACAGTCTACAGGCCTCCCTCATCGAGCTAATACCACACCGGCTCTTCCACTTACGGGCGCTTGCCTTGTGGCTACGACTCCGGCCTATAAACGAAGAATTTAGACCCTACTTGGCTTTGGTTTTGAAACCTAAACCTAAACTAACCCTTTAACATCTCATTGCTCTCATCTCGAACACAGGGAAAAGTTAGTTTTCTACGTGGGCACAATTTTCTCTCTTAACCCTTTTGAAGACGGAAGCTCTCCCTTCCCCATTTTCTTTGCAACACACAACTCTAGAAAAACATCTGCTAATAATAACTCCAGAATATATTAAAAAACAAACACACAACCCACACTTATTTACATAAGCTGACACAGCTGCTCCTGCGTTTGGATCACTAGCTGTTTGTGTCCTCCGTGTCTAACAGTGCGTGCTCTCAAGGGCCACACAGGGTTCGGCTACCTCACTGTTATCTACTATATGCAAAGCGGTTTTGAAGTCCTTTTGATAAACGGTTTTTGTTTTGTTACACGTGGAACCTAAAAAAACAAAACAAATGAACAAGCAAACAAAAACCAGACTCTTAAATACAGAGCATGAATTGGTGGTTGCCAGAGGGCAGGTGGGCGGGAGCACGGGCAAAATAAGTGGAGGGGATTAAGAGGTACAAACTTCCAGTTGTAAAATAAGTCAGTCACAGGAATGAAAGTATGGCACAGGGAACACGGTCGATGATATTGTAACACTGTACACTGACAGACGGTGACGACACCTACTGCGGTGGGCACAGTACAATGTACAGAACTGTCAAACCCCTATGTACACCTGGAACTAATGTAACATTGTACGTCAATACACTTCAATAAATACATAAATAAATGTACACACCCCCCCAAAAAGGGAAAAGATACCCGGATATTTTCTTATCCCAGGAATTCTTGAACGGGGTGGTAATGAGAGAAAGAGATCCATGAATGTTCTGAAACTATAAAGACAATTCTGTATGTGGAAACAGTTTTCGGGGTGAAAGAACCATGACTTTTCCTCAAACTCTCAAAAGCGTCTATAACTACACCACTTCCACATAGAAAAACAAAATTAATTTTTGAAAAAGTGATTTTCAAAACAATACAAAAATGAATATGAGAGACCATCTATGAATCATCACTGTGCCCAAGCTACCCATTGACAAAAACAAGTATTTTTCCAAACATGCTTCACTTTTTCTCTCCTTATTAAATCAGCAATGCAATTGCAAACATCTTGCCAAGGAAATCGATTTATATTTTGTTTCATTCCAAATAAGGATTGGTAGTAACTTACAGAATCACACAGAAATCAAATCCAAACATCCTTAAATAGTAGGAATTCCAATGACAACTTCAGAAAGCTGATTGCCCACCCAAATTAAGAACATCCTTTTCGTCATTTCTAAGTTAATTTACCTCTGTAGTGATGTGAAAACAAAGTTACAAGCTTCATGGTTCTAGGTAGAGAGGGAAAGCAAGTATTACTACTATCTGAAAGGCTTCAGTGAAAAATATCAGTTAAGCTGGTGAGCAGTTCTGCACAACCAAGGAGAGAAGGACATTTGTGATCACTCTTAAGTTCACACTTCCTTTGAGAATCTTTCCACCAAAATTAAAAAATAACCTTCCTCCTAAGAAAATGAGTACTCTGCCAAAACAAGCATAAAGTATTATCTTGACAGTGAATGGTGCAGGGTGACATGCATGTGTTCCAATGTGAATCATTAAAATTAGAAAAGCAAACCCCAGTATCAGTAGAAAGCTTCTTTTAAAAAAATCAGTGCCAGATTTAAAAAGAGAAGAGAGGGGGAAGTCCACACAGCTAATTCCTAAAGAAATTAGACATAGTCCACAGATCCCAAAGACAGTAAGCTTGAACTCTCTCAATTCTTAGATATTTATCTCAAACTAGGTCTAGAAAGGTAAAAAGAGAAGTAAATCTAATCTTTCAGACTGTAGCTAGGCTCTTTACATTATGTAGAATGTGGATTGAATGCAAATTAAGATGTTTGGTTTCTGAGATAAGAGGTCTGATCTCTCAAACCAGAGTAACAGAACCTTACTCAGAATCTGGATTAGAAACTCAAGAAGCTAGAAACTATTCAGAGGGGAACTGGGGTAATAAATCTCACTGGACAAGGGCAGGATTTACATTCAGGACCTGACGAAAAGTCCAAAAGAACCTGAAAATGCAGCCACTCTGGAAAACAGTATGGAGATGCCTCAAAAAGTTAAAAATACAGCAACCCTACAACCCAGCAACTGCTCTAGGTATTTACCTAAAGGATACAAACATAGTGAATCGAAGGGGCACGGGCACCCCGATGTGTATAGCGGCAATGTCCGTAATAGCCAAAGAATGAAAAGATCTCAGATGTCTATCGACAGATGAATGGATAAAAAAGAGGTGGTGTGGGTATATGTGTACACACACACACACACACACACATACACACACACGAATATTACTCAGCCATCAAAAAGAATGAACTCTTGCCATTTCCAACAACAGGGATGGAACTAGAGGGTATTACACTAAGCGAAAGAAGTCAAAGACAAATACCATATGATTTCATTCATTTGTGGAATTTAAGAAACAAAACAGATGAACATAGGGGAAGGGAGGAAAAATTAGAAATAAAACCAAAACAGAGAGAGAGAGACAAACCATAAGACTCTTAACCATAGGAAACAAACTGAGGGCTGCCCGAGGGGAGGTGGGGGCGGGGATGGGGATGGGATTACTGGGTGATGGGCATTAAGGAGGACACTTAATGGAACTAGCATCGGACATTATATGTAACTCATGAGTCACTAAATTCTACCTCAAACTAATAATACAGTATGTTAATTAAAAAAAAAAAAAACACCTGAGGGGAGCCTGGGTGGCTCAGTAGGTTAAAGCCTCTGCCTTCAGCTCAGCTCATGATCTCAGGGTCCTGGAATCGAGCCCTGCATTGGGCTCTCTGCTCAGTGAGGAGCCTGCTTCCCCCTCTCTCTCTGCCTGCCTCTCTGCCTACTTGTGATCTCTCTCTCTCTCTGTCAAATAAATAAGTAAAATCTTAAATAAATAAATAAATAAACCTGAAAATGCTTTTTTCTTTCTCAAAGGACCCACCATTCCATTCAGCAACTTCAAATAATAATATACAGCCTTGGCTAAACACAGTCACCTCATATCTGTACAACCATTGGAAAAATTACAACACAGCGACTTCAAAACACCTTTTCCTATAGAGTAAAATTTAAAATTCACAATAGGCCTCCACCCTTCATTTTTAAGCACTTACTATAAGCCACGTAAAACGCCAGGCTCTGGTGATAAAAAGGTAAAAATTAAAAAACAAAACAGAACAAACAGGTCCTTGTCTTTGATGCCTTTCATGGGCTCATGAAGATCATACAAACACTCACAATTTCAATACTACCCAAAGTACTAAGGGACTGTAGAGAAAGTAGAGATGTGTCAGAGAACAGACCCATGTTAAAGAACACTTCATTCAAATTGTTCTCATCAAGTCAACGATGATATGCTAACTGCCAAATTCGGTGACCATTTTTCACACTTGACCTCAGAAGCTAGAAGAAGAAGAAAGCGAAGGGCCCTTGGCGGAGCAAGAACAGCGTATGAGGCATGAAACAGTTCTAGAGGGTGCAGGCAGCTTGGTGGGGCCGGAGCTTTTGCTCGTGATCCGTGTGATGGAGACGATTTACAGAGGTAGGTAAGGACCGGATCGTGGAGGGCCTGAAAGTTCGGGGTGGACACTGAATGGGAGGTAGGAGCACATCTCCGTTTTGGAAAGCGTGCTCTGTACCCCGAAAGAAATGCACGCGGCCAATAAATACACGGAAAAATAATTCCCCATGGCTTCTGGAGCACCACTCTCCACTCCTTCTTGGTACTGCACCTCCACCTTTAGCCATTAGTTCATTCAATAGATATTTACTGAGTGTCTACTATGTGTCAAACATTACCCTAAGCACTAAAGATACAAGAAAGACACGATTCCTGCCTTCATGAAGGTTACAGCAATCACTTATTAGATTTAGGTCACTAAGTCTACCTGTGGCCATTTTTCTTCCTATACTCTTGGCCCAACTTTACATGACACCAACTACAATAGTTTATAAAGAATAAACATGGAGGAAGTTAACACTGATTTGTATCCCTCGTGCTAAAGTTTTGTTTGGTTTCTCCTGGCACCACAAAGGTGCCTTGAAAATGTATTACAGAAACTCCAGGGCTGAAAGAAATCTGTTTTTTTTCTTCCGTCTCCTTTTTCTTTTAATAAATAATAACCTTTATTTTCCCCAGTGATATTTTTAAAATGTGGACTCTGTTGTAGCCTTAACATATTCTGGTGCGTATTTGCTTAATGGCATAATATACTATCTCACTCATCACAAGTACAAGATTTCAGTGAGATGCTGCCTTACACCAGGTTGCTGTATCACTATCTACTCGCTCAATACAGTCATAAGAGAAGGGGGCTAGCAAGTTATGGGCATCATATGTCTATTCCCTATCAAATATAAGTAGAAACTGAATTCTTGAACAAAGCAAGCAGTATTCTCATACAAATAAAAAAATCAAATGACAGTTACCACTGAGCAATCTCCCTCTACTTCAGCCACAATATCTTTTTTTAAAGTGGAAAGCCAATCTAGATGTTTTTTTGCAGGAGCGTTCATGACATTCATTTAACTCTTTTTTCTTTGAGTCACATATGAACAGATTTTACATAAACAAGATCACACATATGAATGAAAAATTGTCCATAACACAGTTTCAAGTGAAAAGAGAAACCTGTAGAATGGAATGTAAATATATGATTTCTTTAGTCAAAAAAGAAAAAGTATATGGTACTATGTATAGAAAGAGGTCCATAATGCTTCATCCCAAACCAGACAGTGGCCACCCTGGAAATGGGACGGGAAAAGGAGAAAGACAGGAAGATTTTTCCTTTTCACTTAATACAATTCTGTATGGTTTGCTCTTTTTTTTTTTTTTAAATGAGTATGTAATTTTTTTTTTTTTTTATTTGAGAGAGAGAGAGACAGAGAAAGTGAGAGAGAGCTTGATAGGGGAGAAGGTCAGAGGGAGGTCAGCTCCCTGTGGAGCTGGGAGCCTGATGCAGGACTCCATGTGGGACACGATCCCAGGTGTCCGGGATCATGACCTGAGCCAAAGGCAGTTGCTTAATCAACTGAGCCACCCAGGTGCCTGAGCATGTAATAATTTTTTAAGATGGAAAATTTAGTTTAAGTTATATACTTGAATTTTACAGAAATAATTTCATCGGCAAAGATTTTTAAACGTTGCTGATTCCTGATGTCGTACAGGTTGTAGGCAAACAGGCATTCTCTTTACTGTTTTTCACTATAAATAGGTGTACAGATTTTGAGAACACAATTTTAGAACAGAGATCAAAATTTCCTGCAAAAATACTCCTATAAAGGTACAATGATAGCAATTAAACATAAAAATAGTGAAAAGCTGTTCACAAGCCAGCATTACAGAAATACTTTAAATACCCAATAGGGGGATAGTTAAATATATTAAAATACATATATCTATGCTGTGGAATACATTACAAAGAATGAGAGAGCAATATGTACCAACAATAAGACGGAATCAATAACTACGTCAATTTTCCCCAAAACTGATCTATATGTTTATCTCAATTCTAATCAAAGTCCTGGTAAGACTTTTCTGTAGATATAAATACTCTTCTAAAATTTATGTGGAAAGGCAAAAGAAAACAATTTATAAAAAGAATAAAATGAGAGGAGTCACTCTACCTGATGACAAGACTTACTTTATATTACTATATATAGCTACAATAATTGTCATACTGTGCAGAGGGATAGATACACAGATTAATGGAACAAAATAAACCCAGAAATAGATGTACATACTCAACCGATTCTTGACAAAGGTGCTCAAAGCAATTCAATGGAGAAAGGATAGCCTTCCCAACAAATGAAATGGAACAACCGGACATCCATAAGCAAAACAAAATGAACCTCAACCAAAATCTCATACCATACACAAAAATTAATTCAAAATGGATTATGGATTTAAATGTAAAACACTAAAACTATAAGCTTTTAAAAGAAAATATAAGAGAAAAAAAACCTTTGTGACCCAGGGTTAAGCAGAATTCCTAGAGATATACCAGAAGTGCACGCCATAAAAGAAAAAAATTGATAAATTAAATATTTCTGTTCTTCCAAAGAGACTGTCAAGAGACTGAGAAAACAAAGACTGGGAGAAAAATCTCTGTTAATCATACGTGATCTATTCCATCTCCTCCATTTCTTGGCTATTGTAAATAATGCTGCAACAAACGTAGGGGTCCGTATATCTTTTCAAATTAGTGTTTTCATTTTCTTTGGGTAAATAACTAGCAGTGGAATTACTGGATTGTATGGTATTTCTATTTTCAACTTTTTGAGGAACCTCCTTACTGTTTTCCACAGTGGTTGCCCCAATTTGCATTCCCACTAATAGTGCATGAGGGTTCTTTTTTCTCCATATCCTTGCCAACACTCAGTTATAAATAAGTCATAGGGATAAAAAGCATAGCACTGGGAATATAGTAATACTGCAATAATGTTCTATGACGACAGGTGGTAACTACATACATGGTGATGTATAGAATTGTTGATTCCCTATGTTTTATACCTGAAACTAATAGAACACTATGTCAACTATACTTCAATAAATTTTATTTCATAATTTTTAAAAATCATATAACAAAGAACAAATACCTAAAATAAAGAACCCTCAAAACTCATTAATGCACACACAAAAAGAAAGCACAATTAAAACTGAGGCAAAGAAATGAACAGACACCTCAACAATGAAAATACATGGGTGGCACATAAGCATAAGAAAAGATGTTTAACATCAACAGCCATTAGGGAAATGCAAAATAAGCCACAATGAGATTAAAGAATGACTCAAATGAAAAAACAATGATAAATACTAAATACTAAGGACAAACTGGATCATTCATATATTGCATGTAGGAATGTAAAATGGTACAGACACACAGGAAATGAGTTTGGCAGTTTCTTACAAAACATATGTTTACCATCATCCTCTTGGGCATTTATCCCTGGGAAATGAAAATTTATACTCATACAAAACCCTGTATACAAATGTTCACAGTAGCTTTATTTATAATACAAAGTAGCAGAAACCTGACAGTCCTTCACTGAGTGAATGGCTGAACAAACTGAGGCACAATGGAACGCTACTCAACAATCTGAAAAAAGGAACTACTGATACATACGATAATTTGACCAGATCTCAGGACAATTATGCTTAGTGAAAAAGTCAAGGTCAAAAATAGTATTATTTATATTAACATGCTCATGTGCCGAGTGATGTTGAGCACCTGAGCATGTTAATATATCAGCATCAGAGAAATACAGATCAAAACCACGATGAGACACCACCTCACATCAGTCAGAATGGCTAAAATTAACAAGTCAGGAAACGACAAACGTTGGAGAGGATGTGGAAAGAGGGGAGCCCTCCTACACAGCTGATTGGGAATGCAAGCTGGTGCAGCCACTCTGGAAAACAGTATGGAGGTTCCCCAAAAAGTTGAAAATAGAGCTACCCTACGACTCAGCAATTGCACTACTAGGGACTTACCCGTAAGATACAATGTAGTGATCTGAAGGGGCACCTGCACTCCAATGTTTATAGCAGCAATGTCCACAATAGCCAAACTACAGAAAGAGCCCATATATCCTCAACAGATGAATGGATAAAGATGTGGTATATATATACAATGGAATACTACTCAGCCATCGAAGAGAATGAAATCATGCCATTTGCAACAACATGGATGGAACTAGAGGGTATTATGCTAAGTGAAAGAAGTCAGAGAAGGACAAATACCACATGATTTCATTCACATGTGGAATTTAAGAAACAAAACAGAGGAGCATAGAGGAAAGGAAGGAGAAACAAAACAAGACAGAGAGGGAGACAAACCAAAAGAGACTCTTAACCACAGGAAACAAACTGCGGGTTGCAGGAGGGGAGGGGAGTGTGGGGATGGGGTAACTGGGTGATGGGCATTAAGGAGGCCATGTGATGTAATGAGCACTGAGTCTTATATAAGACTGATGAATTTCTGAACTCTACCCCTGAAACCAATAACATACTATATGTTAACTGAATGTAAATAAAATTAAAGATAAAAACAAAAACCAAAAAACAAACCATGCTCAAATGTCAAAACTATAAAGATGAAGAACAGATAAGTGGTTGCCAAGGGACAAGACAGTGGTAGGTGCATGTGGGGGGATGTGCATACAGAGAGGTGGCATCAGGGAGTTCCTCTGTGGTGATAGAACAGTTCTAAATCCTGATTGCAGTGGGGGCTACATGATGGCATAAATTGCATGAAATTGTACACACACACACACACACACACGAATATAGATTTTCCTAAAAAGTGCAAACTGAAAAGGTCTGTAATCTAGTTAATGGTAATGTACCAAATCAATTATCCTGATTTTGATACTGAACTATAACTATGTAAGATGTCACCACTAGAGAAAGCTGGGTGAAGGGTACACAGGACTCTGTACTATTTTTGTAATTTCTTGAGTCTAAAATTATTTAAAAAATAATCATGATATACTCACGAGCAAAGAGCAACTTATAGAATATTATCTATAAAAATGGCAATTCTTGAAAAAATAAATTTAAAAAAACCCCACATGTCATTATTAAATGTTTTACACCAGTACAGAAAAAAGCATGGCAAGGATACACATTACCTCTGGGGAATGAAACTATGGGAGATGGGGAGAGAGGACAGGCAGAAACTTTCATTTTTAATTTACATATTTCCATATTGCTTGACTTTTTTTTTGTTTTAAAGATTTTATTTATTTGAGAGAGAAACACAGCAAGAGAGGGAACACAAACAGAGGGAATGGTAGGGGGAGAAGCAGGCTTCCCGCCCAGCAGGAAGCCCGATGCGGGGCTCGATCCCAGGACTCTGGGATCATGACCCGAGCCGAAGGCAGACACTTAACAACAGAGCCACCCAGGCGCCCCTTGCTTGACCTTTTTATAAGAAACAGGAATTTTTTTATTTTTTAAAAAAGAGGTCTATTTGACAGGAACGTAAATGACAGGTTCATAAGTCTAGAGGCTGGAACATTAGCCAGGAGACTGTTTACTGTAATAATCCAGAGAAAATATAATGAGGGCTTTAGTGATTTATCGGAAGTCAGAGATTTATTCAAGGGAAAGAAGTAAAAATGACTCTGAGGTTTCTAGGTATAGCTACTGGGTAACACCAGTGCCCCATTAAACCCAGACTGCAAATAGTAAGGACTGAGTTGAGGAAAGGAGGGAGGGGGACAGCTGGAATAGAGAAGGAAAGAAGAAGGTTCAGTGTGAGAGGGATGTCTCAAGTTCCCCTGGGACATCCAAGAGGAACTGTTCAGCAGGTGGATGAGGATATGGATCATAGCTGAGAATAATTGAGAGTTATCAGAGAAGAGGCGGCCGCTGAAGTTAGAGGAATAGGCAAAAGGACATTCAGCAAAGGAGACTGACGAGGTATGATCTACCAGACAGGAGGAATGGAAGAGCTAAAAGTTATGAAGCCAATCTTAATACAGTTTCAAGGAAGGAATGGTCAGTGATGCCAAATACTGGGGTGAGGCCAAGATAACGACTGAAAAGTGCCAACCGTATCTGGCAATTACGTGATCCTATTTACTTGGTGTACTGGACAGGGTAGAAGCCAAACTAAGGCTAAATGGGGCATGAATGGCAGATAAAGAATAGGAGAGATGTTATGTACTCATTTAAAAAAAAAAAAAGAAAAAGAAATTCGGATCATGCTACAACGTGGATGAACCTTGAAAAAACATTATGCTAAATGAAATAAGCCTGACACAAAAGGACCAATATTCCATATACTCTGATTCCACTTACATGAGGTACCTAGAAGAGGCAAATTTACAGAGAGTGGAACAGAAGTTGCCGAGGGCTGGTGAGAATAGGAGAATGGGATTGGTGTTTAATGGATATAGTTTCTGTTACGGGATGATGAAAAAGTTCTGGAAATGGATGGCGGTGACAGCTGCACAACATTTTGAATGTACTTAATGCCATGAATTATACACTTAAAAACGGTTAAAAAAGGCACATGTTATGCCGTGTGCATTTTACCAGAATTACAAAAAAAGTCTGGCTGTGAAGAAGAGGAAGAGCAAGAACGGCAGCAAGAGGCTGAAGCCGGATTAAGAGAGATTTTATTCTCTTCGATGATGTGAGACTGAAACTTCACATGGGAATATGTGTATCTTAGCCCCAATCTAAGGAAGGTCACTGGTTAAAAAAAAGAACCTTATTGTGTAACACTGGCCAAATTTACAGAGTAGTCCCGTAAGACCGACTTAGAAACCAATAATGGAAATAGTTTAAGCATTAGATTTACCTATGAGTAATACTAAATCACCTACTCATATGCAAACGGATTGAAAACTTGAGATTTAATAGCCAGTTAGGGAAAAAAGAGCACATGTATCATAGCGGCAAAACTTTGAAACTGCCTAGGAATAAACTTTAATAACAAAAAGACAGTTGCTCAAAAGCAACAAAAACAGGGCCCCTAGGTGGCTCAGGTCATGATCTCAGGGTCCTGGGATTGAGCCCCGCATCGGGCTCTCGGCTCAGCGGGGAGCCTGCTTCCCCCCCTCTCTCTACCTGCCTCTCTGCCTACTTGTGATCTCTCTCTCTGTGTCAAATAAATAAATAAAATCTTGAAAAAAAAAAAAGGGCAACAAAAACTATAAAATCTATGTGTAGCAATAAACTAAAGATACCTAGAAACTATCCGAAGAAAACCAGTAGCCTTTATTGAGTTAGAATCTAACAAAAATGATCTCAGAGGTTAATAGTTGAGCAAAGAAAGCCAAGGAATTTAAAATAATAAAGTCTGAGTGATGAGCACAGTGACACTATCTGGTGATAATAATGTAGATTAGACAAATAAATAAAAGAGAACAGAAAAACCCCCCAAACAGATTTAAGAATATATAAGACACGATAAAGGAATCATTTCATTTAGTAAGAAAGAAAAAGACTATTCCATAAATAGAACTTGGGACACTTTGGCTAATCATTTGGAAGAGAAAATAAGTTAAATATTTGTCTTATACCATAGAATCTAGTGTTAAAAATCGATAAACATTCAAATAACTAAAATATGATAGGTATTAGAAGAGAACATAGTTGGATATCTTAGGGGTAGGGGAGCTCTTTTAAACAATTATTCCAAAGACAGAAGAAGTCATAAAGGAAAAGACTGATAAATAAAACTACATAAAAATGAAGTTTCTAAAAAAAAAAAAAAAATGAAGTTTCTCATTTTCTCTGGGTACATAACCAGTAGTGGAATTACTGGATCATACGGTATTTCTATTTTTATTTGTTGAGGAAGCTCCATACTGTTTCCACAACGCCTATACCAATATGCATTCCCACCAGGAGTGTACAAAGGTTCCTTTTCCTCCACATCCTCACCAACACTTGTTATGTTTTTGATTTTAGATATTCTGACAGGTGTAAGGTGATGTTTCATTGTGGTTCTCATTTACATTTCCCTGATGATTAGTAACGTCTTTTCATGTGTCTATTGACCCAAAGAAAATGAAAACATGAAGTTGAAAAGATATATGCAGCCCTATGTTTATTGCAGCATTATTTTTAGAATAGCCAAGATATGGCAGCAGCCCAACTGTCCATCCACAGATGAATGGATAAAAAAGATGTGACACACACACACACACACACACAATAGATTACTCAGCCATAAAAAGAATGACATCTTGCCATTTGCAATGACATGGATGGAGCTAGAGTATAATGCTAATAAGCTAAACAAGCCAGAGAGAGACAAATACCATATGATTTCACTCATACGTAGAATATAAGAAACAAAACAAAAGAACAAAGAAAAAGAGACAAAAAACCAGACTCTTAAAAATACATAGAGAAAACTGGTGGTTGTCAGAGGAGAGGTGGGTTTGGGGATGGGTGAAATAGGTGATGAGGATTAAATACTTATCTTGATGAGAGCACTGGGTAATGTATAGAACTGTCAGAATTCTATTGTACACCTGAAACTAATGTTAACACTGTATGTTAACTAGACTCCAGTTTAACAAAGTTAAGCTTCTGGGGCGCCTGGGTGGCTCAGTGGGTTAAAGCCTCTGCCTTCGGCTCGGGTCATGATCTCGGGGTCCTGGGATCGAGCCCCGCATCAGGCTCTTGGCTCGACATGAAGCCTGCTTCCCCCCCCCCACCTCTGCCTACTTGTGATCTCTCTGTCAAATAAATAAAATCTTAAAAAAAAAAGTTAAGCTTCTGTGTGTCAGAAAATACCACAAATAAAATTAAAAGATTTTCTGGATGGAATAACTGCCACTGGCCTGCTATGAAACAGCTGTTTTCAAACACTGACCGACAGGAAGTGTGGGACTATGATCCCTGAGAGAAGGGAAATAAACGAGGGCTTTACAATCGGCCTTGGCACAGCAGTCTCACAAAGCCAGAGACAAATGCTGCCACCGGAGGCGATGACAGCTGGAAACTGCAGGGGAGAACTGGAGAGGAGGCAGCGCCACAGAAAAAGAACTGAGGATCTGCAGAGAGGCTCCCTTGAGTGTCTGGCTGAACATTAAACTGCACATGTTTAGAATGAGATTCCACAAGGGGTCCTGACATAAGCAGAACAACTATCAGAGCTCACACGGCTGGGAATTACTCAAACGAAAGTGGGGAAAACAAAACCCTCCCAGTTTTTTTTGTTTTTTACTTTTTGTAAAGTTTTTTACATGTTATCTATATTGTAGGGTCCCACTGAGCACTCTCTAAATTCAGGCTCTCGGGTTTAATGGCACATGATCTACCTATCTCAGGCCTACCCTGAAGATGGTTTCTCATCGGAGTTGATCTTTGGCCTAAAGAGCACTACAGGAGGAACTCACTAGGAAATTCTTTGGGAGAAGAACTATTAGGAATAGCTTGGCATCACCTACCGGTTCAGATGATGCAGTTCACTTCAAATGCAACCAAACATTAAGTACTAACTTACCTTCACCAACAACTTACGACTTTATGGTTTTGTAAAGACTGACAAAAAGTTTGGGCTGTGTCTCTCAGAAGGGATTTCTTGATCTATACATCTCTCTCCTTTCATGGACAGGAAATGTTATGCGCCTTCTGAGACTACTGCAAATAGCTCCGATCCCAAGTTTTGAGTTTCCCTGGTTACGAATGCTCTTTTCAAATGTTAGCTGAACATAAAGAGAGACTCTGAGATTGATTCGGTACCTACGCAGTCGCTGGAAGGCATAAGGGCTTGAACGCTATTATGAGCATGCAGCCCGACACCACCACTTAAGTACAAGACAGCCCTCTGACATGTCCTGCACCCTTGCAGGCGCCCTTGTTTATGGAGCGGTACTCATCTTCCACTAGCTGCCTAATGAGCCGAGCCTCAGCGCTAGCCTTCTGGCCACATACTGTATAAACACACACACACACACACGGTAATACAGGATAAGCTGATGGAGTTATACAAAGTGCTACAGAAATATGCTTATATGTAGTGTGAGACTCTGTATGAGAGATCAGAATGGCCGATGCTAACCAGATACACTGTTCTAACTCTGGTAGGGCACAAGCCCTACGTGGACCCTATTACTATTAACTAAAAACAGAAGCATGTTAAATCAACAAAATTTTAAACGAAAAGTATTATTTTGCGTATGGTACCTGATAGCAGGAAACATATGTGGCCTTCAACTCCACGACTGATGTCCTTTTAGTACAAAAGATGTCACACTCTGTATCATAGCACACTACAAACCCTTACAGTCCTAGTCAGAAGTTTCTTATACTCTCAGCAGCTTGTTTTAGGAGGGTAAAGAGTCAGCCTCCTAGGCTGTCAACTGCTGCTACCAAGTTATTTACTCCCCCTTGGGGAAAAAAAAAAATCCCCCCTATTTTGAGGCTTGTGGTCTACGGTGCCAGAGTTTGAAAACCAGCTGTCTGGGGCACCAGACGTGGTCTGCAGATAGAGGTTTTTGATTGGCCCACAGAATTTTTTTTTTTAATTTCAAGATATTTGCAAATATGTAAAAATTGGGAAATGTCACACACAAAAATCCACATTCTCCGCTTCTCTTGAAAAATTAAGACTACCTAGCAATCACTATGCTCATTTCCTTAGGACAATGATCAAATGAAGCACAGAACTCTTTAGACGGAATATATACTCTTCTCATTTACAACAATCCACGCCGGGCCCACCTCACTCACTTACATTACTTGGCTCGCCCGCGCAGGCTGCCTGAGTTTGAGATGGCTGCTCTTCATCTCTACTCACCATCACGACTCTACTCACATTCACCAAGGACCTACACACCTGGCAGAGGCTCCCTCTTGGCTCCAAACTCCTTCCCCATCACGGTGAGTTACTCCACGGCTCACCCGCAGGACCCATCCAAAATCCTTGCTAATTTCACGCCCACAGTTTGCAGCTCCACTCTAGCCAAACATATCCAAGGCTGTATCCAGAAGGTTGTCTTTAACTGAAAACGGATTCACTTCTGAAAGTTCCAATTCCAATATCCTACTTTTTAATCACAGCCTTTATCTGTCCAGTTTTTTCATTCCCTCTGACCTCAAGGGAACTTAAAAGCCTATAAGCCCATTAAATCCTATTTCTCAATCTGTCAAGCCTGTCCTGGCTTTAGTTTTGTCCCTGATCAGGCCTTATGCTTCAAAAAGTAAGGTAACATATAGGGACGCCTGGGTGGCTCAGTTGGTTAAGCAGCTGCCTTCAGCTCAGGTCATGATCCCAGGGTCCTGGGATCAAGTCCCACATCGGGCTCCTTGCTCAGCGGGGAGCCTGCTTCTCCCTCTGCCTCTCCCTCTGCCTGCCTCTGCCTACTTGTGCTCTCTATGACAAATAAATAAATAAAATTAAAAAAAAAAAAAAAAGTAAGGTAACATATATACAGTGTAGTACATCTCCCTTCATTAGCAATTATATTTGAAGATGGAGGTTGGGGGATGATATAACATAATTTGGGGGCACCTGGGTGGCTCAGTCAATTAAGCCTCCGATTCTTGATTTTGGCTCAGGTCATGATCTCAGGGTCCTGAGGTCAAGCCCCCATCAGGTTCTCTGCTCAGCGGAGAGCCTGCTTCCCCCTCTCCCTCTCTGCCTGCCTCTCTGCTTACTTATGATCTCTCTCTGTCAAATAAATAAAATAAAAAAAAAGTCATAAGGAAGAGAAAATACATTTACAGTACTCTACTCATGTTGTTCAAGGGTCAACTGTATGATGTTGCAATTATAAACATACGTGTATTTGTACACATGCCCTTACACAACTTCACAACTTGCCTGTGGAGTATTCCCTAGAGGTGAAACTGATCAAAGGTAACGAACATTTACAGTCCTTTAAAAAGTTTATACCCGGAGTGCCTGGGTGGCTCAGTTGGTTAAACGTCTGCCTTCGGCTCAGGTCATGGTCCCGGGGTCCTAGGATCAAGTCCCATATCGGGCTCCCTGCTCAGTGGGGAGCTTGCGTCTCCCTCTGCCTGTCAATCCCCCTACTTGTGCTTGCTTACTCTCTCATTTTCTCTTAACAAATAAATAAAACCCTTAAAAATAAATAAATAAATAAATAAAAGTTTGTATCCATTTATGTTTTTACCCAAGAGCATGAGTGCTTTCCATCATCTTGAATTCTCCCCACCCTTGACCCAATACCCCCAACTTCCAACCATTTATGAAGTATCAGTTTCACCTTTATAAGAGATACTGTCCCCATATTTCTTTTTACTTTTTTTTTACTTGGCTCAAGCTCTCAGTATTTTTTTTAAAGATTTTATTTATTCATTTGAGAGAGAGAGAGAGACAACATGAGTGGAGAGGAGGGGCAGAGGGAGAGGGAGATGCAGACTCTCCACTGAGCAGGCAGCCCAACGCAAGGCTCAATCCCAGGACCCCAATATCATGACTTGAGCCAAAGGCAGACGCTTAACCAACTGGGCCACCCAGGGGCCCCAAGCCCTCAGTATCTTTAACTCAGACTATTGCCAACAGTTTCTCTATTAGTCTCTTTATCTAATTCCCCTCCCATCCTTTAAAATAGCTTCCAGAATGACCTTAGTAAAATACCTGATATGATCTTCTTTCTTTTTAAAGGCTCAGTGTGACATAGTAAGGCCTTTTGTGATGTACCCCATCTACCTTGAAAAACTCATCTCATACCACCAAAAGTAGCTCCCACTCTTCTCCCTAGTCAAATCAACTCTTTGTACTTCCCTATCCAAGGTACCTTTGCCTACTTTTCTGTTTGTGCTCTCTGCCTGGAACTTCTTCCCCCCCTTCTCTACTTTTTGGCTAGGCACAGGAGGTACTGAATATAGAATTAGCTACTATAATCATCATCCTTCAAAATTCAAAAACCTCTAGGAAGAGCCTCCTGCCTTTCATACTAGTAGGAAAACTTGGAAAACATACAAAGATGAAAACAAAGAAAATTCTAACCCTACATCTCAGGAAAAAAACACTATTTTATTATCACATTGATGCTTCTTCCCAGTTTTTTCTATGCATACACACTTTTTTTAAAAAGCATAACTGAGATGAAATAAGTTTTGTGTTCTGCTTTTCTCAACATTGTGAATACTGTCATTAATTTTTTTTAAAAAAGAGCGCTCAATCTTTATGTAATAATCCATCCTATCGATGGCACAATAACTAATCATTCCCCCTATGTTAACCATCTAGGTAATTTCTCATTAATATAAATAACATTATCATGAGTATCTTTGTCCACGTCTCTGATTAGGGCAGATTAGTCTACCATGGTGTACATACCATGCATGTATATTAAACACTTAGGTGCCTTATTTTTTTTAATTTTATTTATTTGACAGAGAGAGAGAGAGAGATCACAAGTAGGCAGAGAGGCAGGCAGAGACAGAGGGGGAAGCAGGTTCTCTGCTTAGCAGATGCAGCGCTCGATCCCAGGACCCTGAGATCATGACCTGAGCCAAAGGCAGAGGCTTAACCCACTGAGCCACCCAGGCGCCCCCTTACGTGCCTTATTTTACCTAATCCTTCCAACAGCCCTCTGAGGAGGGTACTATTATTGTTCCCATTTTACAGACAGGAAAGCAAAGGCTAAGTTACTGGCCCAAAGTCACACTGCTATGAAGTGGTGGAGCCGATATTTGAATTCAAGCCTACTTCATTATAAAATCTGTTCACTTAACTATTTTTAAGTCTCTCAATGCTGCCAAAGAGCTTTCCAGAAATGTCTTACAAGTTTATACTGCCAAAAGCAGTATGTGACAGCACCTGCCTCATAAGCATTGAATACTTCCATTAAAAAAACAAAACAGGGGCGCCTGGGTGGCTCAGTCGTTAGGCGTCTGCCTTCAGCTCAGGTCATGATCCCGGGGTCCTGGGATCGAGCCCCACATCGGGCTCCTTGCTTGGCAGGAAGCCTGCTTCTCCCGCTACTATTCCCTCTGCTTGTGTTCCCTCTCTCGCTGTGTTTCTCTCTGTCAAATAAATAAAATCTTTAAAAAAAAAAAACAAAACAAAACCTAGGGCGCCTGGGTGGCTTAGTTGGTTAAGCAACTGCCTTCGCCTCAGGTCATGATCCCGGAATCCTGGGATTGAGTCCCACAGCAGGCTCCCTGCTCAGCAGGGCTTGTCTGCTTCTCCCTCTGACTTTTCCCCTCTCATGTTCTCTCTCTCTCTAAAAATAAATAAAATCTTAAAAAAAAAAAAAACAAAAAAAACCTGAGTTCATCTAATAGGTAGGGAAAAAGGTACCTCTTCAATTTGCATTTCTTTGATTACTGGACGCAACTGAATATTTATTCACGTTCAGTAGCTATTTAAATTCAGTCTTCTGTGATTTGCCTGTCTGCCCTTTGCTCGTCTTTCACTTAGCATCTTCTGGGTTTTTCTTACTGCCTTATATTAGCTCCTTTCACTCTTCCTTATAGCTTAAGCTAGCCATCACCAAGGCCAAGCAGGCTTTCTGTAACATTCTTGTTTTTTTTTTTTTTTTTTTACATTCTTGCTTTATTACTTGTTACAATCATTTTTAGACATCTGTGTGCCTCTCAACACTTCTTTTACCAGAATTCTGGCTGATCAGCTTTAGGTGTCTTCGGGAGATGATAATGGAGATACAACTGACCTGACAAAGGTCACTCTCTAATTTCCAGTGAGCAGTAAGAAGAGCACAAGGGAGGGGTGCCTGCATGGCTCAGTCCTTAAGCGTCTGCCTTCAGCTCAGGTTGTGATCCCAGGGTCCTGGGATCAAGCCCCGCATCGGGCTCCCTGCTCCGCAGGAAGCCTGCCTCTCCCTCTCCCACTTCCCCTGCTTGTGTTCCCCCTCTTGCTTTGTCTCTATCAAATAAATAAATAAAATCTTTAAAAAATAAATAAAAAAAAAAAAAAGAGGGGCGCCTGGGTGGCTCAGTGGGTTAAAGCCTCTGCCTTCGGCTCAGGTCATGATCTCAGGGTCCTGGGACCGAGCCCTGCATCGGGCTCTCTGCTCAGCAGGGAGCCTGCTTCTCCCCCTCTCTCTGTCTGCCTCTCTGCCTGCTTGTGATCTGTCTCTCTGTCAAATAAATAAATAAAATCTTTAAAAAAAAAAAAAAAGAGCACAAGGGAGAAAGCAGAGTCTTTTAAACCAACTCACAACTCGGATGAAAGAAAAACGGAAGGCTCATCTCCTACCACCTTCTCTTAATAATATATGTAAGTTTGGGGCGCCTGGGTGGCTCAGTCGTTAAGTGTCTGCCTTCGGCTCAGGTCATGATCCCAGGGTCCTGGGATGGAAACCCGCATCGGGCTCCTTGCTCGGCAGGAAGCCTGCTTCTCTCGCTACCATTCCCTCCGCTTGTGTTCCCTCTCTTGCTGTGTTTCTCTCTGTCAAATAAATAAAATCTTAAAAAAAAAAAAATATATATATATATATGTGTATATATATATATATGTGTGTGTGTGTGTGTATATATATATATATGTGTGTGTGTATATATATATATATGTGTGTGTGTATATATATATATATATATATGTAAGTTCTAGTCAAGTATAGTTCCCTGAGTTTCCCCAGTTCTTTCATTCCTCTGTGCCATTAAGCATTCTCTTCTTGATGCCCACTTCCTCATCTGTCTTTCTGGCTGTCCCTTCCTTCACCTCCTCCCTCCAAATTCTGTTTCTTCTATCTAGCAAACGTATAGCCACACTCACGTGGATTTTTTAGTTGAGATCTCGGTATGCTAGGCAATTCTCTCAAATGCCCTTGGCTCCCTCTTCTTTTTTCTCTTTTATTAAGATATAATGTATTATTTGCTTCAGGGGTACAGGTCTAGGAATGATTGGTATTACACAATTCACAGCACTCGCCACAGCACATTAGCTCCCTCTTCTGTTTTGCTTAAGGAATTATATGAGATCACCATTTCACTGCTTAATTCCTCAGTGTCTTTCCACTTACGATAAAGTAAAATCTCTTAAATGTGACACAGGGCACACACAAGAGTCTCTAAGATTTGACTCCTAGAGAGTTCTATATATAACCAGTCACTCGCCAACATGGACACACAACTGCAACCCCAGTAATTTGTCTCTTAAGCCTACAATATAATTGTAGGCCTCTGTATCTTTACATACCACTTGCTGTTCTCTGCCTAGAATGTGTTCTCCTCCACATTCTTTGCCTAGCAAACCCCCCTGATCCTTTAGAACTTAGCTTAAGATAAGTCCCTTCCAGAAAGTCTCCTCTAATTCCACTCTGATTTAAATAGCCTGTCTCTGTCCCTCTGCACGTAATTCTAAAATAATACTGCTGTAAATTTTCTTTTCTGTTTCCCCAAATAAACTACAACCAATCTGGGGGCAGGAATCATATCTTTTTTTTTTTTTTTAAGATTTTATTTATTCATTTGAGAGAGAGAGAGAGATCATAAGTAGGCAGAGAAGCAGGCGGGGGTGAGGGGAGCAGACCCCTTGCTGAGCAGAGAGCCTGATGCGGGGCTCGATCCCAGGACCTTGAGATCATGACCTGAGCCGAAGGCAGAGGCTTAACCCACTGAGCCACAGGTGCCCCATGGGAATCATATCTACATTGATTTTATATTTGTTGCATCAGAGCCAGCATATATTAGGGGCTCCCTCAATGTTTATTCAACAAGTGAGTCATCCAAAATCGATCTTTATTAGCTTATTTATGAAGCCTTCCCTAAGCCTTAGGTGAAGGTGCTCCTTTTTCTTCTCTAGTGTACTTTGTACATCCTTCTTATGTTACAGCCCTTGTCAAGCTATATTTTAACAGCCTCTCTCCACCAGCTGGACTGTGAATTACATGGACAGAGTGGCTATGTCTTTCTAACCAGTTGATTAAGTAGTTAGCACAGAAGTGAAGTAACTGGGTTGGCATATATTCTCGGTTCATGCACTGACCAAAACCCCATGCTCCAAGGTAACTCACTACGGTCTACAGTCACACACTTCCTTAAGCTCCATCTAAGGGCCTGGAGCACAAGTGAATTTTCACATTTCATGGAAAGCAGTGTTGGCTCAAAGTCCAAAGCAATATCCATTTGATTTTTATTCTCTTCTCACTTTTCTGTGCTTTCTAAAGTATAAAAAAAAGTACATTGCTTTTTCATCATTAAAAGTTATTAGCAAACTTCACAAAACACACTAAAATATGTGCCTGCTTTAAAAAAAAAGGCAGAGTACCGTTCAAGGCTACCTCATGCAATTAAATTTTAATAACGCTAACTAACATTGGATTAATAGAATGATGAGAAAAAAAGAGAAGGAGAAACACCTACCATTATACTTAACACTGTTGGCCAGAATAAGGTTGACATCATCTAGAAAGCTCTCCCGACTCTGGTACTTGTGCTTGGAGATATTCTGTGATTAAAAGAACCAGGGGACTCAGATATATGTACAAATTTACTGGCTTCCAAAAAGACATTTTAGATCAAATCACCCACCTTACGTATAGTCTCTAAATCCATTGGACTGACAATCACTTTGTAATAATCTGGAACAAACTTCTTATTAACTGGGTGATGAAATGGCCAAGACTAGAAAACAGAAAGCATGAGAAATTAAGTGGGAACCATTCTTTATACTGGAGATTCTCAATCTTCGTTGAGTCACAAACGTTCCTAAGGTTCCAAAAAAAAGCTATGAAACCCTTTTCCCAGAGACACATAATCACACAAAATTTTGTCTATAACTTAAGGGGTTCATGGATTCCTTTAAGGAAGAACCCTTGCTCTATACTCAAAATTAAAACTTCTTATTCCCCAGTCCCATCCAGAAATTTTATAGCATTAACATATATATAACATATGCCTATAACACAAAAGGAAATTCAGTTCAGCATTCCTAAGAGAGAATCATTACCAAAAAAGGACACATTTAGTCAACATGGTAGCCCTGCCATAGAATTGTAAAAGACAAAAATAAATAAATAAAAAAGACTACAAACACTGGATAATTAAACTGCCATTTGTCAAGAAGCACCTCTCAATCCAAAGCCTCCCATTGGCTGGCATCCTGATTTCTTTCCAGGGCTATTCAGGAGCTTTCAACAACAGGAAGAAAGAAATCTATATATCCACAGGTTCCTGACCTCTGATTTTAATGATCAAGCAGTCATATGCAAAAGGTTAGTTTTTTGAATTATATACCAGTTTGAATTTACAAACACTACCCCCCAGACTCTCCAACATACATACACACGCACTTCCTGCTGTCCTTCCCCTGGCCCTATGCTATCTTCACAGTATTTAGCACAGAGACTGCTTACATCTGGAACTGCCATCATTTTCTGGGTGACAATGTTGTCCAGAATGAAGGAAAATGCTACTTGGTCATCATCATCCAGCAAGGGGTTGATAGCTTTCTCTAAACGAGCCAATTTATCTTCTTTCTGATATGAAACAAAGCAAAGGAAAAAAAGAGGTTTCCCTGAGGTGTAATCACTGCAGAAACTTATGGATAATTTATGCTTCAGTTGTCTATTGCCCTTGCCCAAAAAAGCCCAATTTTGAATTCTCAACTTCAGTTGTAGGCAGAAAGTCCAAATAAGAAATGATATTCTAGTTAAAGGATCAAAAGGGATGTACCAACCACTCATTTAGGTATTCTATCTTCTGTTCTTGTAGATCGCCAAGAGTATACATCCCTGGGAACTGATAAATTAGCTCTCAGAATAAAAACATTTTCACCAAGTTAGGTTTTAATATTACACTGTTTTTGCTGTAAACTGTTGCTGAAAATGCTCAACATATTGTTGATTAGTGACTTTTACATAAGGGAATCTAACCCAATAAATTCATTTCAGGGGCGCCTGGGTGGCTCAGTCAGTAAGCGTCTGCCTTCGGCTCACGTCATGATCTCAGGGTCCTGGGATCGAGCCCCGCATCAGGCTCCTTGCTCAGCAGGGAGTCTGCTTCTCCCTCTCCCTCTGCCTGCCGCTCCCCCTGCTTGTGTTCTCTCTCTCTCTCTGTCAAATAAATAAATAAATAAAAGCTTTAAAAAAAAAATTGTTTCAGACTATACTAGGAATAAGTTTGTGTTCCAATTGCTTCACATCTTCACACTTAGTACTACCAGTATTCTTAAAATTATTTTTTAGTCTTTTCAGATTTTAGCCTTTCTAGTGGGCATGTAGTAGTATCTAAACATGGTTTAAATTTGCATTTCTCCAATGATCAATCATGTTGAAGAATCTTTTCATGTTTATTAGCCATTTGATTATCCTCTTTTATGAAATGTCTACTTTAATATTAACCTCATCATCATACTCCCATTTTTTGTAAGCTTGTAAGGTGCCATATTTTTGGTAAGAAAATGGAATAGAGGGGTGCCTGGGTGGCTCAGTCTGTTAAGTGACCAACTCTTGATTTCAGCTCAGGTCATGATCTCAGGGCCCTGAGACTGAGCCCCACGTGAGGCTCCACGCTCGGCACAGAGTCTGCTTGTCCCTCACCCTCTGCTCCCTACCCGCAAATAAATGAATAAATAAAATCCTAAAAGAAAAAGAAAATGGAATATAGAAAATCTTTTAGGGGCACCTGGGTGGTTCAGTTGGTTAAGCATCCGACTCTTGTTTTCAGCTCAGGTCAGGATCTCAGAGTTGTGAGATCCAGCCCATGTCAGACTCTGTACTGGGCAGGGAGCCTGCTTAAGATTCTCTCCCTCTGCCCCTCTCCTCACTCCCTCTCTAAAGTAAACTTTTTTTAAAATTAAAATTCCTCTCTGCCAAAACAGTCTCTTAACTCTAGCTGACTTCTTGGGAATTCACTTTCCTTGGCCCTTTCTAAAGTTATGTAGGTTCTAGATCTCAATCCTAGCCACACTACTTAATAACCATGATGCCCAGGGCAAGTAATTTTTTTCTACGGATCTCAGTTTTTCCACTTATAAAAGAAGGAAGTGGATTATGAGATTTCTAAGGTGCCTTCCAGCCTCTAACACACTAAAGATCTGCTACTCCTACATTTCTCTACTCTTGTTACATTCTCTCCTTCCTCAACCCTGCTACCAGCCCCCCTCAAATTCCATGCCTTTTTCTCATTTTATTTATTCATTTTTAAATACTTATTTAAGTAATCTCTACACCAAACATGGGGCTCAAACTCATGACCCCGGGATTAACAGTTGCATACTCTTCCGACTGAGCCAGCCAGTCGCCCCTGCCTCTTTTTCATTTTAAGTATCTTACCTCTTTGAGTTTTTCATCACAGAGATCCAGCATGGATTGAGAGATCTGGGTCAATGAGTGCTTTGGACCTAAATTTACAGAGGAACAGTAAGAGATGAGACCATTAAAAATGGGAGATGAGAGCTGCCAATACCTCTCTAGACTTTTAACACATTTACTTAAACACCTAATAAGTGCCAGGCACCAGCCTGGCTGCTAGATTACAGATATACCGGTCTTTTTTTAAAAAAGATTTTTTTATTCATTTGACAGAGAGACAGCGAGAGAGGGAACACAAGCAGGGGGAGTGGGATAGGGAAAAGGCGGCTCTCCGCCGAGCAGGGAGTCTGATGCGGGGCTCGATCCCAGGACCCTGGGAGCATGACCTGAGCAGAAGGCAGAGGCTTTAACCCACTGAGCCACCCAGGCGCCCCGATACTGCTACTTTTAATACCTTGAAAGTAACGATACTATAGACGGGGAATGACAATTTGCTTAAGGATGGCTTAGGAGATGAAGGCATGATTTATAATCTTTCCATGCTTAGCATATAACATCTGTGATTGCAATTTTTGTTTACCCAACTCATGGTTTGTGATGTACTCCCAACGTACAGCTAATCCAAAGCCTTTGTCATAAAAGACTCTCCATCCCATCTCAGACTCTTTAGTTTCCTTGAAATCCATAATAGGAGCCTTCAGAAAATCCTCGAACTATTTCTTACAGTCCCCACTTACGACTGCCCTAATTTAAGCTCATTATAGGAAGATTTAAAACATTTTCATCTAGACAGTAATTCTATTTCCTTTCGGTATCCTCTGCTTGACCATCTTCCTCTATTTGTTCGTGTAAGTGTTCCCCAGGCCCCAAACCTCAACTCTATTCTCAACTGATTAATTTAGCATTCATTTCTTTATTCATTCAACGAATGATTAATGATGCTCTGTGATGTCCTCAATGATGAGAATAAGGAGAAAATAAGACATAATTCCTACCTTAGCTCTTGGGTCAAAGAAAATGACAGGAAAATATATCACTGCCAAGACAGAGTATGAGTGCTCCAAGTATTTGTGGATGAAACGATATGATGCCTGGAAATACAGACTAAACAATAAGCAAGAATTGGCCATGAGGGTAATTGTTGAACTAGGTGAATAGGTGTGCTGAGGTTTATTCCACCTCTGTACATACCTAACAACTTCCATAATGCAGTTTTTAAAAACTGAGTAAAGTGCAAATACAGGGATACACTGGTTGCTACGAAATATGTTGTAAGCTGTTTTTCAACAATTAAATCCACATACAGGGAAGCAGGGAAGGCTTGCTGTGATTGACATTTGAGTAGTGTCATTAATGAAGAGTAGAGGTCCATCAGGTAGGCAATAGGGTAGAAAGACATTTCAGAGGGAAGAAAAAGTATACAAAGATACAAAGTAAGCAAATTAACAGAAACATGAGGCACCATAAGTAGTTTGGTACAACTGCAACACAGGTATGTGTGGAGGAAAAACAGGAAATGGAACTTGGAAAGGAGGGGCCACATTATAAAGGTTTCATAGATGATAAAAAGCCACTAAGGATTTTATGCTGGAAAATTTTTTCAAATTTGTGGTTTTTTTTGTTTTTTTTTTTAAAGATTTTTATTTATTTATTTGACAGAGAGAGATCACAAGGAGGCAGCGAGGCAGGCAGAGAGAGAGGAGGAAGCAGGCTCCCTGCTGAGCAGAGAGCCCGATGCGGGGCTCCGTCCCAGGACCCTGAGATCATGACCTGAGCCGAAAGCAGAGGCTTTAACCCACTGAGCCACCTAGGCGCCTCTCAAATTTGTGTTTTAGAAAAAATTACCCTATCACCAGTGTGAAGAATTAAGGCAAGCAGCAAAGGGAAAGTTCGGAAGCTGTTGCAAGGGGTCAAACAAGAAATGACAAGGTCTTCAACTAACTAAAAAAGCAGCAACCGAGATTGAAAGGAAGGGGACGTGTTCCAGTAAGCTGTAGAGGGGACTGACGGATGGAAAGACGGATGGACAGACTTTTTTATTTATGGGACTTAGTGATCTATGAATGTGGGGAAAAGAGGGTGGAACTAACGATGACCATCACTTCTAGGTTGTAAAACCAGACGAATGGTAATATCATCGGTCTAAATAAAGCAACCAGATAAAGAGTTGCCAGTAGGGCACTGAAAAATGGACATGTCTAGCAGGCAACCGGAAACATGAGTATGGAGCTTGGAAGAGAGGTATGGGCTGGAGACATGATATCAGTGGATATACAGTAGCTGAAGTCAAGAGAATGAAAAAGATGAGAAATAATTACAGTACTCCTAGAGGAGAGAGAAGAGAGTATCAAAGAGCGACAAGTGGTCAATAGTGCCAAATACACTGGCATTCAAGAGACTTCTAAGCACATGCAAAGATATTCAAAATCAAAGACAAAAACTGTATGATCTCACTTATGTGTAAAATCTTTTTTTTAAAGATTTTATTTATTTGACACAGAGAGAGAGAGAGAGAGAGAGAGTTCACAAGTAGGCAGAGATGGGGAGGCTCCCCGCCGAGCAGAGAGCCTAATGCGGGCTCGATCCCAGGACCCGGAGGTCATGACCTGAGCCAAAGGTAGAGGCTTTAACCCACTGAGCCACTCCGGCACCCCCTTGTGTAGAATCTTTAAAAAAAGCAAAAACAAACAAAAAAACCCAAACTCGCAGAAAAAGAGATCAGACTTGGGGTTACCAGAGGCAAGGGGAAACTGGAGTAAGGTGGTCACAAGGTAGAAATTTACAATTATAAGAGAGGTGAGTACTTGTACGGCAGGAGGACCACAGTTAACACTGTTGGATGATAGATAATAAAGCTACTGAGAGTTAATCCTAAGAGTTTTCATCACAAGGAAGAAAAAATTTTTTTCTTCTTATTGTTTCTGTATGAGATGATAGAGCCTTACACTAAAATTACTGTGGTAATCCTTTCACGCTACGGTAAGCCAAACCATTATGCTGTAACCCTTAAACTTACACGGTGCTGTGTATCAATTCTATCTCAGTAAAACTGGGGGGAAAAAGATGCTCAACACCATTCCCTGGAACACTAGGGAAATGCAGGTCAAAACCACAATACCACTTCACATCCACCAAGATGGCTAGAATAAAAAAGATGGACAGTAACACAAGCATTGACAAGGATGTGGAGAAATTAGAACCCTTACACACTGCTGATGGGATTAAAAATGCTGCAGTTGCTCTGGAAAAAAACTTGATTTCTCAAAAAAGTTAAACATATAGAGACCCAAGGCAAGATGGTGGAAGTGTAGGAGGCACGGAGAGCACTGGGATCCAGAAAGGGGCTGAAAACCACTCTAAAAGCCGGCAAACACTACAGGAGAGAGAAGAGAATAAGAACAGCAATTCAAGGAGCGGAAAATCGACCACTTTCAGAAGGTAGGACGTGTGGAAAAAGTGAATTTAAAGCGACGGGAAGAGAGACCCCGGGGGGAGGGGCCGGCTCCCAGCAGCCGCAGAGCCGCGGAGCACAAAATCCGGAACTTCTAGTCCGCTCCGCTGAGGGACATCGCTCTGGAGGCCAACTGGGGGTTCAGCCCTCGCGGGAACAGTGTGGTTTCGGGACCCGTGGGGTCACC
>CM053612.1:55502354-55518376 GCA_028646535.1 Procyon lotor
TGCAATGGAATACTATGCAACCATCAAGAGAAACGAAATCTGGCCATTTGCAACAACGTGGATGGAACTGGAGGGTATTATGCTAAGCGAAATAAGTCAGAGAAAGACAATTATCCCATGATCTCACTGATATGAAGAATTTGAGAGGCAAGGAGGGAGTTTGGGGGGAGTGGGGGAGAGAAATGAAACAGGAGGGGATGGGGAGGGAGACAAACCATAAGAGACTCCTAGACTCACGAAACGAACTGAGGGTGGCTGGGAGGCGGGGGGGAGTGGGGTGGGTAGGGATAGGGTGGCTGGGTTGTAGACGTTGGGGAGGGTATGTGCTGTTAAGTGCTGTGAAATGTGTAAGCCTGATGATTCAGACATGTACCCCGGGGCAAATAATACATTATATGTTAATAAAAGTTAACTGAAAAAAAAAAGTTAAACATATACCATGTGTTACCAGCAATTCCACCTTAGGCATATATATCCAAGAGAAATGAAAACAAACGTCCACACAAAAGCTATACACAAATGTTCACAGCAGCATTATTTGTATTATTTGGTTGCACTAACCAAAAAACAGTGCAAATAACGCAGATGTCTATAAACCGATGAGCACATTTTAAAAATGGGGTATATCTATGCAGCGGAACATCATGTGATGATAAAAAGGAATGAAGTACTGATACACGCGACCATGTGGGTAATACGCATTAAAACTGACCACTCTAAATGCCTGAATCGTGCAGTATGTGAATTCTACCTCGATGAAACTGTTTAAATAAACAAGTATTTCTGGAATGTGGTCCCTTGATCCATCAATTAGGAGGTAGCTAGCTAGTACTTCTGCAGAAGACAGCTTCAGGATTGTGAGGTGAGAATGCATTCCCACCTCTGCCGCTTTTTAGCAGTGTGACCGTCTTAGTCAAGTTACTAAAACACTACAGGCTTATCTGTTCATTTGTCAAATGAGGATTCTAACAGCACCCATTTCAGAGATTTCTTACGGTGAAATAAATAATGCAAGTAAAACGCTTGGAGCCACTGGCAGTACTGCTACTGCTGCTATTGCCAGCAACGGGTATGAGGAAGAAAGAAAACTGAGCTAGAGGGGGGTATAAGGCTGTGACGAGGTCGTAACCTAGATTTCCAATTTTGTGCTAACATCTCCACCTAAGGGACCCACGGGTACCTCAGCTCTGTACTTGCAAAGTCGACTCTTAACACTCTCTCGTTCCTCTTCCAATCTGACTTTTAAGTATCTATCCTTGTAACTTGAGTGACAGTTGCACCTAACAAATGTGTTCTTCCCTTGTGTGTGTCTAGCACTCTGCTAGGCCCTGAAAATACAAAGATGAGTAAAACATAGTCTCGCCAGGAGGTGGCAAAGTGACGGAAGATCCAGACACATAAATAATTACGTATAACATAGTTAAGAGTCATAGAAGTTGACTTAATGGTGTTGAGGAGGACAGAAAATTAAAAAATGGGTATTTTAGGCAGTCTGAATAACTATTCACGAAGAGATGATATAAGTTAGTCTGGAAATATGAATAGAAATTCATGGCCACGTTCCCACTTTTCAGTGGGAACTAAGGGCATTCCAGACAGGGCAAGGACTGTGCAAGGAGCATGAAGAAATGGCTAAGATATTTAGTGAAATATAACACTGAATCTGGCAGAAGTCTCTAGTAGGTATGGGAGCCAGGCATTGGCTGGGATGGGAAACTAGATAAATGGGTCAGGCTTGCTTATAAAAGATCTCAGAATCTAGGTACTGCCACATTCACAGATGACGAAACTGAGGTGGCTGTGAGAGGGTAAGGTAACCTAAGAACTCGTCCAGGGTAACTTAACCAATAAGTGGTAGGGCCGGGATTCGTTCTCTATCCGTACCCTTCATCCCAACACTTACACGTGAATCTGTGCTCAAGGATACAACTGGAGATCAGAAACCTTGGTCCCTGACATGCAGAAGCTGTACCGTTTCCCCCTTTTAAGACACAGAAAGCAGATTTCTTTCTCCCTTGTAGATCTGGAGCAAAGCGAACATGTAAGAGCCCCTATAACAAACCTATGGATCAAATCAAAGAGTCACACACAGCAAACACGGCCGCAGGCTCACACCCTGCAGAGGCGCCAACCACACTCTCTCTTTCTCTCCTATTTAATCAGGCCCACTTCTTCCTCCCACTTATCTCCCTGCAACTGTTTCATTTCAACAGATAGACTCCGAATTCTCCAGAGGACACATTAAAAAATGGGACTAAAAAGAAGCAACCTTAAATGACCAAAATGTGCACGACCTGATTTTCATAAGCCCAAAAGGCACACACTGTGGATCCTTCCAGTCAGTCCAATCTCATCTGAATTTGGGACTAATGAGAGACAAATAAGTATCTGAAAGGTGATTCTTACCATTATAGGTTGCACTATTTTTCACGATTAGTTCCAAATGCTCTCTGAACTCTTCCCGAGATGGGTAGAGGCGTTTGCGCACATTTTCACGGAGTGTTTGTAAGTCCATCGGTCGAGTGATGATTTTGTAGTAGTCCTTTACAACCTTTGCATTGACTGGAGTATGGAAAGGGTAGGTCTGTGCAAACAAGAGACGGCACTATCCGTGAGCAAAGAACGCTCGTCAGAGCCAATTCCTGAAGACTCTCTTGCATCTTACCTGTCTACCTAGCCATCAACTCTCAAAGAAGCCTTTCTAGATGAAGCAGGGAGATCTGTCTCATAAACTATTAAAAAATAAGTAAATAAAACGAACCCAAAAAACTACATCCCAAAGAATCAGGACTTCCACATGCCTCGGAGTATACTACCCTCTATCTGAAATCACAGATAGAACAAAAGGCTCTGCCGTTCCTACTGTACATATGACTGCAATGAACTCACATTTGGAAGATCTCTCATGTCATTGATGATAGACTCCAAAATGGAGGACAATGTCACCATTGGGTCTGTCCGGCGCCGGTGGATAGACTTATGCGGTCTCTAAGGAGAAACAAGAACGAGAGAGCTTCTTTAGAGAGGAAAAACAAACAATACTTCCTAGCTGTAGCTTAGGAATCCTGCAATGAGCAGTACACAGGATTTTCAGGGCAAGGCCAAAGGGAGCCTCTAAGGCTGTGCCAGAGCCATGGGACAGAGGGCTGGAGGAGCCAATGAGAACCGCATCTGGTCAGAAACAAGCAACACAGAGACTCACGTTTAAGTAGTCACAGTGAACCGTGGTTCCAACTCGCCGTTTCTTCTTGGGAGGAAGCTGCTGTTTAGGGAACTTGAGAACCAGAGATTTTCTGCGAACCTCATCTGCGCTGTAATCAAGAACACTTTCATAGCATGCAGTCCCTATTTCTAGTCCCCAGAAAAAAAACCAACTACAATGAAGAAGTCCAAAGTACCTGAGCATGAGCCTGGGGAGGAAAAAGCCAAACCAAAGGCCAGCTATCCACATTCTCAGGCTCAGATCAGACAAGGCCTCACGGGATCTCCGAATTAATAAAGAACTAGGCAAGCCACAACCTCAGTTTCCTATTTGGAAGATAAGGGAACTAGGCTAAAGGAATTTCAAGAACGCGTCCAGCTCCCACCTTCTATCCTAGGATTCAAGGGCTAGGAGGCTAAACTTACAGTGGAAACAAGGAAGAAATGAAAAACTGGCTTGAAAAAAATAGTCTGAGTTTCCCTCAGTCATTAAAAGGCCATTTCACCTTTCCATTGTATGGGATCAAGACACTAAATTTTCCTTTTCTAATGTGCCCCGAAACCTAATGGCTATTACGGATATTGACAAATTAAATAAGGAACGGAAAAAAGAGCCCCAAACTTAATAGAAGCAAAAACAAACTGTATGGTGATGGGTGGTAACTAGACTTACGTTGGTGATTGCTTTGTAATGTATAGAAATACCGATCTGTAATACTGTACCTCTGAGGCTTACACAATGGTATCTACCAGTTTTACCTCAGTAAGAAACAAATGAATACAAGTATATATCAAATTGATTAAAAGTTACACGCAAAAGAGAATTCAAATGTATTTTGCATATAATACCCTGACTGTACAACTGCAGTGGCATATAGCCTAAGGACAACAAACGACAGAAAACCCCTTGAATCTACTTTATGGGTTTGTTGTTAGTGGTACTGGTATTATAATTCTCAAACTATTCTGTATGTAACAGGTGTACAGACAGAGCAAATGAATCAACATATTAATGCTGGGAACCAGAGGAAGGATACAGATATGAATGGGGGAAGAGGAGGAAGAATCTGTAGATATGATTTGAACTGAATATGAAGGTTTTGGTATGTGATTTACAATATATGTCTATTTCCTAGTTCTGCCTACTAGCCTAGGAGCAATGACATCTCAGTGGCAATGAGCCTACCTAACACCTAGACCTTGGTTCTAAATGCCATTCCCTGATAAAAGGAACCAGGGCTCCTTGAAGAAATGGCTGATTCTAGGTCTCGAACAAGGAAATTTCAAGGACAGCCTAGAACATCTTGTGTCAGAAAGCAAAGACGTTCTCAAAGATTTACAGGATTATTTCAAAAGGACACAGGATCTGGCTTTAAGAGGTCAAATGTAAGATAATATGGGCATCACAATTACAAATAGTGTTAATAAATTACATTACATTAAGTTTACAAAAGGAAGAATTTCAGAATCCATAGAAATAAACAGAAAGGAAAGGAAAGCTCTTCTTTAGAGAATGCCAGTTAATGTAGAAAAAGAATGCTATAATTAGAAAAACCACTATTTTGCAACCCCCGATGTAACAACAGAGTTAGGCAATGATCATCAATGGATGCTACAACTACTGAGAGAAAGATTGTTAGGGAACAGGATATTCACCCACATGCTAATTACAAAGGGAAAAACATACCTTTATTATAGAGGGTTCTGGGGATCACCACTTAAACAAGATGATCAAAATAGTGAGAAAACCTGACATTATGTGCTTCTTGATGTGGTGTAGTAAGTACATAATTATCACCTATGTAGTAATCTTGCCAAAGACATTTAATCTAAACATAATCAATGAGAAAACAATCAGACAAATCCAGAATATGGGATATTTTAGGAGACAATTGGCCTGAACTCTTCAAAAAAGTCAATGCCATGAAAACCAAAATAGGCGGAGAAAACAGTTCTAGATTAAAAGACACTCAAAATACTTAACTCGTTTGAACAGGGATTAGATCCTGAACCGGGAGTGGGGCAGGCCATAAAGGACACTGAGAGAGCCGGAAAAATTTAAATAGGAACCAAATATTAGATACTACTGAACTGATGCTAATTTTCTTAGGTGTAATGGTAGTATCATGTTGCTACATCCTTATTCTTAGGCGATGTGTGATCAAGAACTTCTGAGTGAAACGTCAAGATGCCTGCAACTTATTTCCAAATAGTTCAGCAAAAAAAAAAAAAAAAAAAAAAAAAAAAGAGAAAAGTTTTAGACATATAAAGATGAAACCAATGTGACGAATGTTAAGTTGGTGACTTTAGAGGAATGATATACTGTATTAACCTTTCAACTTCTCTGTAGGTTTGCAGTTTTCAAACTCAAAAGTCAGGGGGAAAATGTCTTTTAATTGAAAAACTTCTCCACTTGATTATCTCTTAAATTCTCTGAGAGCAAGAGACAGGGATAAGCACAGTGTACGTCTCCTTGGTCTTTCTGGGATGGTCCGTTATTGGAACACGCTGAGATCAGGGCCTCGACAAATGTGAGGAGCGCCTGGAGGTAGGACAGGAAGAGCACCGACGATATGCCAGGCACCGTACTACATGTTCATACAGTCTGCCATTTTGTCTTCATAACTACCCTGGTAAGGGTGGTTTTATTGGGTTAAAATAAGGAAACGGAGACTCAGAAAAGTTAGGTCGCATGCCCCAAGGCAAGTGGGAGAGCCTGAGGAGTGCTTTATGACAAAAGACTGTAACTGTCACTACTGGCAAGAGTTGCTGGGGAAAATCCATCAGAGTTCCCGTGCTCTGAGTCCCACTTCAAAGAACACATCACATCCACCCCTGCCACCCTCTGCTATCATCGACCTCGAATGCATCTCCCCACAGCACTTCCCGCCTGCGATCCCTTACCTCTCAATTAGCTGTTTCCCCAGGACAATCTTGGTCCCTTCGACCTTGATAAGTTCTTCATTATCATTATGAATGACTGTCTTTTCCAACTCCTCCTCCTGCTCCTCTGTCATGGCAACAGGGTTGGAAGGTGGAGCATTTGTCTGATAGTAGAGGGGGCAGAATTTGTTGGTCCTCATGTGCCCAATGGCACCACAAGCCCCACACTTCAGCTGCAAAAGGAAAAGTATCAATGCGTCAGAGGTAAACGGGCGGCCTAACTTTCGCTTTATAGAATACGTACAAGGCAGGTGCAGAACTGTTGTCGTAACAGGGCTGTTCCACACCCTTCAACCGGAAGCCACCGGACAAAAGAGCCTGAATGGAAATGACACATTAGAAATAAAATGCAATCCAGAGACTGGACATTTTTAAAAAATCAAGCGAGGAAGAAAAGGGAGAGGATTTCCATTCTCGATTTCAGTTGTAGAGTACGAAAATGTTCAATACGCAGGACAAAGTCCATCCGAAGCCCGGAGCTGCCTTCAGCAGCACAGGTAGCCCGCACAGGTATATACCTCCAATCTCAAGGAAAAGGCTCAAGAGTACCAAGGCTCCGTCTCAGTTTTGCAACTGACCTCAGCTTCAACTATAAAATGGGGTCAACACTGTATCACGTTTAGAGAGTATCATATATAAAAAAGAAACTTGAAAATATTTAATGACCTCAGTATACGTCAGCAGCAGTTTATGTTTGCTGAGAACTTTACAGTTTGTAAAGTGCTTCCCAGGCATTACATCACTTACTCCAACAACACTATGAGACAGCCATCATTTTATATGGCAGTGGCTTCATTTCATGGCGTACATGACAATTACGTCTCACAGTAATATCTGGAATCCTACCTAAGCCACGAAAAGCAACCTGTACTGGTAAGTTTCTTTCCTGTTGCTTCTTTATTTTTTAAAAAGATTTTATTTTTTTAGAGAGTGAGAGAGAGAGAGAGAGAGAGAGAAAGCGCAGGAGCCAGGGGAGGGGCACAGAAGCAGACTCCCCACTAAGCAGAAAGCCCAATGTGGAGCTTGATCCCGGGACTCTGGGATCATGACCTGAGCCGAAGGCAGATGCTTCATCGCCTGAGCCATCTGGGCGACCCCCCCCTCCCCGTTGCTTCTAATATGTACAATTTTTAAAGGATATGTGTATGTACACACACACATTTAAGTAAAAAACCACCTCTCTTACCCAAGCCCGTCTCGACCTCTAGGAAATACTCCCGACGGGTGAAGTAGAAAATGACACCCAATAGCACCAGATTAGCTTGTCGGTACCAGTCACACTAGTCGTGGTTACCACCTGAGCAGCCACACCAACTCAAACTAGCTTTCCACAGTACTGCCCTCACTCCCAGTCAGGGAGGATGCCAGAAGCTACGGGCAGAGGAATGCCTTCTTCCTTCGCCTTGTTAGCTATGACCACGCCACATTCTATTTACTTTTAGATCAGGACGCTCCTTCATTTTTTTGGGCTTCTTCTCAGGAGGCCCCTTAAGCTTCTCCTTTTCTTGGTTCCGCTTCAGCCGCCTAAGTTGCTCCTGAATCCTCCGCCGTTCCTTTCGCATCTCTTCTCGATGCTGTTCATCGAAAAGGGCAAACTTCCGACTGAAGAGCAAGGGGGAAGAGTATCACAGGATCGTAAGCAAAGCTAAACCAAGATGACCGTCTTGATGGCTAAACACGTCAGAACTAAATCCATCCAGACAGAAATAAAAGGTGCTACCCGCATTCCCATCTCCCTCACTCATCGGCCTTCCGTGTGCAGAGCGGCACCTCTCTCAGAATGAGACGTCCTGAGTCATCCCTAAGATTTTTGCCAACCAACCACAATGCAAAGGACCCACCCACGTGGAATGGAAAACGTGCCTTTATTTTGGAGCAAATGTGAAATATCTCCCTGTGATTGGGCTCTGTCCAAACCCCAAGACCTAAAGGCACCCAACCAACACAGACTTCCAACTTCCAGCTGTACAGAATCCCATCACTAAAACTCCAGTACCTCCCTCCCTCAGCCCCATCGCCCCCCTCCTCTTATCATCCTCCTTATCATACTGGAAAGTGGTGAGTCAAACTCACATGAATTCCTCATCTTTTGTGGTTCGTATGCGCACGTAGGCATCAATGACAGCTGGCTTTCGGACTGTCTCACAGCGAACGTACTCTTTCCCCTCCTCATCTCGAAATGTGCGATAAATCTTGAGACACCGGCCGGTGGCAGAAGAGTTAAGGCTAGTCACAGAAGCTGTGTCATCATCTCTGTGATTGTTTCCTGATGCTGCTGAACCTGCTGCTGCAAGGCAGAAAAAGATTTCCACGCATTCCCTCTTCCACCCAAATGGTCATTTTTCCTGAGGTTGAGTGCAGACCTCAAAGCTCAACGCACCAAGAAAGTGTGGGTTTACCGGAAGCATCGTATTGGTTCTACAGAAAGCATCAACCCCACAAATGCACTGATTTGTCCTTTCCTGACTTTATTTTACCACTGCCCCTGTTCCCATTTTTCTAAGTATGAGAAGTTCTAAAAGGAACTCAAGGAACTACATGTTTGTTAGAGGCGACAGAAAAATAGCAATTGTATTCCGATTCCTCTCAACAGCAAGAGAAGAGAGCCCAAGTAGCAAGTAGTTGATGATCACAAGAAAGAAAAGCACCCCAGCACCAAGGGAGAAAATGGCACCACAGACACAGGTCCAGAGTCTTAGGGCCTAGGGAATGCTTCTCAAACTTGAACACAAATGAAGGGGAATCACCTGAGGATTCTTATTACACTAGATTCCAAGTCAGTAGGGTTTGGGGCGAGGCCTGGGAATCTGCATTTCTAACAAACTCCCGTGTGATGTGCTTACCGGTGGTCTAGGACCGCCCCGGTGGAAAGGCTTTATCATATCTTTACAGAGTAGTCAGAACACCAAATTATACAGAGCTTTCACAGAGCGGGAAACAAAGGAAAAGACTACTGGGAGTGAGAACAGTCATTTAAATCTCCATCTTCGGGCCTTTATCCTCCCTCTCATAGTATCTACGTCCAAGTTTTCATTTGCCTGCTTGATGTCTATACCGGGAAGTGTCAGGGGGGACCTCAGACTCCACACATTACATCTTCCCTTCTCACACCTGCTTCTTTCTCTGAAGTTTACTACTTTAATCAACAGTACCACCATCTTTCTGTCAAGCCCGGAGTGAAATCTTAAGGTCACCTTGATTTTTCACCTCTTTTCATTCCCAATATCCATATCCCAAACCAGTTCAGGCCTTTATCATCCCCCACCCTCAACTTCTGCAATTTTTGGTTGGTGATGCTTTAATTCTATTTAGAGCCTAGGACTCCTTTGAGAATCTTCTGAAAGTCACGGATCTTCTCAGAAAAGGCACATTTGCACAGAATTTTACATATGATTTCAGAGGGTTCAAGAGCAACCCGTCAGATTTATCCACGAAATCTCTTTTATAAAGGCTCAGCCTCTCAGATGAACGCCCAGAAAGCTCACCTGACGTCCAGCACTGCTAGCCCTGGCCCGGACAGGCCTGACACAGACAGAGGCAGCAGTGGACCGGCAGCAGCTCTTCAATCTGGGCCCCCCAGACAAACCTCCAAGTCCAGCTTGCAGTAACCTTTCTACCTCATCTACAGGCTTTTCTACACTCATCCCCTACTTCTTCTGCCTCCAGCTTTGGCTCAGTTCTTAGTCTGCAGTTATTTATACTTTTCCGATCCTTCTCTGTCTTGTCTGTGAAGCCACTACCCTCACCCAGTAGCATCCGCTGTAGTTCCTTCCGCTCCTGCTCCTCCCGTTCACGTGACAGCTGAGAGCTGGTTTTCTTATTCTGCAACATGTTCTCAATGTTCTTTCCCATTTCTTCGAAGTCACTGTCTTCAGCGGAGCTGCTGTCTGTGTCAGTTGATAATACTTCGGTTGATGACAAAACTCTAAAAAGAAAACACGATGCTAAAAATTAAGATGACGGAAAACATGAAAGTGTATAAAGAGCTGAGGAAATACGGTTTTAGGCAACAGTAGGAAATTGGAAAATCAACCTTAAAAAGGAATACCCGAAATCCACTAAGACATGGGAGCCTTAATGGAAAAGCTTTACAAAGTTTTCCTCGACTATGGCCAACAGGGCAAGTCTGAGATAAGATGTAACACGGCAACTCTTTCAGAATTCCTAGAGAAAGCCTGAGAAATAAAACAGCACACTGGTCATTTTTAATGGAGCGTCACCATCCTCTCACAAGTGAGCCTTCGGAAAAAAAACACTCACTGTCCCTTATCACCACTGGAATAACTGCCAGGCCCACGCAGGCCACTAAAGTTGCCGTGGAACCTAGAGTGCCTCTTGCCAATGCGAAACTTTCATCAGTTGCTCTGAAAGGAGGTGTTCTAGCAGTATTATGAACAGATTCCACCCTGAGATCTCAGATACCTGACCACCTAGTCACATTATCAGGTGACCTCCTGTTCATAATATATGGCGTCTGGGACCTCTCCCCTTTCCAGCTTGGATTTTCTGCAGCACGACAACAACATACTTGTTTTGTAGGTCAAAGATGCGCTGACATTCCTCTTTGTAACGCTCTTGATGCTCAGCCACAGAAAACCTTGACCCACGGGCAAATTTACTCATGGGCCCCTCTCCAGAGCGGGCCTGCTCTGTGGACATCGTGCGGACTACGTCGATCACTTCCCAGCGGGACAGCTTTTTAATCTACGAGAGAGACAGAGACAAACACGTACACCTAAATCATCAGAGATTTCAACCTGCATCGTCAGAGATTTCAAAGAGTAAACCAAGGCACACACTTAGAGAGCCAGACAGAAAAACAAAAACACAAAAACACCACCCAAAGCAGGTTAAACAGAAAGCTTGGGGAGAGCTAACTCTTGAAAAAGCGCCTAAGATCCAGTATACTACAACCTACGCCACAAAATTATCCAGACAGTTCCTTGCATCTGCCTCCTAGCTTTTCCCTATCAAAGCCCCCCTACCCTAGGAGACCCTAGGTTTTCCTCTTCCACACTTACCTCTTCTTCAGGCACGCCAAATTTACGTAGGAGCTGCTTGGCATTTTTCAGTGAAAGGCGACGGAGATCTGCATCTGTTCCTGTCACTGTCTTCTTCACTGGCTGAGGCTCCTTATCATCCTACCTCAAACACAAAACAAAACAGGCAGGAATTGTAATAAGCTGAACTCCTTACAGTAGGTGCCTAAGCTATCCCGTCAACGTAAGTGTTTTCCAGATCCCCCAACCCCTTCACTTCCACTCCTTAACCTCCATTTCTTCCTCCCTTAATTTTTGCTTTCCAGGATTTCAGACAGTCTCACCTTCTGCTGTGTCGGTTTGTTGGGAATCTTGACATAGGAGAATCCTTCACCACACCCTGTAGGATCTGCCACCCCAGTCACCTCCAAGAGACACTTGCCCTTCATGGCAGCGATGAAAGCCCTTGTGGTGTTCCAAGGAGCAGTGCGAACCTGAGGTATAGAAAAAGATTCTAAGGGATACGGGAAACATTTGCTCTACATCTAGCCATACTTATAAGGTTGGATTGATAATAGTGTACGATTTGGTGCTTTCTTAAATTATCCATGAAGATCACCAGCTGCATATAAAGCTGCCCAGTACTCAGCTTACTCTTCTTCCCCCCCATGGTACTTACGTTATGATATTAAACAGAAATCAAGATATTAGGCAGTGTAAGGAGGACTACGTGGAACAGTGGTCCCCTGCAACCCCACATCCCTTGGGATGTACTGAGAGTTCTCAAAGACAGTGATGCCCCACCCTCGTGATGCTCAGAGAGGTTGATGATGCATCTGACTGCCCAAATGCTCAAATGGCTTCTACAGAATGGCCAATACATTCCGTAATTAAGTGATAAGCATGTTTTACAAAGTAATGGCTTTAACCCCAGGTCCATTCTACCTCTGCCACTGGTTTGGTCAAAAACGTCTGTCCTCTCCTAGGATACTGAACAGTGTTTACTGACCCTGCAAAATAATCATGGAATTAAGGCAAGAGAAATGTGCTTGTCCACACAGACCAGTTAAGAGTACACACAATTAGCTAAAAAGTGGCCAATTCTCTAATCAAGATTCAATCTCAAAGGCTATTTGACCAAATTCTTACTTTCTGAAATTCCTAGACATCCACTCATTTTTCACTCCAACCTCAAAACACCACCACAATGCTGCTTCATTCACTCCATTTGACCTCATTTACAATCGCTCGCTGATTTAATAGATATTTACTGAACACCTACCACATGCCAGGCAGTACTCTCCCATGGACCTCATGTTAGTGAGGAAGACAAATAACCAGCCAAATCCAATACTGCACAATCAGTGCATTTATAGGAAAGTAAAAAATGCTACATGTACATAAAGAAGGGAAGAACGATGGGCCAATACAGTGGGAGTGAGGGCAGGAGTAAGAGGAAGCTTCCAAGGAAAAAATAAATGATAGGTGAAGGTAAGATGGTAGGAGTGGCAAGAAAATATCCTAGGCAGAAAGAAAAGCAGTTGCAAAATCCTGGAAGGCAACAGAGAGAAATGGAGGGGACTGAATGAACTTCAGTATGTTTGGAGCTTAGACTACAAGATGGACAGTGACAGGAGATGAGAGGAGGTCAGAGTTATATACAAGACCCAAATCATGTAGCACCTTGTAAATCATGTGAAGAGCTTCTTTCTAAAAGAAATGAAGACCCAAAGGAAGTCTCTGGGCAAGAAAGTCATATGATCAGATTTTTGTTCTAAATTTTTATTTTAATTATTATTATTTTTTTAAAGATTTTACTTATTTATTGGACAGAGAGAGAGATCACAAGTAGGCAGAGAGACAGGCAGAGAGAGAGGGGGAAGCAGGCTCCCCGCTGAGCAGAGAGCCCGATGCAGGACTCGATCCCAGGACCCTGAGATTGTGACCTGAGCCGAAGGCAGAGGCTTTAACCCACTGAGCCACCCAGGCACCCCTATTTTATTATTTTTATTTTTTAAGTTTTTATTTGTCAGAGAGTGAGAGTGCACGTGCGCAAGCAGGGGGAACAGGAGGCAGAGTAGGCAGAGGGAAAAGCAGGCTCCCCATCGAGCAAGGAGCCTGATGGGGGATTCGATCCCAGGAGCCTGGGATCATGACCTGAGCCGAAGGCAGCGGCTTAATCGACTGAGTCACCCAGGTGTCCCCAAATTTTTATTTTAAAAGGTCATTCAACTTTTTTAAAAAAAGGTGCTGCAATAACTGCACATTCATATGCAAGAAAAACAACTTTAATCTATACCTCGCACGCTATGTAAAAATTAACTCAAAATGGATCTAAACATAAGATCTAGAACAACAAAACTTTTAGAAGAAAACATAAAAGAAAATCTTTGCATCCTTGAGTTAGATAATAATTTCTTAGATACAACACCAAAACCACAAGCAAGAGAGAAAACTGACAATTTGGATTTCTGCTCTTCATAAAACACTGTTAAAACAATTAAAAGACAAGCCACAGGGGCGCCTGAGTGGCTCAGTGGGTTAAAGCCTCTGCCTTCAGCTCAGGTCATGATTTCAGGGTCCTGGGATCAAGCCCCAAATCAGACTTTGTGTTCAGTGGGGAGCCTGCTTCCCCCCCTCTCTCTGCCTGCCTCTCTGCCTACTTGTGACCTCTCTCTCTCTCTCTGTATTTTAATAAATAAATTTTATTTATAAAATAAATAAAATAAGTTTTATTTACTTTAATAAATAAAATCTTAAAAAAAAAAAGGCAAGCCACAGACTGGGAGAAAATTTTCGCAAATCACATACCTGATAAAGGAGTCTGACCTAGGATACATAGAGAACTCTCAAAACTCAATGAGAAGAAAACAAGCAACCAATTAAAAATAAAAGTGGACTAAAAAGATGAACACTTGACCAAAGATGATGTCTGGATGATAAATAAGGACACGAAAAGATGCTTAACACCCTTAGCCACTAGGGAAAATGCAAATCAAAACAGTAATGAGAGACCATTTCACATCTGACATAATAGTCAGGGTCATACAGTAATAATAGTAATAATAATAATAATGAAAAATAACAAATGTTGACAAGAACTAGAAATAGAACCCTCATACATTGCTAGTAAGAATGTAAAAATAACACAGTCACTGTGCAAAATAGTCACTTCCTTCAAAGTTGAAAGAGGGGCACCTGGGTGGCTCAGTTGGTTAAGCATCTGCCTTCCACTCAGGTCATGATCCCGGCGTTCTGGGATAGAGCTCCATCTCGGGCTCCCTGCTCAGTGGGGAGTCTGCTTCTCCCCCTCCCCACCCTACCCCCAACTCATGCTCTCTCTCTCCAATAAATAAAATCTTAAAAAAAATGTGAAACAGAATTACCATATGACCCAATAATTCTACTTTTAGGTATTTACCAAAGAAAAAAGGAAATATGTCCAAAGATTTATACATGAATAATTGATAGCAGCTTTATTCATAACAGCCGAAAACCGAGAACAACCAAAATGTCTTTTGAGAGGCGATTAGCTCAACTGTGGTAGATCCACATTATGGAGTGCTATGTGGCAATAGAAAAGAACAAACAATAACCTAGATAAATCTCAACATTATTGCAGGGTGAAAGAAGACAGACAAGAAAGAATACATACTTTCGACAAATGGTGTTAAAAATAGAATATCCACATGCAAAATAATGAAGCTGGGACCTTTTGCCTTATACCATATACAAAAATTAACTCACAGTGGATCGAAGACGTAAGTATAGGTCTCATACCTAAGTATAAGAATTAAAAATATAAAACCCTTAGAAGAAAACAGAGGAAAAACCATGACACTGCATTTGGCAATGATTTCTTGGACATGGAACCAAAAGCACAAGCAACAATAGTAAGATTAGATACACTGGACTATACCTCAAAAACTTCTCTGCATCAAAGGACACAACAGAATGAAAAGGCAACCTATGGAAGAAAATACTGGCACAGCATGTATCTGACGAGAGATTAATATCCGTAATTTATAACGAACTTCCACAACTCAACAAAAACCAAACAACTGGACTCAAGAATGGGCAAAGGACTTAAATAGACCTTTCTCAGAAGAAGATATACAAATGTCCAATAAGTACATGAAAAGATGGCTCAACATCACTAATCATTAGGGAAATGCAAATCAAAATCACAAAGATATACCACCTCACAACCATTGGGATGGCTACTATCAAAAAATAATAAATAACAAGTGTTGGCAAGAGTGTGGAAAAATTGAAATTCTTATATACCATTGACAGGAACGTAAAATGCTATAACTGCTTTGAAGAAAATAAGTATGGAGTTGCTCGAAAACTAAAAATAGAACTACCACGTGATCCAGTAATCCACTTCTGGGTATATATGTAAAAGAACAGAAAACAGAATCCCGTGCTCATGTTCGCAGCAGCACTGTTCACAACGGCAAGAGATGGAAGCAACTCAAACAAACGTCCACCAATGGATGAATGATAAAATGCAGTATATACACAGTGGAATGTTATTGAGCCTTAAGAAGGAAGGAAATTCTGATATATCCTACAACATGCATGAACTTTGAGGATATCATGCTGGATAAAATAAACCTGTCACATGAAAACAATACCGCGTGATTCCACTTAGGGGAAGTACCCAGAGTAGTAAAATTCAGAGAGACAGGAAATAGAATGGTGGTTGCAGAGGCTGGGGGAGGAAGAAATGGGGACTTGTCATTTAATAGGTAAGAGTTTCAGTTTTGCAAGATGAAAAGAGTTCTAGAAATTGGTTATATAACAGTGTGAACATACTGTTCACCGAACATGTTCACCGTACAATGTTACCGAATTGTACATTTATTTTTTTTTTAAGATTTTACTTATTTGTCG
>CM053612.1:55518476-55555481 GCA_028646535.1 Procyon lotor
ATTTTACCACAGTTAAAAAAAGAAAGGGTACATAATGTATGAGCCCATGTATATAAAAATGTAGAAAATGTGAACTAATTCTTAGTGACAGAAAGCATCAGTATGGTGGTCAGGGCGCAAGGGGGCTAGAGTGAAGGGAGGAGACAGGAGAAAGGAATTCCGAAGGGGTACAAAGAAACTTTTGGGGACAACAGATACATTCACTATCTTGTTATGAGGATTCACAGATATAAACATACATCGCAACATATCAAACAGTACATTTTAAATACATGCTACTTATGTCAATCTTAACTCAATAAAGCTGCTTTTTTTAAAAGGATAAGTGGAAAAAATAAAAATGGATAAATGGGATGTACTAAGAAAAATTAGCACAAAGCCAGGGTTCCTGGGTGGCTCAGTCAGTTGAGCATCCGGCTCTTGATTCTGTTTCAGGTCATGATCTCAGGGTTGTGAGATCAGGCCCCACACTGGGCTCCACGCTCAGGGCAGAGTCTACTTGAGATTCTCTCCCTCTATCCGCCCCCCACCCCCACTCACATGCCCCCCCCCCAATAATTAGTTTTAAAAAACTAGTGTAAATCCTTACCTCATCATCAATCTTCATCTGGAAATCTTCCTCATTTTCTTCTTCTGGTGCAAAAAAGGACTTCTCACCATAGCCAGCATCCTGGAAGAGCACAAATCTAAGCATAAACCAGTCAACAAGTCGGAAAACACAAAGTACAAGTTTCACTAAGTACCCAGTACAGAGTATCAAAGTACATTTTTGCACAGAGAATGGATTCTGTAAATTCTTCCCTGTCTCTGTCACCATTCTACATCCTTAGGCTATCAGAAGACAGATTACATTTCAGGGAACTTGCCAGCTGACATATAGGTAGTTAAGACCCATAAAGGAAGCTAAGTAGAGATACTCATTAGTGCAGACTCGCTAACTCAGTGGTGGAGCTGCGCTGTCTCACCCCGGCTACATCTTCTCTGTTTGGATCTGAGAAGGATATCGTGCTTCTCTAAAAGTACATGTCCAGCACCATCATCCCTGCCCACCTGAAGGCTGTGGAAAACAACCGAGAAGTATTTGCCCTGTTTATGTACCTGCCTCGTGAGAAACCAAGATTAAAGTCACCGCCCAAGTGGACGGAACCACACGGCCCACGTCCCTCAGGAAGCCTTCCCACTGCAATTCAGCTAGACTGCAGTCTTCCTCAGAACCAACAGACGCGGAGTACCGCAGAGATGGAATCCGTGAGTAACTGGTTAATCATCTAGGAACCATCGTTTCTTGGCCAGTGGCAGTGGTCTTCACCCTCCGCTCTCTGCAACAAACCCGCGGGCACAGGCGCGAGGAGGGTACTCACCTTCAGCCGCTGCTCTGCAGCTATCATGCTGTAGTAGGCACAGCACTGCTCCGGAGACACCATAGCTCGGATCTCCTCTTCAGTGGGTAAACGAAAATCAGACTTCAACACCCACCAGTTTGAGTCCATCCCTAGAAAAAGCAGAGAGAATGAGACCATTCCGAATTCCAGAGGCCCTTCCACCGACAGCAACAAGGCGAACGAACCGAGGCTGGGGCATGCCACGTCCCTTCAGAAGGTCTAGCCACAAGGTTAGCCTGCCCGCCCAAGAAAAGCCCCGCCGCTGGGTTGCCTGCATCTCCTGACAGCCACCATCCAACAAATTTCCTGGCAGGCACAAATCAAAAAGCAATCGCAGCCTCCATAATTAGATTTACTACTTCCTTCTTTTGATGACTATCAATCTCTCCATCTGTGATCGGTATGCTTATCCTTTCATTGAAAGCCGTTAATTCCTTTCTTGGAAAAAGACCGGGGGAACAAATTATTAGTCCCAAATGATGACCTGTGCGTTTGAAGTCAGCGCAGAGCTTTAGCCTCTTCCGGATGCTACTTTCTGAGTGCGAAGGAAAGGCCTTCTTTATATCTTCCATTCGGATCCGCCGTGGCCGATCTTTACTCTTCCAGAACAGGCGGTAAATAAAAACCTGCCCAACAAGACCAAAGGTTTTTCATTTGGCAAAACAGAGGACAAAAGTGCTCGCCAGGGATCCTTCCCCTGCTAAGCCCCTACGTATTTTGAGCTTTCCTGATGTGCCCCCAAATACACGATACCCTGTTACGTGCACCCCAAATACACGATACCCTGTTACGTGCAAACTGACCCCTCCCTATTCTGTCATTCTTACCTGGAGAAAGTCTCGAATATGCGTATTAGCTCTTTTGGAGTTGGGCCCAGGAACTTCAAACAAGGGGCACTGCTGGCCGACCACAAAAATATCCACTAATTCCCGAATATAGTAACCTTGTCTTGTCCGAATGATAAGGAAGTCAGTTTCTGGCATCTTGTGAAGGTAAATTGGGGCACGAAAAAGATTGTTCTCAAATGCCTAACAAAAGTAAAAACATAAAAATCATATACGGAGAAGCCCTAGGAAATTTAGTCAACTAACGAGAAGAGGAAATCAAGCTTGTTTGCTCTCCATCCCCATAATGTCATCTAAAACCTATCCAGTAATATAAATAAATTGGAATATGGAATGTCAAATGGGATTAGAAAATAATTTTTTCTCCACTGGCTATCTTTAATAAGAGTCAGCAGTAGGAAACTACAGGATTCGGATTCAGATGACACTGACTCTGCTACTCACTCACTATGTGATGTCAGATTAGTTACTTAATATCTCTGAGCATAATTGTCCTCATCTACAAAACAGAGACACTTTAAACAAATGAAAACATACCAATTCTGCAGCTACAAATTAAATACTCATTAATTAACTACAGTAAATTATTAATCCCAGGCTGACTTCCGTATGCCACCCAGGTGTTTCTGGACTTCTCACCAGTGTGTGTTTTCTAAAAACAATTTCAAATTTGGTTTACAAATAACATTATTGGAGCCAGTTTTAATAAAAAGATCAAAAGAAAATCTGGGGATTATAATCATGTGGGGATTATACTGATCCTTCCCCATACCTGATATATAAAGAGTACCTCTATCAATTAGAATTGGTTCTTCCTGGGCTGACCAGCTCCTCATCTGTCAAGTTCCTTAGAAAAGCACTGTAACAGGAAAGAATCCCTCACCTGCAGTAATTGGCCAGGATGGAGAGAGCCCAGGAAGGGAGATGTATGGCAGTAAACAGTTTCTCCATATTTACAATCTGGGGCTCCAGGATCTTTTCCAGGTTTCTAGAAGGAACACAAAAGACCCAATTACTATTACAGAATAGAATCAATAAGTCTACACAAAATATTCCTTGAGCATAGCATTTTACTAATATTACTAACTACAAAAAAGATACCATTTCTTGCTCCTAAGAAATTTAAAGCATAAAAAACCAAAATATATGATCACAGACTATTGCTGGATATTAATTACAACTGTATTAAAGACAAGTTTTCTCAGAGACTCACCCGCTTATAGTAGTTTTTTATCTTGGTTGCCATGCCAACCTGCATCATTAATGGCCCATTTTCCTCACTGTATTCTGCAAGAATAAGATCTCCATCTTTGCCTGTGAGGTCCTGAGGTGTGCGCATAAAAAACATTTCTCCACCACCAGAAGCTTGTCTCTCTTGTTCTCTCATCTGCCCAGAACAAAGAGAATACAGTTCGGCTCCTGACAGGACAAGAACTATAAGCTGATGCTGTTCATTCTGAGACAATGATGCCAAAAGTGATTTTGCCTTGCCTCTTTTAAAACTTTGTTGCAAAAATTTTTAACCATGAAGTTGAAACTATGAACACTTACTATCCCACTACGTACATATAACTTCATATTTTACCTTGTTTTATCTAAAATTATCTCTATTGATTTTGCCGAACCATTTTTTAAAAAAGATTTTACTTGACAGAGAGAGAAAGAGAGAGTGCACACGCCTGCACAAGCAGAGGGAGCAGCAGGCAGAGGCAGAGAGAGAAGCAGGCTCCCCCCTGAGCAGGGAGCCCGATGTGGGGCTCCATCCCAGGACCCTGGGATCATGACCTGAGCCGAAGGCAGACGCTTAACGACTGAGCCCCCCAGGTGCTCCCTGAATCATTTTTGGAAGCTGTAGTCGTCATGACACTTCACCCTTAAGTATTTTCACATGCATTCCCTAAGAATAAGGACATTCTCCTAAATAACTACTCTAACATTCTATCACATCTGAGAAAAAAGGAATTCCCTGGTATCGTCTAATATCAAGTCCATTTCCCCAATGTGTACTCTAACGTCTTTCATAGCCTTTTTTTTTTTCCTAGCCAGAGTTCAGTCATACCTTAGCCTTCTTTTTGATGTGTTTTAGCAAGGGCTGGACTGAGTGGGGACCTGGCTGAGAGAGTGCACCGAAGGAGTATTTCTTCAGAGGTGGGCGATGGAACTGCCGAAGTTTGATGGGCCCCATGTGGGTAGGAAAGAAGGGCTGTCGTAATTCCACAGCAGGAATCGAGTGCTGAGACAGGAAGTGCAGGGTTCAAATTAAATACTAACTCCAGCCTAGGCAAGATTTACCCATCTCCTCCATCAAAACAAGGGTGGATGCTTCTCATCCATCACAGAAAAAATGGTTACTTTTACCTGGATAATATTTCCTCCAAAGGTGCCTCGAAGACCCTGCTGCTTGGGGTAGTAGTATTCGTCATTGGAGAGATTCCATGGATCTTTCACTTCTGGCTGAGACATGTTCTAATGACGGGGACATCAAACACACATCGAATAAACCTTAGTCAGACTACCCTTCTCTGTTACCTTTCTCTGTTCTTCTAAACACCTTAGGTCCCTTTTCCCTCCACAGACCTGCTGTGGTTCCTCCTTGATGACTCCTGTTTTCCCTAACAGAATTCGACTCTTCTTCAGAGACGATTCCTTCTTACTCTCCTTGGAGGGGGAGTTGGAGGTGGCCTCTTCCTTTTCATCAGGAATTTCTAAGGATGAAACAAAAGTCATTCTGGAGAGATCATCCCTGAAAATTCACCTTTCCTACAGAGACCTTTGCACTTCCTAATGAGACCTCTCATCCCATCCCAGACCACTTCCAGTAGGGGATTCCCTCTAACCAAACACACTATACTCCTGGAATGTCAAAGGTACTACTTTTCAATATTCCTACACTGTGAGTTTTTCCTAAGAAAAATAGAAACACTAGAAACAGCCACAACTTTGCTCTCTCAACTGCTGCCTAAAAGTTCTAGTCTTTTCAATTTCTTTGTTTTTTAAAGTAGGCTCCACACCCAATGTAAGGGTGGAACTCATGACCCTGAGATCAAAAGTCACCTGCTCCACTGAATGAGCCAGCCAGGTGCCCGCGAGAAGCTTCTAGTCTTGACCTTCCCAACCTTTCTGATTTCCCCCGTCCCTTGACATTAGCAGCAAGCTGTCCATTACGGGGAAGGAACACCGGTCCCTGCCAATACCATACCCAAAATGAGGTTCTCATCATTGGGATCAAGTGTCAAAATAGGAGGCTCCAACAGCCGGGGCATGGCCTGAGCATCCCAAATGATATTGTCCTCCCAGCGTCCATAGACCAGGTCCTCATTGTCAATGGGAAAGATAGAGTACCAAGGCTTGTCATCATCCAGGGTGGCTGCAAAACCTACTCGGAAGAGGAAGAAACAGTCACAGACAAAACACCGATGCCCCTTTCAGTCATGACTCCAGCAAAGGGCAAAGGAGCAAATGTCAGGAAGGTTATTCGTGTGGCTACTGAAAATGAACCTTGTACATACAGTGTATTTCTCACTTTAAAAAAAGCTGCAGACAGAATGTTCACTGCAGTATTTTTCATAAGACTCAAAATTTAAATAGCCAAGCATGTATAATAAGGGACTGGCTAAGGAATCATGGTAATAAATGATATGGTAAAATATACTAACAATAAATGGTAGTAAAATATATATTAAAAATACAGTAACTATTGGTAAATTATGAAAACATTCACATAAAAATACTATGCAAGGGCACGTGGGTGGCTCAGTGGGTTAAAGCCTCTGCTTTCGGCTCAGGTCATGATCTCAGGGTCCTGGGATCGAGCCCCACATCGGGGTCTCCGCTCAGTGGGGAGCCTGCTTCCCCCGCCCTCTGCCTGCCTCTCTGCCTACTTGTGATCTCTCTCTCCCTGTCAAATAAATAAAATCTTAAAAAAAACACAAAACCTATGCAATCAGCAAAGTGTTTAAATAGAATAAGAGAAGGAAAAAAACCTCTTTCTTAGACTTAAAAATTAAGACCTTTTTGCTTCTCTCCAGATTATAAAAATAATCCAGGTTAACTGAAGGAAAATACAGAAATATATAAAGGAAAGCGAAGCTGTCTGTGATCTCACAAACCAGAAATAACCACTGTGAAATCCCACAGGGCATTTCCTTTCTGTTAGCTTTCCGTGATTATATAGTGTGCTTTTTCTTTCCCCACTTACATAAACAGGGTATCATATACGCCACTGTGTTTTTCTTACTTGAGTTTCCCATGTCATTAAATACTTTTATGAAAAACTTAGAATGACATAGAATAATTATGATGTGAAACGAAAAGGACAGTATGCAAAAAACTGAGTACAGAAATGAGCTCAGCTACGTACACACAGAGAAGACAGAAAACCAAAAACAAGGTACACCAAAAAGTTAGTCGATCTTCTCTGGATAGCTGTATTATCAGTGATTTTTTAAAAAGATTTTATTTATTTATTTGACAGAGAAAGAGAGATCACAAGTAGGCAGAGAGAGAGGGAGAAGCAGGCTCCCCAATGAGCAGAGAGCCCAATGCGATGCGGGGCTTGATCCCAGGACCCTGAGATCATGACCTGAACGGAAGGCAGAGGCTTAATCCACTGAGCCACCCAGGAACCCCAGTGATTTTTGACACTGTATTCTATTTTCAAAGTTTTCTACATTAAACATGATGTACCTTTTTTTTTTTTTTGCATACTTAGGGAGAAAAAAAACAAATTCTAGCATGATAAAGACAAAGGGGCTAGCTTTGAAAACAGAAATAGACCAGAGATAAAACCTTGATCTAGTCCAGAAAGACCATAAACTTCAAAGTGGTTTTTCACATTTTCCTAATGAGAAATCAGAGGTCCATCCTAGCTTGTTAATAGCGCATAACTTATTACGGACTAGAATCGGGGCTCAGATACAAAACATTTTGCTGCCCCTCAGCAGCAGCAAAGAACACAGCTAAACCCACTTCGGATGACTGAGCTGAAGGGCAGCGTGCTAGACACGGCTGGCACAGAAGCACACCTTGCTGAACGTTATAGGCCATAGCATTCCTAGTCATGCTGGAAGGAAGCCAGCCAGCCAGGCTTGCACGCTGAGGTTTTGTTCCTTTATGTTTGACATCCTCCCCATCCCAGATGATATCATCCTCCCAATGCAGCTGTGTCACCATCAGGAAGTTTTCATCAGCCAGAAGGTCAGTGCTGTTTTCCTCAAGTTTCCTGAAGTCCTACAGAAACGAAGGAGGAACAACAAATCCCTAAATCCCTGGTCAAAGTTCCCACTCCAGATCCCTCATCAGACACATCAAATGTGGTCCCTGCCTTGAAAGAAGGACCTGATAAGGGAGGGCTGCCTCCTCCCACTCCTGGGCTAGCGTAGCACTCACTGCCCAGATGGAATCCTTGTGACGGGGCCTAGTTGCCAGGGCAACACACCATAACAAACACGAGGCTTAGAACCTCCATAACCCACCGAAGACACCCTACCCGGTAACCCCCACCTACAAAGGCAAAATTAAGTAAAACGGAGAGCGCCCCGGGCGCAGCTTCCTTTCTTACATACCACTGTCGCTTACCTCCATCATTCTACATTTCATCACAGGCTCGAGGTCCATTTTTCTCAGTTTGAAGCCATAATCGAACCCACTGCCATCTTCGGGGACACCCAGCATATCGTACCACAGCCGAGCAGGCCCGTAACGCCACTCAGCTACTCTTGGTTTGGTATCAGTCACTTTATCCGTGTCGCCAGTTGACTGGGAAAACTTGGACTCAACAGGAGCCATCATCGTAATCTGTAAGAGAACAAAGCAGGAGGGGAGAAGGATTTCCTGATCCCAGGTGTCCTAGGGCTGTAGGGAGTCCACAGTCAGGAGGGGAAGTCAGATGAACTATAAGGCTGACTCTTCAACAGGACTGGAGTCAGAACGTGAACAATGGAGCTAGGTCACGACACACTCTGCCTGGCATTCAGACTCCCACTCTCTGGCATGTGTAGCACTAACTGCTGGCCCACGGTACCCCTCTACTCTAAGAGGGAAGGGGCGGCCACTGAGACTGAACTCGAGACTACTCGTTCATCATCAGCACAGGACTCCGCCTGCTTAAGTGGCCTTTCCCATTTAGACGTGAGCTAGGGAGAACTCATCTGTTCCTCCTGTAGGTCTCAAGCCCAGCTCTCTCTTTTGCCTACTTCATCGTCAGAGAGACACTGCTCTGGAGGCGGCGGTGGAGCGTAGTCATAGTTCCACAAGGACTTCTGGCTGACTTCTGACTCTCCCGAGCACTCCACCTCCTGGATCTGCTCTTCCTGTATCAGCTCACGGTGTTTCTTCTTCCTCTTTCTCCGAGCACTCCGCCAAACAGATGGAACGTTCTTCCCTGGTCCGAAAAGACGTAGGAAGCGTAACACCTACAACACAGAGACTCAAAGACTCAACCTCAGACGGGAAAAGAGCAGCATCCGGGTCTGAAAACTCCCCTGAGAGACCCACTCGGCTGTGGGGGAGCAACCAAGGAGCGCTCAACTTAAGAGTTAGAACATCTCCCAAGAAAGTAGGGAAGCATCCCTTGATAATTTCGACTAGTTCTCTTAAGACAACAAGGAAAATTCCCGATGAGAACTACGTAAATCACATGTACTGTCATCAACACACACACAACTTTTTCAAAAAGACCTAATACAATGTCACCGAATAAGAAAACTTTCACAGCTTAACCGTTCTACATTCAACATCTTAGCAACAGAACTCGGCGTTTAGGAGAGGTCGGTGGTTTCCAACACCGGCATGCTCCATGGAAAGTACCTTCCCAGGCCGAAACTCCGGGAACAGTTCCGTGACGCTCGGCAACAGCTTGGTGGCATCGTGCTGCATAATCCCAGCCAATGGTAGGGTCAGCTTCCCATCTTCAGATTCTGCCTGTGTTGCTTCTTGAGGTCCCATCTCAGATTCTGAGTCAGAGGAACTACTGAAGTCCACTTTCTCTGAGGCCAAAGAGGAAGGGGCAATGATGGAGGGCAAGATGATGCCTTCTCCATCCTCAGACACTGCAACAAGGAAGAGAAACCCCTTTGGCATGTAACTGTGAGCATACCTCCTCCGAGTCAGCCAGTACCCACTCTAGGCTATATGCATGGCTCAGTGGCAGGGGATATAGTTCCAAGCACCCAGATCGCTAGTATGCAACCCAGAAAACTCATTCCAACTCATCATTTCCCACCATCCCCAACTCACCTTGTACCCGGTACCCTAGGGTTGTGATGAGAGAAAACAAACACTATTACTACATTTACTACTTTCTATACATACATTAAAGGAATGTGACCAACAGCAAAATTATTTGACACTTTTATACCAATCAGGCCTTCTCATCTCTAGCTCGGGGACCCATAAACTGAAGAATTTTTTTTAAGCCCACAGGATGATAATGAAATTGTTAAACACAGTAAGATCCAGGACATGAAGTTATCAGATGTTACTGAGCCTGCAGACTAATGCAGAAATGGCTAAAACTCTAATAGGAGGAATTTTGGCTAACAATTCTCAAAATACAGGAGATCAAGAACACGGCTCTTCCACAATCTCCTAGCCTAGGACAGAGTTACTACTGTGGCTGACGCAGGAAAGGTGGAGAGGATCACTAAAGCCCTTGCCTTGGAAATCTCTGAATCTGGTAGTCGGCTCTATGTGACTTATGCACATTCTAGGATGCCTTCCCCATTTAATCATTTCTTTTAAAGAGAGCCATCTAGACAGGTAGTTTCCAAATACCAGTATGCAGATCAGTTGCATCACCAACTACTTGGAGAACACTTTGAGATTCCTGGGCTCTGGGTGAGAGTCAGAAATCTGTATTTTTTTAAAGGCTTGGGATGATTGCGATGGGCAGCCAGATCTGAGAACCACTGAGCTCACCTACTTTTCCTCAAGTACCTGTTAAAATACTGGTGCCGAATGTTTTAAAAGTAAAACTTCCCTTTGACATTAAAATTTGAAAACTATGTGAATCCCCTCCAGAAGTTGTATCTTTCCTAGCAGCTTAACTTTAATAGCTCCCTAGAGGTATGCCAAAAGCCTAGATCTATGAATGGAACTTGCTTCTTGAACAAAAGAAGATAGTCTCTACTTACCACCTGTAAGAGTGTCCTGGTCCTTATCCTTCTTCATTGGTCCTGGGGGTGGAGGTGGAGGAGGCATCAACTTGCAGTCAATGTCTTCACAGTCAGCATCATAGTCATCTTCATCATAATCTAATAAAACCAGGAAGGTGACCTCCTCAATATCCAGAAAGTCCTACAACAGCCCTGAGTTCCTTTGTTACACAAGAATTTAAAGCACCCCGTGAAAGTGGTGCTCTTAACACACAGGAGGTTCAGCTTCTGCCTTCAAAAAGAGACGATGACACAATATCATCAAATACTACAACACTATGTATACCTCATACAGAAATTTAGGGAGCTCCCAAGAACTATTTAAAAGCTTTGTTCCTTCTCCTGATCAAATCCTATTTGGTTTTTTATTTTCATCCTGCTCAATTTCATTATTGAACTTAACATTCTTCCTTCTTTCAGTTTCCTTTAAGACTGGACTGTCTCTCTTCCCACTCCCCAAATCCTTGACACATTTTTTGGTCTACCTTCTGCAGTTTGTTATTCTTTTCACTGACCTTTAACCTCTGGCATCAACTCAACACCTGATGGTGAGCACTCTTGCTTTTATTCCTCTACACAAGCTCCATTCCCTTACTCAAGAATCACCCTTATCCAGGGTTAACCCCAAATCTGTAGGTCTTGCCCTGACTTAACCCTTTACAATCACTGTTCTGCTGCCTAAAGAACCTTTCCGGTGCACCTGGGTGGCTCAGGGGGTAAAAGCCTCTGCCTTCAGCTCAGGTCATGCATGATTTCAGGGTCCTGGGATCGAGCCCCACATCGGGCTCTCTGCTCAGCAGGGAGCCTGCTTCCCCCTCTCTCTCTGCCTGCCTCTCTGCCTACTTATAATCTCTGTCAAAGAAATAAATAAAATCTTAAAAAAAAAAACACAACAAAAAACCTTTCCATCAGGGGCACCTGGGTGGCTCAGTGGGTTAAAGCCTCTGCCTTCAGCTCAGGTCATGATCTCAGGGTCCTGGGATCGAGCCCCGCATCAGGCACTCTGCTCAGCGGGGAGCCTGCCTCCCCCCACCCCACCTGCCACTCTGCCTGCTTGTGATCTGTCAAATGAATAAATAAAATCTTAAAAAAAATTAAAATAAAAAAAGATTTTATTTATTTATTTGACAAAGACACAGTTAGAGAACACAAGCAAGGGAAGTGGGAGAGGAAGAAGCAGGCTTCCTGAGAGCAGGGAGCCGGATGCGGGGCTCGATCCCAGGACCCTGAGATGGCGACCCGAGCTGAAGGCAGAGGCTTAATGACTAAGCCACCCAGGAACCCCCAAAATACATACATTTTTTAAAAAAGAACCTTTCCACTCAGATATTCCACAACTTCATCTCTTATCACACTGAAATATCCTTCACCTCCTTAAACTCCCTTTCCTTACTATCAATACCACCACCTCCATCCTTATTTTACCAGCTTAGGACTTTTAAGTCTCCTGTTTCCTTCATCAATCTCTCACCCCAACACACCTTTCCAATCAATCATTAATAGTAGTCATAGCAACTTCCATTTACTTAGCTGCCTTTTTATACCAAGTATCTGTAGTTATTTTATCTATAATCCTCCCAAGAATGTTGGCAAAGTAGGAATTATTGTGAGACAGTGAAATGACTTACTCAGGGTCACACAGTTTTATATGACAAAGTCAGAATTCAAGGCTGGCTGAACAACAAAGCCTATACTCATTTTGATGCGCTTCCTTGCTTACCCAGTCCTACTGATGTTTTATCAGCAACTCTCAAGTTTTTCTGCTTAGCATTTTCCACAACTGTCACCCTACTCGAGACCTTGATGACTTTATATCTAGCCTGCAAGAACAGTTTCTAAGTTAGTCTGCCCCTTTACCCCTTTTCTAATCAAACCCCCAAAGCAACAAGTATCACTTCTCATTTTCATTTAGGAAAGATAAGCAACTAACATTTATGGAGCATCTACCATGACTGTACATGACTGTACTATGTAGGTGCCTTCATACCTAATGATAATGAACTTAAATTCCCACATAAGACCCACTAATGAGGTATTATCACCTTTATTGCGGATAAGAAAACTGAGGCATTATTACAAATCCAAGCCCCAGAGACTGAGCAACTTTCCCAGGATCAAACTAAATAGGGAGCTGGGACTTGAAATTATTATTCTGACTCCAAAGTCCATTTTCTTTTCATTATACCACCCTGCCCTTTACTCAACAATCAGTTTGGTTCACAATCCTTTATGACATCAAATCCCAAGTAAGGCACACAGACAAGTGCTGTCAAATTGCTCTATCCTTGGTCCTTGCTACCTGTGGTATTTTTTCCACTCCCTTCAAGAAAACCTGCTGGCCAATTCCCCCTGCGCTATTCATTTATTTCTATCTCTAAACCTTTAGACAAGCCCTGTTTTCAAACCAAAATGCCCTGCTGCTTTCTCTCCATGAAACCCTGTCTTTCAAACTTTTGCTCAAAATTTATCTCCATAACATCTTTTCTTGACCTGAGTGGAAGGCAGAGGCTTTAACCTACTGAGCCACCCAGCCACCCATCCATGACATCTTTTCTAATGACCTCCACCCAATTATTCCAAAGAAGAATCCTAGTAAATCAAGCCATGTGAAGGGGCCAATGCCAGAGAAAAGGGAAGTTAGGCCATAGATGAAGGCACCCTCACTGAATAAGAGAACCTGGAAATGAGCATCCCAGAGTACTAAGACTACCAAATGCAGTATCCTCCTTTTCTAGGAGGTCAGCTCATAAAACTCAAATAAGACACCCCCACTCGTCCTCTTCCTTAACATCCCTGTACAAGATAGCAAACCCAAACCTGAAAATTCCAAAATTCCCTGAAAATCAGAGCTGCTACCACTTCCCCCTTAGCCTAAGTCAGGGTGCTCAAAAATAATAGTTAAAATATTTGTCTTAGATATTCTGTCAACTTGTTGAAATGAAATACAATACTCTATACAGAAATATGAGCTTGTAGCTGGCCTATATCCTTTTATTGTGAATAATTATACTTCGTGTTTGTTTATCCCATCTTCCCCAAATGATAATAATATCCTGGAGAGTGAGACCTGTATCTTCTTTCTGGGTTACCTCCTGTGTATGTGGCACAGTTAATTCTCTCTCTGTAACAAGCACTCAAATCTAATTCAAAGAGGTGGACAATGAACTAACAATGAGCAACCGCATACAAAAGTATCAAGCAGTGAGAAGTAGTATAAGGCAGTGGAAACAATGAATTATATATGTGTCAACTATACCTCAATTAAAAATTGTAAAAAATTACAAGTTAGAAAAAAGGAACTATGATCAGTAGCTCTAGGTTCCAGACCACAGAACTAAGCTCCTCAAGATCAGAAAATGGATTTTATTCTCTTTGTACCATACTATCATAGTTTATAGCCCATAATAGCTCAACAAATGTCTGATATCCTGAATTATTGAATTAGTCACAGTCTGCCACCACCTAACTTATATGACTTTTAATCAAGTCCCACATCTTATTAAACTCCATTAAACCAAATAATAAAATAAGGTTTATTATTTAAACTTTAATAAGTTTAAATAATATTAAACTTATTAAACTCCATAGATAAAAAAAGTTTTCTTTATCTATGATGAGGTTAATGATAAATAATAAGGACCCCTTCCAGCTCTGATTCTAATTCTATGTGTAGCACCTCATACCAGGGAGAGAAACGTATATTGTGAGAAAGTTTTAAGTGTATTCTGTCAGCATTTAGATGGGGAGTGATTAACAGATGTTAAGCCAATAAATGGGTGCTCATTTATATATGACACTGTACAAACTTAATCCTCCTTGAACTACCAAGTCCGTAGGAGCAAAGATTGAGTTCAAATAATACCTAAAACAGTATGAACCCTGCAGGTCCTCAAATACTAGATAAGGAAAACATTATCCGTTCTTGGCATTCGCCAAGAATTTGGGAATAACCAGTATGAGGAATAAACACCTGAGTGTAACACTGGCCTAGAACACAAAAAAAGATAGGAGCTACATGGAACCGAGCTGACAAAGAGAGAAAGAAGCAAAGGATGGAGAGCAGGAACAATGGCAGAAAGCATACACAGAAACAAAATGGGACTACATAGCAAGAAAATGAACTGGAATGCTCTACTGATGACACTAGGGAATCACCTGAGTGGCAAAGGGGCTGCAAGCTCCCCATTGTCTGCTGATATCTTCGGCTTTCATCTTCCGCTACCTCATTGATGTCTGAATAGTCCACAGCATCTTCTGTACTCCTGATCCATCCTATGAATAAAAGGGCGGGGGCGGGTATATCTCAACAAAGCGCAAGCAACTCTCACTCCCTTAGATAATCCCCGTTGAAAAGTGCATACACAGTAAGTGGCTAGCCTCCTCCCTCCTTACTCCCCATGACCCACACTTCACCTTCATCATTTACCAGGGCACCATCAGTCCCAGTCAATTCTTCATTTGCGGTGAGTTCAGTGATCAGGCTGCCCAGACCCAAAGCCCCCAAGCCTGCCAAGTGCTTCTTACACTCCTGAAAAAGGGACAGCACCAGAGTCGAAGACAATAACTAAACCTAAGCTTCCCACACCACAAGGCTTCTTTCCCTCGTCCAGCACAAAGCTATAAATCCATATTAAATATAACTCTCCAGTGTGCTAAAAGGGGCATCACATTCCAGAACTGTAAAGTAACTCCTCCACTAAACTCCACGTTGATCAGATCTTTATCAACATACTAAGTCCGATTTCATCACCACACTTTAATAAGAAAAGATCAAAGAACCATCACCAAGACTAAACAAATGGAACAGTAGTTCTCCGAATAAAGGCTAAGGCAACTGAGGTCACTGGGATTAGAGAAGGGATGACAGGAACTTTCTTTTGCTACCTTTTGTGTGTGTGTGATGCAGAGGAGGAATGTTGCTCAATATTTTCTCCTTGAGACAATGAATCTAAATGAAAGTAGGGAAGGTTCATTTGGACACAGGAAACAATTTCATGAATGTCAGTGAAAACTGGGAAAACTACCCAAGGGGTGCACTGGACCAGAAGGGGTCTGCCCCAGATACAGTCTGAACAATCGCTGTTTTCAGAACGGAGGCCTGAACCACACGATTTGTCACAGGTTTTGTCCAGTCCTCTCGCTCTAGAGCCACCTCAAGTCAACGATGTCAGACAGGCAGTTTCAAGAATCTCCAAAGTCCTCATAGCAACGGCTTAAAAGTAATGTCACTGGGTCACGCTACCTTGCGGCTGCCTTGTTAGGATGACTATTAACCCCAAAGCCACCCACATCAGCGCCCCGACCTACGAGGGCTTGCCTACAGTTCCCTCTTCCTCCCACCCTCCTCCCCCAGAACTGAGCCTCCACAGTCTACGATCTGCACGCTCTACTAGGATAGCGTCCCCTTCTCATTTCCTCTCCTCTCACGTTAACCGCGCCCTCTCACAAGGGCTGTGTTCTAAGCACCCTCTACTCTCCTTACTCAGCCGGACCACCCCCAACCCTATACCCACGCCCGCCCCCTCACATCATCCAAGACGCTTTCCCCCTCCAGCTGTCCGGCTCCATTGATGTTGCCGAAAAGGAAACCGGTTAAAGAAAATGGGCCGCCTCCAGCAGAATCTTCATCGCTGTCCGTGTCTGACATGATGGCGGTTGTGGTGTCACCGGAGGCTGCGGGCAGCAGCAAATCCCAGCCTGGTCCCATGGACCGGAAATAAAAACATTAGCCGCCCAGAAGTGACTTACAGGGCTCCTTGACCCCACCAGGCCCTACCGGAAGCGGAATGAGGGGGGTGGGAGGGGGGGGAAGTAACCGGAAAGACCGGCCGTCCTACGAAAAAGGAGAACTACTTTACTAACGGCTTTTGATTCGACCGTACGCGATCAGGAGGTTGGGTATGTGGAAAGCGGTTGGTCAAAGAAAATGTTTGGTCCCGCCCCCTTCCGCTAATCTGCGCAAGAGCATTCCCAGCATTTCACTGCGGTTCCTCCAATCAGAAGGAGTGCCTGGGTCACGTAGCCTACGTCCTAGTAACCGCGGGTCACCACGCTGTGGTACGCGGAAGTAAAGATTAGAAGCGGTCCTCCGTCCGGTCGGCCGCTTTGCTGCTGCTTCTGAAGGAGAGGCTGGCCGTAAATTGCACTGTCCCAGAGGTACCTATCCAGGTTGTTTTGAATTGGCATTTTCCCAGGGAAATGGAGTCCCCTCCCCCTCGGTTTCTTTCGGGAAGTGTGAAAAAGATGAGTAAAAGGAACGGCCGACCTTTCACCTAGGTTCACAACTGTGAACGTTTTCACAGGGTTTTTTAATTTCTGAACCATTTGAAAGTAGGTTACAAATGTGTGATTCTCCAGCCCTAAAAACGGACGTTTTTCTACGTAACCACAAAGTCGTTACTGCATCTTTTAAGATTAACATTAGATCATTATCATTTAACATACAGTTTTTATTTCGTATTGAGATTTCCCCAGTTGTCCTAGTTGGAGCGTTTTACACTTTAATCCAGGATCCGCTGAAGGTTTTTGCAATGCAGTTGGTAATCTCCCTTCAGTCTTAATCCAGAAACACCAGCCTTTTCTTTGTATTGCGTGATACTACGAATTTTTTTGGAAGAATCCTGGCAAATTATCTTGAAACTATTCCATATTCTGAATTCGTCTGATTGTTCAGATTGATTTACGTTAAATATTTTACCGGCCATCAGAAGGCGCAAACGTCAGGTTGTCACTCTACTGGTGATGATATATTTGAGCACCACATTGCTCCATCTCAAAGGCACATTTTTCCTTTTGTAATTAGTAAATGGGTTTGAGATTGTGTGAATATTCGCCCCAATGGTTTTAGCATCCTTTAATGATTCTTGCCTGAAGCAGTTATGTTGGGAGAGTGCAGAAGGGTGACTTTTCTAATTCTTAAATTCATTTTACACTTATTAAGTGAATTTATTCAGTAAAGAACTTGGTCTTACCTCCCTTCTCCCATTTTATTTTAATGTGTCATAATCTAGCACCATCATTATCCTTTTCGATGCTCAGACTGTTCCAAATTTGTCCAGTGGGACCCACTTCACTCTGGCTCCTGTGTTATTAGTCCCGAAGTACTTCCTCACTTTTTGGCACAAGATGTTCTAGGCTCACTCTGTACATTCCCTGTCCCAGACCTGATATAAGCCATTTCTCCAAGGAGCCCTGATATCTTTTAGTGGGGAATGGTATTTAGAAACTGGGGCATCATTGCTTATAGGCCCTTTTAGTGGAGAGAGCTAAAAAAAAAAATGAGTTTAAAGGGCACCTGGCTGGCTTAGTCGGTAGAGCCTTCAACTCTTGGTCTTGGGGCTGTGAGTTCAAGCCCCACGTTGGGTATAGAGCTTACATTTAAAAAAATAGGAATAAAAAGTGAGTTTATACTAATTCCTCCAATTCAAGTCTGACACCACAGGGCTCTCCTTCACTTTTCCCCATTTCATATTTCTATTTTGCTTCTCTTAAAATTCTGGTTCCTAACATCCATATATTGACTCTTTTCAGAATTGCAAGGTGGATACCACTACCAGCAATAAACCTAAGTTCAGAAGTTCTTTGCAGTTTTTTGTCCTTAGAATATATCCTATTAATGGGGCGCCTGGGTGGCTCAGTCATTAAGCGGCTGCCTTCAGCTCAGGTCATGATCCCAGGGTCCTGGGATCGAGCCCCGCATCGGGCTCCCTGCTCAGCAGGAAGCCTGCTTCTCCCACTTCCATTCCCTCTGCTTGTGTTCCCTCTCTCGCTGTGTTTCTCTCTGTCAAATAAAAAAAATCTTTAAAAAAAAAAATATATCCTATTAAGGATATGTAGTGTACTGTGTGTAAGAATTACTTGAATCATTTTTTTCTCTGTGGAGTTGTTTCTGTTTCTGGTCAACTTTATGATTTGCTTTTATTATCCTTTTTAAATACAATTTAATTTTTTAAGTATGTAAATTTTTACATGGTTAAAAGTAAAAAGTATGTAAAAGCTATTTCCAGAGAAGTTTTGCTCCTGTGCCTATGTCCTCTACCCCAGTACCCAGCCACTCCCTATAAGTAACCATTCATTAATTTCTGGTTTATCTTTCCTGTGTTTATTTTTTTATTGAGGTGTAATTGACATATAACATTATATTAGTTCCAGGTGTACAATATAATGACTTGATATTTGTACTTCCTATGTTTCTTTTTGCAAAAATAAGCCAATGAGTACACACATTCTTTTTCATTACACAAAAGGTAGCATTTAGTCTTTCACCTTGCTCTTTTTCACTTAATAATTTAGCCTGGAAATCACAGTGTACCACTTTGTAGCATGCTCCCTCATTCATTTTTATGGCTCCTTGATACTTCTTTGCATGGATATCCCTTGGAATGTTAACAGTTACATTTCTAGGCTAGATGACAAACATCTGCGAAAACCTGCACAGTAGCTGAGATGCCGCACTTTGGTAATGAAAAGTTAGGAGAATACTATTGCTATACTAATATTTAAAACAAAAAAGCAGAATGGAATATGTTTTTAAATGTGTACTTAATTTTCTTAAAGATTTTATTTATTTGACAGAGAGAGCACCAGAGAGCACAAGCAGGGGGAACAGCAGAGGGAGAGGGAGAAGCAGCCTCCTGGGATCATGACCTGAGCCAAAGGCAGCTGCTTAACTGACTGAGCCACCCAGGCACCCTAGATGCTTGTGCTTAAGGAAAAGCAGATCCAGCGAGAGGTAGCTAGAGGCTTATAGAATGGAGAAGGGGCAGGGGCACATCTGCTTGGCTTAGTCGGTTAAGCATCTGCCTTCAACTCAGGCCATAATCCCAGGGTCCTGGGATCGAGCCTCATGTTGGGCTCCTGGCTCAGTGGGGAGTCTTCTTCCTCTCCCACTCCCCATGCTTGTGCTCTCTGTCAAATAAATAAAATCTTTAAAAAAATAATTTAAAGGGGCGCCTGGGTGGCTCAGTCGTTAAGCGCCTGCCTTCGGCTCGGGTCGTGATCCCAGGGTCCTGGGATCGAGCCCCGCCTTGGGCTCCTTGCTCGGCAGGAAGCCTGCTTCTCCCGCTACCATTCCCTCTGCTTGTGTTCCCTCTCTAGCTGTGTTTCTCTCTGTCAAATAAATAAAAATCTTTAAAAAAAAATAATAATAATTTAAAAAAACGAGGAAGGGGACTTCACATACTGTAAATACTTAAGATGCTATTTTTTTTTTAAAAATTTTATTTGACAGAGAGAGACACAGCGAGAGAGGGGACACAAGCAGGGGGAGTGGAAGAGGGAGAAGCAAGCTTCCCGCCAAGCAGGAAGCCTGATGCGGGGATCAAACCCAGGACCCCAGGATCATGACCTGAGTCAAAGGCAGCTGCTTAACGACTGAGCCACCCAGGTGCCCCTTAAGATGCTATTCTTGACTGGAAACGTGGTTTTGTGTAAATTTACCACATGACCCAGCAATTTCTAGCACTCCAGTATATACCCAAGAAAACTGAAAACACGTCCACACAAAACCTTGTACACAGGGGTGCGTGGCTCATTTGGTTAAGTGACTGCCTTTGGCTCAGGTCATGATCCCAGGGTCTTGGGATCAAGCCCCATGTCAGGCTCCCTGCTCTGCGGGGAGTCTGCTCCTCCCTCTCCCCCTGCTTCTGAGCGCGTGCTCTCTCTCTGTCAGATAAATAAATTAAAATCTTAAGCTTTCTCTCTCTCTGTCAGATAAATGAAAATCTTAAAAAAAAAAAACCTTGTTCACAAAAGTTTACAACAGCAGTATTCCTAATAGCTAAAAGGTAGAAGCAATCCAAATTCCCCCCAATTATAAGTAGATAAACAATGGTATATCCATACAGTGGAATATTATTCAGCAATAAAAAGAAACAAAGTAGGGGCACCTGCCTGGCTCAGTTGGTGGAGCACGTGACTCTTGATCTCAGTGTTGAGAGTTCAAGCCCCACGTTGGGTGTAGATATTATAAATAAACAAACTTTAAAGTTTTCCCCCCTCTTGATTATTAGTAAAGAAAGCACTGTTTTAGGCAAGGTCACCCTCTAAAGGGGAACAGAGAGGTCTATGAGTAAATTTCCTAGTGCTGACCAGGAAAATGGGTGTTGACTGGTTAAAGGTTATATTCCTGGTGAAACTTCACACTGGTGAAGTTAGGTATTAAGTCTTGGTTTTACTGATCTTGGGCTCCTAACCTTAGTGAATCCATTTTGGGCCTGTGGTTTTTTTTTCTGACACTAGGTACTATAGAAGATAAAAGATACATGGAACTTTTATACATGTATACATGTAACTTTTTTATACATGTAACTTTTTTGATACTATGTACTATAGAAGATAAAAGATACCTAGAACTATGGGAATTTATTTTTTTTTAATTTTATTTATTTATTTTGACAGATCACAAGTAGGCAGAGAGGCAGGCAGAGGGAGAGAGGGGGAAGCAGGCTCCCTGCTGAGCAGAGAGCCTGATGCGGGGCTGGATCCCAGGACCCCAGGATCATGACCTGAGCTGAAGGCAGAGGCTTTAACCCACTGAGCCACCCAGGCGCCCAACTATGGGAATTTAAAGAACACTTTAGATTACTTTCAAATGACCAAGGTTCTTTGAGGGAATAGAGCAGTTCTCTTACTTAAAGATATAGTCAGGGATGCCTGGGTGGCTCAGTTCGTTAAACCTCTGCCTTTGGCTCAGGTCGTGATCCCAGGGTCCTGGGATCAAGTTCTACATCCGGCTCCTAGCTCAACAGAGAGCCTGCTTCTCCCTGTCACTCTGCCTGCTGCTCTCCCTGCTTGTACTCTCTCTCTCTCTCTCTCTCTCCCCCTCCCTGTCAAATGAGTAAAATATTTTAAAAAAGATATAGTCAAACTAGGATGCACTGAGGGGAAAAATAGGAGAGGCAATAAATATAATTAGGGAGGTAGAGTGGAGGAGAAAGCCTTTCTTGATTTTCCCTGCAAGATAAAAGTAAGTTTGGTCAAAAAAAAAAAAAATTCCCCCCCCCCAAAAGAAATAAAGTACCAATATGTGCTGCAAAATAGATAAACCTTGAAGACATTATGCTGAATAGAGGAAGTGAGTTCCAAATGACCACATATTGGGTGAGCCTGACTGGCTCAGTTGGTAGAGCGTGCAACTCTTGATCTCAGGGTCATGAGTTTAAGCCCCATGGTGGGTGCAGATCTTACTTAATTTAAAAAAAAGACCACATTTTATTTGATTCCATGTACGTGAAATGTTCAGAAAAGAAGAAGTAGATTATTAGTTGCCTAGGGCTGGAGGCGTGAACACAGATTCACTGCATGAGTGATCTCTTTGAGGTGACAGAAATGTTCTAAAACTGGATTTTTGTTGGGGCGCCCAGCTGGCTCAGTCAGTAGAACATGCGACTCTGGATCTCAGGGTAGAGTTTGAGCCCCACCTTTGGTGCAGAGATTACTTAAAAATAAAATCTTGGTGCGCCTGGGGGCTCAGTTGGTTAAGCATCTGCCTTTGGCTCAGGTCATGATCCTGGCACCCTGGGATGGAGTCCTACACTGGGTTCCCTCCTTGAAGGGGAACCTGCTTCTCCGTTTCCCTGCCTTGTGCTCTCTCTCACACTCACTCGCTCTCAAATAAATAAAATCTTAAAAAAAGAAAACTGGATTTTGGTGACAGCTGTGTAAGTAAATTTACCAAAAGTCATTAAACTGTACACCTGAAATGGGTGAATTTTTTGGTATGTAAATTGTAGTTCAATAAAGCTGTTTGCAAAGCAAAACAAAACACAACATGGTTTTGCTCTTCCTCACTAGTCACTTAATAGTGCACCAGCGCTACACACAATTAACAGTATCAGTGCATTTTTATAATAGGAGGATATTTTCCTGAAATAACCGGAAGAGGCAAAGGACGTTAAAGTTATATCCTATATTTACAACTCTAGTCTCTACTACTGTAATACCTGTAATACAATAGGAGTGTGATCATTGCTTACTGAATGTAGCGTACTAAGTGAGAAAAATCATCCACAGGGAACTAACTGGCCTCTCATTGGTGAAAACCAGCAGGAACGAGAGAATCAATGTTAGCAGGGAAGACAGTTCCCTACCCTGATTGAGGTAGAAAAAGAAGTACAGTTACACATAGGTGTGATGTGGAATATAATTATAGTTATTCCGTCCTTTGCAAGTTGAAAGGGATTTAGAAACCACTCAGAGGAGGAGGGTTGAGGAATTGCTTTGATTTTTAGAAAGCAACAGACCCAGTGAAATCAGAAAAGTTTATTGCCATTCATTATGAACAATTTAAAAGTGATATTAGCATGTTAGTCGTCATACAACTCTTTTTAAGTATAAAAATCAAGATGTCAGTGTATGTTTAGGACCATCAACTCAGCCCAATACAAAACCATACTCTCAGACTTGTGGATCACACCTCCCTTGTTGGAGGACGCGAGTTTGACCGCCCAGGCTTACATTCGAGATCTTGCCAGGCAGAGCAGGAGCAGGAGGCATTATTAAATTATAAGCCAGTTAAAAAGATTTCAGTAGCTAAATGGAAAGTTCCCAGAGACACAGGTGACAGCCGTGTCTCTGGCCCCTTTCAACCATGAAGTCCATAAGGACCTCAGGCAACATCAGTCCGAACATCCTGAGACCAGAATACGCTCGAGCAACAGGTGCTTCATCTGGCTGCCCGTGGGAAAACTCGGTGACTACACAGAGCAGTTGGCACCCGTGCCCACAGACCGGTTGACTCCTACAGTCCCCCCCAGTGGACCCCCACTTTCCAAAGTGCTATTGGGTCTTAGTTTAGGAGGGCCACCCTCACCCTCTTCCAGTTAGCACCGTGTTCATACGGAGCCCTGACCCGCAACAGGAGGCCCTGGGTCACACACCAGAACTAGATACAGTACTTTGAAACTGAGAAGACATCTACCAGACAATGCTACCCATCCTGGATCATCCACAGCTTTAGACAATGGTGCAAAAATACACACCAATGAATTACTACATGAAGAGGAGAGTGCAGTGATACAGGAAAAGCAAAACAGAACACTTTAGTCCATGGTGAGGGAAAGGAAAATGAGGAGGAGGAGGAACAGTGAACTTACGTAACCTTTTACTTTCTAACAATACTTGGTATCTGCTTGACCTCTAGCTTTCCGATTCTCCGAGAATAGGGGTGCCAGATTTAGCAAATAAAAATACAGGATGTCCCATTAAATTCGAATCTCAGATAAAGAGCAAATTTTTTTTTACTCTATTCCCAAATACTGCATACTTACACTAAAAAATTATTTGTAAAAACAAAAAACCCAAAAACAAAAACTACTCTTTCTTATCTGGCAGCTCTGTCCAGGAGAATAAGTTAACCTGAGGACTAATCTGATCATATATTGTCAAAGAGCAACAGCAAGACCACACCAGAGCAAAGCACAGACACTTCATTCGCCGCAGAAGGAGCTAGGTGATTCTTTTAACTCCATTTCCCAAACTCAGAGATCCGCTCTTATTTTGACAGGGTAGGGAGGATCTGTGCCCAGTGGAGTTGTCAACTGCTATCTGCCAGATGGAGAAGGAAGTTTTCCTTCCATATCAAAGGAGGTCAAAAATACAACAAGGGAGAATAAGGCTTACTAGGGTAAGGAATGTGACCCCTACTGCCGCAGGGCAGGCTGAGCAACTCCAGCAAAATCCCTACTGATGTTGACAGCCCCATGGTCTGGAAATCTAACGTACTCCAGCTTTCTTTGAGCAACTAAAAGACCTCAATAGGCAACCAGGACTGAAAACGCGCGCGCGTGCGCGCGTACACACACACGTACAGAGGAGGGAGGAACAGGAAGAGAGCAAGGTAGGACACTGAGAAGAATCACACAACTCCCTGATAATGACTGGCAGAATATTTTGGTTGGTTGGTTGGTTGGTTGATTTATGGGGTTAACCTTCAGTGGTCTTTCCCTAAAGCAGAAGCCGGCAGAAAAAAAGGGGCCTCACAGAGGCCTCAGGGACACAGCTTTATGGGGAATTAATTCCACATCACCAGGCCCATAGTGCTATCATAATCTAATAGCAGATCTGACCATCAGACCCCATATCCAATGCACTAGTGTGACTAAGTGCCAAACCCATTTCCTAAGGGTGGAAGAGGAAGCAGTAACAAGTCCATGGCTAATAAACAGTCCTCTCAAAGGCATAAAGAGGGAAACAACAAAAAGAACAGGACCACATTATGCTTTTTTTTTTCCCCCACAGCCTCTTTGGGAATTTCTAGTTCCTCTTAATCTAGCATCTCTGAAACTGTGTTTCCAGAGATGTTAACAGGTGTTGCATGGGAGGAGAAAAAAAAAATTCGGTGACATATATTTGGGAAATGTTGCCCACTTATTAAAAGTTATAAATCCCTCCAGTAGAGGAACCTGTTCAGTTTTATTTAAATCACTGGTTACCAGAAGGGAGGGGGGTGGGGAAGCTGGGGTAAATAGGTGATGGGGATTAAAGGACACTTGTGATGAGCACCAGGTGTTGTGCAAAAGTGTTGAATCACTATATTGTACACCTGAAACTAACATTACACTGTATGTTAACTAACTGGAATTTAAATAAACACTTAAAAAAAACCCCACTTGTTCCTGACTTACTTGACCACAGAACCTTGTTAAGGAACATCTATTAGTTATCTCCCAGAACTTTGAAAAATGCTGCTTAACCGTTTTTTGCAAACATGTCTCATTTCCAGAATGGGAAGAACATGTCGACGCTGGGAACACCCAGGAATCACATATAAAATGATTTTCCAAAATTAGTATGTCAGAAAGCTTAAGGCAATGCTTTGAAAACTGTAGAAACTTGTCCTTCTGGGAGGCACTTGCTCAATGGTAAATACAGCTAGGAAAGCTAATTCAGAGGTAAAAGTCAGTCAGTCAGTCTCTCTCTCACTCTCTACCTCTCCCCAAACTTCCTCCAAAAGGTTCAGACCAAACTTCAAAGCAGCCATGTACAAACGAGGCTGTCTTTGTTCCTCCAAAAGCCCGATAACCTGGAGTCTAGGGTTTCTAGGAAAAGAGACAAATGGCTCATGCTGGCATTGTTCAATGCTATCAAAGGAATCCCTCTTATTCCCCCTTCGGTACAGTCCCCGAGTAGCACCCCAAAAGCTATAAAAGGACACACTTCTTGGTATTCTTCTTTGTGGCAGGGTAAAGCACAGCCCGGACAGCTTCTGAAAATACCTCGTGCACCCCATCCTGCATCAGGGCTGAACATTCTAGATACTTCACAGCCCCCACCTGCTTAGCCAGGGAAGTGCCTTGCTGAGGCGTTGTGGGCACTAGGCTCTGTTCCTTCAGCTTCTTCACTGTCTCAATGTCATCCCGCAGGTCTCTCTTGGTACCTACCAGCAGAACAGGCACATTGGGGCAATGATGAGAGACCTCGGGGTGCCACTTATGCCTCACATTGGCATACGAGGATGGGTTGCCAATGGAAAAACAAATGACAAAGATATTGGTCTGGGGGTAGGACAGTGTTCGCAGTCGGTCGTACTCCTCTTGGCCAGCTGTGTCCCACAGGTTCAGGCTGACGATCTGGCCATCCACAGACGTCTGGGCACTATAGTTGTCAAAGACCGTGGGGATATACTCCTCAGGAAAGGCATTCGTTGTATAACTGATGAGGAGGCAGGTCTTACCTACAGCCCCATCTCCTACAACCACACATTTGATTGTCTGCATTCTTCCCTTGGAGTCCTAAGTGCAAGAGAGAAAGAAAGAACGTTCACAGATCCTTGGTTCATTCGGGGAGCCTAAGCTTTATAAACACTTCTCTCTGAGGAGAAAGAGAGGAGGTAGGACCTTCCCCCACTGCCCATCCCCTTAATACTATAGAAGTAGTCAGCTGGGAAAGACTATATAGGGCAAGAGTTCTTACCGTAGAATCCATGGACTGCTAGAGGATAAACTTCAGTAGGTCCCGGAAGCCGCCTCTGAAGTAGGCAATATTATGTGTAGGTACATAAGTGACTTTTTCTGGAAGGAAGATCCAAAACTGTCATCAGATTGTCAAAAAGGGCTGTGAGCCCAAAAAGATTAAAAACCATTCACATATGTAGGTATTTATGTTACATTTTTGCCAGGAGGTCTGGCTATACTCTATCAAAGGTGCTGAAACATAGTGGGTGTTCAATAAATTGAAACTAATTTTTTAAATATCATTGATGTTGGGGTGCCTGGATGGTGCAATTGGTTAGGTATCCAACTCTTGATTTCGGCTCAGGTTGTGATCTCAGGGTCATGGGATGGAGCCCTGCATTGGGCTCCAGGCTCAGTGCAGAGTCTGCTTGAGATTCTCTCTCCCTCTTCCTCTGCCCCTCCCGCTCATGCATGCACGTTCTCTCTCTCTCTCTCTCTCTCTCTCTCAAATAAATATATCTTAAAACACACCGATATAGAAAGGAGGTTCTAAAGGTTGAAACAAAAGAAATATGGCTCTTACTTTGGGTCTGTGGCCATAGACCCAGCAAAGAAATCTCTGTTCCTAACAGTGACGTCACAAAATTGGAGCAACGTAGGTTAGTCAGACTTAGCCACCCAGAGTAGTTAAGAGTCCAGGCTCTAATGTCAAGCCACCTGGAGTCCAAAACCAGTCCTTTCTTTTTCTAAGCTTTATCGACTTGGGCAAACTTTTCACCCACGGCTTACCTGAAAGAATGTTTGTGTAGTACTTATCAGTGCTCTCAAATAAAATATTTTTTAAGAATTGAGAATCAATTAGTTTCTCACCTTAGGAATTTGGGGGAATAGATACATCCCTCATCCTGTTGTCTTTTTTTTTTTTTTAAGATTTTTATTTATTTGAGAGAGAGAAAGAGCACTAGCAGTGTGAAGGGCAGAAGGAGAAACAGACTCCCCACTGAGCAGGGAGCCCGATGCGGGGCTCGATCCTGGGACCCTGGGATCATGACCTGAGCCGAAGGCAGATGCTCAACTGAAAGAGCCACCCAGGTGCCCTAAAGGCAACTTCTCTTTACTCTGACTGAAAATAAGATGTTTTGTTTTGTTTTGTCTGTGATATGGGCCTAATGTAGACCTTAGCTTATAAGACAACAGAGGGGCGCCTGGGTGGTTCAGTTGGTTAAGCATCTGCCTTTGGCTCAGGTTGTGATCCCAGAGTCTTGGGATTGAGTCCCACATCGGGCTCCCTGCTCAGCGGGGAGTCTGCTTCTCCCTCTCCCTCTGCCCCTCCCCTCTGCTTGCTCGTGCGCGCTCGCTCTCTCTCTCTCTCTCAAATAAATAAAATTAAATCTTAAAAAAAAAAAAAAAGAAAAGTTGGCCTTCTGAGTGTGCTTCACACAGGCCCACTAGAGGTAGCTCTCTTCCCACACAGCCAATTCTGACTTGCAAGGCATTCCACCTAGAAGCCTTCATTAGCACAGTCCCACAGCTAAAAGTCCAGAGTGTAATTCAGCTCTAGTATTCACTGACCATCAGCCCTATCTTTTTCCATCTAGGAATAGGATCAAACATACAAGGTCAATGGAAAAAGGGTAAAGTCACCGTCATATTCTTTGAGATAGTCTTTCTTGATTTTCCCAGTCTGGATTAACTTCCTTCTCCTCTGAATTCCTATAGCAATTCCTACGTGAACAACTCTTCTTCCCAGCCTGCTGTTATCATCTGGTAGCCAACGTCTCTGTTCAAAGTGACTGCTTTTAGGACAACTGTGCATCTGAGGGAGTTGCTGAACCAGAGCAAACTCTTAGGCCCAAAGACCACTTGGCACCCCAAGCTCAGCTCCTCATCTCGATAACCAGGAAAAGGCATCTACACTCATTTCTGCTTGTTTATATCTCCTAACCCTCCTGGTATATACGGTCTGCAGATGGGTGGGCACTCAAGCCACACTGATGGCTGAGGGCCTAGATGATGAAGGGCAGCTAGAACATCCCAGATCTGAAACAAAACCCAGGACATCCTCACCCGTAGCAAACTCTCTATGAAAGGGAGGATTCAGGAAAAGTCCCAGGTATTTTGGGGGGCTACTTTGTACAATTAATCGACTCATTTATTCAGCCCACATGTTCATCATGTTATTTACTTACGTGTATATTTGAAATTATCCATAGTTAAAAAGTTTAAAAATACCAAAAAATATATTGAGAAGAATTAAAAACAGGATCTCAAAGCAATACTTGTACACCAATGTTCATTGCAACATCATGCACAAGAGCCAAGAGGCGGAAGCAACCTAAAGACCAATCAACAGATGAACACATATAAAGAAAATGTGAGAGAGAGAGAGAGAGAGAGAGATAAAGGTTGTATATTATTCAACCTTAAAAAGAAGGAAATCTTGGAGCGCCTGGCTGGCTCAATCGGTAGAGCATGCAACTCTTGATCTCAGGGTCGTGAGTTCGAGCCCCACATTGAGCATGGAGCCTACTTATAAAAAAAAGAGAGAGAGAAGGAAATCTTCTTACACTACAACATGGATGAAACTTGAGGACATAGGCTAAGTGAAATCACATAAAGAACCATATACTGCATGATTCCACTTACATGAGGTATCTAGAGTAGTCAAACACATAAAAACAGAAAGTAGAATGGTAGTTGCCAGGGCTGGGAGAGGGGAAATGGGGAGGGTTTTTAAAAAAATTTATTTATTTAAAAAAAAATGTATTTATTTTAGAGAGAAAGAGAGAGTAGGAGGAGGGGCAGAGGGAGAGAATCTTCAAGCACAGTCCCTGGTGAGCATGAAGCCTGATGCAGGGCTATATCTCACAACCCATGAGATCATGACTTGAGCCAAAATCAAGAGTCAGACGCTTAACCGACTGAGCCACCCAGGCACCCAACCGAGAGTTGTTTATTGGTGACAAAGTTGCAGTTTTGCAGGGTGCGTGGGTGACTCAGTTGATTAAGCATCTGACTCTTGATTTCTGCTCAGGTCATGATCTCGGGGTCCTGGGATCCAGCTTAAAGTGGGGGGGGGGGATGCTCAGTGGGGAGTCGGCTTGTCTCTCTGCCCCTCCTCCCACTCATGCTCCCAGGCTCAACTACTGTCTCAAATAAATAAAATCTTTAAAAAAGAAAGTTTCAATTTTGCAAGATGAAAAATTCTAGAGATCTTCCACACAGCAATACACATATAGTTAACATTACTGTACTGTATATTTAAAAATGAAATACTAAAGTATTTAGTATTGAAATACTAAAAATAAAAATATTTTTAAAGGGTTTGGAGCTCTGAGAGAAGGCTAGGAGTAATAAGAGAAAGGCAAATGAGAAAAGCTTATTTAACTCAGCCTCAGGATCTAGCACAATGCTGTCCTGTCATGGATTGCCTACAGCTTTGCCCTCCTCATCCCCACCACTATCTACGTTCTCCTTACTCCTATGGGCAACGCACTGCAAGAGGGGACTCAAAAAAGAGTAAAAAGAAAGACTGCTAGAAGCTTACAATCTTGTGGGAAAGGCAGGACTCATACGAAAAGGCAAACAATAATACAAAGTAATGCATGGCTCACAGGGGAAAAAAAGTTGCTATGGGGAAGCAAAGGGAAACTAAAAAACGAGAGCTTATTATAGGCATTGTGCCAAATACTTTTACATATCTTATTTAAGCCTCACAGTAGCACTGGGAAGCAGACATCAGAGCAACTCCGAGATCTTCGGGTATGCCTCTAGGATTGTAAATTGGGAGAGGACTGCTCCTGCAGAAACCCAGAAAGTTCCCTTCCCAGCCATTCACAGTGAACTGGAATTACAGTTTCTTCTAAATCTTCCCATCGTCTGACAAAGTATCCTTCTTCACATGTACAGTCTGGGTAGGAGTCAATTTTGTCCTAGGTTGGACACAATGTAAAAGACCCAGGAAGAGTCAAGACAAGAATGCAGCTCAAAGGATTACTGTTTCTAGCACATTCTCCTCCAGATCGGGGTTCACCCTCTCCGTTAAGTCAAAGCCAGTTGCACTTGAAATCACGCTGTAACTCTCTGAAACCAAAACAATTCAGCAGAAGACCCCCCATCTGTATTCACTACTCTCCACAACCTAGTTCCTTTACTAAACACCGGCAGCTTTCCCACACCGAAGACTACCTTCTTCGGTTCAAGTCCAGCCGAAGGCGGCTTTGGGGCTCTCGAGGCCGAAGGAAGCCATGGGAACACTGCCCAAACCGGAGCCAGGGGAAGACTACCCCGCGGCTGGAAACAACCAGAGAGGCAGCTGTAGTGACCCAGCAACAGCCCCACAAGCCCGCTCGGCACTTCCCTCGCATCCTTCTCCACCAAGCCTACTCGGTTCCGGGACTTCCTAGGGACTCGTGAGCCCGGGACCGAGCCCTGCCCCACAAGAGATTCGCAAGTAGCAAGAGCGGGCTCAGCTGTCCCCCGTAGGCATACACCTCAGCCCACCCTCCAGTGCCTTCCATCTCAGGAATGGCTTACAGACTCACGCAAGCGTCCGGGGCTGGGGAGACTCCCGAAAAGTGTGGAGGATGAAGGGGGGTGCGGAGGCGCTGGGGGCGTCTGTGTGTGTGTGCGGGATTCTCCGTAAAGATTACCTGGAAAAGCCAAGCGGTCGTCCTCCTCAGCTGTGCGTCGCAGCGGGAAGAGCCTCCCAGCGCGACTCTAGCCGGGACGGGCAGGCGGGGCCGGCTCGGCGCAACATCCGGGCACCTACCGAGTCCCACCCCACCCCACCCCCCCCGCCCCGTCGTCAGACGCTGCCTTGGCTGGGTGCCCCGATACCTCCTGGGAAGTGGAGTCCTAGCGCCAGCCTCACTGTCTGCGACTCACAGGCTTCTAGACTGACTACCCTTTGGGGTAATCGAGGGTTACTTGGATCCGGCCCCCAGGTGCGGGCCCCCCAAGACGAGTTACTCGGTGCAGACGTCCCCAAGGCTCCTCTTTCCCTTGGCAAAGTGAGGCCGCCCCCTCCTCCCCCGACCCTGGTTTCCTCCTCCAGACTAGCCCTGACCTAAGGAGGCAGGCGGGAAACTGAAGTATTAGGAAAAACGGAGGCGATAAAAGGAAATGAGGTAGTGAGCGAATTAGGGTCACTTTCAGTCACCATATTAATTTGCATTTTCTGGAGTTTTCTGTAAGTGGGCTCACACAGCATGCACTCCTTTTTTAGCGGCTTTCTTGAGATATAAATTTACATACCACACAATTCACTCATTTAAATTGTACAGTTGAGGGGTCCCTGGCTACCTGAGTCAGTAGAGCCTGTGACGCCTGATCTTGGGGTTGTAATTTCCTCCCTGCCTTGGGTGTCGAGATTGCTTAAAAATAAAAAATCTTTAAAAAATTTTTGTACAATTCAATGTGTTTTTGTGTCACATTATTATTTTTTTTTTAAGATTTTTTTTTTTTTTTATTTGACAGAGAGAAACACAGCGAGAGAGGGAACACAAGCAGAGGGAATGGTAGCGGGAGAAGCAGGCTCCCTGCTGAACAGAGAGCCCGATGCGGGGCTCGATCCCAGGCCCCCGGGATCTGACCTGGACCGAAGGCAGACGCTCAACGACTGAGCCACCCAGGCGCCCCTTATTTTTTTTTTTTTTTTTAATGGTGGTAACTCTGCATAACAAAATTTGCCCTTTTACCCATTTTCAAGTGTAAAATTCCGGGACATTAAGTACACTCACAACGTTGCGCAAAAACATCACCACTGATATTACCATTATCATCCCAAACAGAAAACTCTGTACCCGTTAAGCAATAACTCTTCATTCCCCCCTGCCTCCAACCCCTGGAAACCAACTTTCCGTCTCCATGAATTTGACTTTTCTAGTTACCATTCATTTATTGATGGACATTTTGGTTTTTTCCAACTTTTGACTATTGTGAATAATGGTGTTATGAACACTGGCTTATAAGAATCTGGTTTTCTTGTCTTTCTCTATTGTTTCTGTTGTGCCGATTTTCACTCTGATCTTCATTATTTTTGTTCCTTAACTTTGAGTTTTATTTGCTCTTCTTTTTACTGAAGTGAAAGCTGAAGTCACTTTTCAGATGTTTCTTCTGTTCTAATATAGGTTTTTACTGCATAAACACTACTCGCTAAGGGGCATCTGGGTGGTTCAGTGGATTAAGCAACCGATTCTTGATTTTGGCTCAGGTCGTGATCTAAGAGTCACGAGATCGAGGCCTGTGTCAAGCCTGCTTAAGATTCTCTCTCTCCTTTTCTCTCTGCCCCTCTCTCCAGCTCTTGCATGCTCCCCTCTCTCTCTCAAAATAAATAAATAAAATATATTTTTAAAAATTACCCCTAAATACTTTGTTAGCAGAATGTCATAAATTATATGTGTGGTTTCATCTTTATTCAATTCAAAATATTTTCTAATTTCTCTTTTGATTTCTTCTTTGACTCATGGGATATCTAGAAGTGGATTGTTTCATTTTCAAATATTTGAGGATTTTCCAGAGATCTTTTGGTTGTTGATGTGTAATTTAATTTCATTTCGTTAGAGAATATATTTTGTATGACTTGACCCTTTTGAATTCACTGAGACTTTTTTTGTGGCCTAGAATATGGTCTATCCTGGTAAATGCTCCACGTGCACTTGAAAAGAATGTGTATTTTGTTGTTATTGGGTGGAGTGTTCTAAAAATGTCAGCTGGGTCAGTTTGGTTGATAGTGTTGGTCACTTCTGTATCCTCACTGATTTTACACTTCCACGTTCTATTGAGAGAGAAGAGTATTGAAATCTCTGGCTAGAACTGTGGATTTGTCTAGTTTTCCCTGCAGTTTGTCAGTTTTTGATTCATGTATTCTGAAGCTCTTATATTACGCACACACATATGTAGAATTGTTATGTGGTCTTGTTTTCCATTTGTCCCATCTCTTCTTGGTTCTCTTTTTCCTCTTTTTCTGCCTTCTTTTGGATTAATCAGTATTGTTTTTTTTTTTAATTTAAAAAAAATTTTTTTAAAGATTCTATTTATTTATTTGACAGAGAGAGATCACAAATAGGCAGAGAGACAGGCAGAGAGAGAGGGGGAAGCAGGCTCCCCGCTGAGCAGAGAGCCCGATGTGGGGCTCGATCCCAGGACCCTGAGATCATGACCTGAGCCGAAGGCAGAGGCTTTAACCCACTGAGCCACCCAGGCGCCCCTAATCAGTGTTGTTTTAATTTCACCTTTCTGTCCTTATTGGCTTATTAGCTTTACATCTCTGTTTTGTTATTCTAGTGGTTGCTTATAGGTTTATTATATACAGCCATACCTTACCAGTCTACCTTCAAGTGTTATTATACCACTTCATGTAGGTACCATTTCTTTTATGCTTCCATTTCTCTCTTCTTGGACTTTACATTGTTGTTATGCATTTTACTTTTACCCCAAAATACATTGTTATTATTTTTGTTTAAGCAGTTAAATTTTTTATTTTATTTATTTATTTATTTATTTATTTATAAAACGATTTTATTTATTTATTTGACAGAGAGAGATCACAAGCAGGCAGAGAGGCAGGCAGAGGGAGAGGGGGAAGGAGGCTCCTGGCCGAGCAGAGAGCCCGATGCGGGGCTCGATCCCAGGACCCTGAGATCATGACCCGAGCCGAAGGCAGAGGCTTAACCCACTGAGCCACCCAGGCGCCCCAGCAGTTACATTTTTTAAAGATTTATTTATTTTAGAAAAAAAGAGAGAGAGAGAACGTGCATGAGTGCGGGGAGGGGCAGAGAGAGAGAATCTTCACTCAGACTCCCCATTGAGCATGGAGCCTCATGTGGGACTCAATTCCAGGCCCCAGGATTATGACCTGAGCCGAAGGTAGACACTTAACCGACTGAACCATCCAGGCACCCCAACAGTTAATTTTTACTAGACTTTGTTTTATTTTAATTTTTTTAAAGTAAGCCCTACCCCCAGCATGGGACATGAACTCATGACCCCAAGATCAAGAGTCACATGCTCTACCAACTGAGCCAGCCAGGTACCCCAATAGACTTTATTTTTTAGAGCAGTTTTACGTACAGCAAATTGAGCAAGAATTACAGAGAATTTCCATATATCTCCTGCCCCCACACAGGCAGAGGCTACCCGGCTATCTCAACATCCCACACCACCAGAGTAGCACATTTGTTATAACTGATGAACCTACGTTGACACATTGTTACTATCCAAAGTTCACGGTTTACATTAGAGTTCACTCTTGGTGTTGTATATCCAATGAGTTTTGACAAATATACAATGACATATATCCACTATTATAATAGCATACAGAATAGTTTCACTATCCTAAAAACCCTCTGCCTATTCATTCCCCTCTCCCCACAATCCCTGGCAACCACGGATCCATAGTTCTGCCTTTTCCAGAACACCATATATTTGAAATCATACAATATGTAGGCCTCTCAGATTGGCTCTTTCTCTTCAGTAATGTGCATTTGAAGTTCTTCAATGTCTTTTCATGGCTTGATGGCTCATTTCTTTTTAGTGAATAACGTTCTGTTGTCTGGATGTACCTCAGTTCGTTTATGTATTCACCTTCTGAAGGACGTCTTGGTTGCTTCCAAGATTTGGCAATTATGGATAAAGCACTATAAACATCTAAGTGCAGGTTTTTGTGTGGTCATGAGTTTTCAATTCATTTGGGGAAATATGAATGTGATTGCTGGCCCAAATGGGAAATTATCTTTTTTAAAACATAGCTTTACTGGGGTAAAAATTTACACATCATAAATTCACCCATTTTAAATGTGCAACTAAATGATTTTTAGTATATTGACAATGTTGGGGCGCCTGGGTGTCTCAGTTGGTTAAGCACCTGCCTTCGGCTCAGGTCCTGATCGCAGGGTTCTGGGATCGAGTCCCACAACCGGGGGGAGTGGGGGGGAAAATCCCTGCTCAGCAGGGAGTCTGCTTCTCCCTCTCCTTCTACCCCTACCCCCTGCTCATGCTCTCTTTCTCTGAGATAAATAAATCTTTAAAAAACTCCTTTGTCAGACATATGTCTTGTGATACTTTCTTCCACTCTGTGGCCTGTGTATCATTTTCTGAAATAGCAGAAGTTTTTAATTTTGATATGTTCAAGTTTTTCGTTTATGCTTAGTGCTTTTTTTGGTCCTCTCCTGTGTAAGAGATCGTTGCCTATATTTTTCTGTATTTTATAGCTTTCATTGCCAATATTTATATCTCTTATTTTGATTTCTCATTTCACTGCATTGGTTAGGACTTCTAGGATAATGCTGAATGGTAGCTAATTTACCTATGAAAGTCTGTGATTAGGTTTTAGGCAATAACAGTGAGACTGGAGAGAAGCTAGAGACATTACAAAGGAAGACTCAATAGAACTTGGTAACTAAGGGGGATGAAAGATAATTAAATAATTAAATGACTTGGATGTTAAGATTAGGAACAGGGAGGGGGCCTGGGTGGCTCAGTGGGTTATAAGCCTCTGCCTTCAGCTCAGGTCATGATCTCAGGGTCCTGGGATCGAGCCCCGCATCGGGCTCTCTGCTCAGCGGGGAGCCTGCTACCCCCCCCCCTTCTCTGCCTTCCTCTCTGCCTACTTGTGATCTCTCTCTCTGTCAAATAAATAAATAAAAATCTTAAAAAAAAAATTAGGAACAAGGAAAACGAAGTTGCCGTTATCAGAAACGAAACAATGAAGAAAGTTATTTGAAGAGAAAGATAAGTTCCGTTTTAGATATTTTCATTTTGAGTTTACAATGGGGCTTTTATGCAGAGGTGTCCTCTAGGCAGTCAGAGAACGGGCGTTTGGATGAGAGGCTTGGGCTGGAGACAAAGATTTTAGAGTCATCAGCAAAGGTGATAACTGAAATAATAATGTATATTGTTACTTGAAAGAAGAGAAGTTAGGGGCGCCTGGGTGGCTCAGTTGATTAAGCATCTGACTTTGGCTCAGGTCATGATCTCAGTGTCCTGGGATCAAGCCCCGCAACAGGCTTGGTGTTAGTGGAGAATCTGCTTGTCCCTCTCCCACTCTCTCTCCTCTGCCTCTCCCCCTGCTCGGGTTCTCTCTCACTTACTCTCTCTCTCTCTCAAATGAATAATTTTTTTTTTTTTTTAAAGAAGGGACATTCGAGAAAAAGAGAAAAGAGTTCAACACCGGGCCTCAAGGATGAAGGTAGGAGGAAGTACAGGAGCCAAGAAAAAATAGATGGGGGGGAAGGTTCATACAGGGTATGTGCTATGGGGAGTGATGTGAATGTGTAAGACTGATGATTCACAGACCAGTACCCCTGAGGCAAATAATACATTATATGTTAATAAAATTTAAAAAAAGAAAAAAGGATTTAGAACAGAAGAATATCTAAAATAGCTTTAAAAATTATAAGGAGGGTGCCTGGGTGGCTCAGTGGGTTATGGCTTTTCCTTCAGCTCAGGTCATGATCTCAGGGTCCTGGGATCGAGCCCCACATTGGGCTTTCTGCTCAGCGGGGAGCCTGCTTCCCCCTCTCTCTCTGCCTGCTTGTGATCTCTCTCTCTTTCTCTCTCTCTCTGTGTCAAATAAATAAATAAAATCTTTAAAAATAAAATAAAACTAAAGATTCCTTTTCATCCCTTTTTTTCTTACAAATTTTTTTGAGGAAATCAGATTATTTTCAGTAGAGTTTCACACAGTCTGAGTTTTGCTGATTATATCTCTGCTGTATAGTTTAAAATGTTT
>CM053612.1:55555981-55570137 GCA_028646535.1 Procyon lotor
TATTTATTTGACAGAGAGAAACACAGCAAGAGAGGGAACACAAGCAGAGGGAATGGTAGCGGGAGAAGCAGGCTTCCGGGCGAGCAGGGAGCCCGATGCGGGGCTCGATCCCAGGACTCTGGGATCATGACCTGAGCCAAAGGCAGACGCTTAACGACTGAGCCACCCAGGAGCCCCCTTAAAGCACTAATCTTAAAGCACTTAAAACACCCTATAATCTTAAAGCTGTTGATGCTTACTATTATAGCTATTTATCAAGGATTGCCAAAAAGTGATGTTCTGATTTTACTATTTCTTTTCATCCACTGGAATAGTTTTGTAAGAAGACATACCACTCCATCTATTTTGTTACCCAATTCTGATAGGAAAGGCAGGATAAATGCTTGATGCTCTCCCTTTGTTAATTAATTTTCAAGATAATGAACTGGTTACCTATCATGAGCTGTGATATGAATGACAAGAAGGAGCCAGCTATTCAAAAACCTGGAAGGAGACTATTCCAGGCAGGGGGATCAGATAGTAAAGAGGCACCGAGGAAGGAGTGAGTTGCGTAAGTTTAAGAAACACAGAACAGCACGGTCACATTACTTTCATTCTTACCTGAGGACTAGTTTGTTACAGACTGATTATGTTCCCTTACAATTCATATATTGAAATCCTATCCCCCAATATGATGGTATTGGGAGGTAGGGCCTTTGGGTGGTAATTAGGATTAGAAGAGGACGTAAATAAGATTCGTACCCTTTTAAGAGTCATGAGAGAGCTTGCTTCCTCTCTCTGCTCTCCACCTGGTAGAGGGCCCTCGTCAGAACTCAACTGTGGAGAAGTAAATTTTTGTTGTTTATAAATGACACAGCCTTTGTCATAGCAGTCTGAATTAAGACATATCTCTTACATCTGTGACTCTGTCCTCCATTCTTACCACCATGCCCACTTAGTCTGGGGTCTTACCTTTCTCCTCTGGACCACTGCCAATTATCTTCAATTAGTTTCACTGCCTCCAACTATCTCAATTAACTCCTTACTCATCAAAAGTTTTCAATTTGGTGTATAACTATTTTTGGTGACAATGCATCTATACCTTTATAACAGATGTCACTGGCAAAATAGGATTCATTTAGTGGAAGGAGGTGTTTGCTGGAAAGTACTGCTAGAACACCCAAGAACATGGGCTTTATAGTCAAGACCTAGATTTGTGTCCCAGACTCTGATACCTGATAACTCTGTGACCTAGGGAAAATTATGTAACCCCCCTGAAGCTCAATTTCCTCATGTTTTATAAAAATGATAATAAAATGGTAATAAGGGTGCCTGGGTGGCTCAGTCAGTTAAGTGTCTTGTCTTCAGCTCAGGTCACATCCTGCTGGGCATGGAGCCTGCTCCTCCCTCTCCTCCCAGCCTGTGCTCTATCTCTGTCTATCTCTGTCTCTCTCTCTCTCAAATAAATAAATCTTCAAGAAATTATAATAATAATAATGCTTTTCATACACTGTTCTGAGAATTAAATATATATTCTCATTTGAGATACATGTATATATTATATAGAGACAGAAAAAGATAACAGGATAGACAGATATATTACGGTGCTTAGATCACAGTAAAGGCTCCATAAAGAGTAGTTTAATTTTTTGCTACTCCTCCTACCATGCCTCCTGCAGAAGCTCCAAGTTCAGTGACGAATTCCTCCGTAAAACCCCAGTCATTGCTAAGGGCTGTTCCAAAGGCATTTGAGAATATCCAAAACCTAAGGACCCCAGTGGAGTCCCAGAACAGTCCCTTGGTCAAGCCTGTCTGGGAACCAAGGAGGTCCTTGGTTAATCACTCATAGCTCACATTGATGGAACACTTCTCCAAACAACTTTTAACGTCTCTGATCTCTTCAACTCTAACCTCAGGGGAACTCCTAGGCACTTTACCTCTCACTTTATCCAGATCAGTTATTATCTCCCAGTTACACCATATTCAGTGTTATGGTCTTTGGGATCCCTGCTTCCACTCTCCCCTTTCTCCCTTTCTGCTCCCCAAATCCCAGAACACTTGCTACAGGGAGAACCGAGCAGACCAATATAAATTCACGCTGTCCAATTTCAACTTGGCCCTTGCAGCTGCTCGGCAACTCCTTTATTTGTCACATACATTCCCTGGCACTCTCCCCACAGAGGCTGTTCCAGACCCTCCTCATTCTACTCAATCTCCCTCCTTCTACTTCTACCAAATTCATAGTAGACACTTTCATCAAATTAACTGTCCCTCCTGCAACAAGTCAGTAATATCTTTCTCCCTTCCAGCCCTGTCCTCTAGCCATCCAATTCCCTTCCTGGAAAAGCAATCCATATTCTTTTTTTTTTTTTTCCTTTAGATTTTATTTATTTTTTTAGAGAGAGAATCTCAAGCATCGTGTGCCCAATGCAGGGCTCAATCCCTATGACCCTGAGATCACGACCTGAGCCACAACCAAGAGTCTGATGCCTAGGCGACTAAGCCACCCAGGTGCTCCAAGCAATCAATGTTCTGAATCTCTTATTGATCCTTTGATCTCTTATTGATCCTATGATTCTACAAGCAAGGGTATGGAAAACAAAGAGCTTGCACTGGCCATTAAAGATAAATAGGATTTGGATATGTGGAGACAAAGGAGACGATATTCTGAGCAGAGGAAATATCCTAGGCAAAGGCACAGAGGTGGGAACGAATGGATAAGATATATTTAGAAAACAGGGTATAGCAAGTAGAGTAATCCCCTGAGAAATAATCCCAACTGCTGCCTCAAGTACTACATCTCCTTTTCCAGTTCTGACTTCAGCCTGATCACCACTTCCTTGCCTGCCCTGCTCTACATACCAGCAGAGTGGAAATTTGACACTGCACGGCCCCTCACCCATCCTATCTCTCCTGGACCTCCGTTACTATTTATTGAGCTCTGACCCCAAGCATCTGTTTCAGTACTGCTAAAGAGTCGTAGCTCTTTCCTGAGTCACTTGCCAAGCCAGACACCTTCCACTTCTTTGGTCACATGGACAATTTCCCCATCCCACTGAAAAGAGGACAATGAATATAGAAGATGCCTGGTACAGACATTGATTTTACCAATATATACAACAGAGGTCAAGGAAACATTTTAAACTGTACAGCAGAGACACAATCAGCAAAACTCAGACCTTGTGAAACTCTACTGAAAATAATCTGATTTCCTCAAAAAAAATTATAAGAAAAAAAGGGATGAAAGGGAATCTTTAGTTTTATTTTATTTTTTAAAGATTTTATTTATTTGACACAGAGAGAGAGAGAGAGAGAGAGAGAGAGATCACAAGCAGGCAGAGAGGCAGGCAGAGAGAGAGGCAGAAGCAGGCTCCTCACTGAGCAGAGAGCCCGATGTGGGGCTCGATCCCAGGACCCTGAGATCATGACTTGAGCCGAAGGCAGAGGCTTTAAGGCGCCCCAGGCACCCCGAATCTTTAGTGTTAAAGTGATATATGGGGTGCCTGGCTGACTCAGTGGGTGGAGCATATGACTTGATCTCTGGGTCATGAGTTCAAGCCCCACAGTGGGCGTAGAGCTTACCTAAAAAAATAGCTAAGAGTGACATACGATACATATCCACCAATCACAACTGATTCAAACAAAAAAGCTGTTAAAAATTCTTTTGACATTTATGAGACTATTGGAAATGTAAATACTGATTGGCATTTAATGATATTAAAGGAAATATTGCTTGTTTTGTGCGTTAATGGTATTACAACTATGATTTTTTTAAAAAAGGATACTTACCTCTTAAAGATACATGCTGAAATATTAAAGTATGGAATGATATCATGTCTGGGATATGCTCCAAAATAATGTGGAACGAAGGAATTAGATGAAATGAGTGTGTGAGTTGATACTAGTTGAAACTGAGTATTTGGTAAATGGGGATTCATTATACCATTCTGTCTACTTTTGTATGTGTTTTAAATTCTCTACCAAAAAAAGCTTTAAAACAATTATTGAATTGTCAAGCATCTCATGAAAGTGTGTGTATTAGTCTGAAGGAGTGGAACAGGAGGAGCTGGAATTTGAGAAGAGGAAGATCTGTTAAGAGCCTCTGTGGGGAGAGTGCCAGGGAATGTATGAGACAAATAAAAGGGTTGCTGAGCAGCTGCAAGGGCCAAGTTGAAATTGGACAGCGTGAATTTATATTGGTCTGCTCGGTTCTCCCTGTAGCAAGTGTTCTGGGATTTGGGGAGCAGAAAGGGAGAAAGGGGACCGTGGAGGCAAGGATCCCAGAAATACTAACTCCGAATCTGGTGTAAAAGTTGTTCGGTAAGGTATGAGGTATCACCGATCCACCAAGTGCTTCGTTGTTTCCTAGATAGGCTTGTCAAAGGGACTCTGCTAGGCCAGAGTGGCTTGGTGTTATGCTTCTCTTCTGAGACCCCTGTTGGGTCCCTAGGTTTTGGATAGTCTCAAATGGCTCTAGGACAGCTCTCAGCAATGACTGAGTTTCAGTCAGTAGCTATGTTACTTCAAGCAAGCTATTTCCTGCCCTGAGTCTTGGTTTCCTCATCTATAAAAATTTGGGATAATAATACCTACCTCCCAGAACAGGTGTGAGGATTAAGTAAAATAACGTGGGTAGAAGTGGTTAGCACAGTGGCATTCTATACATGATGCTTTATTCCTTCAGCAGGTGAATACAATCTCCCTTAATCCTAGAGCTGAGGCAATGGTATGTTAAACATGTTATCACTTTGTGGACTAGCAAAACCTGACTGTCAAGAAAATCCCATTTTCTTACTGAAACATTATAAAATTGGATATTGAACATGTGTCCCTCCTCTCTAAAAAAAAAAAAAAAAAAAAACCCAACCTAATAGTCTGAAGTGAAAGCTTTTGGTGAAGAGAAAGAGGAGTAATAGTAGTACTAATAATAGCAGACACTTATATAGTACTTACTATATAAGCCAAACACTGTTCTAAATATGTGTTAGCTATTATTACTGTAATATACAAATCTGGCCCTCACAGGAAAGCTATGACCTAGAGATAAAAATGTGTGAGTCATCTGGATGTGGGTGGTATTTGAAGTCACAGGCATAACTGAGAATGTCTAGAAGAGTTATATATAAGAAGAGAGCAGGACTAGGGCTAAGTCCTGAGGAACTGCATCATTTGATGGCCAGGTAGAAAATGAAGAGCCTGCGAAGGAGACTGAAAGGAATGGCTAGAGAAGTAGGAGGACAACCAAGAGGAGCCGTGGGTCGTAGAAGCCAATGTATCGAATGTATTTCAAGGAAGTAACCATTATAAGTGTCAAGGAAGTAACCATTATAAGTGTCAACTTTTGCTTGTGAGATCAAGTAAGACAAGGACTAAAAAATATCTACTGGTTTAGTGACTTGATGGCCCAAAGTGACCTTATTATCACAGATTGAGCAGATTGGAAGTCAGATAAAAGTGTGTTTTGAAGAGAATAGGAAGGCACAAATAGAAAATGAATAGTTATTTCAAGAATTTCACTTATAAAGCAGAGAAAGGAGTTAAGTAGCAGTTGGAAAGGGTTATGTAGTCAAGGGAAATTGTTTTTGCAAAATCGGAGACTTAAGCATGTTTAAATGTCAATGAAAATATCCAATGAGAGGGAAAGGTTGAATAAACAGGAGAGAGAAAGGATAATTAATAGTGTAAAGTTTCTGGGAAGGTGTGAGGGAACAGGACACAAAGCACAATAGGAAGAAGTGAGAAGTGTAAAGGAGGTAAGGGGAGGATTTGTGCTAATGTGAACAGATATGTACATTTGATGGTAGGAAGTAGGGAAGTAAATGAGAGAATGCATGCAAAGCACTTAGCATAGTGCCGGGCAGTCTAGTTTGTATGAGAAACAGGAGCTATGGTTATTGCTGTTGTTATTGTTATTAATGTTATGCACCTGCTTGAAACTTTCTTATATTTTAGGCTTTGGACTATGTAAAATAAATACACCACTTTATTAATTCTGTAAACTTGAAATTTTATACATCAAGTTTATATACAAGCGTGACTTGAACTTTTTGATTCCTCACCTTCATCCTCTCCAGGAATTCTGGGTAGTGTTGTCCCCTGATTTTGATAAGATAGAAAAAAGCTGTACATTTAAGATTAGTGCACTTTATGCACTTTCCTGTATGCATTCTACACCTCTAAATTTCTTAAATGTCCATCAAAGCCCCTATTGATGTCAACTGACCTGTAGAAAAATGACATTAAAAGTAAACTGCTGCCAGGGTTTGAAAGGACCTGAAAAGTTCAGGTCAAGGGGGAAACTTTATTTGCACTTCAAATCCATAGAATGAGAGCAGAGAAATGAGCCAGAAATGCTGAATATCCTGGAAGTCCAGGAAGCCCCTTTAACTCTGATCAAACTTCTCTGTGAGATAGAGATGCATTCCTTGGATGCATTCTCCAGTATCCCCTAATCTTGCCTCCATCTCCAAATCCTCAGCATGCTGTCCTGTGACCCCTTTCCTTTGTCGCCCACATCCGTTCTCCCACCTCCATCTTACTTCTAGCTCCCAATGAGAACGTATGTTCCATGAATCTGAACTGAGAGAAAAGGCTGCTTTGAAACAATCTGAGATAATTTTGAGACTTGATGAAGCTTCCTAGTGTGAAGTTTGAATCTCCCAGATTCCTGGCCACCCTGTTGAGGGAGTAAATCTGACTCAAGGGAGACTCAAGAGATTATCATTCCTCTGATTAAGCATCTACATTTTAATGAGGCGCCTGGGGGGCTCACTCAAGCATCTGCCTTTGGTTCAGGTCATGATCCCCAGGTCCTGGGATGGTGCCCTGAGTTGGGCTCCCTGATCAGCAGGGAGTCTGTTTCTCCCTCTCTCTCTGTCCCTCCCCCCCTGCTCGTGCTATTGCTTGCACTCTCTTTCTCAAATGAATAAATAAAAAAATCTTTTAAAAAAAGAATCTACATTTTTAAAAGGCCTATAGTGCCTCTCTCTTTTTTAAATTTTATTTTATTTAAATTCAATATAGTGAGCTATGAGTTTCAGAGATAGAGTTTAATTCTCTCTTTAAATCATGTTCAAAATCCTTCATCTAGAATTTTCGCCTCCTCCCAATCCAGCTAAACTCAACTTTTTTGTTCCCTCCTTTAAACACATCCTCTCTCTGATATATTAGCAGTGGTTACAAACAGCAAAGGGACTAAGCTTGGAAAGTCTAAAAAGGAACATTTACTTTGTACTCTACATACTTCTGCACTGAGTATTTTACAGTGACAATGTATTACTTCAGGAATTTAAAATAAAACACAAAAAGTAAAACAAAACACCTTCCAGCCTCAGCTTGGCTCTTCCCATTCGTCCATACCCATCAAAATTTCTCATTCCTACAAATTTCCATTCAAAACATGTTTCTTACCCCTTACATTTTTGGTTAATTGATTTTCAACTAGGGTGCCAAGACAATCCAATGGGAACAGAATAGCCTTCTCAACAAATGGTGCTGGGACAACTAGCTATCCATATGCAAAAACATAAAGTTGGACGCCCACCTCACGCCATATACAAAAAATAACTTAAAGTGGATCAAAGAACTAAACGTAAAACCATAAAACCCTTCAAAAACATAGGAGCGAATCTTCTTCATGACCTTGAATTAAGCGATTTTTTTTGGCTACAACATCAAAAATATAAGCAACCAAAGAAAAGATAAATTAGACTTCATAGAAGTTAAAGACTTTTGTGTACCAAAGGACACCATTAAGGAAGTAGAAAGACAAAACAGAGAATGGGAGAAAATATTTCCAAGTCATATATCTGACAAGAGACTTGTTTCCAGAATATATTAAAAAAAATTCTTACAACGCAATAAAAAGACAACCTAAGTTAACAAATGGGCAAAGGATTTGAATAGACATTTCTCCAAATGGCCAATAAGCACATGAAAAGATGCTCAACATCATTAGCACTGGGGAAATGCAGTTAAAACCGTAATGAAATTCCACTTCACACCCATAAAAAAGGACAAATAACAAGTGTTATTGAAGACGTGGAGAAACTGGAACCCTTCCACTGCTGATGAGAATGTAAAATGGTATAGCCTCTTTGGAAAACAGTTTGGTAGTTTCTTAAAAGGTTAAAGTTACCATTTGACCCAGAAATGATCCATCTAGGTATATATCCAGGAGAAGTGAAAACAAAAGTCCACATAAAAACTTGTATATAGGGGCGCCTGGGTGGCTCAGTGGGTTAAAGCCTCTGCCTTCGGCTCAGGTCATGATCTCAGGGTCCTGGGATCGAGCCCTGCATCGGGCTCTCTGCTCAGTGGGGAGCCTGCTTCCGCCTCTCTCTCTGCCTGCCTCTCTGCCTACTTGTGATCTCTCTGTCAAATAAATAAATAAAATCTTAAAAAAAAAAAAAAACTTGTCTATAAATGTTCATAGGAGCATCATTCAGAATAATGGAAACAAACAAAATGTACCTCAGTTGATGAAATAAACATGTGGTATAGCCACACAATGGAATATTATTCAGCCATAAAAGGAATAAGGTACTGATACATGTTACAACATGGACAAACCGTGAAAACATCATGGTAAGTGAAAGAAGCCTCTTCCAAAAGACCAAGTATTATATGATTCCAGTCATATGAAATATTCAAAACAGGAAAATCCATAGAGTCAGAAAGTAGATTAGTGGTTGCCCACCACTGTGAGTTTGAGGGACACTGGTAGTGACTGCTAATGGGTACAGGGTTTCTTTTTGCAGTGATGAAAATTGATTGTGGTTGCACAACTCTGTTGTATACTAAAAAAACACTGAATTTTATACTTTAAATGGGTGAATTGCATGGTATGTGAATTGTATCCCAACAAAGCTGTTAAAAAATGTTCTTCCGGGGCGCCTGGGTGGCTCAGTCGTTAAGCGTCTGCCTTCGGCCCAGGTCAGATCCCAGGGGCCTGGGATCGAGCCCCGCATCGGGCTCTCTGCTCGGCAGGAAGCCTGCTTCTCCCGCTACCATTCCCTCTGCTTGTGTTCCCTCTCTCGCTGTGTTTCTCTCTGTCAAATAAATAAAATCTTTAAAAAAAAAAATGTTCTTCCATGGAGCTTTCCTTTTCTACTATAGTCCACAGTAATCACTCTACTCTCTCTCAACAACTATAGCTCTTAACAACTGTACTGCACAATTTAACACTCGGTTAAACCACCTGATAATGTTTATTATTATTTCATGTAGATGAGTCTGTCAGCCAGACTATAATTTTCCTGAGGGAAACAAATAAGTCTTCTGTTTCTCAGATAGCCCTAAACTGACTGATGAATCACTAGAAAAAAAAAAAATAAATTTTAAAAAAGTAAAAATAAAGTGTTATGGCTCTTACTGAATATTAAAAAAAAAAAAAGATAGCTCTAAACCACCTAACACACAACTGGGCACACAATACGTATTCAGTAGATTACCTGGTGGTTGTAAAAAACAGATTGAATGTACATGTGCTTGTTTTCACACATGTGTTAAAGACACACAGAAGTTGGGGGGAATGAATACAATCTTAGTGAGGTGAGAGAACGACACTATGTGAAACCGCAGAACACAAGATTTATTTAAGGGAAAAAACAGCATGGTTTGGACACTTTTGTTCTCCCCTCCTTCAGCCTGCTGCTGCTCAATGACACCACATGGCCAACCATATCCTGGTCTCTGAGATTCTAAGGGAACCACTGAGGTCTTATCTAGATACTTGACTGGTGTCGCTATTCCCCCATTGCTTCCTCCTCTTCCTCCTCCTCTGTCCAGCTCAGATCATCATCTGAATCCTCAGATTCTTCCTCATCCATCTCTAACCCAACCCCTGCCTTAGCCTTCTCAGCTAGTGCATCGGGGTGCTCCAGCTGGGCCCAGGATCCTGGGTCAGCCTTGACCAAGGAGATTTCAACCCGAGACGGCATCAAGGAGACAGAGCTCTGCTCCACGTTTATGACCTGAGGAGGAGGAAAAGATAGAGGAACACAGAAGAAGAAGAAAATGAGGAAATCAAAAGGATTAGGGTGACGGGGGGGTAGTAATGAATGACAAAGAAAAATAAACAAATGTAATGTGGGCAAAACAGGATAGGGGAGGAATAAAACCATATAGTGAGAAAGAAAGAGAAAAGGAGGAGGAGGAGAAGGAGGGGAGAGAAAAAAGGGAGAGAAAGGGGGAGAAAGACTATCTAAGCAAACGAGAAAACCTCTACTTTCCCACTATAATTCCTTCCCTCAAGACACCCTCTATTCATTCCAGTCTGAATCGCCCCATCTTCCTCCCCCTCCTGTGCCCCTTATCTTCACTTACCCCCCAGAGCTTCATCTGCGCCTGGAACACACGGTTACCATCAAAGACAATGTGGACATGAAGCTGAGAGAAAAGAATTACAGGGGTAGTAACAATCCCAGAAGGTCAGAGCAAGTTATCACAACAGAGAACCAGGCCAGGGGTGTGAGCCCTACATCCACAGGTCAGCCCAATAGCCCTGACCTACTAGCTCTACTTTCCTCTCAGGGGACTACAGAGCCCACATGTTTGGTACATACAGCAACTCTGCCTGTAAATTGTAGTATCACCCAATTCACCAGCCTCCCATCCAGGATCAGACATTCCTCACCTCAGTTTGACTGGCCTTCACCCAGTTGAACGCGGGAAGTGGAATCTGGCCATACACAGTCACCACTACCAAAGAATCTGTCTGATGCCAATCATGACGGCAAGACGCTGGCAGCTAAAGAGAAGATGTGAAATGTGTGTGGTAAGAACAAACTCTTAACCCAAGGGAAGTTCTCAGGTGTGTCTAGAAAAGAGACACCGAATCTCAGAAAGAAAGATTAATATCACTTCATATTGGGGCGCCTGGGTGGCTCAGTGGGTTAAAGCCTCTGCCTTCGGCTCAGGTCATGATCTCAGGGTCCTGGGATCGAGCCCCGAGTTGGTCTCTCTGCTCAGCAGGGAGGCTGCTTCCCCCTCTCTCTGCCTGCCTCTCTGCCTACTTGTGATCTCTTTCTCTCTCAGATAGATAGATAGATAGATAGATAGATAGATAGATAGATAGATAGATAGATAGATAGATACTACTTCCTATTGCAAAGCCTCTGGGCTGCTGAGGATAAAGAGGAGAATCTTATTTGGTCTGTACAAAAGGGAGGAGATAGAGAGTTTTGGCCATGAGGTACAAGGAGGGGAAATTATTTCTGGAATTGGGTTCTAATCCAAAGTTTGGGAAAGCTGGGGCTTACCTGCTTCCCCCAGTCATGCCTACCAACTCTGCATCCTGGCTGCGTGAGGAATGCCCCAAAATCCAGGGTCTGGATACCACAACAGCTCCAAGACTTCATCCTGAGGTAGGAGGATAATTCAGCTGAATCTCCTTTCCCCTCCGCAGGAGCCCCCACTCCCACCTTATCATCCACAGTGGGAGAAACTGGTCCTAGAGACCATACCCAGTCCCCTCTCTCACCCCTCATGGAATCGAGGTGCTCCTGGGTGGTAGGTACATGGAGTAGCATCACTCTCAGGGCCTTGGTAAATCTAAGATGGGTAAAGGAGAATCAGAAGAAGAATCAGGTCATTCTAAAGTACAGCCCACGCAGCCTCATATCTATACCAACATCCCGGGTATAGCATCTCTCAGCCACGTGCTTGCACCCCCTGTAAGCTCTCACTCACAGCATCACATCCTGGATTCTGGCAGCTGGAACCAGTACGGATCAGACTACTGTCAAGTCCTGGGCAAAGGAAACAGAGTCAGGAACCTATCTATTCCCTCCACCTAATTTCCACTTGCACTAAATTCCAGACTGCAAAGCCTGTCCTACTAAGAACTCACTTACCTGCTCCAGGTTCCTGGTCTAATTCCTTCTGTTCCAATGCCATTTCCAGGGCTTGGGATATATTTAGCGGAAGCAGCTTTGGAGGCAACTCTGACCTAGGGGGTATCGGTGGGGTGATTTAGTTCTGACCCATTAACCGTGATCATCAGCTCCAACACTCCCACCAGTGGTAATGGTGTCAAAGGGATCTGGTGAAAGTGGGGGCAGGGTTGGAAAAGTTGAGTAGCAACTCCATTGCCAATTATCTTCTTTGTGGACATCCCAAGTCCCTGAACCCTGGGGAAATCCCTAAGGCTTTTCTGCCCATCTACTCGGTTGCTCTCAATCTAACATTTCTCTGCGGAACTGCATCGTATCCTCATCCTCTTCTAATTGTGGACCTAACGTAACTTGCTTCTGTCGTTCATGCTACTTCCACCACATTAATTTATTCTCTACAGCCTCTTGGCTGCCAATCCTGCATCTTTTTCTTGATGTAGAACTCATTTTAAAGCTTTTGTCCATAATGAAAAAAAAAATCAGGTTATTCTCAACCATCTCTCTTGTATTATAACTAAGTATGCATTTATGAGGGGCCATCTACTCTGTTGACTCTGAACACCTGTCCCATCACCCCCACGCCAACCTTACAGCAAAGACATTATTTCTGGATACAAATTTCCCCTACGGTATAAAAAACGCACAAAACCCTGACTGGGCCCTCCTCATATCCCTAGTCCCCAAGCCCCAGTGACCCATTAATCACTTCTAGGGAGCTCCACGAAAGTAGGAAAAACCCAGGGACTTTCTCCTCTTTACTTGGGCCTCTCCCGACGCAAAGTCTCTGCTGACTTTGGAATCGTATTCAGAGGTTTTTGCTCCTGAAGTGAACTGCTTGTGGCAGGCACCTCAGGTTGAGGGGCCTCAGGGAGCTTCTCAGCACAGTGTGGTCCCACAGTACAGCCCTAGTACAGATAAGGAAAGGAGGATTAGGGATAGAATCCTTCTATTAGGGACAGAATCCAAGGAAGTAAATAATTTACCTTGATGTTTAAGAACTCAGAGAAATCTACAGTTCGCTTCCGGCAGCAGGACCAACCCTGATAACGAAAGACCCGGCTCAGCTTAGATTCCTGGGTCTATTTCCTTTGGGAAATGCTGTTGCTATCCCCTCTTGCCTACTCCTCACCTTAAGTGCATCGTGGAAGATTGGGACCCCGGGGTGATGGCAACAGGAATCTGCGGATACCAGCACAAGGATCAAAGAAAGGCAACTATACCAAATATCACTTCTCTTACTTCTTCCCCAGATTTATATGCTGGCGGTTTTTCTTTAGAACACAAAAAGATTGAAGACCACCCAGACCAATTACACTAGGTCAGATAGACTAAATTTCTCTGCCTCTGTAACCTTCTGCCCACAGCTGACCACTCCCCCAGCACTCACAGAGCCCCCTGGCCAAGTCAGAATTACTCACCAGGAAGGTTGGCATTGGGGTCAAAGTGCTGCCCACAGCCTTTGTTATGGCAGAGTAGAGACATGGAGGCCCTTGGTAGAATTACTGAAAGGGTATTTCAAGGAGTCTGGCTGCCGAGTGGGGAACACCTCTTAGTCTGGAGGCTTTTAGCTGCCTGCAGGGGCCAGCTGTTTCTATCTTTAGTTCGGGAGGCGTACACCTCCTAACATGGGCAAGGGAACTTCAGCTGGTCTTCTCAACCAATAGAAGAGCGCTCAGGAGCATTTTAGCTCTGGGGCTCAAGAAAAAAGGATCAGGCAGAGTCGGGCTTGGAACTTGGGTGAGGTCAGCTAACCACTGCCGAGACAGGTTTAGATTTACCAGGCCAATTCCAAGCCTCTGACATACCAGCAGCTGCTCAGAAATGAATCTCAAAGTTTGAGACCCCTCCCAGCTCAATGAAGGTACCCCAGCTCCTCCAGCTCATTTTCTTCCTTTCAAAGCAACAGCTTTCCGCTCATCCTCATTGCTTCCGTGTACCGCCAGTAGCACCAATCTTTGTTCAACCACCTAAGCCGTAGTATGCATCCAACCTCCCCAAGTTCGCCTAAATGGATGATCCATACTTTTGCGCGAAAGGTAATAAAGGATTACCCTTATTGAACCTATGATTATCTCTTGAGACAGAACTCCCCTCCCTCCATTCCCTTTCAAAAATAGCACAGAAAATTAAAAGGCTTAAAACGTATTTTAATAAGTTGATGCTGTATTACTGCTCCATTTCTCAGAAAAACTCCAAAGATAATCAGGGACAAATCAAACATGGTACACCAATAAAAAAAAATGCACAGCATAACTACCTAAGATAGGCAAGGCTAAGAGCTAC